>OX336394.1:239846064-241046064 GCA_946902985.2 Meconema thalassinum | reverse complement strand
AACGAAGAAATGAGAGATTGCGTATTTCTGCGTCATGTGCGCTTACCATTGGAAATTGCCAAAGCATCTCCCTCGTTCGTGATGATGCTGTGTGCTTCCCACAGTCTCCTGGACGTCGTCATCTCCGTCGAAATTTGATGATATCCTGGTAGATTATATAATTCTATGGTCCGTACCTCGGACCCAAACTCGCGTAAAACCGCACTGGTTACGTTTTACAAAAGTTCGTCGCTAACTCCACTGAACATCGGAGCGACACGCACTTGCGACCGTACACCGCAAGTTCTACACCGATAGTCCTTAACTCCACCGAACATCGGAGCCACTCGCACGCGCATCCATACTCGTCAAGTACTATACAGATTGTTCTCGTCTCACGGCGCGTCGAACGATATATTCACCTGTCGGCTCCCCCACTCTTCAGTCCCAACTAGCTTACGTCGTCTCCGCTGATTGGCTGAACCACCACGCGATCTTCTCCTCCTCCGGGTCATTACACTCGGCGACAGGGTTCCGTTTCAACAATTCGCCTCTTCTAGACCTTGCGACCCAAGATTGCGTCATGCTCCTCGACAAGATTCAGCGTGTACTTGAAATCCCAGTGAGTCACGTCTCTCGATATACCCTAACTGACGAAAACTCCGTAAAATTCCGTAATCAGATAATTTTCTATGATATCGTCGTTCGTAATAATTTGCTGGATAGCGTTTTCTAAGACATAGAAAACCTATCTGTATGCTTATAATTTTTATAAAATGCTCCGAAAATACCTTAATAATAATTATAATAAATTAATAATAATAATAAATTAACATGAAAAATTCTCTTGGCTGAACAATTTGCCGCGTAAATAAATATAGAATGGCTTCCTACTGACTTATGCCAGTTGCATAAAACCCCTCGAAAAACACGTTACAGTGTATAGGAAAATGTTTGGACCATTTTTTGACCCCGCATCTCAAAGCTGGAAAAAGAGATCAAATAAAGACATATCACAGCAAGCACCAATACTCAACGTCATTAACTCCAGAAGACATCAATGGGCTGGTCATTTACTAAGGAGGCAGATGATATGATGGTCTTACAAATCTAGAAGAACCAAGAAGAAAGAGGCCAGTAGGAAGACCACAAAGTTCCTTTAACCCTCTCAGTGCCACGCGCCGATCAGATCGGCTCTCGCTGCTCGCGCCAAAAGCGCCAAAGCCGATTCAATCGGCGCGCAGTTTATCTTATATTTATAGATTTCTGTGGGCATATGTCCATGATTATTTCATATGGTTGGAATGGCGAGGTTTCAAGCTTGCCCGTGCGGTGTTTACTTTTTTCCTTCGAAGTCCGTTACGCGATAGGTTTGAGATTGTATTCACGCCCTCCCTTTGCGCTCTCCCAATCACGCGCGTTCCCGCCAAAATTGCGGTGCAATTGTTTACTTTTTTTTGAAGTTTTCTGCCTAAAGATGTATCTAAGAACTTTATACAGCAGGAAACGAAGTGTTTCTTCGAATATGACTCTTAGGTGTACTTAATTTAGGCTCAAAACTGATTCTTTACAAAAAAAATTGAACAATTATCAGAATAAACTCAATTAGGAAAGTTTTGATACCATATTTACTTTTCAGAACATAATGTATGAAAGAATGAGGTATTGGTTACAATGCAAAGCAATAATAATGATTCTATTGTTTGAGATGTGGTATTCATGATTTTTTTTCGAATAGTCTGCATGACCATTGAAAACGGCTTGGCATTCTTGGCAAGTATTTCAGGAAATCGCTTCGCACTAAGAGGGTTAAAAAATAAAATCTCCAAACTTTGCAATCTGAATGTGGACAACTGGCAAGAACTCGCCCAAAACAAGAGTTCAGTGGAGGCATTTTGTGAGATCAGTGGAGGCATTTTGTGAGATCGGCGTGGGATCTTCGTGTACCATAGAAGCCTTCTGAGTGAGCATAGCCCATGAAACTTACAGTTCCAAATGCATATTTTGCCCTTGTGACCTAGAAAGGAAATTAACAGTTGCAGGTGACCTTGAAATTTACTTTACTAGTATGAGGCTCTCAAGGCTGTCCTGGACAATTATTGCAATATAGTATGGTCTGCTTCCTCTTATACAGCCCCTTTCCTTTCTTTGAACATCGTGCCAGTAATATGGAACAAATAACACAGTTGGGTTTGTGACTTGTCCTGTGTTCGCCAAATGAAGTGCCTCTTTTTTCCCTAAACGTGAAAGAAATTTACATTAGATTAATATTTATTTATCGTATGGCTTTTAGTGCCGGGAGTGTCCGAGGACATGTTCGGCTCGCCTGAGTCTGTAGCTGCTTCCAGCGGACACCCTTAGGGTGAGCTACAAGTTCCGTTCAATTTCAAGTAGTTCCAACTTTCGCTACCGGATATCATTGATACCCAGTGGTGAACGTTGGAACTTTGATAGAGCGTTCCGACGAAATCTAACCTAACAATTTAGCTTCACACAAGTTTAGTCTGTGGAAGGATCTTGTACATGCCATAAATCTTAACATGTGACCACTGGCTTTACTTCCCCTCTGAAGGAAGGCATACTGAAGGATTTTTAAAGCTCTTAAAGAATCCGACAACTTCGGCCGGGTTTGAACCTGCTATCTTGGACACAGCAGTTCAGCATGCTACCAACTACGCCACCGGAGCCGATTAGATTAATAAATAAATTCACTTGGATGACCAGTTTCAATCGTCAGCGATCATCAGATCCTTTACACTTAGGCCGTTAAATCTGTGTCCGCAAGCATCGGTACAATGGTATTTATTTAGTTACAGCAGTTATTATAAACTTGTGCAACTTGTCAAGATTTGTTAGTTATATGTGATGTTTTGTTAAGATATTGTTAGTGGTTATTGACCTTCAAGTTTGCTCGTTTAGTATGGGGGTAGTCCGATGACTTTGGGGTCTGCCTGAGACTTGTTCTCAAACAAAACTGTCGCCTCGGTGACATCACCAATTACAGAGCGAAAGCTGAATGCAATTAATGAAGCACTTATGTGGACCATACCCTACATCTGTGATTGTTAGTGAATGGTCAGGTTGGAATTGAATATGAACTTAGCTTATTGTTTGAGCGACGTGGGATCCGTTCTCGTGCAACTGCTACCACTTCCACTGGCTACACTGAATTGGATGGAATTTCCTTGTGCTGGCTGCTACCTCGCTATCTCTTTTCTCTCCTTGTGATTTATCCACATTCCTACCCGTCTATGTTTGTCTCGCAATGTATTATATTGTGCTGGCTAAGTCTAGATCTTCCTGAATATGGTGTATGTTACTGTATTCTGGACATCTTCAACTACCGTAGTTTCTCAAATCTAATGTGCCACCGAATGTAATGTGCACCCTAACTTTCAAAACCTCAAAATAAAAATAAGTTTTATTGACGAATATAAGGTGCATTGGCGAAAAGTACATCTGGTACATCAATGAACTCCTGTTATGTCATTTGTATTACAATGAAACTTGATTTATTGATAAATTCATTATTGCTTATTAATAGAAATTTGAAGATGAAATGCAGAGACAACTCACAGGACAGAAGGTCATAATCATCGGAAACCTGAATGCACATGTTGGAAAGGAAAGACAAGGCTATCAGAAAGTGATGGGAGCAGAGGGATGGGGAATTCGGAATGGGGAACGTAGAAAACTGTTGGATTTTAGGTAGTATTCATTAGAAAGCTAACTATTGCAATGGGTACCATGTTTCGACTTCCGGAAAATTTCGACATATCTTCGCGTTTCACATCCCCCAGACCCCAAAACCACCATCAGTTCAAAAGTTTATATATAATTTATGTATGTATATATATATATGTATATATATATATATATATATGTATATGTATACTGTATATGTATATCAGTTTCTTGTGGACACGATAACTGCCGTAATTTTGCACCAATCACTTTGAATTTTTTACCGAATATGTATACCTATAAAATCTCGGTCGAGGTCGTTACTAGGCTAAATCGGTCGAAGGGGGTGAAAATGGGGGGCTTTTTTCGAAAAAGTGAAATATTGCTATAACTCTCTTAATATGTGAAATATCGAATCCGTTCAAAGTTCATACTATGTGTCGGATAAAGCCCAAAAATTTATGTTTGAAGAGTTTTTTTACAGCACCAACCATTGACCAAAGGGATGGGAAAAAGTGGGTTTTTCGGGAAGCATTAATCATATCTCTCTTAATAGGCACAATATCAAAACCGTACAAAATGGACAATATTCCTCTAATAATTACCTAAAACTTTTGTCTGAAAGAATTTTTGATATGACCCACCATTACGCCAAGGGATGAGAAAAATGATTTCGGAATTATAAGAAAATGCCAAGAGCTATCAGTGGTTGCCATGGCAACACTACTAAATTGATGAGGGATGAGCCATCAGACGTTGCCATGACAACGCACTTGCATGAGATCAGATTCAGATTTTCATCTAAGGCCGGTATTGCACTATCAAATAAATTTGTCAAAGAAATTTTATCAAATATTTTATAAAACTGAACTTTTATAAAAGTTATACAAAGAAATAATCACACCATTACACTACATCAAATATTTTATCATAGTTCAGCAAAATGGATGAAGGACAGTTCCCTGTTCACTTTACTGTATTACGATAGTTGAAATTCTGTGGTGGCAATAAGGGTATATAAATGAAACGGAAAGATAAAGTGAACGTCTATGGGTGGGTTGCCCACGTTAAAGTGTATTACGAGTAAAATCTTGGTGAACAAGCTGCAGTACGAGCACTTGAAAAATTACATTAATATTTAATTATTTATAATTATGATGAAATGAATGATGGTGACGTTCGAAAAAACCACTGCCCGAGCAAAGAAAATTGAAACATACGAAGTAAAAAATTATGCCTTGAGTGGGATTCGATCCCAGGTCCCCTCGAACCTCAGTCGAGCGCTCGACCCATTCCGCTAACTAGGCACTGCCATGTAATGGTTGGTTAGATGCATTACGTACCGGTAAGGATAAAGTGCTTATTTACACTCGTTTGTACTGTCATAAGTGTAATTGAAAAATTATAACACAAATATTATAACATAAAGTGCACTACTATTCACGGCTTATTTCAGCCTATGTAACTATTGAATTCCTCTTTATATCCTGAAATGCGCGTCCTTTGTGCACAATGGATATAGCCTCGGCTATTTTTACCCACAGTTTCTATCTGTTATTCATGTTTTACATCGTATACCATTCATTATGTAACATATTATGTAACATTTCATGCATTTCACACTCTGATATGAGCATATTTGTTGTGGTAATATTCCAGCTGTTATGATCCGCCATTTTGGTTTGAATCTTTTATCAAAGATACCATGATGCTCATACATTTTATAAAAGAAATTTTATAAAACCACCTTTTATAAAAGATTTCCCCATTACACTGTCATATCTTTTATAAAAGATATTTTATCAAAGATCTTTGACAAATTTCTTTGATAGTGTAATACCGGCCTAAGTGTGAAGCGGCTTCGGTGACGTAACTGGTAGCATGCTGAACTTCTATGCCCAAGGTCGCGGGTTCAAAGCCGGCCAAAGTCGTCGGATTTTCTAAGAGCGCTAAAAATCCCTCAGTATGCTTTCCTTTGGAGGGGAAGTTCCAACGTTCGTTGCGAGTTGCTGGTTGCGGTGGCATCTAGTAGCCAAGTTCACAGCTAGGTGTTGTTGACGGTAGTATCTGGTAGCAACATTAGGAACTACTGCTTGAAATTGACCGTCTGCAGTCCTTACCTGAATTACAGACTAATACAGCCATCACAATTCACACCGTTTATCAGACAGATTCTACACTCACCCAAAGTACACGGGGTTACATGACCGCGTTGTCGCAGCCCCTAAACTGAGGAACCAACCAAAATCTCTGCGGGAGATATAATTTTGCGTGAAGAAGTAACAGACCGTTACATAGTTACACATCAGTGTCGAAACCTTGCATAAGGACAGTGTGACCACAAGTATAACAAGATGTTCAGTAAAGAAGGTATAGCCTACTTTCTCCTAAATGTATGGGTATTTTTATAACTCTTTGTCCTTTTCAAGGAGTATAATTGAATGTTGGTTGTAGTAGCTTGTTGAAATACAACGTGCTATAGGGATATTAAACATGAATATGAGCTGCCTTTTGCTAGAGCTACCTCTGTAAAAAATTTCATTCAATTCGGTTTCACCGTGTTTTAATTGATATGGGGAATGGATTTGCCCACATACATGGCCGCTATCTGCAAACTATTGGGCTGATGACCTTGTAGTCAGTCATAAGATGCTTTCCACAAAAAGGCATGTTGTTGCAAAATCTGGTAGAGATCAAATTATTAGGATGGTCGTAATTTGATTTAAGCTTTTAACATTTGGGTGGCCGTCATTCCATTTCCGTCAAGATGGCGGCGATATAAAACATGACACTGAGGTGCCCTTTGCTAGTGCTACCTCTGTACCAAATTTCGTTCCATTCGGTTTCACCGTGTTTGAATTGATAGGGGGAATCTATTTTCACATAAAGATGGCCGCCATCCACAAAATATTAGGCTAATGACCTATTAGTTTGGTCAAAGGATGCTCCCTCCATAAAGGTATGTTGTTGCAAAATTTGGTAGAGATCGCATGATTAGGTTAATCGTAATTTGATTTAAGCTTTGAACATTTGTGTGGCCGCCATTACGTTTCCGTCAATATGGCGGCGATATAAAACATGACACTGAGGTGCCCTTTGCTACTGTTACCTTTGTACCAAATTTCGTTCCATTCGGTTTCACCGTGTTTGAATTAATAGGGGGAATCGATTTTGACACCAAGATGGCCACCATCTGCAAACTATTAGGCTAATGACCTATTAATTTGGTCAAAGGATGCTTCCTCCATAAAGGTATGTTGTTGCAAAATTTGGTAGAGATCGGATGATTAGGTTAGTCGTAATTTGATTTAAGCTTTGAACATTTGTGTGGCCGCCATTACGTTTCCGTCAAGATGGCGGTGATATAAAACATAACACTGAGGTGTCCTTTGCTAGTGCTACCTTTGTACCAAATTTCGTTCAATTCACGTTCACCGTGTTCGAATTGATAGGTGGGGACAGACATTCAGAGTACACATACACACACATACACACACACACACACACACACAGACAGACACACTTTTTTTTCGCCCTGTGTTGATCTCATAAGTCTACTTTCATATTTTGCAAAAATCGAAAGTAGGCTAAAAATGGACTCCAAATGACAAGAAGGTTACCGTCATCATAAGACAATAAAATGTTTAAAATATGCATAAAATGACGAAAAACAAACTTAATTAATCTCCAATTATAAAATACTTTCTCGCAATAAATGAGGTCTGATCCTTCTACGAAAACCTGCATATTCTGCCTATTTTCGCCTATCCCCAAGTTTGTCCGGTGAAATCTACCTCCGCCTTCCGGCGTGCCGAGAGGACTTCTTTTGTAAAAGAAATGGACTATCAGTTGGAAATACAGGTTTAAGAAGAAGGAAAGCCACAAGATAACATGGTACAGTCATGAACTGTCGATAAAGTCGGTGGTGGACTATGTGACATGTGATCAGGAAACAAAGAAAACCATCTCAGATGTCAAGGTAATACCATCTGAAACCTTGGATAGTGATCATAGCCTTTAGTAGTGACTATTAGATGAGTTGAAGAGAGAAAGGGGATAGAGAGACAGGAAAAAAGGATACGCGTATGGAAGCTGAAGGAAGAGAAGTACAGAGATTAATTCCAAGGAATAGTGAAGAGCAGCATATCAATAGATGAAACTACGTCTGTTGAGGAGGAATGGAAAAGGTTAAAATCAACAATGGTGGAAGCAGCAGAAAGAGTGTGTGGAAGAACTAGTGATAAGAAAAGGTGGAAGGAAACGCCCTGGTGGAACGAGCGGGTGAAGGAGAAGGTTGCAATGAAGAACAAAGCTTTCCGGATATGTTTCCAAGAAAGAACAGAGGAAGTAAGAAAGGAATATAAGGATAAAAGAGAGGCAAAGAGTATGGTAGCAGAGAAGAGAAAATGGATGGAAGAGTGGACAAAAATGATGGTAAGAGACAGTGAGGGGAGTAGGAAAGTTCTGTATACAATGATCAAGGCAAAGAAGAGAGCACAGCAGAAAATGCCAGGATGATAAATGAAGCCCTGAATATCATAACTGCACAAGTCCACTTTTTGACACTATATGAGTTATATATATCACTGAATTCGTCTCACTGAGCTCTACCTAACGATGAACAAATCAACACAAGTTTCGAACATTTAGCCTAAGTTATGATGTTAGTTTCAAAACTACACAAGTGCAGGACTTGTGTTGTTAAGGAAGTCACCCGGCCATACAAGCCTACTGCGTAATTGAGCATCATAACAGCACAAGAGTGTACTCTTGTTTTTATTGTGTAGTTTACTTATTGTATGTACCAACTATCCACTTAATCCAATACTTTTATCACTGGAACCGAAAAATTATATTGATGAGTTTCATAACAACACAAGTCCACCATATTCATTAATTTATTACACAAAAAGTACAAATAATCGCTAAGTTTAGTCAATTGTGTGTAATTCGTAATTGGACACAGTTTCTACAGTAAAAAAATTAAAGTGCTAAGCGTTCATTTCGAAAAGTTATGAAGTTTTTTAAAATTATCTCAGAAGTTACTAAATGGGATTTGGCGCAGTTGTGAAACTCAGGGCTTCAAATAAAGAAGGAAAAGAAATCGAGGACATACAAGAACTGAAGGAGATGTGGAAGGAGTATTTTGAGGAGTTACTGAATCCAAATGGGAATATGGAGAATAATAATGAGGAATTATGTAATGTAGAGGAAGATGAAAAGGACCTGACATGGAAGGAAGTGGAAGAAGCAATAAGGGCCATGAAAGGAGGAAAAGCACCTGGAGTGGATGAAGTAAATGTCGAGACGGTGAGAGCAGCTGGCGTCGTAGGAGTACAGTGGCTTTATCGGGTCATGGGAGTTATATGGAAGGAAAGGAGAACACCTGAAGACTGGTAGAAAGGGATAATTGTGCCAATTTTTAAGAAAGGCAACAGGCAAACAGTCCAGAACTATTGGCGAATCACATTGATGTGCCATGTTGCGAAGATATTTGAGAAGATCCTGGAAAGGAGAGTGCGGAGAGTAATAGAAGAAGGGTTGAGGGAGGAACAGTATGGATTTAGACCAGGAAGATCAACAGTGGACTTGATTTTCAGCGTAAAACAGCTCCAAGAAAAACATTATGAATATGGAAAGATTTGGTAATGGTGTTTCTGGACATAGAGAAGGCATACGATAGCTTGGATAGAGGAAAGGTGTGGGAAACCCTACAGAAAAAGGGAGTAAAATATCAAATTGCGGCTACAATAAAGGAGATTTACCAGGGAAGTGTCAGTTGTATGAAAGTTGGGGGAGAGAGGTCAGACTGGTTAAAACAGAAGAGTGGGTTGAAGCAAGGGAGAGCACTATCTCCACTACACTTCATCTCTGTGATGAATGAGGTAATGGTAGAAGTAGCAGCACAAATAGAAGAACAACATATGAGAGCAATGGTGTTTGCAGACAATCTAATGATATGGTGCAATGGAGAGGCAGAGGTACAAGAAAGGTTGAATGTTTGGGTTGAGGCAGTAAAACATTATGGTTTGAAATTTAATGCAAAAAAGTGTGAAACGATGGTGCCTACGAGAAATAGGGGAAGAGTAACAACAGATATAATGATAGGAGAAGTACTAAAGAAGGTGGATAGTTTCAAGTATTAGGGAGTGTAATAGAAGTAAGTGGTAGAAATTACAAGGAGATCAGTGAGAGAGGAAGGCAAGCCCATGGATTCCTGCAGGGCATGAGAGGTCTGGTATGAAGCAGGGACGTACCCCAGAAGAGCAAACGGGTATTGTATTGAATGTATTATGTCCCAATACTCACCTCTTCTTCATTTCCCAGTTCCCTGGGTCGGGTTGCGAATCAAGGACCTCCGCAGTTATCTATCCCTCCACCATTCATTTCCTTCTTTCAATACTTCTTTTTCTTTTACTTCTCTCTTCTCTATGCTTTCCTTCACCATATCTATCCACCTCTTTCTGGGCCTTCCTCGTGGTTTTCTTCCTGGCATTTTCTCCCTAAATATACTCACCCACGCATCAGAAACGTGGGTTATGAAGAAGAGACAGGTGAGCAGGATCCAGGCTTGCGAAATGATATTTCAGAGAAGCAGATTAGGAATAACAAGAAAGAATAGAGTAAGAAATGAGTGAGTGAGAGAGATTGCGGAAGAGAATCCCTTACAAGAGATCATAGAGAAGTCAAGAATGAGTTGGTACAGACATGTTAGGAGAATGCAGGGGGGCAGGATACCAAGGAGGATGCATGAGATGGAAATGGAGGGCGGGAGACCAAGAGATAGGTGGATTGTGGGTGTGAAGGAAGGAGTGCAGAAAAGAGGAGAGGAGTGGGACAGAGTGAGGAGTGAAAATTGGTGGGAGGATAGATAACGATGGAGAGGCTTATGTTCCAATCAGACCCAGTCAGGGGCTGGAAACTGTAGAAGATGATGATGATGGCTGTATTAATAGATACGGTATTTACTGTATACTGTGTTCTATTTATATAACAGCACTTCTCGGCTGTTGCCCGTGTATCGGCCTACCTCAGCTGATGTAATTGCCGTAATTGCCCTGCGGTGACAGATGCAGCTGACGAGACGAGTGGGCATAGAGATAACGCAGGGAATTACGTCATCCGTGGTCAGCCGATACATGAGCAACAGCAGAGTGGACGCGAGATGATGCTTACATGAAATATAACCGTGTACTTTGAATGTTATTCCATTTGAAATGCAACACTAGATGACAGACGTACTAAGAACTAATTTTCAACATTGTTCTTATCATTGGAAAACCCCTAGTCATCAATGTCAAATTTATTTTGCGTTATCCTTGATCTTAATGAGGGACGTGCCATCTCTGCAATCCTCAGCGTTGGTCCTCTTGCTGTGAAGTTATTTCAACAAAATAAATGTTAACTTCATTGCTGCGTATTAATGTGTGCAAGCGTAAGCGTGATCGCCGCATATTAATCAACGAGAAGAAAAAAAAACCACGCCACATTCAACGATTCGTTTTTTTTTTCTCTTGGTAAGAGACTTGCGCCGCAAGAGTCTTTGTGTTCATGTGACTATGTATTAGGCAGAGGTCGATCATAGACGTACCGCTAACAGCGTAAGATTTTATGAGACAAGACCGTCTGAACAGGCTGCTAACATTACTGGGATTAACTTGAGTCAGGATCTCGCTCATCAGAATGATGCATGCATGGCAGTGTAATATTATTTTATTTATTGGTGAGTAGTCCCTAAGTTGTGTGACCACCTGTAACATATGCCTTTCAATGATGCGCATGGATAATGATTTTCCCTACACCAATACACATATCTACTCCTTACCTTTTTAATAGAAATATTGATAAACCAGCTGGGTGCTAGGTGATGAGCAGAATGCTTGGTAACCAAATAAAATAAATCAATAGAGCAGCAGAGACCTCTTTTACTCGGGCAGCAGAGTAACTTGGTTATCAACCAAGGATAATTCTATTGGAAGATGATGCCTTATATCGTAAGATAACTACCGGGAGTTGAAAAGAGATGATAGACATAAAACAAAGTGAATTTATTGTAGATAAAAGCAAGAAAAAGAACTTGTAATGCAAAGGGAAGTTAGGTTAAAATCACAAAACTGAAGAATGGAGGTACAGAATCTAAGTTAAAAAGTGAATTTACCAAAAAATAAGCTTGAATTTAACTCAGAAAACGAAGCTACAGTAGAGTCTTGTGCTTAGTCATTGCGTGAGCTCACCGAAGTTGATATAAGGATGTTGAAGTTGGTGTGCCATTCCCCTGGAATAGCCATAGACATACTTGATTGACCTAAATATACGGGTTCAGTTTCGGATCTTGTAGATTGTACTAGTCTTTGCCTCTGATTTGTTTCTCAAGTCAAGTGGTACTCAATAACCACCTCCCATCTCAAATTTCCCAAGTTCTGAGAACAATATAAATCTCCTACGTGAAGGCCAGCTCTGCTCATGATGACGAAATGTTTTGTTGTTCCCTTGGCTAACTGCTTAAGATAAACTTGCAGAGTTCGAACTTTCCAGGTCCAAATACGTCTTGCACCTCACCGAGATGCCAAACAAGCTCTTTCACAGGTCTCAACTCGGAATACCTACTTATTTACGCAAGTTGAAATGTACTTTCAATCTCCAGATTGAGAATACTAACGCAGTAAATGTGAAATATGGGAATAGACTTTTTCCACATGTGAATTATTCTAATTAAATATGGCAATTAAATAGTCCTTGACGTATGCCTCGGAGACCCAGGTTATGAAAGGAAGAGAGAAGAGCAAAATACAGGCCAGTGAGATGAGGTTCTTGAGAAGCAGTATTGCAGCTACAAAGATGGACAGAATAAGAAATGAGAGGACCAGAGAATTAATGAAGGAGGAACCATTACAGGATGGTATAGACATGGTATGGACATGTAAAACGAATGGAGAAGAGGATACCCAGGAGGATACACGAGACGAAGTGGGATGGAAAGAGACCGAGAGGAAGACCGAGAGACAGGTGGCTGAAGGGGGTGGAAGAAAGCATGAAGAAGACAGGAGAAGACTGGACAAGGGTGGAGGCTGAGAGATGGTGGGAAGACAGAAGACGTTGGAGAGGCTTGTGTTCCAAACAGACCCGGCCAGTGGCTGGAAACTGTGCAAGATGATGATGATGATGATGATGAATTAAATAGTCGGTGTAAGTTAATAAAATCAAATTAAATATGAATAATGATCAAAAATATCGAATCATTAAAACAATCTGTGTTAATGTCTATATTGTGTAGGTATTAGAGTTTTGTATGCCTAGCAGAGAGTTAATAATATGACAAATGTATTTTGAATCTTAATTGAAAGTGAAGTGTATCTGCATATATTTTGTACTGTAGACATCACATGCCTCCCACCCTGGAGGGCCAGGTTACGATGGAAAAGACTCCAAGCTACTTCGTTACCCGTGAGGTGCCTCAGAGAGTCCGTCAGATGAACCCTGCAATGAAGCTGCTAGTGGTGGTTCGAGATCCTGTTACTAGAGCAATTTCTGACTATACTCAGGCTGCCAGGTAAGGAAACTGTTGCTAGTTCCTTCTTTTTCAAACATGATTGCTCAAGTTCTATAGTCTCCTTGTTCGTTACTAACGAGTTGTGTGTTGATTCATGCACTTTAAACTCTAATATGTGTTGTAATTATAAAGAAAGAAAAAATATATATTCCAGATATTGCAATTACTTTATACATCAAATGTAAATACACTGGAACCCACGTATCGTGGACCCAGTTGTGGATTCCACTTATAATGGCTGTTTTTTTTCCGGTTCCTTGAAGCACGTTAGATTTTTCGAGGTGAACTGTCACGTTGGGTAGTTTGGAGGTCGTGGCTTATGATCGCAGGAAGTCACAACTACAAGCTTCCTCTCTTTTTATATTCATCGTCATCATCAATTTCCGTTTTCCAGCCTGGGCTGGGTCGGAGCAAATATGGCACCCCTGCACTTTTCTCTGTCCACCATCCTTCCTCAACCACTGGACTGCACTTCAAGTTCCGTTCTCCCACACTGTCCTTCACCAAATCCACCCACCGTACTCTTAGGTCTTCCTCGTCCTCTCTTTCCAGTCATCCTTCTCTCCATCACTTGTTTCGGCATTCTTTAATCATTCATTCCTCCTTTTCACATGTCCATACCATCTCAATCTGTTCTGCTCCAGCTTACCATTCAGCTTCTGTACATTCACTTCCTTTTGAATGTCTTCATTTCTCACTCTATCTCTCCTAGTCTTCTGTACCATACTCCTCAGGTATTTCATTTTGGCTGTCTGTATTCTACTTTCATCTCTCCTCCCTCATCATCGGCCAAGTTTCTGCTCCATACGTCATTATTGGCAAGTAATAGGTCTTGTACATCACTTAGTTAGCTTTCAGTGGTATGTCTTTATACTCCATATTAAACTCTGAACCTGATGGTAGAAAACACTCACACATTGTATTCTCTTGTTGATCTCCATATTCAATCTTGCATTTTCCATCAATTCACTTCCTAAGTATTTAAAGTGCTCTATTACTTCCAGATCTATTACTTAAAATTTCCTTACACAGCTGTTGGTCAATATGGACCAATAATAAATCATTACATTCCTAAATATTGAAAGTTACTGTAATCCTTCAAGCTCAAGAATTGTACTGATGCATCCCTGACTGAATACACAATAAGTATTTGTAATAGCAAAATTATTTTGATTGATAGGGGCCAATTTCTGATTATTTCTTCCATTATTGTTTTAGCAAGAAGGCTGGCATGCGGCGTTTTGAAGAGTTAGCCTTTCTGAATGGCTCTGATGGCCCTGGTCTCGTAGACACATCGTGGGGACCCGTCAAGATAGGTGTGTATGCCCGTCATTTGGAGCGATGGCTGAGGTACTTCTCGCTGAACCAGTTGCTGTTTGTCAGTGGAGAGAGACTCATTGTGGATCCGGCAGCAGAACTTGCAAGAGTCCAGGTACAGTATGTGCTCTAACCACTACTACTACTACTACTACTACTACTACTACTACTACTACTACTACTACTACTCCTCGGCACTTCAGTCCATGTAGGACCTTGGCCTCTCCAACAATCGTTGCCCAATCCTGACGATCTTCTGTACGTTTCCTCCATCTTCTTACTCCCATTTTGTGTAAGTCGTCCTCCGCCTCATTCACTGCTCCATAAATCTTCCTCAGTATTTTCCTTTCCCATCTTCTCAAAAGCTCCTCTTCTGCCACAGTCATAGTCCATTGTTTCCGAGCCGTACATTACCACTGGTCTTATAACTGTTCGGTACACTGTCACCTTTAATCTTCTACTGAGGATGCGCGCTTGGAGAATTTTTATCAGTGCCCAATAAGCTCTATTACCGGCTGCAATTCTTGCTTTTATTTCTTCTCTTTTGCTATTATTTTCAGTAACCAGTACACCCAAATACTTGAAACTTTCACACCTCTCAAAATTCACCCCATTTAGGTTTATAAATAAAATTATATATTTATCTTTCTCCACAGTATTTCTCCTAGATAATAATAAATATTGAGTTTTGTTGTAGTTCACTTGTTATCCTACTTATTCTGATTCTTTTTCTAACTGTCCCATCCCTTCAAGATCCTTCAGTCTTCGTGACAGCATACCTACATCATCAGCATATGCTAGATTTTGACTCATACGGTTTAACAGCGTTCCTCCTGGATTGCTGATATCTACCTTCCTCATTACTCTCTCTATTACTATATTGAACAGCAGCGTGGACAGTACGTCCCTGTCGTAAGCCTTGGTTTACCTCAAAAACTTTTGAGAGTCTTCCTTCAATTTTAACTCAACATTTTGTGCCAGTAAGAGTCATTTGCACCAATCTGATTAGTTTGGGTGGAAATCCCATGTCCATCAAGGACTGATACAGAGTTTCCCTTCTTACACTATCATAAGCCTGTTTGAAATCCACATATAGTTGGTGCACATCCGCATTATATTCATAACACTTTTCCATTATTTGCCTTATTGTGAAGATATGGTCCGTCGTCGATCTACCCTGTCGGAATCCACACTGGTATTCTCAAAGTCTCTCTTCAACAAGAGGTGTAAGTCTCATAGCCATTACCTTGGCTAGGATTTTATACACCACACTAAGCAGTGTTATGCCACGATAATTTTAACACTTTGCTTTATCATTCTTCTTATGGATTGGGCAAATAATGGCCGTGTTCCACTGTTCTGGCATCACCTCCTTCTACCATATCTCCACAATCAACTGGTTTACCAGCTTTGCCAAATGTTCCCCACCACCCTTAATCATCTCTGCTGAAATATTTTCACCTCCTGGGGCTTTGTTATTCCTCAAGCTTTTAATTGCTAAACTAACCTCCTCCAGCATCGGCACGGGTACTGACCTTCCATCAGTGTTATCCTTGCACCATGGTTGGTCATTCTCTTGATCCTCCTGTTCTAGCAATACCGTCTCTGCAGTAGTATTGAGCAGCTTGCTGAAATATTCAGCCCATCGATCTAAAATCTGTTCTTCTCCTCCTATGAAATTTCCTTCTTTATCTCTGCAGAAAACTGCACGGGGTTGAAATCCCTTCTTCACTTCCTGTATTCTTTTATAGTACTTTCTTACTTCTTGATTATGATATTCTTCTTCTAGCTCTTCAATCCATTTCTTCTCTAATTCCTGTTTCTTTCTTCTACAAATTCTATCTGCCTCTTTCCTTTTCTTTTTATGTTCTTCTGTATTGTTTCTCATTGATCTACTTATCATTTTCTCCCTTGCAGCATTCCTCTCCATTATAGCTATTTTACATTTTTCATCGAACCAGATTTGTCTTTTAATCCTTACTTCTGTTCCCAGTACTTCTTCTGCAGCTTGGTGTAGTGCATCCCTCATTATCCTCCATTTTCCTTCTACATCCTCTAAATCCCAATTTTGTTTAGTCTCCAACTTCTTCCGTAAATGTGTTTCATATTGCTCGGCAGTTTCCTATTCTTTTAGTTTTAAGACATTATACCTTCCAGGGTCTTTCCTCATCTTTCCAGATCTGTACACTGCTATATGCTGTCTATATTTTACTCTTACCATGAAATGGTCAGAGTCACAATCCGTTCCTCTACAACTCTCATCTTAGAGTATATCAGATGCGTGTCTTCTATCAATTACCACAGGGTCAATTTGGTTGAATGAGGTTCCATGTGGTGAGCACCACATTATTTTCCTTATATTCTTATATTCTTTCTCTGAAGCCATGCACTTTTCACCATCATTTCATTTCCCATGGCAAAGTCGATGAGTCTCTGTCCATTATTATTTGATACCTCGTGAAGACTTTCCTTTCCTACCGTCTCTCTGAATGCTTCTTCTTTTCCCACCTTCGCATTGAAATCACCTAACATGATTTTTACATCTTGCCTTGCTATACCCTCGAGTTCCTGTTCAAGCTGACTGTAGAACGTGTCTATCACCTCATCCTCTTCTGTGGGAGCATATACACATAAAAAGGTGATGTTAAAGAATCGTGCCTTCATCCTCAAAGTACATATCCTTTCATTTACAGGCTGGAGGATGTAGGTAAAAAACATGGCCATAGATAAATGTCTATAACTTCTACATTTTTAGAGATATTTAGTTCATATTAGGTAGATTTCATTAGAAAGCTAACTATTGCAATGGGTCCCATGTTTCGACTTCCGGAAAATTTCGACATATCTTCGCGTTTCACATCCCCCAGACCCCAAAACCAACGTCAGTTCAAAAGTTTATATATAATTTATGTATATATGTATATATATATATATATCAGTTTCTTGTGGACACGATAACTGCCGTAATTTTGCACCAATCACTTTGAATTTTTTACCTAATATGTATCCCTATAAAATCTCGGTCAAGTTCGTTAATGGGCAAAATCGGTCGAAGGGGGTGAAAATGGCGGGCTTTTTTCGAAAAAGTGAAATTTCGCTATAACTCTCTTAATACATGAAATATCGAATCCATTCAAAGTTCATAATATGTGTCGGATAAGTGCCAAAAATTTATGTCAAATAAGTTTTTTGATAGCACCAACCATTGACCAAAGGGGTGGAAAAAAGTGGGTTTTTCGGGAATCATTAATCATATCTCTCTTAATAGGCACAATATCAAAACCGTACAAAATGGAAAATATTCCCCTAATAATTATCTAAAACTTTTGTCTGAAAGAATTTTTGATATGACCCACCATTACGCCAAGGGATGAGAAAAATGATTTCGGAATTTAAAAAAATGCCAAGTGCCATCAGAGGTTACCATAACAACGCTTTTAAATTGATAAGGGATGATCTATCAGAGGTTGCCAAGACAACGCCATTGACGAGATCACATTCAATTTAAGCCTACTTTTCACACTTTTCAAAAATGAGGAAAAAGTAGACTTATAAGATATATCCGGGAAAATGTGTCTGTCCTTCTGTCTGTCTGGCTGTGTGTGTGTGTGTCCCCCCCCCCCCCCCCCTATCAACTCCTAAACGGCTGCAGCAATCGAAACCAAATTTAGTACGAGTAAAGATGTATACCGGAATATCTCAGGCCCATATTTGAAAAAGATGCCAGTGCTACCAACTGCTAAAAGAACGCACTAGAAATTTGAGCTCCATGTTGGATATCTTGGAAGGTATACATGGGAGCTATTCTAAAATTGGCACACATGTAGATAACACTATTTCAGTTTAATTTCCAGGTGGCCATACATGACAGCGTTGCCAAAATAATTTTAAGCCTTCTGATAGGTCCAATTTTTAAATGCATATAACTTCTACACTATCAATTGGATTTCAACCAAATTTTGTATGTAATAGGTGTACATAAACATATATGACTGAGTGTATTCTTAAGAGCCACCAGGGCTGCCAACTGTTAATAATTGCTCTCTATTTTGTATCCAAATATATCAGAAAGTATGCAAGCCGACAGCTTTAAACTATGCACACGTAAATTACCCGACATTTTACATTAATTTGGAGTAACTTATATACGTCAGTTCTACCAACATGATTCTAAGCCTGCTGATAGGACCAATTTTTAAATACATGTAACTTCTGTACCAACAAATGGATTTCATCCAAAATTGGCAAAAAAATATATAATATTTCAGATTATTTCTGACCAGCACTCGCATGACATTGTTGCCAACATGCTTTTACGTGTACTAATAGATCCAATGTCTAAATCCATGTAACGTCCTTTGGACTTCAACCACATTTTGTATTCTGTACCTTAGGAAATGGAAGTAAGAATATATTCAGTCACCAGAGCTGCCAACTGTATTGCTCTATTAGGCTACATTATGCCTAGTATACCTTATTTCGAACTAATTAAGACATTTCGATATTACCCACTTAATTTCGTCATTATTCTAGATAGGTTCATATACTGTAGATTAATCTATGGCATGAATCTTAATTTTAAGAAAAGTAGGCTCTTTAATTCGTCACGGAACTTCTTGTTCCATCTGACTGTGAGGGAAGCGGCTAACTGGTAGCATGCTGAACTTCTATGCCCAAGGTGCTGGTTCAAAGCCGGCCAAAGTCGCCGGATTTTCTAAGAGCGCTAAAAATCCTTCGGAGGGGAAGTTACAACATTCGTTGCAAGTGGCATCTAGCAGCCAAGTTCACAGCTAGGTGTCGTTGACGTTAGTATTTGGTACAAAATTAGGTACTACTACTTAAAATTGACCGTCTGCAGACCTTACCTGAATTACAGACTAATACAGTCATCACAAATAACACCGTTTATCAGACAGATTCTACACACACCCAATGTACACGGGGTTACATGACCACCTTGTCGCAGCCCCTAAACTGAGGAACCAACCAACATCTCTGCGGGAGATAAAATTTTGTGTGAAGAAGTAACAGACTGTTAGATAGTTACACATTAGTTCCAAACCTTGCATAAGGACAGTGTGATCACAAGTATAAAAATTAACCCCAAATGACAAGAAGGTTACCATCCCCATAAGACAGTAAAATGTTAAAAGTATGCATAGAAAGACGAAAAAATGTTAACTAACCTCCAATTGTAAAATACTTTCTCGCAATAAATGAGGTCTGATCCTCCTACGAAAACCTGCATATTTTGCCTATTATAGCCTATCCCCTAGTTTGCCCGGTGAAATCTACCTCCGCCTTCCGGCGTGCCGAGAGGAATTTTTTTGTATGGTTATTGTCAACATGCTGCTTGATATTGCATTGCATTTGTAGCTCAATATGATCATAGAATCTTAATACAAAAAAATAAATATTTTACTCTTCCTGAATTTGTTAAGGTGCATTTTCTGCAGAACTACTCGGTATTTTTTTCTGATATTTTTGTCACAGATTTATAAAAGCTCAACTTAGAATCCTGTGCAACAGAATTTTGATACCATTTAAATTACTCAAATAAAAAAAAAAATATTACAAAAAAAACTGCATGAAAATGTTCTTATCCATATCATAACTTCTATAATAGGCCAAAAATTAAAGTTCTGGTGCACAGGATTGTGCACAGTCCTATTTAGAAGGAGACTACCAAGTTTCGTTGCTTTATATGTAGTAGTGTCTGAGAAAATGCACCTTATAAGTAAAAAAATGTCATTTATGGGAAACTTAATTTGAAGTTTTATCTTTCATATTACAATGCATTACCTATAGCTAGAGGTGTTAGAAAGTGTTGTTATTTTTTTGAAGATTTGTTGATTTAAAATTCAAAAGGTGGTGTTTTGTGTTTTTATTATTTTTTCGGGGGATGACATGTTAAAATTTGGAAAGCGATAAGGTTTGTACAATAAGTGCATTTAAAAATATAAACAATTAATAAAACAAAGTAAAAAACAAAACAGCAGGGTAAAACGTTAAACATGGCTATGGAAGAATGAGATAATACTTATATGGAAGTCACATTTTTATTTTACATTCACCATCTCGAAACACATTTCAGTGAATACCTTTTTCAGTTTTATCCAAATACTGCGGTGAAATCACTGGATCACATGGTTAAAGTCTCAGCATTTGCAGCTGTCAATTTTCGCCTCCTATCACTTACTATGAGACTGTATTTCGAAATTGACCTTTCAGAATCCACATTTGAACAAGGATACCACACACACTTTAATGCAGCTGTTGCATAGTCTCGGTGAGCAGGCCTTAATCCCATGAGGATCTCTGGAACATTCACATTATCTTCATGACGCAGTTGGTTCTTGATTGCAGTCAGGTAAATGCTGTGAGCCTCTAAAAACTGTTGAGACTCCATCTTCGTAAGAAATGGGGCATTCTTCTTAAATTGGAGCAGTTCTGTGGGAGATACGTTCTTAGGTGCATGCCGAGGATCAAACAATGACCCGATGGCTTCTACAGTCTTCCTGGCTGGATCCGTGGTCCTTAAAGTCCTGACTTTCACTAGAGATGACTGGTCAACACACGTAAGCTTGGACTTAACCTTTATCTGCATCTTTTGAGGAAGCTGTTCCAAGTTCTGGAGGATCGTATGATTGAACATTCCACCATCGCCTAATAGCTTGAGCTTTACCTCAAGGTCATCTAGCTTCCCAGCCAGTAAGTGAATTGTTGGGTACTTAGATCCCTCCAAGAAATTAAGCAAGTCCATAAGAGAGGCGCCAACAACAGAAACATACAATGCTTGTAATTGTATAAATTGTATTGTTGAAGTCGATGCTTGTTGGAAAAATTTGACCCCAGAATTTGAATCTTCCAATGTTTTGAAAAATTCTACCAGATCTTCCACATGCGTGGCCATATACATTGCAGCCTTAAACCATGAATTCCATCTTGTACATACAGGCATTGGGAAAGCTAGAATTTAATTCTCTTTTTCTGTGTTTTCATATTTCTCCCTTAGAAATGCAACGTAATTGCTTTTTCTTTTTCGCGTATTTAAAAAGGCATTCTTTGTCTTTACTATAGACATGTTCAATTCGTCCAGCTCGTTTTCAAATACGCAGCCGATAAGATTGACTTTATGAGCCCAGCACTGGACATGACTTAATTCTTCAATCAATCCTTGAAGAGTAGTTACACATTTTGTCATGTAGCGTGCTGAGTCCGTAACTACTGCCACTACACGCTCCCGTTAAATTTCATAGGAATTCAAGGTGTCTAATATCGCATTGGAGCAATTTACGCTATTGGCAGAATCTAGAACAACAGAGGCAGCCAGATGGGTGTTCATTTCAGTTGATGGTACTGATGGACGAAAAAGAATGTTGAAAACACACCTACCATTCTTGTCAGTTGTTTCGTCACATAGCAGAAACACGTCTTTGTTTTTTATATCTTCCCTAATTTCTTCCCTCCTTCTTTCGCCAATCATGGGGATGTATTTCTGACGAATCTGATTTGCTGATGATAAATCTCCACCCGCGAATGTACTTATTAAACCAAGTACGGATAGCAGGATTGTCTAGTTTCTCTACTGGTATATTAGCTTTCACAAACGCAGTAGTAGTGTCCAAAATAAACTCTTCTTTCATATCCTTCACACGACTAGCATTTGATAATGTTTCTTTCAAGGTGGCCACTCTAGGAACACTAACTTCAAGACGCGAATTTTCTCGGCGTTTTGAATGCTTCTCCGATTTGCAATGTTTGTCTAATGCATCTTTCCTGCGATAATCTAACCGACAATCACAATATTTGCACATAAGAATGCCACAAGAAATTATAAATCCTTCATTCTTATATTCTTTAAGTCTGTCTGTGGCAGAAACAGCTACCTTCGGCATTTTGAAACTCAACTGAGCGATGCCCAGTAACAAACACTGTTATCACACGGTTGACTGTGGTCACACGCCAGTATAAATTCGTAACCACACGCAAAATTTATTTCTGAATTCGTGTCATAATATTTAAATTACGTCGCGTCTCATCTTCCTGTACTGCTAAGTTCGGAACTAATACGACGAACACGTGGTCGCCAACTGATTCACGCAAATAACACACTAGCTTCGATGATAACGCACAATTTGCACACTTTTTATTAAATTATATAGAATTCTCTACTATAATTTACACTCTCTACCGATGTAACAGGAGGCAAACGTAGTTTACATTATGAACAACTATCACATAACCTTTTGGAGGTAGTCGGCCAAACTATTCACGCCGCGATATAACAGCTGTTTACCACAGCGCTAAAATCCAACGAGTAACGAGAATATCGACAGTATATCGTAATATGACGTATATCGTAGTATTACCCCTCGCGATACTATACAATCGATCATTCTCTCGAATTGAACACCAACCAAATTCGATTATCGGCTTGTGGACAAAAATGTTCGGATTGGTGTGGGGAAAAAATATGAAAATTTGTTTTTATTTCGCAGATTGCGGTATTTGTGGTGTTATTCACAAAATTCGCGTTATTTCGCGATTTAATTTCACTCCTGGGCAGCACCAAACATGTAAATACGTGAAAATAAAACATCCTAACCTCTAAATATGACTTTTCGTTTTATCGCGAATTAACAAAAACTAACACCTCTACCTATAGCTGAAGTGTTCGGTGCAGGCCCTATCCATACTCATCATCTTCTGCTTCTGCTAGTTCCTTTACAGGTAGTAAGTTGTATTTGGCAACTTCTTCCAAGGAAATTAGCAATCTTGTGTTGAGATCTGTAAACCTATTGACAGGTTGTGGCATATTCATCAAGCCACAAAATAAATTAGCTCCCCTTCCCACACCTAGGCACCTCATCCTGTAGCAAAATCTAATGTAAGCATCATAAACCCATTTGTTTATAAGGGATGCTTTAAACCTACTGTCAGCTTTGCACTTCTCATAAACAACATGTAGTGTACTAACTATGCCAATCCTTTCTGTACCATGATCATACAATTTCATAGACTTTGAACTACAATTGGCACATGTACAACTTTTATGAATTGCTTCACGGATGACCTCGTAGTTCCGCCCCTTGAAACCTAGATAACTAAGTAGTTCGATGTCTATCAATCTGAAACAACTATTAGAAGTTTCTTCGGAGCTAGTGTCAGGTAAAATACCCTCACTGATTTTTTTTTGGCTAGATGCACTGCTATTCAAAATTTGCGGGACAATTCCCTTCACTGTACCGGTACCTGCACGTTGAATCATATTCCTTTCAACTCTTTTAAACACTCTACCACTTATTCTCCCTATATTTACGTTAAAAACCAGTAGCCTATAGAACCTAATCAACAACTGGAAATAAATATTCGACAGAAATGCTTATCACAGGTAACACACATTTATTAACCTCATGGTATCCATGGTTACTCAACAACAAAGAGCCAGAACAGCCTACATCTTGTCCACAGCCTTCTGAACAATAACATCAAACATTTCCTCGCAATGACGGTCAGAGTGGCATGATATATACGGATTCCTGTCCAGCTGTACTGGTGCAGGCCGGACGTTTGTTTTAGACGATTGCCCTTGACCTTGAAGCCTGCGGGTGAGCCTACACACACTCACTCTCTCACCCTATCGCTTCACACTTGTCACCACTGATCTGATGTAATGGAATTCCAGACTTGAGCAGACAGTACAGTCCACATCGAAGTATTGTGTGTCGCGGAAGTACACGTTACGTAGTTACGAACAGAATGTCATTATATTTGCCAATTACTGTACTCCTAGCAGTAGTGTGAAACAGCTTAGTCAATCATCGGACCGCTTGGGGCAGCTGATAACAATGCAGGTACTGAAGTAACTCGCCTCCAGCAATGAAACTTTGGGATTATAATCTTGAAACTACATACAATTTTTACAGAAAATCAAAAAAATTGAAATTTTCATGAAAATTTCACCTACATCCTCCCTTAAAATTCAGTACTGCTGTTTTATATCTATTATCCATGAGGAAACCTGTGCCACATATTCTTCCACTGTCGCCTCCACTATACATTATTGTATGGTTATCATTTCTGAATATACCATAATATACCATCTCCTCTCCATTCATTTGATCTCTTGGATTGCTGCCACCTATACTATATTTCTCCATCTCTTCCTTAAGGCCCTTCAACGCTCCAGGTTTGTTCAATGTTCTCACATTCCAGATTGCTCTGTACAAATCATTTTTCCGTTTATATTTTCCTTTTTCTTGCATAGGGGTTATAAATATGGAGAGCCCAGCTCATGGTAAGAGTGAAGACCTCAACGGCATCTGCGGTGGTGGAGTCCTTCGGTACAGCAAAGTTGGCGGAAGAGGCAACCCATTGCTCGGGGTTAATAGAGTAAAAGATATTTGTCCATATTATGGACACCCGTAGCGTTTGCACTCCAGAGGAGCGGCTACAAAAGGCGTCTGTTCTCCATGTTAGGAGCGGCCTAGTTCTTACCTGGCAGTAGGTCATAAAATGCATTTGGGAGTGGCAACCCCATCTTAATAAGAGCCTAAAATGAAAGCAAATATGGTTCAGCCTCGGAAAATGCTAGGACGTCCCCTGCAAGATTATTTGGAGAATTTTCCATTTCGAGTTCCGTATTGACTTTACAAAAGAACAAGCAAAAAATCTCTTTCTATAGACAGTCATTTTTCCCAACCCCCTAAAATACAACCTACAACTGATCCCCCCCATAGATCAATTTATTCTAAAGTAGGCGCATAGCCACACGGAACAATTAAGATGCCAATGAACCCGTCCTCCCCTCCTTTACCCACGTCCTTCTGTATGCCAGCAGACGTCACATGCGCGACCTTGGCCGCCAGGTCCCGCACACAGCACATCAGTTCGTAACCAGCTAGCTACAACACAACATGGGCCCCGCATAAGATAGGCGTTCCTCAAGTCCTGTTTCCGGGTGGGAGCAAGGATTAAACTAATATTGCCAATTTACGCTTTGTCAAAAAGGGACAGCAAACTGAACAGTGGCATCTCCGCTCAAGCACTACATAAACCAAGAAGAATTCCTAGTTTTGCAAGGCCAAAACATGTTAAGCCCTAGATTATCCAGCACAATTAGGTCACTAAAAGGACTAAATCAGCGGAACTTGCAGGCATATTAGTTTTTCGATCAGCAAAATGGTCATTTAACGCTATTTAACAACCAAAAAATAGCAAACTTCATGAATATGTATAGATGAAGAAATGTTTTATCTTTATGTTTTTATTCTCTTTCCAAATGAGTATTTTAATGTTGTTTTTATGTATTTATACCATTAAGTATTTAAGAGTGTTGTATATTTTTAAATGCATGTCTTTAATATATTTTTTGGAAACTATTCAAGGCTGAAGAAGGGCCCAGGTTTGGCCCGAAACATGTCCAAGTAACAATAAACTGTGAAATTATAGTATTTAAAGGTATTGATTGGGCGGAGAACAAACAAACCCCATTTGAACGTCCCCTGCAGGCGACGCGCAGTTCTTCAGATGCTGGGGGATCTGTGAGAAATGGGCGACCAGCATCACAATATATCCGAATAGGGACAGTCAACATCTTAACCCTGACGGACAAGACTGAGGAGCTAGTGGACTTCGTGATGGAGAAGGATATAGCCATCCTCGGTCTCAGTGAAACGTAATGGAAAGGAAAAGGGAAAAAAAAACTAAAGGAAGGATACAGGCTGTTTTACAGTGGAGGACAAGAGGCAAAAAATGGAGTAGGAATGATAAGAAAGGATGTCTTAGAGTATGTGGAAGAGGTGAAGAAGATAAATGACAGGATAATCATAGGAAGGCCACAGTTCCAGACAGGGACAAAAGATCTGTTTCAAGTATATGCTCCACAAACGGGGAATAAAGAAGAGAACTTAGAAGAATTCCTAGAAGATGTGGAAAAATATATAGAGGATAAGGAAGTATTAGAAATGGGAGATTTTAATGCACGAGTGGGAAGAGACAGACAAGGAAGAGAGGAGATTTTGGGACCATATGGTTACGGCATTAAAAATCCAGAAGGGGATTTCTTAAAGGACTTCTGTCAGCGGAACCAATTAATTATAGGGAATACGTGGTTCAGAAAGAAAAATAGTCAGAAGATAACGAGGTATGGATGGGGAGATAGAAGAACGAAAACTCTGATAGACTATGTATTAGTCGAAAAAGGACATCGGAAAGAGCTAATGGATGTCACAGCCATGCCAGAAGCCTTTGGAGGAGACCATAGGGCAGTGGTAGCAAAATTAAAAGTAGGAAAGGTCATGAGACTACCAGAAAAAAGGGAAAGAAAGATTAAGGTCTGGAGACTAAAGGAAAAGGAGGTTGCAGAAGAGTTTAAGAGAGAATTGCAAGAACAGATACCAAGGACGGATATTACCCATGTGGAACAAGAATGGGAAAAGTTTAAGAGTGCATTTGTAAACAGTGCAGAGAAAACATGTGGTAGAACATCAGGAAAGGTACGGGAAAAGGCAACAAAATGGTGGAATGATAGAGTGAAAGAAAAGGCAAGAGAGAAGAAGAAAGCTTGGAAGGAATGGAAAACAAAAAAAGACTGAAGAAAGTAGAGCAAAATATATACAGGGTGTCGAGCGATACGGGAAATGCGGGAATTATACGGGAATTTTAGTTACCCGGGAAAAATACGGGAAATTCGCACTTGATACGGGAAATCTTGAAAAGTATCATAATGCCCGACTTCTCAGCCCCCGAACGCTCGGTAGAGTCCTCCCGCTCAGCCTTCTATTTCGCCTGCAGACCGCGCTGTCACCCGCAATTTGCGCTACCAATAGAGCGCTAAGCGTGATGAGAAGAACCCAGCCAACGTCGAATGCATGCTTTGCCTGGCCGACCACCGGCTGTACCCTCTCCGCGAGGGGCTGCGCGAGCCGCTCTCGTTGCTGACAATGACATACAGGAATTGGTTCACATTGTTATTCACAGAGGAGTCCAGTTGTTTTTTCGACCTGGGTTTCTCGACAAGATTTGTATCCTATGACTGAAAGAATCAAAGTGAGATCAACTATTGCTCACAAGATAACCTGTGCTATTTCCTGCATAGACCCTACACCCGCTGAGACTCCTAAGTTGGCTGAAGTTAGGATCGTCATTGCCCTGGAAATTCTTTGTAATCAGAAGGATTTGCTTTCTGGCGTAATGGCTGACCGCATCGAGAGCAGCTACTTCGCACTTCTGAGACTACCCTCCGTCACTGCGCGTTTGAAGCAGTTCGACGTGCTGTGGTCTGAATTAGTGGCTTCAGCACCTTCCTCAGTTCCTGCCAAAAACGATCTCACAAGCTTCGTTAAAATGGTAATGCTTTTGTATCGCAGCAATGCAGCTCTAGAGAGAAGTTTCTCCCTGAACAAGGAGTGCATGATCATCAATCACAAAGAAGCAAGTCTGATTGGCATGCATACTGTTCAGGACGCTGTGTTGGCAGCTGGTGGAGTAGAAAAGATAACCGTGAGCAAGAGTCCATACTGCACGAAACTCCTGCGCCGTGTTAAAGGAAGCAAAACAGGTGCGAAGCCAGGAGGAAAAGGAAGCGACGGTTAAGGTGGCAGTCGAAAGAAAAGCCACGAAAGATCTCCAGGAATTGGCAAAAAAAAAAGTAGAAGAAGATATTGAACGACACCCGTTCTGATGCAGAGAAAATTGAAGAGCAGATGAGTTCCCTAGTGAAGCTTTAAATTAATAAATCCTTGATTATTAATAATAAACAAAGTTTTTATGGTTCCGCCTAGTCAATACATTGTTTTATTAGAGATTTTATCGTGACATAATCACTTGTCTTTGCGTATGTTGGGACATGTTTCGGTGTCTAGTGACATTGACACCATCATCAGCCTACGGTTATTGGCAACACTCAATGACATTAAAATAATTATTAAAACAACACACACATGACTAAAATAACACTTTAAAAAGTTTTTAAAACACTGTCATAATGAAAGTTCAATAAAAAGTCTTAGAAAAAGGCTTGGTGCACTGATTTGGTTTCCAATGTCCTGCTTCCGATAAAAACCTCCGATATCCAGCAAGAGGTGACCATACATAACTGGAAAAGAAAATCCCTGTGTGAACTATGATAAGTATTAAAACCGAAAAAGTGGAAAGCTAAACAAAGAAAAAGTGGAAAAATATATAAAAAAGGGAGTGTGGTGAACTTACGGTGTAGTTGTGGCAGCGAGAAAATCGGGCCATGCTGAGGCATACGGAGACTGTGCAGTACTGATATGGAATAGCTTGGGGGAAGCGGGCGAGGCTTCAGTCGAGAGGGGCGGGGGGAGGGTAAGAATACTGGCAATTTTGGAGGACAGGTGCGGGATGGGGGTATGGGGTTGAGGGGCGGGATGGGGGTATGGGGTTGAGGGGTGGAATGAGCGGATTTGTAGATCCTCGATTAAATGATAAAATTAAGGTGGTTTGTATTTAACTCTGTAATTAGTTAAGGTCTCAAGGAGTACATTATTATTTTCAAAGTTGATCTCATTGATATTGGTTAGGGGGTCTGTTCTTTGGGCAAAATCTATTTCGATTTCTTCCAATATGTTCATTGTGGTACCTTTCTTAGCAAGATGCAGGATGCTCATGTCTTTGTTGATGTCAGTGAATTCATGTTTACTGTCCTTCATGTGGTTGGCCATAGCGGAAAATGTATTGTATTTTAGAGCGTTAAAATGTTCACCATATCTTGTAGCAAATGACCTACCGGTTTGTCCATAATAATTAGCTTCGCATTTGGTGCATTTCAATTTGTATATGCCTGATTTACTAAACTTGTTCGTGTGGTTCAATTTGTTGGTGTTAAATAATATATCTTTATTTGTATTAGTTGTTTTGTAGGCTATTTTTAGACCGCGTTTCTTAAAGATATTGGAAATGCTGTAAGATTTGTTGTTAAAATACGTGAAGACTGCGTACTTGGGTGGCTCTTTTTGTTCTGGCGTTAGGTGGGTGACCGGTTTGTTT
Source organism: Meconema thalassinum (assembly GCA_946902985.2). Classification (NCBI taxonomy): domain Eukaryota; kingdom Metazoa; phylum Arthropoda; class Insecta; order Orthoptera; family Tettigoniidae; genus Meconema; species Meconema thalassinum. The sequence continues at coordinate 241,016,519 of OX336394.1, read as the reverse complement.
TTAATTTTATAAATGATGTTGTTAACTATCTGTGGTGCGAATCCGTTTATTTTAGCAACTTGCTTAATGATTTTTAGCTCTTCGTTTAGGCTTGCTTGGTCTAGAGGAAGGGAGAAGGCTCTGTTGATCATGCTCAGAAATGCGGCTTTCTTTTGATTACCTGGGTGATTAGAGTCCTGCCTTATGGTTGTATGTGTTTGGGTTGGCTTTCTGAAAATTTTGTATGTTAATCTATTATTAATCCGACTGACTGTGATGTCAAGAAAGTTTATTTTATTGTTTACCGCTGATTCTGCCGTGAATTGTATATTTTTATCCAGACTATTTAATTTGTGTACCAATCCTTCTATGTTCAGGGTCGTCTCATCTAATATTACAAACACATCGTCCACGTATCTTGCCCAAAAAAATATCCCATCAATTTTGTTTATGATTTCCTCATGCTCTAGGTGATCTAAGTATATATTGGCTACTATGCCAGAGAGCGGGGAGCCCATTGACAGTCCCTCTTTTTGCTTGAAGATTTTATTATTAAAGGTGAAAAAATTATTTATAAGTGTGAACTCAAGTAGTGTCATAAATTCACTGATTTCTACTTTCGATAACGAGCTACTGCTAGACAGGTTTTGTTCAATGACCTTGAGCGAAGGTTTGATGGGAATTTTTATCCAGACTATTTAATTTGTGTACCAATCCTTCTATGTTCAGGGTCGTCTCATCTAATATTACAAACACCTAACGCCAGAACAAAAAGAGCCACCCAAGTACGCAGTCTTCACGTACTTTAACAACAAATCTTACAGCATTTCCAATATCTTTAAGAAACGCGGTCTAAAAATAGCCTACAAAACAACTAATACAAATAAAGATATTTTATTTAACACCAACAAATTGAACCACACGAACAAGTTTAGTAAATCAGGCATATACAAATTGAAATGCACCAAATGCGAAGCTAATTATTATGGACAAACCGGTAGGTCATTTGCTACAAGATATGGTGAACATTTTAACGCTCTAAAATACAATAAATTTTCCGCTATGGCCTACCACATGAAGGACAGTAAACATGAATTCACTGACATCAACAAAGACATGAGCATCCTGCATCTTGCTAAGAAAGGTACCACAATGAACATATTGGAAGAAATCGAAATAGATTTTGCCCAAAGAACAGACCCCCTAACCAATATCAATGAGATCAACTTTGAAAATAATAATGTACTCTTTGAGACCTTAACTAATTACAGAGTTAAATACAAACCACCTTAATTTTATCATTTAATCGAGGATCTACAAATCCGCTCATTCCACCCCTCAACCCCATACCCCCATCCCGCCCCTCAACCCCATACCCCCATCCCGCACCTGTCCTCCAAAATTGCCAGTATTCTTACCAAATGCGAAGCTAATTATTATGGACAAACCGGTAGGTCATTTGCTACAAGAAATGACCCGCCCCTCTCGACTGAAGCCTCGCCCGCTTCCCCCAAGCTATTCCATATCAGTACTGCACAGTCTCCGTATGCCTCAGCACGGCCCGATTTTCTCGCTGCCACAACTACACCGTAAGTTCACCACACTCCCTTTTTTATATATTTTTCCACTTTTTCTTTGTTTAGCTTTCCACTTTTTCGGTTTTAATACTTATCATAGTTCACACAGGGATTTTCTTTTCCAGTTATGTATGGTCACCTCTTGCTGGATATCGGAGGTTTTTATCGGAAGCAGGACATTGGAAACCAAAACAGTGCACCAAGCCTTTTTCTAAGACTTTTTATTGAACTTTCATTATGACAGTGTTTTAAAAACTTTTTAAAGTGTTATTTAAGTCATGTGTGTGTTGTTTTAATAATTATTTTAATGTCATTGAGTGTTGCCAATAACCGTAGGCTGATGATGGTGTCAATGTCACTAGACACCGAAACATGTCCCAACATACGCAAAGACAAGTGATTATGTCACGATAAAATCTCTAATAAAACAATGTATTGACTAGGCGGAACCATAAAAACTTTGTTTATTATTACATTCTGTCAATACGGAAAAATGTCCGACTTTAAAAGTCAAAAAGTCCTTGATTATTGTTTGTTTTATCTTATTTTGTGTGACTTAAGTTCCTAACCAGAATCTAGTATTGACAAAGTAACTTATTTTATTTTGTGTATGACTAGCCTACAGTTCCTATTCAGAAATTAGTACTGTCAAAAGAACTTACAGTAATTTTGTGCTGTGTATAACTGAAGTTCCTAGTAACAATCATGTATTTGTCAAAGTGACTTATTTAATTTCGTTTTGCATTGTTTTATTTTCTATTGCCTACTTTGATAAAAAAATGTAAATTAAAAGGTATTCGCGGCGGGTCGCGTGAGGAATTTTGCTGTTTTTAGCCTTTCCATGGTCTTCTTTCGCAGGGGAGATGCACATACCAAATTGTTTTCAAGTCCGTGTAAACACTCACTGCAAATGCGTCACACATGCATAACTTTCAAAAACTACAAACAATATCTCACAGCTCTCGTTATTTTACTATCAAACACCAGTCACCAACATGTGGCTAAAAAATACACCACACAAGTGACAGAATTCTTCTCGTGTGGGCAGGCATTGTTTCAGTCGCTTGTTAACCACTCTCTGTGTCGGATTTCCTTTCAATGTCAATGTTTCGTTACTTTTACTTCGCCGAAGTTCGACCCGAGGACTGGACACATCCCGTACAGCATGTACAGAAACAAATACTGAAGGCGGTCTGGATATCGCGGTGGATGAAATGATTAACCTTGGCAATTCATCAAGCTCTGACGAAGACAATGATGGTGGTGATGATGATAGGGACAGTGAAGGAATGGAGGGTGTCAAAGAAACTCTTGCCAAGTGACCGAGGATAATTTATTTATTGGTGTCAGTTCGCTTGCGTCAATCGATAATACAGCACAGGCTATTGTTTCCCGTCATAGTGTTCAAAATAACGTCTGTCATTCAATAGCCTACAACTCAAAACCACGGCAATAATATCGCCACAGAGCAGCTTGTTTGAGTGCTCAGTGCTAAATATGTCTTAACCTTAACTTTACATTTGTATTATCACGAAAGCTAATATTAACCATAGAGAGTCGCGATTCAGTGAGTGTGCAAGGTGTTATCTGTCAACTACTGTAGTAAGCTATGAACGCCCTCCACTCAGACTCTTGTTTGTTAAAGGATAATCATTGCATGGTAAGTGTTTTATATTCATTAGCTGTCGAGTGTTTGCCCTCTTTGTCGTATTTATTGAATTGAATACCGATGATAAAGGTATCATAGCTTCGGTGTGTAATTTATTTATTCATCTAAAAGTATCGTATTTCTCTGTTTGAATGTCCTCGGCGTTGACTCAGGATCGTCTTTTAAAATATATTTCGTATAATTGTACAGAAATTATGTCTTAAGTGTAGCGCTGTGTATTATTCGAATCAGTTGATTTACAGCAACACTAAAAACTTAGCAACACAGCTCAGCTGTTCCAAGCTCCCGACATATCCTTCGCGTTGTTTCCTTCGAAATACATGGTGTAGGTAAGAAGCATGTTCAGAATTCTTGCCGTGTGGCGGTTAGACGTAGGGTCTTGTTATGTGGGGACCGTGGGTTGCGGAGAGGATAAGGGGGGCAAAGTGACAGGAAGGCCGTCAGTACAGAATGCGCGGGATTAGCAATACTGTATTTGTCCCATAATTTGCGCGTGTAATAGCAGACACACCTCCAATTTCACTATAAAAGTCGTGATCTAAAAAGGGATAGTGGGTGGGTAACATCTATTACTACATGACCCCAAAATTATTATTCATTATTACAACGGGTATTTTGACTATTTTCAGTAGTGTTGAAAATTGTATCGCCTTGTTCCGGGCTCCTATAGAGCTTACATTTTCTTTCGATCTTTCATTTGCCATAGGACGTGCCACCGGCGTATGGTTATGCTTTACCAACTTCCGGTTTAGTAGTCAGGTAATGGAAGCAATGGGAACTGTGTACTAAAATTTTCCTTGCATGTAACTAAGCAAATTATTGTGGTTAGGAGAATGTAAAATGCACCAATAATGATATGATCTTCAGCTGTGTGCAGTGAGAAAGCTCTGCATGTGTTCATTCCTTATGTATTAATGATGCAAAATGTCAGCTAACGTTGTGCCGCATACAACACTCGTAGTCTCCAATTGTTGCATATTTTTCCGTAAATTTACAACAGTTTATGTTTGAATTGCTTATAAGATCGTGGCAAAGAAAGTGTTTCTCAAATTGGATGATTGTATTGAACTGTATGCTCGTATAATCTTGGCGAGGTGTTTTTTTTTTTTTTTTTTCACGGAGCAACTTTACACCGTAGTAGGCACGCCGTTTTTTTTGTATTTAGTTTTTTGTCAACTTGTTTTAAATTATTGACTAAAATATTTCTAAATGCAGACAATCCATACCTCCATTAGGAAGTGAAATGCCATGTCCTGTGGTTCGGATTCCACGTAAAAAGGAGGTCCCGTGGCTCATGATCACAAGATTAACGGTTACGTAAAACTACAAGCTTCCTTCCTTTTCCTCCATTAGGATTCGGGTTCCATAATTCATGCAAAATGAGGTTCGTACGTTTGTGAAATTGAGGTCATAGCCCCTGGTTATGTGGAGAACAGCCCAGATTCATCAACATAAACGGGAGGACAGCATCAGGCTTAAGGCCTGGACAAAATAACTTCCTTGAGAGAAGATTAGACTGAAAGGATTGGGCTAAGGAAATGCGGCCTGGTTCTTTCAATACTAGACTGAACATTGAGAGTAAATACAATACTTTTATTTTTAGGGTGAAACTTGCAAACACATTAATAAAGCCTTAATTAAAAAATTAGTTATGCTGGCCCGCCTGGGGCAGTTTCAAATGTTCATTAATTTTAATTAGGTTGGCCCAGCCATGGGCTATTACTCAAAAGTTCATTCTGCTTGATGCACACACAAATTTAATATTCTTGCACTTGCTAGCAAACACTTAAAACGAAGATGATTAAGATAATAATAAAAAAGGCACAAACTTATCTTTAGTGGCGATGACTAGAAGCATGCTGACGGAGACTGCCGTGGCCAACACTAGATTTTTTGGTAGTAGAATTTGAAATGTCCAGCATCAGGAAAATAACTTCGCCAGGGCGACCAGCGCTGTACATTGGCTAACATCGTTAGGTTTTGATGCTATTTCTTGAATGCCAAATAACATGGCATTTAGAACTGCGATTTGATGCAGCTTCTTGCGGTTTGGAGTAAAAACGTAGAATGCACTTTCTCAGTGCTGAAGCTCTCTGCTGTTGCGTTTCCTGGTAGTTTCACTCATAAATGCAGATTAGGCCTGAAGTTTAGAAGGCCCCGGAGAAGGGCGGAAGGCACGAATGCCTCTCGCTAGTTGAAGAAGACCGTAGAAGGTTTGAAGAAGGAATGCTGATGGAGAGCAAAACGCCGCCACTTAAATAATAACATCATGGAAACGTCTGGAAGCCAAGCTGGCGGGCGATGATTGGCCAGGGCAAGCTGTGACGTCAGTCATACAGGAAGGCAGCAAGCAAGTCGACACCCTTTTCAGTATGCGATCGTAAGCTGGAGGCGCATGACCTATTAACACGCTGAGGTAAGAGTCTTAGATATATATATAGAGAGAGATTAAACACTAGTAATAAACATTATAATGTTAACAGAAATGAATAAGTACATATGTTTTCGTTCGGTGGTCTCAAAAGCATTTAACTGACAAATGCGGCACAAAAGAAAAACGCACTATAAACATCACGAAAGTGATCATGCTCCGAGACCCCCGAAAGAAAACAATCAAAGAATCAGTTACAAAAACGTGAACAACAATAAAGAAGATGACACTAAGCCTCAACAGGCAAGATAGCAACCATAGAAATTGGTCTAGTATAGACACCCTTACTAGTGAGAACATCTACAACTCTCACATGATTATCCCGACCCAAATGGCAGTGAGTTACCCTACCAATATTCCATACGAGAGGGGGACTTGGATCTCGCAAAAGAACCATATCTCCCACTCGCACATCAGGCTGGGAAAGCCGCCACTTCTCTCTTCTGTTAAGTGAGCCGAGATACTCCAGCTTCCAACGGCGCCAAAAGGAGTTTCGCAAAGAGTCTAACTTCCTCCAGAAAATAGGCAACCTGAGATCACAGCGTCGACTCAGCAAAGGAGGCGTAGAAGCTAAAGAACAGCCTATTAAAAAATGACCAGGTGTTAAGGGAAGAAGATCCTTAGGATCATTAGACAAAGGCGTGAGCGGCCTAGAATTTACAATACCCTCAACCTGAATAATTAAAGAATTGAATTCCTCATAGGAAAGGATGGCTGAACCAAGGGTTTTCTTCAGCTGTCTCTTCGTGAGCTTTATGCAAGATTCCCAACGACCACCATGATGGGGGGCGTATGGGGGAGTGAAATGCCATTTGAATCCCTTAGCATGCGAAAAATTAGAAAACTGTTCCTTAGCAGAAGGGGAGGTAAGCGCAGTTTTCCAAAGATCAAAAGTACTAACAAAAATTTTTGCGTTATCTGAGAAAACCTCAGAAGGAACACCCCTTCTAGCGGCAAATCTAGAAAAGGCTGCTATAAAATAAGGAGTAGAAGCACTTGTAACCAACTCAAGGTGAATGGCTCCTGTCACCATGCACACAAATAAAGAAATATAAAGTTTACCTAACAACTTTCGCTTAGATAAAGGGGAATTAACTTGATAGACATAAGGACCGGCATAATCGATACCCGTTAGGGCGAAAGGCTTACTAGGTTCGGAACGAAAATATGGCAAGTTTCCCATAATTTGCGTGATTGGCGGGGGCTTAGATTTGAAACAAGGTATACATTTCCGAATAACAGAAGAAACTTCATGAACACCGTTAATGAGCCAATATTTCTCGCGAATTAAACAAAGCAAAGTGCGGGTGCCAGCGTGCAAATTCTGATAATGAAATTTCTTTACGATAAGAGTAGTAACAGGATGTCTAGAAGGGAGAATAATGGGATGTTTTTTCTCATCTGAGTAACTAGAATATTCTAGCCTACCCCCCACTCTTATTAATCCATCTTGGTCCAAAAAAGGGGTGAGAGGTAACAGCCTACTAGACTTTGGTAAAGCTTTTTTGCTTAAAAGCGTCTGATACTCAAGAAAGAATACTTCTTGTTGCATGAGAAACAAGATTCTACGAGTAGCAAATTCCAATTCCATTTTAGTGAGAAAGGGTTGCGGTTTCACAGGCTGATCAAGAACAAGAAATTTCCATCGAAATAAATATGCTACCACACGAATTAATTTATTAAATGAAGAGTAACGCTGAAACAGACTAGTAGCAATAGAAGTTAGAAAAAGGGAAGCGGTAACAATGCGAGCATCAGGAACATCTTCTGCGAGTGGATTAGATGAACGAGGCCAACAAGAGAAATCCTGACTGAGCCACGCCGGACCATTCCAGTATAATTTAAGAGAAATTAATTTCTTGGGCAAGCAGCCACGTGAAATTATATCAGCGGGGTTTTCTTTTCCCGGAACATGATTCCATTGGTCAAAATGAGACAACTCTTGTATTTTAGAAACGCGATTAGCCACAAAAGTGGTCCAATGCGAAGAAGGTTTTGAAAGCCAAGCTAACACGATGGAAGAATCACTCCAAAACCATGTGGTCGAAAATTTCAAATTTAAACTGATTTTTAATTTGCTGGCTAATTCCACAGCCATTACAGCAGAACATAATTCCAATCTAGGCAAAGATATGGATTTGAGTGGGGCTACCTTTGATTTTGCGCAAATTAAATTGGAAAATCCGGGTAAAGTATTGGAAGAGCGGCCTACTAAATAGGCGCAGCAACCGTATGCCTTTTCAGAACTATCTGCAAATACGTGCAAATCGAAATACTGACATGAAAGGTCCGAAATTAAAGTGCGGGGAATAGAAATTTGAGAAAGATCTAACAAACTCTTGCGGTATTTCAACCACTCATCCAAAAGGGGGGAGGGTACCTCCTCATCCCAACCAATTTTCAATAACCAAAGTTTTTGCAAGAAAATTTTTGCAGTAATAACCACCGGAGCAATGTACTGCAAGGGATCAAAAACTTTTGCTATTTCTGATAATAATTGCCTTTTCGTTTGAGGGTGAAACTCAGATAAGTGTACCTGATAGCAAAAGGTATCTGAAGAAGGAGACCAAAAAACACCCAAGGTTTTAATAGCTGATTCCTCAGTAGGAAGCGCAACACATTTGTCAACAGGAGTTACTTGTGAAAAGTTAGATAAAAATTCGGTTGAGTTCGAGTTCCACTTATGAAGGGTAAACCCACCACCGGAAAGAAGAGAGTTTAAATCTTCACAAACAAGAAGTGCGTCAGAGATACTAGGAAAAGAATACAGAAAATCATCTACATAAAATGCAGTTTTCAAAACTTCAGAAGCTAGAGGATGAAAAAGATGACCATCTTGTTCGGCCAACATGTGAAGAGATCGTATTGCGAGAAAGGCAGACGGCTTAAGACCGTATGTCACTGTTCTTAAACGAAATATTTTTATAGGTTTTGCATTGTCGTCTCGCCACAAAATTCTTTGCAAATCACGTTGTTCTGAATTTACTAGAATTTGCCTATACATTTGCTTGATGTCAGCAAGGACAGCAATGGGGAATAGACGAAAGTTAAGTAAAACTGAAGTAAGATCTGTCTGAATAGCGGGTCCAGAATGCAGAGTGTCATTGAGAGAAACACCATTAGCATCTGGAGATGACCCATTAAAAACCACTCTTATCTGTTCTCGGGTGGAAGAATTTTTCCAAACCGGATGATGATTAAGATATACTATTTCTTTAGGAGGATTACTAATTTCTTCAGATTTTGCAACGACTTCCATGTGATTCGCTGATTCGTATTCTTCCATGAAGGAAGTATACTGAGTTTTTAAGAGAGCATCTTTTTTAAAGCGATTTTCAATTGCGAATAAAGCTTTGAGAGCTCTGGAATGTGATTCTGTAATAACAGGGGGGTTAAAAATGCGAGGAAGAGTAACCACGAATCTGCCTTCAGTAGTGCGAACAGTGGTTTCTACGTAGTGTGTTTCACAGATCTCATTATTGAGAGAATGAGGTGAGGTGACTTGAATATCCTCAATGTCCCAGAACTTAATTAATTCTTGATTTAAATCAGCACCAACAAAATAACAATGAGATTTTTGTTGAACGGGGTTGCGGTATATTTGCCCAGTGGCAATCCAACCAAAATCAGTTCTACGAAAGAAAACATCACGGGCAACTTTAACCTTTTCCGGATGTAAACATTGCCAAAAAATGCTGGCACTTAAAAGAATTTCTACAGATGAAGCTCTGTTGAAATTCGGATCTGCAAGTTGCAAATGATGCGGAATATTCCAACCCTGGACTTGAAAAGAAGTAATGGGGGTGTCATTACCTATGGAATTTATAATTAAAAAATCTAAATTTAAATGAATGCCAAGATTATTGGAATCTTTTACATCCACTTTAGCATAACTCAGAGATTGCGATTTGGAACCATTAATTCCTGTAACTTCTATAGAAGTAGGGCATATTTGTAGACCTAACTTGCGAACTAGCGATTCACTGATAAAATTGTTAGTTGCAGCATTATCTAACAATCCCCTTACAGAAACCCATTTTCCGTGAACATTCTTCACTAGAATTTGGACAGTGGACAATAAAACTTGAGTTTTACTGAACGAAACAGAGCTTTGAGTAAAAGACTGAGCGTTATTCGGCAAAGTCTCAGAATGAGATTTAGCGGATGAACTATTGGTTGCTGATGACCGCGATCTTTCATGCCTATGCAGGAGAGTATGATGCTTTGCTTTACAGTGAAAACATAACCGTTCAGAACGACAATTGCTTATCATATGTGTCGCTGATAGGCAATTAAAGCAGTGCTTGTGGGTGGTAATTAATTTGCGTCTTTCATCCACAGATAAAGATTTGAATTGAGCGCATTGGTACAAGTTATGTGGTTGTTGACACAAAACACAAGCTTGTGCTTGATTGGAAGACCGAATATTGGTAGAAAAGACATGTGACCTTAGTACTCTCTGAGTGGGGCTGATGTCCTTACTATTAGAGGGAGGTTTGAAGGTAGCGCTACTCTTTTGACTGGCTACAGCAGAGAGAATTTGGCATTTCGCCTTTAAGAATTTAATAATAGCTTCATAGGTACACAATGAATGTTGCGACAGAGCTGCTTCCCAATCTTTTAAAGTTTTAGTGTCTAATTTAACAGAAATAAGATGAATCAAAAATAGATCCCAATGGTCAACTGGTTGGTCCAAATTTGCAAGCGCACGAATATGAAGTTCCGCAGCATCGATCAGATTACGAAGCGAGGCAAGATTATCAGCTTGAACAATAGGTAAATTGAATAAACCCTGTATGTGACGTTGAGTTTTTAAACGAGTGTTCCCAAACCGATCTCTGAGAAGTGCCAAAGCTACTTCATAATTTTCATTTGTCAACGTAAGCTCTTGGATGAGTTTAAGTGCGTTGCCTTGCAAGGACAAACGCAAATAATGAAACTTCTGTATTGAAGGAAGAGAATCGTTTTCGTGAATCAATGAATTGAATAATTCAAAAAATGGTTCCCATGTAGCTTCATCTCCGGTAAATTTAGGTAATTCTATTTTCGGTAATATAACACGGGAAGGAAAAGAAGAAGATTCTGAAGGAATTTTCTCCTGCTTTTCCTGCAATGTTAAACTTCTTAAAAGCTGCTTCGCGTCTGCGAACCCCTTATAATATAGATTTTCAACCTCACAACGGTCACTTTGCTGATCGGGATCCTTGGTCTCAATATTACTTTGGATCTCATCATATTTTTCAAAGGCCTGTTCATAACCTTTCAGTCTTTGAGAAATTATGTCACTATTACGTTCTTTTTCCGGGAGCTCATCTAGAAAAGTGCGAAAACGCGTTAACTTGCCTTTGACAGAAGCTCTGGCATTAATGAGTTTCTCGTCAATCGGCATTATGAAAGTTTGTTGTGTACTCACGACTATACTGTGAGCTGGTACACCTTGCTTCGGAAGAAGTTGACAGTCTGCCAGAAAAGAGAGTGCGGCTTCCCCTGCGGTGAAATACGGGCCTGCTGTTTGTCTCCCTTCTCAGTGCCAACCATATACACTCGAGCTGAAACTTTCGAAGTAGATTAGAAAACACAATTTTTAAAATATTAACACACTCAATGTTCAGTATGGCATTTAAATTTTGAATTAGTTCCAACATTAAGAAATTTGAAGATTTGGTTAAACAGAATGTTTACAAGCATCCCGGTTATAGGCACCAAACTGGTTATGTGGAGAACAGCCCAGATTCATCAACATAAACGGGAGGACAGCATCAGGCTTAAGGCCTGGACAAAATAACTTCCTTGAGAGAAGATTAGACTGAAAGGATTGGGCTAAGGAAATGCGGCCTGGTTCTTTCAATACTAGACTGAACATTGAGAGTAAATACAATACTTTTATTTTTAGGGTGAAACTTGCAAACACATTAATAAAGCCTTAATTAAAAAATTAGTTATGCTGGCCCGCCTGGGGCAGTTTCAAATGTTCATTAATTTTAATTAGGTTGGCCCAGCCATGGGCTATTACTCAAAAGTTCATTCTGCTTGATGCACACACAAATTTAATATTCTTGCACTTGCTAGCAAACACTTAAAACGAAGATGATTAAGATAATAATAAAAAAGGCACAAACTTATCTTTAGTGGCGATGACTAGAAGCATGCTGACGGAGACTGCCGTGGCCAACACTAGATTTTTTGGTAGTAGAATTTGAAATGTCCAGCATCAGGAAAATAACTTCGCCAGGGCGACCAGCGCTGTACATTGGCTAACATCGTTAGGTTTTGATGCTATTTCTTGAATGCCAAATAACATGGCATTTAGAACTGCGATTTGATGCAGCTTCTTGCGGTTTGGAGTAAAAACGTAGAATGCACTTTCTCAGTGCTGAAGCTCTCTGCTGTTGCGTTTCCTGGTAGTTTCACTCATAAATGCAGATTAGGCCTGAAGTTTAGAAGGCCCCGGAGAAGGGCGGAAGGCACGAATGCCTCTCGCTAGTTGAAGAAGACCGTAGAAGGTTTGAAGAAGGAATGCTGATGGAGAGCAAAACGCCGCCACTTAAATAATAACATCATGGAAACGTCTGGAAGCCAAGCTGGCGGGCGATGATTGGCCAGGGCAAGCTGTGACGTCAGTCATACAGGAAGGCAGCAAGCAAGTCGACACCCTTTTCAGTATGCGATCGTAAGCTGGAGGCGCATGACCTATTAACACGCTGAGGTAAGAGTCTTAGATATATATATAGAGAGAGATTAAACACTAGTAATAAACATTATAATGTTAACAGAAATGAATAAGTACATATGTTTTCGTTCGGTGGTCTCAAAAGCATTTAACTGACAAATGCGGCACAAAAGAAAAACGCACTATAAACATCACGAAAGTGATCAGCCCCCTCCCCCTACCCTTTCAGTGATTACCGTATGGTACTTTACGTAGACTAGGGTGAAGATGTAAATGAGCATTTAAAAGAAAATATTGTTGCCAGTTGTTTTGTTTATTAACTTACGGTAATATTTTCCATAGGTAGCCTACTGAAAACTAGGCACGGTTGGATTTTACGGTGGAACCGCATGTGCTAATAAATATTGCTTTCTTGCAATACCTGGAATATGGATATAATTATAAAATGATTATTGGTTAAATAAGTGTTAATAGATAGGCTATTATAATTATAATGACTAAATAAATATTAAAGAAGAAACGACGCGTTGTTACTAAATATTAGGCCTACCGGTACGGCGAATAGCCCATAACTCATAGCTTCCGTCGCAATTTAGCATTTAAACGGGTTACGTTAATGCATAATATACTAATATAACAACTGGATAGCAAATTATAATAATATTCTCACATGTAACATATTTAATTTGCACCAACTTCATACGATTGCAGTCTAAGATATGTTAGACCACTGCCGTTTGAAATCTGCAAATCGCACACTTTATAGGCAAGCTGTTTGTTATGGTCGTCTCTGATGTGACGTTTTACTAAATACTCTTTTAGGAGACACTTGTCTTTGGAATATTCATGAAAGGACAACCCTCTAGTTCTTATTTCATAAGTTGAACGCCTAAAAAACCAAAACCACAATCCAAAATAATAAAGAAGATAATCACGAACGAATGATTCACTGCCAATGAAAATCAAATGGAGATTCGCGGACCAGAAGTTTGTTATGCATTAGGTTCGGTGCCATTTTAACTTGTGGAAGCTCTATACGGTTACGGTACCATACAATTCAGTCACTTCCCGTAAACATTTGTGACACTCCTATTCTCTACTCTCTCAACCCTCCTCAGTATAACAGTCATTTATATCAGCTCTCCTCAGGTAAACGGTATTTTATTTGTGTTCGCAGCATCTCATCCCATCTGCGAGAGAGTTCACTCGCGCTCGCGCGCTTTGCTCATGCTACGGATTAGGCCTAAATCTCACCATCACCCGTGGGCTGCGGAAGTATCTCCAAAAATGCAGTAACGCTTACGCCAGAAAATTTTGATTCGCGCTTTAAGATTCAATTTTCAGCCATTCGGTATGCGAATTCTAGTCTTAGAGTGTTCTAAAATATACGGGAATTTGGTGGATTTTCGTACGGGAAATACGGGAAATATACGGGAATTTAAAAACAGCTCATCGCTCGACACCCTGTATATAGAAGCAAACAGATATTGCAAGAAAGTAATTGCAGAGGAAAAGAAGAAAAGCTGGGAAGAATTCACTCAGGAAACAAGGGAGGATTTACACTGTGGAAAGAAATTGCTGTTTGGAATTATAAAAAGCAGAAGGAATGAAAAGGTGAACACTGGGTTCGTGAAAAACAAAGAAGGTGAAATATTGACAAAACCAGAAGAGATAACGGACAGATGTAAAGAATATTTCAGCGACTTGTTGAAGGTGAGACGCCAGGCATATGGAGAAGTTACGCAAACAGCCAAAACGGTGGAGGAAGAAATAGAAGAGGAACCAGACATTACTATGGCAGAAGTGGAATGGGCAGTTAGGAAGATGAAGATGGGGAAAGCTGTGGGAATCGACGAAGTGGCAATGGAAATGATCAAGGCGGCAGGACCAGTGGGACTGCAGTGGACATACAGACTTCTCAGGAGTGTGTGGAGAGAGAAGAAAGTACCTGAAGCCTGGAAAAAGGGAATAATATTGCCAATATTCAAGAAAGGAGACAGGAAGGTGTGTGGTAACTGCCGAGGAATCACCATCATCTCGCATGTTGCCAAAGTAATCGAAAGAATCCTAGAAAAAAGAATTGGAGTAAAGGTAGAAAGCCAAATAGAGGAGGAGCAGTTTGGATTTAGAGGGGGCAGGTCAACAGTAGAACCCATTTTCATTCTGAGACAGAACATTGAAAAGAGTTGGGAATATGGGAAGGATATGGTAATGACTTTTATTGATCTAGAAAAGGCCTATGATAGCATCCCTAGAACAAAAGTTTAGGAAAGCTTATCAAATAGGGGGATAGGCAAGGAACTGAGAGACATGATAAAAGGAATGTGCATGGAGTGCTACAGTGGTGTGAAGACTAGAGTCGGGACATTGGAATGGTTTAAAATTGACACTGGACTAAAGCAAGGAAGTGTGTTGTCACCATTATTGTTCGTAATGGTGATGGATGACATCATGAAGGCAGCAATGAAAGAATATAGAAGGGCAAAGATGAAGGTTATGTTGTTTGCAGACGACTTTGTGATCTGGGGCGAGGATGAGATGGAGGTACAAGAACAGTTAGATGTAATAAATGAAAAGATTGAGCAATGGGGATTGAAGATAAATATGGAGAAGAGTAAAACAGTGGTGATGAGTAGAGATAAGAAAGAAGGAAAAGGAGTAATCAAAGTAGGAGATAAGGAATTGGAAGTGGTGAAACACTTCAAATACTTGGGAAGTGAACTGACTGAAGATGGAAGACTAAATTTGGAAATTAGCAGAAGAATACAACTCGGGAGTGCTTTCTACCAACAGGTACGGGGACTAGTATGGAACAAGGATATACCAATTAAGGCTAAAGAAGTTATGTACAAAGCATATTATGTTCCTATAATGACATATGCAGCAGAAACTTGGACAATGATTAAGAGGGATGAAAGCAGAGTACAAACAGCTGAGATGAGATTCCTGAGAAGTATGGTCCAGAAAACGAGGAGGGACAGAGTGAGAAATGAAGATATACTGAAAGAACTGGGAGTACAGAAACTAAATGACAAACTGGAGCAAAACAGATTGAGATGGTTTGGACATGTCAAATGGATGAATAAAGTAAGGCTACCAAGATGAGCACTGGAACGACGGATGACAGGGAAGAGAGGACGAGGAAGACCAAGAATGCGTTGGATGGATTCGGTGGAGAATAGTATTAGAAAACGGAACCTGAATTGGAACACTGTGTAGGAAGAGGAATGGTGGAACGACAGAACAAAGTGGAGAGGAACCATATTTGCCCCCACCCAGTGTCAACTGGAAAAGGGGAAATGATGATGATGATGTCATTTATCATTATCATCAGTCTGGCTATTATTGTATTGGACAGTAAGGAATGAGAGAGTCAGAGAGATGGTAAGAGAGGAACCATTGCAAAATAGAAAGAGAGATCTAGGCTACAATGGTATGGACATGTGAGGAGGATGCGAGAAGAGAGAATACCGAAGATGATGTTTGATTGGAAATGAAGGGAAGGAGGCCAAGGGGAAGACCAAGGGACAGATGGACAAAGGGAGTTAAGAAGAGTGTGGAGGAAAGAGGAGTGTGCTGGGACACAGTGAAAGACGAGAGATGGTGGATGGACAGGAAACGATGGAGAGGCTTATGTTCCAAGCAGACCCGACCAGCGGTCGGAAACTGCTCAAGATTATGATGATGATGATGGGGTTGTTAGCCCCATGATCAGACCCCAACCTGGAGGACCAGGGTATCCCTCTTTGTCTGACCCATCACCTTTGACTTGTCTGGCATGGGAGGCCCTACCAGGAGCTTAAGCTCCCGCCGGCATAGCTCGCAGGATTATTCGGGCTCTCAAGCCCCCACATCACATCAAGATGAGGATACCATCGTTTGGGGCTCTAACCACTAGTGAGTGGATTTATGTGAAGAAAATTTTAGTAGGTGTATGAAAATTTATGACAATCATATAAATGGCAATAGACACGATGAGAAAAAGGAGAATTTCCTTTTTCTGTTATTTATCGAGATTACACGATAACAGACTACTAAAACAACTATTTAACTACTTTTGGAAAAATAAATTAAAAATAATTGGTTCAAATAAGTTTAATATGATTTAGATGAGTTGAATATTACAATGCAACAAATTGCAAATAGAGAAGAAATTAGGATTTTGAAGAACAAACATCTAAGACTTACACTAAAAATAATCAACGAAAACAATATGTCATATCTGATCAGAAAAGGGCAGCCAGGTCAGCCAGAATGAAGAGGTTTCGGGAGAGGAGGAAGATGACGACAGCTAAATTCCCTGTCAATCCGTAGATGATTGGTTTGATTTAAGTGCTCCAATGTGGACGTAAACTATGTATATAAATAAAATGACATGAAAATCAATCTGTAATGTCTTAGGTCGATAGCGACATTTATAACTTCATGAAAAACATTGTCTTTTCACAAAATGCCAAAACATTGTGCAGAAAGTAATGAATGCACTATCTGATGTGTCTTTTCATGAAGCGACAAACAGACTCGGGCAACTGATTTAATATATTTGCAACATTTGTTCTTGGCTGTTTACTGGCGCGCACACACATATCATCATCATCATCATCATTTCCCCTTATCCAGCTCCAGCCGGGTCGGGGTATTTATGGCACTTCTCCACTTTCCTCTTTCCTTCCACAATTCTTCTTCCACGATCTTGTCCCAGTCCAGATTTCTTTTTCTCACGCTGTTCTTCACTGAATCGATCCACCTTGTTCTAGGTCTTCCCCTTGCTCTCTTACCCTTGCACTTGGCCTCCAGCATCTGTCTTGGTATTCTATTTTCCTCCATCCTCTTTACATGTCCAAACCACCTTAGTTTATTCTTCTCAATTCTCTCATTTAGTTTTCCCATCCCAACTTCCTTCCTAACATCTTCATTCCTCACTCTGTCTTTCCTTGTCTTACATATCATACTTCTTAGGAATTTCATTTCACTGGCTTGGATTCTACTCTCTTGCCTGCTCGTCAGGGTCAAAGTCTCAGCTGCATAAGTTAATATGGGTACATAGTACATTTTATACATTACCTCCTTGCTTTTCCTTGGTACTTCCTTATCCCAAACAAGTTTTCTTACACTTTGATAGAATGCATTGCTCTGCTGTACCCTCCTGCCAATCTCCATGTCCAGCCTACCAGTGTGCATCAATTCACTTCCTAGGTATTTGAACGTGTCCACAATTTCCAAACTCTGACTTCCAATTTTCACAGTGCCCTTTCCTTGTCTTTCCCCTCTTGTCATCACCATGGTCTTGCTTTTCTCTATACTGATTTTCAGGCCATACTTCTGAATATTTTCGTTCAGTGCATCTAGTTGTTTTTGCACTTCTTCGGTGTTCCTTCCCCAGACCACAATATCGTCTGC
The DNA here is from genome assembly GCA_946902985.2 of Meconema thalassinum. NCBI lineage: Eukaryota > Metazoa > Arthropoda > Insecta > Orthoptera > Tettigoniidae > Meconema > Meconema thalassinum. The sequence goes on along the minus strand of OX336394.1, from coordinate 240,998,793 downwards.
AAATAATAGTAACTTCATTTCTTTATGTCCATATGCTTCCTTTGTTTCCTTTACAATTTCATCCATTACCATTATGAATAAAAGAGGTGACAGCACACTCCCCTGTCTTAGTCCAGTCTTGTTCCTAAACCAATCTGTCTTTCCAACTGGGGTCGGTACCCTGCTAACACAGTTGTTGTACATTGCTTGCACCATTTCCAACATTTCTCTTCCCAGTCTCTTCTTAACCATGGTTTCCCATACCTTCTCTCTGGGGACACTATCATATGCCTTTTCTAGATCTATGAAAGTCATGATCAAATCCTCTCCATATTCCCAGTTCTTTTCCATCACCTGCCTCAAGCTAAAGATTGGGTCCACTGTGGATCTTCCACTCCTGAAGCCATACTGTTCCTCTTGCAACTCTCCTTCCACCTTTCTTCTCATTCTTCTTTCTAATATTCTTTTCAGTATTTTTACTATCTGTGATATGAGGGTGATCCCTCTATAGTTATCACACACTTTCTTGTCCCCTTTCTTAAACACTGGTATTATTAGCCCTTTCTCCCAGTCTTCTGGTACAAATTTTCCGTTTCCACACACACACACTTAGCAGTCGATACAGCCATTGTATACCAACAGGTCCAGCAGCCTTTATCATTTCTACACTGATTTCATCCACCCCTGTTGCTTTTCCCATCTTCATTTTCTGTACTGCTAATTCCACCTCCAGCATTGTTATATCATCTTCTGTTATAGAGTCGTCAGGCTGTGTCACTTTGATCTCACCAGTACAATTGCTCACATTCAATAGCTTATCGAAATACTCCTTCCATCGTCCCTTTATCTCTTCTGGGTGTGTTAACAACTCTCCATCTTCCTTTTTCACCAGCTTTGTAGTAACTCTTTCTTTCCTCTTACTTCTTAGAAGCCCATACAGCATTCTTTTACTGCCACTTACATCTGTTTCCATTCTTCGTGTAAATTCTTCCCAACTTTTCTTCTTTTCTTCTCCTACCACTTTCTTACACCTCCGTTTGCTGTCGTGATACTTCCTTTTGCTTTCTTCTGTTTGATCTCGGTTCCATTTTTTCCATGCAGACTTCTTTTCTTTCACTGCTTTCCTCACTTCCTCATTCCACACACATAATGACCCCGTATTTGAATAAATACAAAATTTGACCTTAAAGCTATGCCGGCACGGCATTTACATTTAATTTAAATTTAGTTATTATCATCATCATCATCTTCATTTCCCGTTTCCAGCTTCGTGGGTCGGGTTGTGAATTAAGGACCTCCAACGTTTCCTGTCTCTCCATCACTCCTCTCCTGTTTTTAGTACTTCTTCAGGTTTTCCTCCTCTCTTCTCTACACACTCCCACACTGTATCTGCCCATCTCTTTCGGGGCCTTCCTCGTGGTCTCTTCCCTGTCATCTTTTCACAGAAAGTTTTCTTTGGTACTCTCTCCTCTCCCATTCTCATCATATGTCCATACCACTTTAACTTTCTTGTCCCCTTTCTTAAACACTGGTATTATTAGCCCTTTCTCCCAGTCTTCTGGTACAAATTTTCCGTTTCCACACACACACACTTAGCAGTCGATACAGCAGTCCTGCAGCTTCAAGATTCCTGTCCTTTTTCTAATCTCTTCATTTCTAACTCTATCTCTTCTGGTCTTGCCCCTATACCTCTTAGGAATTTCATCTCTGCGGCTTGTATTCTACTCTCCTCTCTTTTTGTAGTAGTCCACACTCCAGCTGCATATGTTAGTATGGGTCTGTAGTAGGTTGAATATAATACATTTTTACATTTCTTTGGGACATCTCGGTTCCACAGAATACCCCTTATGCTCTGGTAAAAACTGTTCGCTTGTTGTATTCTCTTTCCAATTTCCTCAGTTATCCTTCCATCTTCTGTGATCACACTTCCCAAGTACTTGAAACTTTTAACCACTTCTAGAATTTTCCCATTCAATTCTATCTTTCCTCTTCCTTCCTTCCTCTTGACATTACCATTGTCTTGCTCTTCTCTGTGCTTACTTTCATCCCATATTTCTCTATTTCTTGATTCCATACATCTAGTTGTTTTTGTACTTCCTTTTCATCCTCGCCCCATATCACTATATCATCTGCAAACAGCATGGCCTTTGTTGCCTCTTGTCCCAATCTCTGTTTAACATTCTTGTGAATTTCATCCATGACTATGATGAATAGTAAGGGGGACAATACACTTCCCTGTCGGAGACCTGTTTCCACTTTAAACCATTCTGTTTCTCCTATACTGGTCTTCACGCTACTCACACAATATTTGTACATAGCTTTTAACATTTGGACATCAGCTCTGTTAACTCTCCTTTTCCTTAATACATTCCAAACCACCTGTCGAGGCACACTGTCGTACGCTTTCTCAATATCAATAAATGTCATCACCATGTCTTTTCCAAATTCCCATCTTTTCTCCATCATTTGCCTTAATGCAAAGATTAGGTCAAATGTTGATCTGTCTTTCCTAAAACCATACTGTTCTTCTTCCATCTCTCCTTCTATCTTCCTCCTCAGTCTGCCTTCCAGAACTCTCTCAAAGATCTTAGCTACATGAGCGATAAGAGTGATCCCTCTGTAGTTATTGCATTCCTTTTTGTCACCTTTCTTAAAAATCGGGATAATTAATCCCTTTCCCCATTCTTCTGGAATCTCTTTCTTCTTCCAAATTATTCTAAATAATCTATACAACCACTGTACACCTATTGGTCCCGCTGCTTTTATTAAATTTAGTTATTAGTTATTTAGTTATTAATTATTCTTAAATTACATTTCTGTGTGTTGCCTGGAACATTAGCAAAGAAGACTCGACGATCAAAAGATATTACTCAAGCAAGGTGCAAAACTTAAACTAGAAAAGATTCCCATTCATACAGCAAATACGAATAAGTTTTATTAAGCAGAACTAAGGAATGGAAAGCACAACAAGCAGAAATCGCACCCCGCTCCCCCCAAATGCAAAGAAAGAACAGATCGCCAATCGTAACAAGAAAAAGACATCCCACGCGATTGAGTAAAAGAATAATTTATCTGGCAGCAGGGGTCAAAGGCTACCTCCACTTCTTCTCAAAAACGACACACCTGTCATCATCGTAAACCCCACACATAAATATTCTACCTAACTCACTCGGTAGGAAGTTATCGCCCCGCCAAGAACATATAAATGAGAAAGCGCGAAGCTCCTTGAAGACGTTCAACTACCAATACTTCACGATTCATCAAAATCACATCACAAAGGCCCACCACTCAAAATAACAACTTAATCCCCTCGGAGGTAAAGAACGTCCCAGATTTTAACAATCCTAACCAACTATTTGTTTGGACCTCAGAAGACCCAAACAAATACCACGCCAACACAATAGCCCTTACACTAAAACACAAGGAGCGGACACACCAACCTCTCGCCGACAAATTAGCGACCATAAAAACCAATATTAACTAACAACCCCCATCAACCAATTTTACCCATTGAGACCATTTTAATTGAATATTCTTACTTAATAAAACCTTACTATTTAAAAATATTAAATTTGGTGTTCCTCTCTAACTTCAGAAAACACTACTAGTCACTATTAGTTTCCACATTTACCCTCACACCACTGTCCTCGCTATTTATGTTCTCTCAGTCCGTGAGGCGTTAGTGTTCCAGCTTACACTCACACGTACAGTCTACACAGGTTCTCTACAGCCTTGTCCCTGCCACTTCACTTACTTCCAGAGTCCTCTTGCTGCTCCTTGTGCGCTGTTGCTCGTCCCGTGTCGATCCCACGACCACGACTTCCACGAAGCACCACGACACCTCCAAGCACTAACAGTCCTGACTCAAAGTTGCACCCTGGCAGCCAGGCTTCCACTCTGTTATCGTAGACGTCCAGTAGTACAGTAGTAATCGCTGTACTGCTGCGCACTCACTCACTCGGCCACACTTCAATACACACTAACGCTGACCAATACACTGTCCAATACACTCCAATACACTGCCTCCTCGCCGCGGCTCGCTGGTTTATATGGGATCAGTCCCTGGCCTGGAAAGTTCGAAATGTCACAACCCATTGCCGCATTGAGTCTGTTCTGGTTGGTTCCACATCCAGAATTTTCATGTATTCTCTGGCCGGCTCGCACTGACTCACAGGTGCTTTGTTAATGTATGGCCGTGGGAGGAACCGAGAGGGTGTGGGCACTCTCTCCCTCTCCCTGCGGGGTTTGCCCAAGGCCACTAGACTGTCACACTGCCCCTCCCCCCGGGAGCCTCCTGCCGGCCCGCGGCAACACGCAATAATACAAAAAGTTACTGGAGTCCTATGCGATAAGAAAATTCCATTGCATCTGAAATCTAAAGTATATCACACAGTGATGAGACCGATGGCCCTTTATGGATCTGATTGCTGGCCTACAACATCGAAGCACGAACAGGGGCTACATGCAATGGAAAATAAGATGTTGCGATGGTCCAATGGCTTGACTCGACTGGACTATATTGGGAATGATGCTGTGCGGAAGGATTTCAAGGTTGCACCAATCACAGAGAAAATGTGTGAATCATGTCTGCGGTGGTATGGACATGTGCTCCGTAGCAGTGAAACCTCAGTTGCAAAGACTGCCCTTCAACTGAACGTGCAGGGTCGTCGAGCTCGAGGGCGACCTCAAACACACTGGCTGGATAGAGTGAGAGATGACATGCGGCTCACTAAACTCCGCCCTCGGGATGCTATGGATCGATTGAAGTGGGGGATCGTTGCAGGAAGGCAGACCCCACATAAATGGGAAAATGCAAAGAAGATGATGATTTAAATAAAACTTAACCTCAAAATTAAACATCCATCTCATCGAGCACATGCAAACACCATTTTGTAATACCCCGTTATTAACAGTACATCAATAAAATAAAACAAAAGAATTTAAATTTTTTGATCTAAATCATTTGAAATTAGTTCAGTAATGTCATTTTAACTCACATAGTTCCTTCTCCATTATAAACGGGGAGGAATCCGAGCCTCCCCATATTTGATTCACACGCTAAATTTTCTTTTACGATTTTCCAGACATATTCTCGATTTGACAGTTTCTTTCCTAATGATTTTGAGTCCCACTCACCAGGCACTCATGCCCACGCCCTTACTCGTTCAAGTCCACCATTAAGTCTTATAAAGCGAAAATTTTGCCATAAGCAAAGTTACAATGTTTTTGTACTTACATTGGCAGTTTGTTCAGGGAACAAATGATGCAAGAACACCAGCATTGAAATTATTGCTGAAGTTGCAGTTCTCACATAAAGTATTGCACCATATAATGAAATTGGTCCTTTTACATGAATTTTGCATATTTAGGTTTGTTCATTTTTGGGTATGGAAATGTTTCATATTTTTATTGTCAGGGTAAGAATATCCTGAATATTGCCATGGATAGTTGTACCACTGGAACAAGCTGATAGATTTCTTGGACAAAAACAGAACCATAACTGGGCCCTATTATGCTGCTCTCTTGGATTGTCTAAAACAGAAACTGATTGAGAAACGACCAAGATTGGCACACAAGAAAGTGCTCTTTCACCAGGACAATGCTCTGGCACACAAAGCAGCAGTCTCCATGGCAAAAGTGTTTGAGTTAGGGTTCAAATTGGTTTCTCATCTATCCTATTCACCGGATTTAGCACCAAGTGATTTTTACCTATCCCCAAACTTGAAAATTTGGTGTGGTGGAAATAAATTTTCATCCAATGAGGACGTGATAGGGGCCGTGACGGAGTTCTTTGCAGAGTTTGAAAAAAAACAATTTTTGTGATGGGTTGAAAACATTGGAAACTCACTGGGATAAGTGTATAGCTGTCGAAGGAGACTATGTAGAGAAATAAGGAGAGTTTTTAGGGAAAAAAAAGTTACCTTTTTACCAGACTTATCAAACCACCCTCGTATTTATAAGCATTGGAATATTATAATAATTAGCGTCATCATTGGTAGTTGGGGTTTGATGGTGCAGTGATCAAGCCTGCCTGCCTCTCAACAAGGCGCATCAAGTTCGATTATTAGATAGTGTTTGTGGAATTTTTTTTGAGTTGAAATGTCTCGTCCTGTACCCAAAATGGTTCGTGTTTTTAATCTTTGATCATTTTTAAACTTGCAGTGTCTAGTCACATAATGTGTTTCTTCATTATGATTCCATCAACTCATTGTGTGTTTCTATCCCATTCCCTATTCTTGTACTCATTAAGACAAGCATGACAGAGACACAGCATACTAGGCTGAGGAAGACCCGATAAAGGGTGGAAATTTGTACTATCTTATTCTTAACCTTTTCACTCCCAAGTATCTTTCCTGCTTATGCATGCCCCATCCCGGGTTGGAGGTTGGGGTTTCTAGGCAGTAAAGCAAGTGGTGAGTCCCTGAGGAGTAAGATGATGTGGTGATAATTGGGGGGCCTAACTACACTTATGTTGATATTTCCTGATCCCATGGTCGTATTTTGACATGTGACATGTCGTAGGACTTGGGGTGATGCTCCCTTTCCTATGGATGACCTATCTCCACCCTAAAATAAAAACTACCCTTACCCGGGGGTGAAATAGTGATTTTTTGTATGCATGCACAATTAAGGCTTTTGTAAGAGGGCAGGTTTCTTAAATGATTATTTATAGATGAGTTATTAAAAAAAATAATTAAAGAACCCAAAACTAATAGGTCATCGGCTTTTTAGTATCTCGCTAACCAATAATCAAATTTAAACATATGGGGTGTTGTGTAGGACTCGGGGGAGAACCCTCTTTTTCTAAGGATGACTTATTTTTACCCCAAAATAAAAACTACCCTTACCTGGGGGTGAAATAGTGACTAAACTCGGGACCGGGAGAGAGCGGGACATTTGAAATACGAGTTAACTCTTGGTTGGGACAGCGGAAGACACTCGGATGTCCTAGTTAACTCGGGCTTGGGAGTGAAAAGGTTAAAGACTCGGCTCCAGTGGCCTCAGTCATCATTCAACTGTCCATGGTGACATGAGCTACTGTGATTTGATTTTCCTAGTTCCTAAATGAAACTATATTAGAAAACACACCATTCTTAATTCGCCCATCATTATTAATTTTTCTGTTCACAATTCATAATATAACTTCTTTCTAAGACAAATAGGGCACGCAATGCTGCTGGACTTACGTGCAGATGGCACTCCGTCGTCGCTATCTCCTCCTGCTCGTCAAGCAAGGCTCTGCTGCAATAAACAACAAATGCTGGCGGAGCGGCAATCAATTCTTGAAAGGCTAGTAATAGCTCACTTCCTACAGACCAGAAATAGACAAACATTAGATTCTCTGTCATTGCAAGCCTGCAAATTAGACTTATGGCTCTTAAATAGGTAAAACATTATGCCCATGTTTTGGGTAAAGGAGGTGCTGCTCATATGTGATGGCCTGTATGGTAGTAAATACAGTGTAATTGATTGTGAAATACTGTATTGACAATATTTACTGCTTATGCACTGTATCTTAAATTATTTATATACCATATTTGCTCGCATATAACTTGCACTTTTTTGACTGAAAATAAGTGTGAAAATTTTCGGTGCGTGGTATATGCGAGGATTTTTGATGAAATACCGCATTTCTCCCCAAAAAATGTAAAATTTGCATTATTAAAACAAGATGGCTGGAATCGTCAACTGCCGTCACTGCTGCCAATCTCCGAGCTACTTTCGCGTGCAACATCATCCCATACACTGTATCATCCTAACTTCCATCCAATGCATTTGTGATGCCCATCTTCAAGAAGCTCTTAACAACATCTGTCAACACCATAACCCATGTCTGTAAATCCAATTGCGCAAGAGTTAAACTGACGGGCTTCTTTATTTTGTCTTCTGTCGGCCTTCTTTATTTTGTCTTCTGTCGGCAGCTTATCGTAACTAACTATACCAGATCTTGACGTGTTCTAACCTAACGATTACTTATTTAGCTCGTGGAGTGCCAACAAAACATCTGACAATTACACCCCATGTGTTGTTGTACTGTGTTGCCTCATTTGAAAACACCTTAAATGTGTTTGGTTAGTGGTCTCGAGTGAGTCTTTCTGTTGATGCCAATAGTGAATATCAAATTCGTTCACAATGAATTCTTGATCGGCAGCTATATTACCATCTTCTTCTGTGTATTTTATCACTTTGAGTTTTGGTTGGTTCCTCAGTTTGGGGCTGCGACAACGCGGTCATGTAGCCCCGTGTACTTTGGGTGTGTGTAGAATCTTTCTGATAACCGGTGATGGCTGTATTAGTGTGTGTTACCCGTAATTCAGGTAAGAACTGCAGATATTCAATTTTTAAGTAGTTCCTACTTATGCTACCAAATGCTACCATCAACGATGACTAGTTGTGAACTTGGTTACTAGATGCCACCTCAGTTGGCTCCTGGCGACGAACATTGGAACTTAAGAGCGTTAGTGAAATCTAACCTATAATTTAGCTTCACACAAGGGTAATTAGTGGAAGGTTCTTTTACATGCCATAAATCTATGACATGGGACCGCCGGCTTTACTTCCCCTCCGAAGGATGGCATACTGAGGGATTTTTAATGCTCTTAAAAATCCGACGACTTCGGCCGGTTCTGAACCCGCGACCTTGGGCACGGAAAGCACCACCGCCAAAACGAACAATAACATCGCGAGCAAGGCGTGACGGTGTTATATGTGAGCAAATACGGTAGTTGAAGAGTGCTAGTTGCATAACTGTTGTTGAGTTCGTTCATTCATTCATAATGTAACAAACCTACTATTTTATTGTTTCAGGATTTTCTTGGCCTCAAGCGAGTTGTAACAGAGAAGCATTTCTATTTTAACTCAACCAAAGGATTTCCCTGTTTAATGAAATCTGAGGGACGCTCAAGCCCACACTGCCTGGGTAAAACTAAAGGACGAAATCATCCACACATTGACCCTATTGCTGTGCAGCGTTTGCGTGAATTTTATCGTCCATTTAATGCTCGCTTTTATCAGCTCACCGGAATAAACTTTGGCTGGCCTTAGTCTTTTATCATTCATGGATGAGTTCTTCCAGTACCACTCGTTAGTATTTATACAGAACCATATTTTTCCACTGTGTCCCCAGAACCAGTTAATGTACTGCAGTCCCCATCTCTTCCAGCAATAAGTACAGTTGTCAGTGACATTGTGTGGCGGTTGCAAGCCAGTCCATGACTTTCTAGATGAGAAAGTGATTTTGTGGCTCCAATCATGATAGGTAATAGGAAGCTCAATGTATTGGTGTCCATGTCTGCAGTTCAAATTCTGTGTTGTATTCTTTATGGACTATTGAAGGAATTGATGAATTCTTATAGATCTGTCTCTTTGATACAGCATGTGGTAACAACTATTTTATGAAAGGAAAGAAAAAGTTACTTGCTCCATCTCCCTTTTTGATACTATGTTTTTATGAAGGTACAAGAGAAACTGAGTGTGACCGAGTGATATTTAGTACAACTGAGAAACTTGTTTTCTGAGTTTTGAAAGCTTCAAAATACATGTGACTGAACTCTTCTAAACATCATTGACAAAATGGGAAAACAAAACCATGGTGAAGGGATGGGACAGTGATACCTCGATACTCATGATACTTTGGATTATGGCATGAATGAAGTACTAATGCAGGCAAACTATAGCTTCAATAAAGCAGGAGTCTTGAACTTTCATTCTGATATAGTATTTTAGGCCATGAAAGTTCCAATAAAACTTGTTGCTTAGGTGGCAAATACCTGTTTGATGATTGGGTTGAAGGAACAGTGAATCAAGACAGGAAAGATTAAAATTTAATTGCTTTCTTTGCAACTTCAATCACCAGTCCTCATTCTTATTGTCATTCAGATTAGTTCCGAATCAAAGTTGAAGGGTAAATTTCTTCAGGACATCTGCATCTCTTGGTCCAACGGATAATTTGGTTTGCCCCAACAAAATTTTGTGATTTGGTTTTAAATTCATTTCAAATTACTCATATCTCAATAATTTTACTTGTTAAACTTTAAATTATAAACACAATTGTAGAGACTACAAATTACATTTCTTATAAAATTCCCAATCATAATTTGTAATTACTTGTAAAACAGTATTGAGGTGTTGTCCCATCACTTATTTTAATGTTACATGACTGGAATTGAAGGTTTCTGCATGATGTGAATTAAAAGCATAACATTAAGAATGGTAAATTGTGAAGAAATGCAAATTTGAAAGGCAGTAGCATGCCTAGAATAGAGCTGTGATAGCAACTGCACGAGTGAAAATTTTCCTGTGGATTAGAAACTGCCATTCTCCATTTGTGTATTCTTTCTAATATCATAATGCTAGTCATTTTTCTATTCAATATATGTAATGAATTTAAAAATATTAATATTAGAATGAAGGAATAATATAAAAACACTTGTCTGATATCATGTTAGTTGCTAAGTGAGAGAATCCTTGTTGTCAGATAGAGGAAACAACATTTTCTAATATTCCATTTTAAAAGTTATTCATAATTTCGTCTATTTCTTGCAAATTTGAGCTCCCAATGGGAATCATCAGAGAACTTCCACAGAGCCTGGTGAATTTATGCATACACTGCTTATTATGTTTCACAAATGCTTGAAACTTCGTTAATGCGTTAGATTTGCCACATTTATTGATGGCTCACGTAGAGGGGCTCAAGATACTCATCGCTAACATTGATTTGTTATACCTTTCGCACTGGCTGAAAGTTGCTATTTCATTTCTATCTCTCTTTTTTTCCCTCTTGAGATTTTTAAGAAAAATCATCTCTATAAACTACAAGCATTCATTACCCGTGGTTGACGGGTTCATAGATTAAAGGATGGCAGTTAATGAGGGCAACTTCTAGGTCTAAGTTCTATGACAGGAGAATGGAGGACAACCTTGTGGAGCTCAAATTCGTTTCTGCTGTAAAAGACTGATGTTTTGTGTTGCTATATGACTTATCTTCAGTTACAGGAAGTATACTAAGATGATTATTGTTTTAAGGGGCATAATATCTAGGTCATTTGCCCCTTTTGGTAAAGATGAAGATGAGAATCAAAATTAAAACTACTACTACTGCTCACTTGTATCTATCATACCCACTAGAAGAAGAAAATAAATAAAGGAGTAAGGGAAATATTGGGCAGGAAGAAGAAAATGCACTTAACTCTCGAGGAATGAGGAATGGGCTCAGGAGTTGACGACCAAGAAATTTGTGACTTCTTTCCTTTGAGGTCAGGACGGTCCCCTCTCCTATTTCACTTTTCTATCTGCATTTCATGGTTTTACTTCCTTTCATGTCCCTCATACCTCGAGGGTTAAGTGCATATGGCATCTATAAATGCACTATAAATGCTAAGGTGCAAGGCCGTTGGGGTCAGGTTTCAAACCCTACTGTGGTTGTCCAAGCTTTCCCATTTTCAGCTGCAGGCAAATCTTGGAATGGTATCTATTGATGGCCATGACCACTTCCTTCCAACTCCTTGCCCAGTTAAATCCAAGTATATTTTCTTTCTTTTCTTTCCATCATCTCTCAAGATTTTCTTATATATGTCATGTACACTAAGTATTCTAGTCTCAATTCACATTAAATACTGTATTTCATACTTTGTCAGCATCCACATTTATATGTAGTTTGGTGAAGCATGAGGATCTTGAACGTTTGAACTGTGTTCCAGCAAAACTTTCTAAACCTAAATACTGGTACAAAAGCATGGAAAACATGCATGCTGTCTGAAAAGATTGTGTTTGAAAATTTCGAAACTTCGGTGGGTATTGTTATTTTAAGGGCTAAAACACCAACATGAGGGGCAGATGACCTCATAGTTCTGCCCTTTAAAACAACAATAACTAACACCAACATGCACAAATATGCTGTTCAAGAAGTAAAAAGTAAAGTTCTGCCCCATCTCAAAAACTGTGAACACCATGAGGGGAGAAAAGGTCAAATATGGGAGCTCAGCACTAATAAGTGGGTGTAATGCCAAACTCATCTTGAACCCTATAGTTGCCAGCTCACATTGTATAAGTAGTGGGCACCTAAAATCTCGATTTTCTAAAATTTAATCCAGCCTTTTATTTTTATTCTAAAATTGTCAGAATTTTGTGCTTAACCAGAGCAAATAACATTTCTCTTCTTCCATTATCCCCCACCCCAAACTGTACAGAATTCCCCAGTTTAGAGTTTGTGCCCTATCTGACAACACTGGATATAATAGCCATGCTTTAGTATGCTGTAGTTAAATGCAGGCATGGTGCTCAACACAATCATACAGTAATATAATTATTTTGGATAGTTTTTGTTTTGATGATGCACAAATAATGAAACCAAAGCACTTTGCAGCTATGTTTTTGTCTAGTCTCTTTTCATACATGTATGAAAATAAAATATATGCATTTCTATTAACTGTGATATATTATCAGATGATTTGTAATAATTTGATGTAAAATGCACATATTAGATTTACATGGATATTTGGATAATAACATTTGACATTTGAAATGTTTTTTTTGTGTTCTTTTTATTTTACATCGCATGTATTGGTAACTAAATTGGTTCACTATGATAAGTATGGAAGAACTGTGGTCAGGAAGTTCTTGAAAGAATTCGCCACATAGGAACCACAATAGGCTTGACTCTTTCTTGTTGATCTATACATGTGAAAGGTTAGATTCTGTACCATAAGGCACAAACTCACACTTTAAACCATCTAAGTCTTGAGCTGAATTTCATAATTCTGTCTGTAAGATCTCAATTATTGTTTTTATTTCTATTGCTTCCTCTAACTTCTTTGAGAAGAAATATGTTAGTGTAGCGATGAAACCCTCCCTACATCAGTTGGTATTTGGACTGACCTTGCTGTATGGACGCGAGAGATGGGTAGATTCAGGATATTTGATACATAAGCTAAAGGTAACTGCTATGGGTAGCACGAATGATTGCCTGGACAAATAGATGGGAGCAATGGCAGGAAGATCCTTGTAATGAACACACTAGATGAAACTGTTCTTATGAGTTGACTGATGGCAAGGTCATATGAAGAGAAGTTTGAAGAAGGGAACCAGTTTTTCCCGAAACATGTACCTCGGATAAACTATATAATAAACAAGGTATTGACTAGGTGGAACAAGTTTCAAGGTACATTGAAACATGTTTAGAAATGAAAGAATTATGCATACCAAAAATAATATTATATCTTCTGCATTGGCAAGATTGGATATTTCTTGCACATTTATTGATTGGCTGATTAGCTAATTGATTAGTTTTATTTTTCAGCTTCCTTGAATTGACTATTTATTTTTGTGTTCTATTAGAGAGTTGCAAGACTTTTAAGTGGTTTAATGGATGACCTTTTGCAGACCTCTCCTGTGATAATTTCTTAATATTGATACGTGCTACCCCTAGTAGCAAGTTCGTTAATTGGTTCAAAGTAGGTAAAGCACAACACAAATGGTCCTTTAAAGAGATATTAGCTTTATTGCAGGTCAGAAAGTTACACCACACAATAAGCAATTAGATACAATTAGCTGTCTTTCTTCGCGTTTGCTCCCTTATGGAGGTCCCTCACCCTTTCACTTGCTCACACAGTTAATCCCTCGCTAATGAGACCGGTGTCCTCTGTAGAAATACCTGCAACACTTCCTTGAGTACACAAGCTACAGTAATTTACGATAGTCTGGCACTCACTGTTCTTGAATACACACCGTTTCACAATTCGCACGTCACCGTAACACCTCTATCGCACTGGTAAGAACACACTCCTCAAAAACTCAGTCGTCCTTCGCTGGCCAGGTCGCTTAATATAGCGGGGCTGGTGACTCAATGGATTTTTCCAGAGCAGACCAGGATTCACGGTTACTCGAGAATTCCATTACCGGGTGGGCCGCGAAGGTTCGAGACGGTCTCTTTGTTACTGCCTGTCTTCTTGTTGCGCAAATCGCTAGTTAACACAGAGGCGGGCTGTGAATCACGCGAGGAGTGATGAAGCAACCGTTCAGCCGCAACAATATCAATAGATTTTTTGTGCCATCCTTAGATCTTATACCATTTATTTTAATACAATATTGTGTCAGTAATTTTACAAAAAAGCAAATCTCAGTAGCTTATTACTATTTTTTTTTTACTACTTGCCTTGTGCTGAATGAACACAACCTAATAGCTCAAAGTTCTTTGGTCATGAATAGCAGTAATTCAAAACTAATTGGCAAATTCTATTTAGAATGACTGATCTTCTCCTAATAAGGAAATTTGGTCAGGAAGCCCTAGAAATATATTGGCAACCCAGGGGGAACTAAAACACTTTTTCATGATACTGTACTGTCCATATTATTTTGAAAGCATTTCTGAGTAGAGTTCAGGAAAGTATATTTTAATTAATGGAGTTTTTTTTTGCCATTACAGTGAGGGGTCTTCAGTAAATTTGTATTGTTCACCCTGACAAAACTGGGATGATAGTCCTAAATATAGGTTGATCTTCAATGGTCAATGTGGTAAAGGAAGGAAGCTTGTAGTTTTATGTGACCGTTAATCTCGCGATCATGAGCCACGGGAGTCTACAGGGAGATTTTTCTATATATTCTTTTACTTACATTATTATGGACCTGTAAAGAAAGAATTACACATTTACACACATACCTCTTTTTAAAAGTAAAAGTAAGTTGCATAAAATAGAGTTGTCTGTATGAGGGATTTCTATGTCATTTCTACCTCCCTCCATTCAAAACTTTTGAGTTTTTAAAGCTAGTAGGTATTTTAAACTTCTGGAAAGGAAACCTGAATAATCTGCTATTTCAATGTCTCTGGAAAGGAAACCTGAACAATCTGTTATTTCAATGTCAGGAAGTCTCTTCAAGGGGAGTGCCAATACACAGTATCAGGTATGACTCCCAAAGGAGATGTCAATTGTGGTCCTATGTGAGTGTATTTTTTGGACTTAAGCATTTCACTAACAACTTTTATAATAAATTTACTTCTAAGCTGTTTAATTTGACATTGTTTTCTCTCTATATTAAAAAAAAAGTTGTATATTTTTATATAATTATTGTATTTTGTTAAGCCATGAAACTTTCTAAGGTGCATTTTCAGTTATGTATACACTTGAGAAATTGCACATATCTATCCTAAATGGAGTATAAACTAACATAGCTTAAATCAAAGGTAGTGTATTAGATACCAGAAGGCCCATAGTGTATGTACAGTTTAAATACCTGGACATTTTATAAAAAACAAATGAAATTGGCTGTTTTGTTTTAGCGAGTGTAAAAATCACACTTGCAGTACCTGATAGAATGGTGTTATACTGGAGGATTGTACTGCGAGGAACTGTTATTGATATATCTGGTATGTTCATTTTGACTGAGGTTTGGAGATGAAGTGATATTCCTATGGAGCACAGAGTCTTTCTTGGGTGAGAGCTCCAAATCATGCATTAAAAATAAACATGTTCATAAGCTTTAGTAGGTGTCATTAATTTTTACTCTCTTCCAAACTTAAAATTTGCTCTATAATAAGTACAGAACTTATTTTCATGTATAATGGATTTACTTTTCCCAAGAAACATGCCCAATAATCAAGGCACAGTATAGATATTAGAACAACAGTATTACAAACATGTTTTGTTTAATTTTCAAAAAATATGTTTAAATAACTGAAATTAATAGTTTCATCTGTTTCATAGTTATAAAAGAATATTTTGAATTGAATTTGCACGGTTGAGCCTACTATATCCCTAGCTATAGGAAACATGTGTATTTTTTAAATACTGTACTGACCATGTAGAAAAAGTGAATTCATTTGTACAAATTAGATCGTTATTCTCAATAATCTTTTACCATTTATGTAGCATAAAGCACAGATTAGTTGAAAAACCAAACTCAACAATTATATTAAACTTGCACTTGTGGCTTTTACAAAATAATATTTTTCCCACTAACTTTCCCTTTTAAAATTAAAATGTAGCCATTACACACATAAATACGGTATTTAAAATTTGAAGCTGCATATTTGGTATTCCACGGGAAAAGGAAGGGTGAAGAACATCCAAATTGACATATTCTTAAGGAGGATCATAATGAATCTATTATGGTTTTCATTAAAAATATTCTGTTCGTGTTGTAAAGCAATAAAATTACTCTTAAAATAAAGCAAGCCAAGCCTGTGTTTTTATTTAATGTTATAATTAGGGGCCTGAGAATTCCTTTTGTTTCAAATCCTAACCACTGGACATGATCTCGAATGCTTTGCCTGGCATTTGAATTGGAGTGGATGCCTTGTTGGGTAAACACTAGCCTGACCACTTTGCTATCATGCCCCTCCAATAAAATATTAAACTTTGGATAACAGAGAACTTCATCAATAACTGTTTCTTCAGATTAAATAAACTAACTTCTAGAAGTTGAGAAAGGACATGGATAGAATTTGCTGTCAAAGCAGTTCGTCCTCCTAATCTAAGTTTCCTTTTCCTGTGGAACATCACTTTCCCAGATGTTTCAACAAAACTTTAAAAGTATTGTAAATGCTTACCAACTCTGGAACACATGATTCCAGGAGATTTTTAAGAGCATCTCAACTACTGCTCTATTTCAAATACTTTATCTGGAGAGGGGAGGTACAGTTTACACCAGAGGACAGGCATGTGCAATTTGGTATGCTAGTTGCTTTCCATGCAACTGACAACTTTTGTATGAATAAATTGCACACAGACTGTTCTCTGTAAGACTGCAATCGGGGTTGACCGGCCGAAACCTGTGGCGTAAACTGTATAGCTCATGTGTGATGCAATGGTATGAAAGAAGGATATGGTATTATAAATGGAATGTCAACATTGGAGAATAGATCGCCTAGATGGCTCCTCTCGAAAGATCTACAACGGGTAACTGAGGCCATATGGTTATTCACCCACCTGCAGAAGATTTGTATGAGGAATAGTGAGGGATTAGCTTCAGTGAAGCCCTGTCTCTTCTTGCCAAGGCTGCATAGTTGCAATATGCAACAGCCAGTATGCGATTTCTCCTTCGCATGAATGAGCCGACGCCAAATGCTGGTTGAGTAAGACCCTGAATTATTTTTTGAATTATGCTTCAATGAAACGATAGAGCATAATTCCAGGAGATGGGATATAGCAGCCTATCCTGGGAAGGTTGGCAACCTAGTATAGAAGTGTTGATATGAGACAGTAAATCATTTTCTTTTTCTGCATATCTAATAATTTCTCTCCCTCGAGGTGGAGCACCATCAAGCACGGTTTTGAAGTGTGAAAAGTCAGCCTCGTGGTGCAGTGGCTAGCGTCTGTAACTGTCATCCCTGAGATCATGGTTAGTTTCCTGGCTCTGCCAAGAAATTTAATTCTGGTCTGAGGGCTGAGACAGGGTACACTCAGCCTCATGAGGCAAGGGGTGGGTTCGATTCCCACTTCAGCCATCCTGGAAGTGGTTTTGCATGGTTTTCTACTTCTACTCCAGGCAAATGTTGGGATGGTTCATACTTGAGGCCATGGCTGCCTCTTTTCCAACCCTAAAATAGTTATAAAATAAGCAGAAAAATATACAGACATACAGTATATATACCCAGTATATACAGAGTGTAACTAAATAATATGTGGGAAAGCTCAGTGGACCTTATAACAAGCAAAACATGTCCTGTAAACATATGGTATATGTGCGTTCGTTGCCATGTTACAAGCGTTGTTTGTAGCATGCATAACACGCCACGATGCTGTCATTTGTGGAGGGCACACAGGCCACTTGTACATTTCATCACTATTCAAGTCTGTGTGCATTTGTTTTGCATTCAAAGCCACGTGATGTCAGGTGCTTGGCAAGCACGTAAACACGTCCACACAGGTCATAAGCTAGAGTAGAGTGAAGTGATACGTGTTGTCAGTTGTTATTGAGTGGACGGACAGTACACGTCGTGATACAATGGGGTACACGAATCCGAAAAATGGCAGACATGAATCTTCTGTATGGACGGGCGCAGTGTAATGCAAATGAAGCACAACGTTTGTATGTGAAACACTTTCCTAATAGACATTGATCTAACACCAAGACGTTCCAAAGAATACATGCGCGTCTTTGCGAAACAGGCTTGTTTATAACAGACGTGTTGCTGATAATGGACGACCTAGGAGGACAAGAACACCTGACATAGAGGAAAGAGTTCTCAACCATATTGAGGAAAATAACAGGAGCAGAACCCAGGGAAATAGCGGCAATTGTAGATGTGAATCATATGACAGTGTGGAGAATTCTACGAGGACAGTTCCTTTATCCATATCGCCTTCAATGAGTCCAAGGTCTTACTTAGTGTAGCTGACTTTCCACTCAGAGCAGCATTTTGTACCTGGTTACGACAGATATGTTTACAGGAGCAACAGCTCCTCGCTGCTATTCTGTTTGCCGATGAAGCAAAGTTTACCCGAGATGGAGTGCAGAACTTTCACGATACGCATGTTTGGGTTGATGCAAATCCCAGAGAAGTTGTGCAAACCAGACATCAACAATAGTTCAGTATTAATATGGGGGCTGGAATAAACGGTGACACATTAATTGGTCCTTTCATTTTATCCAGAACATTGACAGGAGCGTCATACTGCGCCTATGTAACGAATGATTTAACTGGTTTGTTACAAGACGTTCCACTGGATTTAATTCAGTGCATGTGGTTCATGCTTGATGGAGCACCGCATCATTTTGCTCTTGCTGCTAGAGCAATTTTACATCAGCGATTCCCAAACAATTGGATAGGGTGGCAGGGACCGACACCGCGACCTCAACCCAGTAGACTTCTACTTATGGGGTCATTTAAGGCCATTGTGTATGCCACACCTATTCATAACGTGGACATGCTGTGTTAGCGAACAGAGCAAGGATGTCAGTAGATATGACATGCTGGGAATATGGTATGAAAGATGGATATGGTATTATAAATGATGCGGCGCATAGACGCCTGCATTACAGCTCGTGGTAACCATTTTGAGCACCTTCTGTAGAGAACTGTAAGTAGTAACGTACACTTGATCAACACAAATGACCAACCTGCATAGTGAAGGGGTCTGTGTTATGTACACCACAAACAATGCATGTAACATGGAAACGAAGGCTAATGCGTTTACAGGACATGTTTTGCTTGTTGTCAGGTCCTCTATCGAATCCCCGGAGCTTTCCCACATATTTAGTTATACATTTATAACTTACGTATATATGAAAATTAGGTGTTAAACCATAAGAATAGGTGGTGTTGTTTCTCTTAGGGGCTTGTACAACGTGGTGATTTTAGCCCCGTGTACTTGCGTGTGTGTACATAGGATATGTCTGGTAACCTGTGTTACTTTGCTGTGTGTATTAGTAATTGAGGTGAGGATTGGGATGGAGGTGCCCGTGGCCTTAAGTTGGTAACCATCCTGGCATTTGCTTGGAGTAGAAATGGGAAACAACTTTAGGATGGCTGGGGCGGGAATTGAACCCACTGACCAAATTCAAATTTTTAACAGAGCCGGGAATCGAACCCGAACTTCCAGGGCGACAGCCTAGAATGCTAGCCACTATACCACGAGGTGGTCTTACAAAAAGAAATGGTGTTTCAAAATACTGACTCCTTATTAAGAGCTCCTATTGCTATGGTGTTTATGATATTATTTGAAATATAACATTTTCTGCACATTGTTGCAAAAAGGGATGATGTTATCGCTTATACTGGCTGACTGAAAAAGAGATGGTTGTCCCCATGCTGTAGCCGTGTGTGTTAAATTGCTCAGCGCGACTGTGATGGTAGGTTATGGAAAGTCTGCAGATCGGTGGTTCGAGTCTCGGCCCGGAAAGCAGATATCGTAAGTGTTTTTTCCTCGGGATTTTATACACTCCCTCCAAGAAAATGTAGGATAGTACCTTATTTCAAGTCCCGGGGCACCTATCCCATTCTCGACCTTACTTATTACAGTCCCACACACTACCACAGTCACCGCAGGATCAGACCAATTGAACACACACACAAGTATGCAGAGATGATGACCAAGATGATTAACGATCGGTTGATTTCAAAAAGGTACATATTTTCCAAATACTGCTGGAAGTCCTGATCTGTAGGTGTGTGATGAATATTTTTGTTTGATTACTGAATGTGGTCCTCGAAGAGGTGATACAATAAAACGATTACATATTTGGACTCAAAATATCGAATTTGGTCGCCTCCGTAGCGTAGCGGTCAGCATGGTTAGCTGCCGCCCCGAGGTCCTGGGTTCGATTCCCGGCTCTGCCACGAAATTTGAAAAGTGGTATGAGGACTGGAACGGGGTCTACTCAGCCTCGGGTGGCCCAAATGAGTAGAGGGGGTTCGATTCCCAACTCTGCCATCCTCGAAGTAGTTTTCCGTGTTTCCCACTTCGTCTTCGGGAAAATGCCGGGATGGTCCCTACAGTAAGGCCACGGCCGCCTCCTGCCCACTTCCTTGTCTAACCATCCCACTCTTCCCATCCCTTCATCAGGCCCCCTGTTCGCTTTGCAGGTGAGGCCGCCTGGGCGTAGTGTTAGTCACACACCCCAGTTGTATCCCTGATTCAGGGTCTCAAGCTCCAGGACACTGCCCTCAGTGGTGGTAGAGGTGGGATCCCTCGCTTAGTCCGTGGGAAAAGCCGATCCTGGAGGGTAAAACTAGAGCGAAAAGCGAAAAAAAAAATAAAAAAATAAAAAAAAAATATATCGAATTTTAATTCTGGTCGAGGGTTGGAACGTGGAGCACTCAGCCTCGTGAGGCAGAACTGTTTTTTTCGTTTAATATGAGGGATTTGGACATCGTTATCATCTATCCCTGTGTACTTGGGTGTGTTTAGAATTTGTCTGATAACCTGATATTTTTGTGGTCTTATCGGCTTCGGTGGCGTAGTCGGTAGCATGCTGAGCTTCTATGCCCAAGATTGTGGGTTCAAACCCGGCTGAAGTCGTCGGATTTTTTAAGAGCGTTAAAATCCTTCAGTATGCCTTCCTTCGGAGGGGAAGTAAAGTCGGCGGTCTCATGTAATAGATTTATGGCATGTAAAAGAACCCTCCACTAATTAAACTTGTGTGAAGCTAAATTTGCAGGTTAGATTTCGTTGAAACGCTCTATCAAAGTTCCAACGTTCACCACTAGGTGTCAGTGACATCTGGTAGCGAAAGTTGGAACTACTTGAAATTGAACGGAACTTGTAGCTCATCCCATGGGTGTCCGCATTGAAGCAGCTACAGCCTCTGACGAGCCGAACATGTCTTCGAACACTCCCGGCACTAAAAGCCACACGCTAAATAAATGTGCTGTTTGTAGTAGTGTGTGTATTTGTAATTCAGGTGAGGATTGGAAAGGAGGTGGCCGTGGCTTTAAGTTAGGTACCATCCCGAAGTAGAATTCAGAAACCATGTTCAGGATGGCTGAAGTGGCAATCGAGAATACCTCTTCTCAGTTTTGCCTCACGAGGCTGAGTTTACTCCGTTCCTACCATCAGATCAGAATTAATTTCTTGGCAGAGCCGGGAATTGAACCCGGACCTCCGGGGCGACAGCCAAAAATGCTAGCCGCTACACCACGAGGTGGACTAAACAGAACTGAGAAGAAGTGGATTCGATTCCCACCTCATTCATCTTGAAAGTGGTTTACCGTGGTTTCTCCACTTCTAGAAGTAGGGAAACCATGGAAAATCGCTTATAGAACAGCTAAGGTGGAAATCGAACCGATCTCTTGACAGTTTTGTCTCACGGGATGAGTGTATTTCCCTGAATTAAATTTCTCGACAGAGTTAGTAATCTAGCTCAGGACCTTTGGATCCGGAGTCGCGGAACGTAACCCAAGAGCACAGAAGGCGGGTTAGTGTGAAGTTGAGGGTTCAACAATCCAATTGGCCAGAAACTGGTATAGGCTACCGCGATTATTATCTGATGGCTCATGCGTAAACAAAGAGTTCCGTATGTGGGCGAGTCCATGTGCTGCAGCATGGTTAAGAGGGGAGGAAATGTTCACATCGGCTCCTACTTTACTGCAAATGTAGCAGTATTGCACGTTAGTGTCTCCCACGAGCACAGCAGCAGTGACCCCCTCCACTACCTTCCTTCTCTTCCTTTACCCTCTCCGCTCTCGGATTCACGTGTTTGCGCCATCCGGTATTAATTATTGCTGTCTATCAATAACTTACCAACATGGCATAGTTCCATATCTCTATAATAATTGAACCAAGCGACTAACTGTTGCAATTTCCATTTTGAATAGCCTTAACCTATAATAGTGAAGTTTCTTGTCAGTTTATAAAATGCAAACCTGTTACTCTCTTTTTTCTTTAAGCCCTCTTATATTACCCTCTTAATGAAGTTTTGATGTAGTAAACGAATTCTTTTGTTAGCAGCTCTTTGTACTTGCAAGACTATTGATAACAGATTAATCTTAGTCTGAGGAAACTTTAAAAAGTTAAAGCGAGGGGAGTGTCATTAACGATAATCCTGTGCTCATTGGATAAGGGCTGTAGCTATGTGGTGACTTCCATTGAGAACTTGCGTGGGTCTAGAAGAAGAATGGATGTTTAGAGCCCCCACCCCCGTCCGATGATACTACATACCTTCAAATATGTATGTATTCTTTATTGCAAGACAGGTCGAATCCACTTGTGACAATATAATAATTAACTATAAAAATTTTAAAATTATAAACCAAATCAAAATAACAAAATAGCCTCTGCCAGAACTGTGTTGTGCTGAGCCCGCAAAGCTAGGCGGGTGATTTAACACATGCGAGATTTCTCGCACATGCCTTCTAGTATATAATTATAGAACTAGCAACACGCCCCGGCTTCGCCCGGGAACAGTTATGCATGCATTAGCCTACGTGATAAGCTCTTTCTTTGCGATGTCAGTGAACTACGACCTATATCCGTTTTACGTCTCGGCACGATGGGTTAAAATCACCGACTGGACTATTAATTATCCAGTATTACTGTATCATGGAGATGCATGCGCAACGAATTCTTGTAAGACGTAATTTACAAATGGCGAGGTGCATGAAACACAAATCCCCCTTCCGTCTAATCGAAAAACACTTACAGTGGGCGATGTATTGACGATAGAGATATGCTCTCACGGACTTTTTCGTAGAACTTTTCATGTTGAACAATTCTTACACTCATAGTATCCTATATTGATATTTTTAACGGTTTGCCCAGCGTAAGCGTAAAAAGCGCACGGATACCAGTTGTTTTCGACCTTTTCACTGAAATCGTTACTGCTTGGCTTCCTTTGATCATAAATAAATTATTTTCAACAGAAACCTTCCTCGAGATATCATTTACAGAATGGTGAAACCAGCATCAAAATCCATCCAATGGTTCTCGAGATTACCCGTGACATCCAAGAATCGAGGACTTGGTTTTATTCTAAGTAGAGATTTGTCTGATGCTGTGGTGTCGGGATTAACAGTTGCCCTAATTTGAGGCAGCTCGAATTTGGTATGTGTGAGAGTGAGTTATCCCTAAGGACTAAAGATTTGTTGTTGCACATGTCGGCCAATAGTCTTCTACGGTGCAACAGAGATGCCAGTGGTGACCAAATGAAAGTATACACACTCATAGATCCGGCACAAGCCCAACTTGACAGACGACTTTGAGGGAAGAGCGGATGGCCCGGATAGACCCTCGCGCAACAGCAGCAAAAATTGGAGCAATAGTGGCATCCCACTTTACACACAAACAGTTGGAAATCGCCTGCCTGCAGGTGGCTTACGAGCCCGCGTTCCTGTAGAAGGTGTTCCATGTGAATTATTTTTAAATTTCATGTTGCGATTTATTAATCTTACTGGGAAGGATTTTTGTATTAGGCAATTAGGGAATCACTGTAACAAAAAATCACATGTATCAGGTGATAGTTGATGCTTCCGTGGCTTAGGTGGCAGCACGCCGGCCTCTAACAGCTGGGACCGTGGTCAAATCCCGGTCACTCCATGTGAGATGTGTGCTGGACAAAGCGGAGGCAGACAGGGTTATCTCCGGGTACTCCGGTTTTCCCTGTCACAATTTCATTCCAGCAACATTCTCCACTATCATTTCATTTCCTCTGTCATACTTTTAATCATTGCCCCCAGGGGAGTGCGACAGGATTCAGCAGCCAGCACAGTTCATATCCTAGCCGCTAGATGGGGGCTTCATTTATTCAATTCCCTGACCCAGTCGGTCGACTGGAAGCAGGCTGTGGCTTTTTCATCATGTGATGGTTGCAATAAATAATACTCTCGCCTCAATCTCTGGCTATCCGAGATTTGAAACAGAGCGTATTCTATTCTATTCTAGACGGTGTTCCAGTGAGCCTACTACTTCGTTGGCGTGGTGTCGAGAAAGATCGACATGGGTCGACGGATGGCATAGTGCTGACTTTAGTGGTGAATCGGACCTCTTCTGTCTTGCTCACAGTGATTGAGTCAATCACGTGCGACGACGTACAGAATAAAGAGACCACCCAGACAATTTGTGATTGTTAAGTGCAATATGACAGCTCGCCAGTATGTTGGCAAGACACTAAATCCAGTGGTTTTCCCTGTGGGATGCTTCATCAGGACAATGCCCACGTTCACACTGCACATATCTCCAGGAAAGCTCTCCACATCACAACAGTACAATGGCCCGCCAGATCTCCGGACCTCAACCCTATTGAGCATGATGGGTAGACAACTGGTCAACTTGCCCCAGCTACCGACCAACTCTGGAACAATTGACCCGTGCAGTGCAACAAGCTTGTACCACAATTCCTCACGAAGTGATCCGTGGCTTTATTGACTCCATACCTTGAAGAATTTAGCACTGGATTTCAGCTCATGATGGGCACAACCTGCATATAATTTTGTCCACATTTGAGGTCAGAGAGACCTGAAAATGTTATTATCGTATCGCAACCAAACATTCATCGTTCTTGTTCAATTGCAGCAATGCAGCATCACTCCTTTATTGTGTCGCAATTTTCTTCTTCTTCTTAGTCGCTTTACTCTCCAGGGTTGGCTTTTCCCTCAGACTCAGCGAGGGATCCCACCTTTACCGCCTCCAGGGAAGTGTCCTGGAGCTTTACTTCGAGACTGGGGATACAACTGGGGAGGTGGGACGAGCACATCACCCAGGTGGCCTCAGCTGCAAAGCGAACAGGGGCCTTATGAAGGATGGGAAGGGATGGCAAGATCGGGAGGGATAGGCGAGGAAGAGGGAAGGGGGCGGCCGTGGCCTTACGTTAGTTAACAAGCCGGCATTTGCCTGGAAACGAAGTGGGAAACCACGGAAAACCACTTCGAGGATGGCCGAGGTGGGAATCGAACCTCCTCTACTCATTTGGACCACCCGAGGCTGAGTAGACCCCGTGCCAGTCCCCATACCACTCATAGCCGGGAATCGAACCTCGGACCTCCGGGATGGCAGTTAAGCACGCGCAATTTTGATTTTCATTAGTATATGAACAAATAACTCGCAATAACGGAAGTTACAGCCGTATAAATGGCCTTGTACGTCCAAGGCAAAAGAACTGCGACATACGTTCAAGATGGCAGCTGTGCGTACTCTTAAAATACTGAAAAAAAATCACGGTGTAAATGCAATTGAGACGAAACGTGGTGACACAGGAGTATCATAATATGAGACCTTGCTAGCATCAGCCACAAGACTATCTCACTGAATATTCAGTAGTTGGCAGTGGCCATCCTGATATTTCAGAATATAGGCCTACTCTCGATATTTTAGAACCTGGGTATACTAACGTAAATTAGTAATAAAGTAGAACTTTTAATGGCGTCATCAAAATGATGGAGTGTGGTAAAACCAGGGGAAAACCACACTAAGGATGGCCGCAGTAAATGCCGATCAGAATCTGTGATCTCCGAACTGCATTGTAGTCCTGGAGCGTAAGTAACTCAATACTAAGCTGCTAGGAACTTGAGAAAACCAACAGCAATAGCACTATAGGCCCACGGTGACTGGCACATTCAAGTATTATCAGTAACCGCTTCGGTGGCGTAGTTGGTAACATGAGAACTGCTGTTCCCAAGATAGCGGGTTAAAACCCGGCTGAAGTCGTCGGATTTTTTAAGAGCGTTAAAATCATTCAGTATGCCTTCCTTTGGAGGGGAAGTAAAGCCGGCGGTCCCATGTCATAGGTTTATGGCATGTAAAAGATCCTACCAAAGACTAAACTTGTGTGAAGCTAAATTTCTCTATCACCAACGTTCACCACTAGGTATCAGTGACATCTGGTAGCGAAATTTGGAACTACTTGAAATTGAACGGAACATGTAGCTCACCCTATGGGTGTCCACTTGAAGCAGCTACAGCCTTTGGTGAGCCGAACATGTCCTCGGACACTCCCAGCCCCAAAAGCCATACGATAAATAAAATAATAAGTAACCTCTTATCTCCGTTACGACTAACTAGACTCGGAGAGCTTGAAGATGCAGTGGTCAAGTTGCTTGCCTCTCACCAAGGCAGACCAGGTCCGATTCCCGGTCAATGCATGTGAGATAGTAGAAGTGAAATATCACGTCCTGTGGTTTTGATTCCACGTTAAACAAAGGAGATCCCGTGGTTCATGATCGCGAGAATAACGGTCACGCTTCCCTCCGTTTCCTTTTTAAGAAGACTCATGATTAAGGTTCGGATGTTAAGGAAAAGTCATATTTTTTCCCTGAGCTCATTTTACCCGAAATCTGAAAAATAAGTTTTAATGACGGGTCCCTGACCACGTTTAAAGCAATTTGATGTTGCCTATAAATGCATATTTTGGCCATTTTTATTGTTTTGGTCTTATTTGGTCATATTTTAGTGATATAAGGTCATATTTGGTTATAATTTCAGCATTTTTGTTTAAACGTAGGCGTCGTTAACAAGTACGTGTTATCCGCGTCGAGTTTCAAACACAGGATTTCCGAATAGTGTAGTAGACACAGTATATTTTTATTTGTTTTCCAACAACAGGCAGATAGCTGGTTTAAAGACCTGATTCCAAGAAGACGCTCCTCTACGGACGTCTTTTAGAACATCTTTCTGGACAAGTTAGATTGCGACACTGAACGCATGAGGTCACGGAACATGACGACAGTGTGTTAGTTAGTTAGTTAGTTAGTTATTGAGGTTTCAAGGGGCGGAACTACGAGGTCATCTGCCCCTGACAATAGTGTGCTTCCGCCTTTCAACAGGATGTCACTCCAGTAGATATATTTAGCTCAGAAGCAATTAGCAAACAAGAAAATGCCATGTTATGTCTTTTAAGAAAACCGAGCAAGAACTGCATATCAAGGATAATTATGATACTGAATAAATGTTGAACATTTTAATGTAATGTGGCTCTCTGTCAGTTTGTACGATTAAATGTGTCTGGTGTATTATCGCTGATCACATTTTGGCACTTAAGACGTTTATGTATGTTAGTGATACTCTACCTATCCCAAAAATTCATGACATATTTCATAGTTTTTTAGGTCATATTTTATAGTTTTTAGGGCATATTTGCTTGCATATTTTGTACTTTTTTAGGTCTTAAACTACCGAACCTTACTCATGTTTTTTTTTTTTTTTTTTTTTTTTTTTTTTTTTTTTTAGCGTATGGCTTTTAGTGCCGGGAGTGTCCGAGGACATGTTCGGCTCGCCAGTTTTGTAGCTGCTTCGAGAAGGACACCCAATGGGTGAGCTACAAGTACCGTTGGGAGGAAAGTTGGAAGGGAGGGTCGAGGAGTTGGAAGGTAGCGGCTGTGGCCTATAGTTAAGGACCAACCCCGGCATTTGCCTGGAAGGAAGATGGGAAACCACAGAAGACCATCTTCAAGGTAGCCGGCGGGGGGATTCGAACCTCCTCGCCTCCCGGATGTGAGCGACTGCCAACAGTCATGCCGCAACGACCTCGGCTAACTCACCCGGTTACTCATGATGTTAAGTTGGTACAACTCGGAGGAGGCCTTGGTATAAATCTAAACAAATGTTTAGGTTGATGAGCTGTGTGGTTCCAGAATCCAGAGATAACGGGCAGTAACACACACACTAATAGACATAATGACGGACAACCGTGTGATATTTTAAAGCCCTTAGTAAGAGACCTCATACTCTAAAAACGTAAACGAAATTCTCAACTGCATGCTCAGATAAACTTACAACACCCATATACGGGACTTGAAATAAGGTACTATCTCTACATTCGCCTGGTGGCAGATTGAAAGATTCTGGGGAAAACCGGAGTCATGATGCTGGCACTGCTCAGATTTGAACCACTGATCTTCGAACATGCTACAGCTCCATATTGCAGTCGTGGTGCTCGAGTCAACTTACACAGCTACGCCGCAGGGCAGTTAATGAAGGTTGCATGTATATCTCATTACACGTTGAGTGTACCCCGTTCCAGCCCTCAGACCAGACTTAAATGTCTTGACAGAGCCGGGAATCGAACCCGGGCCTCCGCGGTGACAGTCAATAATGCTAGTCACTACCCAACGAGGATCTATGTTGTTGTAGATACCTGTACAGTAGTGTAAGCGAAATTATTCATATCTAGTTTGCCTGTGGGTTGTCTTGACCTTGAAACAAGGTTCAATCCCCGAGTTTTCCTCGAGTTAGTTAAAAATAGGAAAAATCACCCACAAATTGGTCGGTGTTAGTTTGGTTGGTTGGTTCCTCTGTTTAGGGGCTGCGACAACGCGGTCATGTAGCCCCGTGTACTTTGGATGTGTGTAGAATCTGTCTGATAACCGGTGTTAATTGTGATTATTGTGTGTTATTGTGTGTTATCTGTTTTTAATTCAAGTAAGGACTGCAGACATTCAATTTCCAAGTAGTTCCTACTTTTGCTACCAAACGCCACCGTCACCGACAACTAGTTCTAAACTTGGTTACTAGATGCCACCGCAGTCGGCTCCTGGAACCTAAGAGCGTTAGTCAAATATAACCTAAAATTTAGCTTCACGTAAGTGTAATCAGTGGAAGGTTCTTTTACATGCCATAAATCTATGACATGGGACCGCCAGATTTACTTCCCCTCCAAAGGAAGGCATACCGAGGGATTTTTAAACCTCTTAAAAATCCGACGACTTCGGCCGGGTTTAAACCCGCGACCTTGGGCATAGAAGCTCAGCATGCTACTAACTACGCCACCGAAGCCGCTGTGGTGTTAGTTTCAAAACTCCAAATTTTGGATTTCCATACGGTGCCAGTTGCCCATTCCGTGCTTGAAGACAGCTCGACTACGGAGTTAGGCCATGTGTTTTACTTAAATTAAAAATAGTTCGCTTTCCCGACTCTTAGCCACAATCTCACGAGAAAATAGAAACAAGGGAAAGTTTTTTTAAATCTCTTATTAGTGGAGAAAATAGAAACAAGGGAAAGTTTTTTTAAATCTCTTATTAGTGGATTGTATCAGAATTCCTTTTAATAAAGTTTAGCAAGCTGGTTTTAAATGCATTTATGATAGCTACTGAGGTATGAGTGGTGTTGAGTAATGACATTTAGCGCACTGCTGTGCCTGTAGATGTTGTGAAAGGTTCTACTCATAGGATTAGTACTGCCATAGCGTATACGCTATGGTACTGCTGTACTGACTCAGTGAGGAAAGCATTGACAAACTACCTCACTCCTCACCTTGCCTCGTACACCTCAGTATAGTGCTCCCTTTGGATTTTGTGGGTTTCAGTCCACAGAACCTATGGTGACACTTTTTGATGATCCAACCAGCCTCCGGGCTGACTACCTAATAGACAGACAGACCGACCGACAGACAGATAGACAGACAGAACAGTCTACAACAAGGCAACGTCATTTTTCTTCTCTCCTATTTTCTATTCTCTTTCTTTCGTAATCACTAAAACGATCTACTAAAATGATTATTTCCAAATGTTTTTCTCTCTATCATTGGGGGTGTTCTGGGGTGTCCAGAGTTGACCACTGGAGGGAGGGCGCAAGCACTCTTCAGAGTCTCTGGGTGACGATGATAATGATAATGATGAGGATGATGATCAAGGCATATTAATAACGATATTCTTAAAATATGCCC
This sequence comes from Meconema thalassinum, assembly GCA_946902985.2. NCBI lineage: Eukaryota > Metazoa > Arthropoda > Insecta > Orthoptera > Tettigoniidae > Meconema > Meconema thalassinum. Next base: position 240,968,787 of record OX336394.1, on the reverse strand, counting down.
ACTTTCCGAGTCGTTTCGTTATTCACGTGTATCAATCAAGTTCAGTCTAGAACAAACAGTATACTGTATAAAAGGGCAGGCACCATATCCTTTGTGTTTTTCTTTGGTTCCCTCGAGAAAGAAGCCATGTAATTGCATCTGGAGCTTTCAGGCAATCAGTGAGAGTAAACGTATGGAGGTAGATGTGAAGAAATCTCCCAGCGTCTCTGCTTCTTTACAGGCCGTTAATAATGGATGGAGAACGATAGACAAGAGGCTATGCAGAATTGAAAAGCCCGTGGGTCATTCTCTATTCTTGCTCAAAATGACTATAAGGCATTGACATAGACTAAGTTTACCTTGAGAACCAGCGGCTAAATAAGGTGAGTTCTGGGAGCTCTGTTAATGAATATTACATGACTTCTGAAGTACGCTACCTGCTATGAAATTACATTATATCATACTAGGGTCAACCAAGAATTCCGCACTGGTGACAGCCAGAGTTGCTATATACTGTACTAGCAGTAGTACCCGGCTTCGCCCGGTGGAATTATTTATTTGTTTTAAGGATGATAATTGATAATGAATACTACTACCGATCTGACTCATCACACTTACAAACTACCGTAATAGAAAATATATGTATTTAAAAACCAGATGTTCAGTAAAGAACATATAATATACTTTTTCCTAAATGTATGAGTATAGTTATAATTCTTTGTTTTTATCAAAGAGTACAATAGAATCATTTCTTGGTTGAAGACCTTAGAAACTATTTAAACCAAACACCACAACCTCGAAAAAAAACCTGCTACCATCATTGAAGAAAGAAAGAAAGAAAGAAAGAAAGAAAGATAAGAATTATCTCAAGAATGTTATGGATCTGGAGACATAATCGACCGGACTGGCTGCTTGGCTCAGCGGTAACTTTCTCGCTTGCTGGGCCCTAGGTTACAGGTTCGTATCCTGGCGCAGTTAGCTGGCATTTGAGGGTGCGCAAATGCAAGGGAGCCGAGTCACTAGATTTACTGGCACGTTAAAGATCCCCTTCGGGGCAAAATTCCGGCACTCCGGCATCTCTAAAAGCCACAGTAGATAAAAGGGACGTAAAACCAATAACATTATTATTATTATTATTATTACATAATCGACCGGACGTGGCCAACATCCGACTTTGAGTTGAGGTATGTGTTTACACGTCTGGCTGTGCATGGCTTTCACCACCCTAATTGTATTAACAAATCTTTCCATGTCCCTACAGTGACGAGTGTATACCAACTATGCGGATATTTTCGATTGCTATTTGGCTGCAATAAAAGTATTAATTAATATCCTGAACTAGCACCAACTGCTAGAGTTCAGGTACTATGTGAAATCGTTTTGTTCTTTAGTTCAAATAACATTTTCAAATAACCCACAATAAGCTGTTACAAACCCTTTAAAATAAAAAGTAAAAATGTATCGTATTATCAACTTGTCATTCTTCAAATTCGATGCGCAAGAATGCCAATGGTATGCTAATCAATGGAGTCCCACGTAGACCAGTCGTGACATCTAGTGGAGAAGTGTCGAACAAGATAATCCTAACAGGGCGACTGCATTCTAGCGGCCATAAGAAGAAACTTTTCAATAAAATCTGTAAGTTGATATGTAGGCCGGCGTGCAGTTCGCAGCCACTTGGCCATGCTAATTCACTTTTTTGCTGCTAGATGTCTCGTGCAAATCCGCTGGCGAATTTTGTTTTAATTAAATATATATTTTCCATTGTAATATGTACAATATAACGCTTAAATTTAAAACGTCTGAGTATTTACAAAACAATAAATATAAAAAAGCAAGCAAAAAAAAACCCAACTCTGGTAGGATTAGAACTCCGGTCATTCGGGTTGAAAGGCTATCGCTTTACCACGCAGCCAATCAAGTCAACAAAATTTGCCGATATCAGTTGACTTACATACAGCGTCTTAGCAAATAATGATTTAGACTAAACGATTTCATCAGTGGAGTGTACTTTTTATATATAAAGCATTTCATACAAAGATTATGTTATTCCATATTGCATGCAATACTCAAATTAGTGAAATGTAACTCTGGCACAAGATATTAGCTGCCATCTTGTCTTCTAACTGAGACGGCTCAGCTTTTTAAAGTCACTTCTGCACTATGATATTACAAGATAAACTTTTAATTTCGAACGTGCCACGTTCTTTTGAATAGTTAAAACGATTATCGGTTCGATAATCGGAACTGGTGGGTCCCATGATATGGATTATAAAGTTTGCATAATTCACACGGCCGCTATCCTGAAATGGAACCGCGGATGACCTTGTAGTTTGGTCACAAGACGCGTCCTATATGAAGATATGTTGTTACCAAATTTGGTAGAGATCGGATGATTTGTTTAGTCGTTATTTGATTTTACGTTTTGAACGTTTGAGTGGCCGCCATTCAGTTTTGGTAAAGATGGCGGCGATATAAAACATGACACTGAGGTGCCCTTTGCTAGTGCTACCTCTGTACCAAATTTCGTTCAATTCGGTTTCACCGTGTTTCAATTGATGGGAGGGGGACAGGCATTCAGAGTACACACTCACACACTCACACACACACACACACACACACACACACACATACAAACACACACGCACACACACAGACAGACACACAATTTTTGGCCCTGTGTAGATCTCATAAGTGTACTTTCATTTTTGCAAAACTGGAAAGTAGGCTAATATAACTATTTGTGGTGGTGATAAGTAACTTAGTAGACTACAATGGACTTAACATTCAGGTCATTTTCCCCTAATGTTAATGATAGTCTAATAATGAACATGGAAACAGCTATTTACTAATTACTAACAAATGTAATTTACTAACGAATTAAAAAAAAATGATTTGAACGACGAGTAAGTGAAATAAAAGACGCTGCCTACAACTCATTGCCTGTTAGAAAAGTAGAGAATAATAGTGAAGTCTTTTCTGCATAGCGCTGTATGAAAATAATCTGATCACTTGGAAAACTTCGGCTGTCCCGAGCTCCAGAGGGAGCAATAATGACGACACACAAGGTTTAATCGATGCATACATGTTAAATTATATGCGTTAATGACGCTTTACATACAAACACAAACCTAAACACTAGTTCAGCCATCACAATAAGACAGGTTATTACGGCTTTGGTAGCGTAGTCGGTAGCATGCTGAACTACTATGACCAAGATCGCGGATTCAAACCTGTCCGAAGTCATCGGGATTTTTAAGAGCGTTAAAATCCTTCAGTATGCATTCCTTTGGAGAGGAAGAAAATCCGGCGAGCCCATGTCATAGATTTATGGTATGTAGAAGAACCTACCACTACAATTGGAAGTGTGTAGCTACATTTGCAGGTTATTTGGTTAGAACGCTCTATCAAGTTCCAACGTTTGCCGCTAGGTGTCAGTGACAATGGCATATCAGGTAGCCAAAGTTGAAACTACTTGAAATTGAACTTGATGGGGAGGCTTCAGACGTTCAATTAAAATACCCCGATATGGCCGTTGGTTGCAATTCAAATATACTGACAACACAGGTTATCACACAAAATAACATACACACCCAAATATACGGGGCTGTATGGCCACGATGCCACACCCCCTAAAATAAGCTACGACAACAAAGATTTTATTTGAATTTATTTTATATTTAGAATACAGTATATACTTGAGCCAGAGCGATGTCTCCAAGGGGGGAATAATTTTTTGGATGGTTGACCAAGTTCAGCGCGAATACTTAATCAAGTTCCTACTATTCTTGCCCATGCCCCGAAAATAAAATAAAGTGTTCCAATACCCTTATGATTAGTTGAGAAGAGTCATTGTTGCGGTAAAATGGCTGAGTTATAGGCGATAAATTGTAAATTTATTTAGGAGATTTATCTCTTTGCTTATCTACCGACAGTATTGGCTACGCTGGCTAAAGCGCAGCATTAGGTCATGGGACCAAGCTCCCTGCTGACTCGGTAGACGCGTGGGTTCGAGCCCCACCGTCGGCTGGCCGTGAAATGGTTTTCTGTGGTTTCCCCATTTTCAACACCAGGCAAATGCTGGGACGGTACCTTCTGACAGACCACGGCCCTTCCTTCCACATCCTTGCCCATTTTCATTCACCATCATTCATTTCATCTCTCATTAACTCCTCTCATGAGGTTGGCGTCAGGAAGGGCATCCGGCCGTAAAAGCCATCGCCACGAATACTTCCATCGCATCTCATCCCCGACCCCGTTGGAAAACGGGAATAATAAGGGGTAGATATACATACATACATACATACATACATCTCTTTGCTTATCTATGTCAGCAACAAAAACCCGAACGATGTGTTTTCCTTAAATAATAAGTAATATTCTGTACTGTTTGGTGATTAATGTTACACGAATTCGACGATAGTGCTGCTTATCTGGCTACTGTGGCGTTCTCTGACATGTTTAATTGAAGTATGTGGCAGGTCATGTGTGCCGAGCTACATTCTCCCCGTGTACAGATTAACAATTGAAGGCGAGCAAGAGTGGGGGCATACGTCTTTTCACCATTGTAGCGGCCAAGTACATTTAACTATTAACGCATGTAACTACTGCAGATCCATTGTTTGCGACTGTATTCACCGGAGAGGTACTGTACTAGTTTGGAATTCAAAGGCCCACTTTGTGGTATGAAAATGGAATGAAAAGCCAAATTCAGACGGCAGACATCACCGGGGAAATTATTAATCTAGATTCTAGAACGAAATGAATAGAAACCGGTGCTGGGGTTTCCTGACATGAGATTAATATGGACATGAACTTTTCGAATCTAATATTCGTATACAACTGAAACATGTGGCTTATTGGCCTATTCCGAGTACGATGAAGTGTGAGCCAGAGTGTGGCAGCAAATTGATTTAAATCATTTAAAGTAATCTAATTGAAGGGTTCATTTCTAGAACCAGACACGTCCATAAATTAAATTGTTCAGAAAACAAAAACCAGTATAGCTTCATTCTGAATGAAATAAAATTGCATTTAGACCTAATATTTTCTCACTAACAGCTTTACATTGCACATAAAGGAAATATACTTTTATGTGGATAGTTAAGAAAACCTAAAAATAACTTTTGGACTAGTCTGGTTTTTGCCGAAATCTTAGTTGATTGTAAAAATGAAAAATATTTTCATCCTCAAATATGATTATTTATTATGTAAATCCTAACAAAGTACAAATCATTATTGAATGCCAAACATTCCAGGTGATTAATTATAATGTGAAAACATTGGAAAAACAATGGACTTGCCCTTTTTTGGGGGTAAAATCCCCAATATTTCACACTCGTATATAACCCGCCCTGTCTGCTATTTGGAGGCTGCAATAATATCGGGCGGGCATCAATTCCACTCGGTTGAACACCAATTTCCCTCGATTTTCCTTAATTCCACTCGGTCCTCCAAGGGATCCAAAAATGAGTTCCTCAACTCCGCTCAGGGTTATCCCCAATGACGTACACAAATGTCACAACGCTCCTGCTCGCATACCAAGGGCCGGGCCAAACATCTTCTGCAGCGCATGAGCGAATTCTTGAATGCAGCAGATTTTTCCGTTCTAGGCTGGAAAACAGTATTTGAAGCATCCGCAGCTGATATCGGAAGTATTTTTTTAGGTACAAATTATACACCTATCACTATCTAAATTTAATTTTATAATGTCTGAATAGGTTAAAAAACATACAAACATTTAATTATGCACATGTTAAAAACAATGCATAAAATTTGTAGAAAAAATAGAAAACTTGGCTGACTTATTGAGAAGAATATCATGATTAATTTAAAACCACTTGTATTTCTGCCATTTAAGTTATAATGTGCCAAACACTTTATACCTGATTTAACGAATGAGCGGACTTGACATCAGAGCGGTTGACCAAGTCTTGCGAACACCACTACGCCATCGGTCAAGCGCTCTGAAGTCAATTTTTTTTCTACACATTTTATGCGAGCAGGAGGGTTATGATAATTGTTCACGTCATTGGGGATAACCCCTTTGCCGACCCGTTACCAAAGCCTGAGCGGAGTTGAGGAACTAATTTTTGGGCCCCTTGAAGGACCGAGTGGAATTAAGGAAAATCGAGGGAAATTGATGTTCGACCATAATATCCATACGTAGAGCTGGCCTTGAAGAGTTGGTTGGTTCCTCAGTTTTAGGGCTGCGACAACGCGGTCATGTAGCCCCGTGTACTTTGGATGTGTGTAGAATCTGTATGTGAACCGTGTTAATTGTGATGGCTGTATTAGTGTGTGTTATCTGTTTTTCATTCAAGTAAGAACTGCAGACATTCAATTCTCAAATAGTTCCTAATTTGCCACCAAACGCCACCGTCAACGACAACTAGTTCTGAACTTGGTTGCTAGATGCCAACGCAGTCGTCTCCTGGCGACGAACGTTAGAACCTAAGAGTGTTAGTTAAATATAACCTATGGTTTAGCTTCACACAAGTGTAATTAGTGGAAAGTTCTTTTACATGCCATAAATGTATTATGATATGGGATCGCCGGCTTTACTTCCCCTCCGAAGGAAGGCATACTGATGGATTTTTAACGCTCTTAAAAATCCGACGACTTTGGCCGGGTTTGAACCCGCGATATTGTGCATAGAAGCTCAGCATGCTACCAACTACGCCACCGAAGCCACCGGCCTTGAAGACGATGTACTGTACTTGACTCAATTTTTGGACATGTCCGGCTTTTGGAACGAACCCTTCAATTGATCAACTGAGGGACTTCAAGTCAAAGATTCTTAGCTTAATTTTTAGCCTACTTTCTTAATAATGTAAGAGGCTGATGCGATTAATCGGCCCCCCTGGTAGTTCTTCTACACTTAACCTGAATTGAAGTTGTTTGTTTATTCTATTAGGGGCTTAGAGATACAGTGGTCATGTGCGTGTGAGTGTGTGTGAGAGAGAGATTTTAGTTTCACACTAGTACAGCCATCACCATAACACAGGTTATCACACAAATTTTACATACACACCCAAATACACGCGATGTCACAGCCCCTACAATTAGAATGAAAGAGAAAAATACGTGCAAATTATAGAAGTTTGTTCCAGGTTATCACACCAATTTTACATACACACCCAAATACACGCGATGTCGCAGCCCCTACAATTAGAATTAAAGAGAAAAATACATGCAAATTATAGGAAGTTTTTTCGGGAAATAATAATTACTGCGATTTATCGAAAAATTCAGTATCAGAGGTTGGAGATATTGAGGTATCGATTGTATTTCCACTCGATCACTGTTAAGGAACAGTACTATTTTGAAATCGGATCTTCAGAAACTTGTAAAGTCTTTGTTGACTTTATAACAACCTATCTCCCTGCGGAATTACTCTAGTTCATTTAGCAACCTGATATTATTAGCCTACTTTCGATTTTTGCAAAAAATGAAAGTAGACTTATGAGATCACTACAGGGCCAAAAAATGTGTGTCTGTCTGTGTGTGTGTATGTGTGTGAGTCTGTGTGTGTGTGTGTGTGTGTGTGTGTGTGAGTGTGTGTACTCTGAATGTCTGTCCCCCCCTATCAATTCGAACACGGTCAAACCGAATTGAACGAAATTTGGTACAGAGGTAGAACAAGCAAAGGGCACCTCAGTGGCATGTTTTATATCGCCGCCATCTTTACTAAAACTGAATGGCGGCCACTCAAACGTTCAAAACGTAAAATCAAATAACGACTAACCAAATCATCCGATCTCTACCAAATTTGGTAACAACATACCTTCGTATAGGATGCGTCTTGTGACCAAACTACAAGGTCGTCCGCCACACCATTTCAGGATGGCGGCCGTGCGAATTATGCAAACTTTATAATCCATATCATGGGACCCACCAGTTCCGATTATCGAGCCGAGAATCGTTTTAACTGCTCGAAAGGAAGAGGCACGTTCGAAATTAAAAGTTTATTTTGTAATACTATAGTGCAGACGTGATTTTAAAAAGCTGAGGCGACTCAGTAATAAGACAAGATGGCAGCGGATATCTTGTGCCTGACTTAAATTTCACTAATTTGAGTATTGCATGCAATATAGCGTACTGATACAAAATAAATAAACTTTGTATGAAATGCTTTATATATAAATAATATACTCCAGTGATGAAATCGTTTAGTATAAATCATTATTTGCTAACAAGTTCTATGTAAGTCATTTTATATAGAACGATATTCGTTGACACAATTGGCTCAGTGGTAGAGCGTTAGCCTATCGCTCAAATTCCTATGGTCCAAACCCGATCAGAGCTAAGTTTTTTGCTTGAAATTTTATATGTTTATTGTTTTGTAATGACTCAGACGTTTTAAAATTAAGCGTTATATTGTGCATATTATGGTGTAAAATATATATTTAATTAAAACATAATTCGCCAGCAGATTTACTAGAGACATCTAGCAGCCAAAAAGGTAACTGCACGCCGACCTACTTATTAACTTCCAGATTTTATTGAAAAGTTTCTTGTTATGGCCGCTATTCTTCAATTCTTCAAATATCACATTTGAATACCATAATTATTCCACAAAACTCCATAAATATTCAGCATATACAGCCTGAATCTCAACAATTACGCTAGACTGGGTTCGACAACCTCATGTCTGCCTCAAAATACATTAGCAACATTGCAACTATCACTTGGCAACTTCCACAAAATGCCTATCACAAACTTCACTTAACCATGTTGCATGATCTACAAAAAATATATAACTGGCTTCAAATTATCAACGCACACAATCTCCAATAACTGTAATTAATCTGATCACATCTAGACAACTTCTTAAACAATTGGAAAAAAATATTACCTTAGTAATTCAAGATCTGCTTTCAAATAGCATAAATTCTCTTACAATTCTCATAATTCACATCACAGAAAAAAAACCAATGTGCTATAATCTCTCATATCAAAATCTGCAATACTGATCTGCCTTAAAATAAATCTGACCATTAATGATTCATCTTACAAGATTCAATTACTTTAAATCCTTTTCAAAGGTATCCAACATAGTTATAAAAATCATCAAAAGCATCAGCTGTACCAGCTGTTAAACTGAAAGTACTCTCAAAAGAGTATAGCAACAAAATATTGGATTGGCAAACAAGAATTACTAAATGTAACCCTGTTGACATTTATCTGTACTTTATTTAACAAAATTTCGACTGATATGTGACTAGTAGTTCCTTGTTTGATTCACTTACAATCTCATGTACACTCGGATGATAAAAATGAGTCCCTCAATGGCAAGTAAGATGAGTAACCACCGTACAATCGTATAAATACGAAAGACCTCGCCCCGTCGACTAACATGATAATGCCCTGAGCGATGGGTAAGATGAGTAACCACCATACAATCGTATAAATACGAAAGACCCCATCTCGACGACTAAATGAGTGAATGTACCAGATAGGAATCAACAAGTCTCTAGTTGTCATATAAAAGCGATATTCATTCACTAAAGTGAATAACATCTTAATATCTCCAAACAATCCAATGGAAAAAATCCCTACTGATGAATAATACACACTCGCTAGTATGCAATGAACTGACGAAGTAATATAGATAATCAATTGCAGATCACGAGTTCGAAATACTCGTTACACAAAAAAAAACTATTCATGAAAACTATCCTTGCTGGAAAAAATGTCTAAAAGACCAAACATCTGCTTAATAAAGCCAACCAATGGTGAGAATTTCGTATAATGATGCCTGCCATATCATATGGTCACGCCATATTCTAGCAAAAATTCGAAGCATATAAAGTCAAAGCCATGTCTAAATAATCGTATCACTCCTATTAGAAAAATATACATGTGTGCCCAGTATTCATGAAAATAATCGTATCAGGAAGTTATAACTCTTACAGTACCTTCTCATAATCAGCTGTTATTAAATTTCAAAGATCGTCGATTTTCCTTATGTAATGAATTTCTCGAAAGATCGGCGTGAATATCATTCCAACCACGCAATGACGATTGCCTTCGAATCCCAAGTGAATCAGCTGGTGGACCTCCTTCTCGTCAGGAATCGAATCCATCGCTCTGTGGTGCCATCGCGTCTCTGTCTGCGTTTACTCCGACATGATGAACTTCTGGTTATCCATAGCGGATATTGTCCAAATCCTCTCGAAAAAGTTCATAGAAACAGCGGACCCCTTATTCCTCTTCTACGTTACGCCACTGTTCCATACAATGTTCGGTTTGAGTGTTGAAAGTTCAATCTCCAATAACTGCTAAGTCCCACTTTCATAAAATAAAATTTTATATGAGAGTGTCTAAGTTTATGAAACACCCTGTAGCTGTGTTCATACTCGGTAATTCATAACACTTCATAAGAAAGAATTGCATTAATGCACGAGCTAATGTTCATAAGTGCATATGCCTGAAACATTTTGTTTGCTTAAACTCGTTAATGTTACTTGGAATGCGTTATGAAATGCATAGTCGTAATGCCATTAAGAAAAACTATGTTCATCTGAAGTTCACAGTTGCAGTATCTCGTAACTATTTGCTTGTACAATTTGGTTACAGAATAAATGTTCCAATTCGATGTTATAATGAAGTTCAGCTTCTGTCATAATGCTTGCGTATAAGATTGGTAATAACCCGCACGCCCCTACTGCTATGCTCTAGAACAATCTCCACATAAAGCTGGCATCGCCATGTCGCTCTACTATGCTGTTTTGCGTTAAAATGCAGCTTGGAATAAGTTCTCCAACTCGTTTTACCGTACTGTTCTAAACTCCGGCCTCCTATGCTTGCTCGGCCGCACAGCTGGTGCTATAACCGGTCTCCATGCTGCCTACTGCGGTTGTCCGCCCGGCTCAATGACCTACTTTTCGTTCGCTGCTTAGTGAAGTTAAACTGTCGCTTTCACTTTCCGTGACAAAAGCTGTTCGCTGCGCGACCTTTACCATGCGCTCGGCATATGTCCTACTCGCTCCCTGAAATCGACTGCGTTGCTCGCTGTACTGGACTCCTCTGCTTAGAGATCTCAACTGCTTGGCTCACTGAGCTCGACCGACTGTGTCTGGACTGCAATGACCCGTACCTCCCTGGCGCAGTCACGTGACGTTCTCCCCACCTCTGGGCTTTTGCGTCACAAATATAATCTCGAACCCCCATCATCTCGGCTATTAAGTTATAAAGTAACTTAAGGGTTATCTGACTTCCTTAAAATTTTTTCCATATATAATGCATGTTATATCTCCTCTTCTGAGATGTTTAAATACCATATTCCATATAGATCTTAATAAAGCTTCATATTTCCATCCATAATTCCATCTGCTTACAGTTGTCAGTGCCTTCTTAATCCTAGACCTCCTACGTCATCCTGACATTCCTCTTGACTCGATCTGAGCGCTATCTTTTCTTAACTCTTCCCAAAATCTCAACTACGGCTTAATGTCTGCTGGCGTAGCCGATAGCCTCAACTAGGTATCGGGTACAGTAGGGTCATGGAAAGATTTGTTAATTCAATTAGGGTTGTGAAAGCCATGCACAACCAGACGTGTAAAGACATGCCTCAACTCAAAGTTGGATGTTGCCCACGGCAGGTCGTATATGTAATAATAATAATAATAATAATAATAATAATAATTCACCACAAATGATATTAAGGAAGTTATCAACAACTTAGCGAATTGGAAAGCCCCTGGCCCTGACCAGATTCAGAATTTTTGGTATAAGAAGTTCTGGAGCATCCACAATCGACTAGGTGAGTTCATTAATGATTCCATCCTTCATCCTGATAGCTTACCCGAATTCATCACACGTGGCATCACATATTTGCTTCCAAAAGATCTTCAGAATACATGGGATCCTACAAAATATCGTCCCATCACATGTCTGCCCACGTTGTATAAGATCATTACATCATGCTTGGCTAACAGGATATATGCACACTGTGAAAGAAACAATATAATTGCCGTGCAACAGAAAGGTTGTAAAAAGGGTTCAAAAGGGTGCAAAGAACAACTAATAATTGACTCAGTTGTGTGTGGCCAGGCACACTTAAATCACCGAAACCTTCATATGGCGTACATCGATTATAAGAAGGCCTTTGATTCTGTCCCCCATGACTGGCTAGTAGCAGTGCTGCGATTGTATAGGATCAATGAGGTATTTGTCAGTTTCTTGGAAAGGGTTATGTCAGCATGGCAAACTAGACTGTGTCTCAGTACGCCACGCGGAGATATACGAACAGATGAGATATCGATTCGGAGAGGCATCTTTCAAGGAGACTCCCTTAGCCCCGTATGGTTTGTCCTGGCAATGAATCCTTTATCTACCCAGCTTAACTCTACTCACTACGGCTTTTCTATCAAGATTGGAAAGAGAATTGGTACTCGGCTAAATCATCTGCTATACATGGACGACCTTAAACTCTATGCCGAAACAGAGTCGCATCTGGAAAACTTGTTGAGAATAGTTGAAGCATTCTCACGAGACATACAAATGGGATTTGGTTTGGACAAGTGTCGGACACTAAAGGTGGTGAGAGGAAAAGTACAGAAGTCCGGGTATGAGCTGGAAGATGGACAGCATATTAGGGCTATGTTGGCAGAAGACACCTACAGATACTTAGGAGTAAAACAAGCTAAGCATATTGACCATGTGTCAATAAAGAAAGATCTGTCCTGTGAATTTGTCAAAAGATTAAAACAAATTATAAAAACGCACTTGAACAGCAAAAACTTAGTGAAAGCTGTTAACACGTATGCTGTACCTGTGCTGAGCTACTCCTTTGGCATAATCAAATGGTGCAAAACGGACATCGAAGGACTTGAACGAAAAATGAGAACGATGCTCACAAAAGGAAGGAAACACCACCCACGATCTTCAATAGAACGATTGACTCTACCCAGAAGCCTAGGTGGACGTGGGTTCGTTGACATTGATAATCAGATGAAACGGCAGATAGTCAGCCTTAGGGAGTACTTCTATGCAGAAGCGAGGTCATCTGTACTTCACAGAGCCATCAGTGAGGCGGACAGATCAACGCCACTGGTCTTGTGTCAGCAAGAGATTCAACACCTCCTACATACTGACCTTCAGAAGATGGAAGCATGGAAAGCAAAACCTTTGCACGGAAGACATCCAAATGAGGTGAGTCAAGCAAATGTTGATATAAATGCGTCAAACTACTGGCTCACTTCAGGACAGATCTTTCCAGAAACTGAAGGTTTTATGCTAGCAATTCAAGACCAAGTCATCCCTACAAGGAACTACCTCAAGTTCATTGTAAAAGATCCCGCTGTACCAGATGATAAGTGCCGCTACGGATGTCAACAGTCAGAAACAATACAGCATATTACATCTGCATGTAGATATTTCCTGGCAACAGAGCACAAACAAAGGCATGATGCAGTTGCTAAAATCTTGCATCAGGAGTTGGCTGATAAGTTTCAGCTTTTGAAAGGAAAGAAAGTTCCGTACCACCAATATCAGCCAGAGTGTGTTCTTGAAAACAATGAATACAAACTGTATTGGGACCGAACTATTTTGACTGATCAATCGGTATCACACAACAGGCCGGATCTGGTGGTTGTAAACAAGAAAACCAAGCAAACTACATTGATTGATGTTGCGATTCCTAACAACAAGAATCTCCAGTCAAAACACATTGAAAAGATCAGCAAATACAGCGAGTTGGTCGACCCTATCAAAAGACAATGGCATGTAGAGCGAGTGAAGACCATACCTATCATTGTCTCGAGTACGGGCGTGATCCCAAGTACCTTGCTCCAAGGCCTTAAAGAACTGGATCTGGATACTGGGCTCTACAAACTAATGCAGAAGGCAGTAGTTCTATCGACAACCAGAATCGTTCGGAAGTTCATGGGTAGCGAAATTCTAGCTTAGAAGTTGCTGTTTCCGTAGCTATATTTTGGTTCACTGAAGCCCGTATAGTTACGTTGTAATATACCAGAAATGTGATATATGTTATGTATAAACCGATAATAATAATAATAATAATAATAATAATAATAATAATAATAATAATAATGTTATTGGTTTTACATCCCTTTTAACTACTGCTGCTTTTAGAGACACCGGGGTGCCGGAATTTTGGCCCGAAGGGATCTTTAACGTGCCAGTAAATGTACTGACACGGCTCCCTCGCATTTGTGCACCCTCAAATGCCAGCTGACTGCGCCAGGATACGAACCTGCAACCTAGGGCCCAGCAAGCGAGAACGTTACCACTGAGCCACGCAGCCAGTCCGGTCGATTATGTCTCCAGATCCGTAACATTCTTGAGATACTTCTTATCTTTCTTTCTTCAATGATGGTAGCAGTTTTTATCTAGGTTGTGGCGTTTGGTAGAGGTAAATCGTTTCTAAGGTCTTCAACAAAGAATAGTTCTATTATACTCTTTGATAATAACAACGAGTTATAACTATACTCATACATTTAGGAGAAAGTAGGCTATATGTTCTTTACTGAACATCTTGTTTTATTATTATTATTATTGCGGGATCGAAATAAATTTTACCGTCAGCTTTCCTATCTTATCCGACCTGCAAACAAAACCAAGACAGTATGGCATCGTTTTTCATAATTTACAAAACAAATCTCTTAAATTGTTTAGATACTAGTTTTTTTTAGTTTGGATTTTAGTGCTGGGAGTGTCCGAGGACATGTTCGGCTCGCCAGTGTTAGTAGCTGCTTCTATGCGGACACCCATGGGGTGAGCTACAAGTACCACCGCGTGTGGAGTGTTGTCTGGGGAGGAAAGTGTGAATGTAAGGACAAGGAATTGGAAGGCAGCGGCTGTGGCATATATTTAGGGACCAACCCCGGCATTTGCCTGGAAGGAAGATGGGAAACCACAGAAAACCATCTTCAAGGTTGCCGGCCGGGGGATTCGAACCTCCTCGCCTCCCGGAGCGACTTCCTGCAGCCACGTCGTAACAACCACGGCTAACTCACTCGGTTAGTTAGTAGTAATATGACACACATAGGATAACCGATAGTATTAGCAACCTTCAATAACAAGGAAAAAATATATTCAATGAAAATGGACTTTAAGACAGCCTACTGCCGTCAGTGTTGGGGGCAAACTATTCAAAAATTTACAGTTTTTACAGTACGAAACCAGCAAGTCCGGAGATTGCATATTGGAATCCTGTGCCGACAGTGGCTACAACGAACGCTGTATGCTACATAAAGAACTTGAATATTTCTAAATAGAGTAGTTTTATGTAGATATGATTTGTGTACTAAATAGCTGTAATTTTTATCAAACTTCATGTCAAAAAAAAAAGACAACCCCTGGCACTATACAGTCCATGACGGGCTAAGGCCGACCAAACGACCGCTGCCCAGCCATTTGGCCTGCAGATATTGGGGTGACGCGTGATCAGCGCGTCGGGTCCCCTCGGCCGTTAATCTTGGTATTCGTGATCGGGGCGCTGTCTCACTGTCAGACAGCTACTCAATTGTCCTCACGAGGCTGAGTGCACCCCGTTCCAATCCTCACGTCAGTTTTAAAATCCCTGACGGAGCCGGGGATTGAACCCGGGGCCTCCGGGAGAGAGGCAGGCGCGCTACCCCAACACCACGGGGCCGGCTCAAACTTCATGTATGTGATAATTTAATGTTTTTATGTGCCATAAGCTAAATAACTAAATAAGTTGTTATCCTGAGTGTTCTTTCCGGGTTTGTCCACTCTCCCTCCAGAAAAATGCAGGGCTAATTCCTTACTTCAAGTCCCGGAGCACCTGCCTCATCCCTGTAACTAATACAGTTACACACATAAATACGGGTCATCAGACAAGTTCACACACCCAACTACACGGGGCTGATGACTGAGACGTTCCAAGCCCTTCAAATGAATTAACAACAACTTACTTACGGTCAAAATGTCAAAATACAATTAAAATCAAATTTAAAAGACCAAACACTTCCAGTAGGATACGTTTCAAATCCATTGAACTGAACAACCTCATTAAAATTGAAGCATCTTTTGCTAAAAAAAAAAAATGATGTTTTCAAAGATTTTACTGGCCAAGAGCGCTATGCGCTACTTAGTGCCTCGCTGGCATCGGGAGAGTGTGGGTTCTAATTCCACCTCGGACGTTCTGAAAAGGTTTTTTCGTGGTTTGTTATTTTCACCACCAGGCAAATGCCGGGATGGTTCCTTTTAATAGGTCAACGGCAGATTTCCCACCAAAATCCCTTCCCTGACCCGTCCTGAAAATTAAATAAATGGCCATTGGCTGCATTAATACAATTATTTGCATGGATTTTGTTATCTTATTTTATATTGAAAGTACAGTGAGTATTATGCCCAAGACTGACTGCTGTTTGCACGTGGGACCATAATGTAGAGTGATGAGCCACAGTTTTACTGGCACACCACGGACAATATTGCAATACATAGAAATGACCAGACTATTAATTTTATTCGCCACACCACATTACAGTATAAGCAACTAGGGAACTTGTGAGAAAAATCTTGCATGTGCATTACATAAACCACCCACCTGGCTTTACTGTTATGCGGGTTTCTTACTTATTTATCTAGGGGCAATTTTTAAACAAATTGTCGATATTTATGAAATCAGGGTGCAATTAGTCACTGTTGCGAGAAATTCTGTTTCTTTTGAATGCACAATCGATTACTTGTGAGCACCCCATGCGTGTAGACCACCCGACCGGTTCTAGTGTTATGCGGGCTGGATGCGACACAGTTCTGCCAGATACTATCGTCTTGTTTATTTGTTTAAACGCAATTTAATAACAAATAAATATATTTCCGTTGACTTTTCACAAAATGCAAGATTTTTCGTGTACTATTGAGACGATTTGGAAAGTTTGGCACAAACCGTTCCTTCTAATTCCCTCTGGTTTAAGAGCTTGAGTTTTGTGAAACATGCACCTTAGCGTTATATACGAGTATATGAGCCGTATAGATGCAAAACGGACATTATCCACTTAAAAAAAATACTGACACATAGAGAACCTTATAATTACTCATATAGTTGTGCAATACTTGATTTCTGTTCTGGCGCTATATGTGCATTCTCAAAATGAAATGGATTGACAAGGTTACAAATGAAGAGGTCTTGCAAAGAATGGGTGAGAAGAGAAGTTTGTGGATCTCATTGTTAAAAGAAGCGTACAACTTACAGGCCATCTATTCAGACATGAAGGAATCCTGAAGACAGTTAGTTAGTTATTGAGGTTTTAAGGGGCGGAATTACGAGGTAATCTGGCCCGAAGACAATCATGGAAGGATATGTTGATGGAAAAATACCTAGAGGAAGACTATGCCTGAGGTACAGTATATAGATCAAATCAAGGAAGATGTGGGATGCAAGACCTACGGAGAAATGAAGAGGAAAGCGGAAAGTCACGAAGAGTGGAGATTTGCTGCAAACCAATCCTTGGATTGACCCCTAGAGAAGAGAAGAGAGAACTCATTAACATTTGTTGACAAAGGTTAAGTCTGCAATTTCCAGGTACAACATTCAAAGAAGTTAACATAAAAATGTACTATAATAGTACATTATGCAACGAGCCTATAATGGCAATAATTAAGACATACGAGTGTCTTAATTACCATTATAGGCGAGTAGCATACGATTGTTTATGTTCGACGATAATTATAACTTTATTATATGTTTTAACATAAATATTCATAAATATCTGTGGGATTCAGGAACTTCAGTTAGTGAACAGAGCGCGCTGGGTGGTTTGCTGACTAAACAGAGCGCATGCGTGGGTCAAATAATTTCGAAAGCAGAGACCATTTACTTTGCTTGGCAATGCTATTGTTTACAGCCTGCATGATGTCTAGTGTCGATCAGAACTAGCATTCACTAATATTGTCACCGAAGTCGTTTGAAAGCAATGCGCTGTGTAGAAATTGGGGTTGGGGATATTAAGGTACAGTGCTATTTCTTGTCTCATATTCGCCAGTTTATTTACGCGAACATATGGGACGGTACACTTTCCATGTCGGTAATTTATATAGAAGGATGCTGTCTTGCTAACTTCTGGACGTAGATTCATAAATTTCTTGCATATGTCCATAGTATTTTCTTGTTACCTTAAAGGTTCGTGCTGATTTTGTCTTTTTGTTTGGGATTGTAACTACAATGGTTGATCCGATATCCAATTTGAACTTTCAAATCATGTAATTCATGTCCGACATGTTGGATTTTGAGCGCATGCGCGAAGCTAACCTTACCCAATTGGTCAATGAATGAGCTCTGATTGGCTGGAGAAACTGTTTCATAATGAAGAATAGTACTATAATGACCCTCATTATTATACAGTTTTCTGACATATAATATTTACATTTCGACATCGTCGAACATAAAATGGATAAAGTACCCTTTGATTGGAAATGATGGATAATGTACATTTCAAAAATAATTTTTTACTATCAATATTACAAAATTTACTTTTTAAAACCGAATGCAGCATCTAACAGGAACTTTCAAATATTTAGAAGTAGGGCATCTTTCGCAGCTTCGCACATATGTCAGCTTGGTTCAAACCTGCATCAATGATGTACTTGCCTGTCGTCATTCCGCCAATCTGCTCCATAATGCTTAGTGAGAAGATTATCAACATTTTCCTGTTTTGCTTTTTTGATGCAGTTGCCTTTGGTGATTATAGGAGCTGCTAGGCCACTCAACGTTTTCATCGGCTTGCAGACAGATCCTGGAGTCCTAATGTTTGATCTATATAAATCTATATAAATCTTCTCCTTGATCCATGCTGTTTCCCTTCTTATTTCTTGTCAGAAGTACTCTTTTTACAAATCATTATACTAAAGGTTCATATCCCTACAGGCTTAATGATGCTTTCCAATTATAATTTGCACAACCACTACTTTCTAGCTTGAGCACGTTAGAGTGTTTTGAATTATTTATTTATTTATTTATTTATTTATTTATTTATTTATTTATTTATTTATTTATTTAGCGTATGGCTTTTAGTGCCGGGAGTGTCCAAGGACATGTTCGGCTCGCCAGAGGCTGTAGCTACTTCAAGCGGATACCCATGGGGTGAGCTACAAGTTCCGTTCAATTTCAAGTAGTTCGAACTTTCGCTACCAGATGTCACTAACGCCTAATGGTGAACGTTGGAACTTTGATAGAGCGTTTCAACGAAATCTAACATGGACATTTAGCTTCACACAAGTTTAGTTAGTGGAAGGATCTTTAACATGCCATAAATCTATGACATGGGACCGCCGGCTTTACTTCCCCTCCGAAGGAAGGCATACTGAAGGATTTTCAACGCTCTTAAACGCTCTTAAACGCTCTTAAAAAATCCGATGACTTCAGCTGGATTTTAACCCGCTATCTTGGGCTCACCAGTTCAGCATGTTACCAACTACGCCACCGAAGCGTAGGATCATAAATCGACTCTAACTTCTCAATGTCTTTCTCAATTAAACCAAAAATACGATCAGGTGGCAGGAAGCTGGGACCAGTGACCGGGAAGATAAGCTGTATCTCTGAAATATTCACTGGAGCTTTTGATAGAAAATGACCAACCATTGTAATAAGAATGGAAATCTTATTCTGTCCTCCGTAGCCATTACTAACAAGACAAACCACTCGGTACTGACTGAGGTCGATTTTACTAGAGTGCCATACAAGCATGATGCAATTTCATTAGCACGTTTAGGAAACTCATTTTCCACCCAAATATAGGAAGTTACATTTTCATGTGACAGTGGGCTTTTTGAATGACCTCTAACTATAGTAAAATCATTGACATACATTTGTCGACTATAGTACGTTGCTTGGTCTGGCAACTTCGGCAGTGGCTGTTTCTTTTTGATGTGTAACATCTTTCCACTCGGTTGCTCTATATTTTTTGTGGGAGTGATTTTGGAAAAGGGACGGAAATGGGACGGAAATGTGTAAGAGGAAACACCACATACGGTTTTCTTCGAGGTTTGGAGGCTCGATTAAAGATATTCCTACAGTAAATCATCTTCAAGTCGTCGTTCTTTGGTGTGAAATTATATCATATTTATTAAATCTTCATACATTTGCTGTATTTTTATTTAATGTAAGCATTCGAGGTACTGTAGGCCACGGAAATGGGACGGAAATGTGTAGGAGGAAACATTGCATATGGTTTATTTCAAGGTTTGGAGGCCCGATTAAAGATATTCCTACAATAAATCATCTTCAAGTTGTCGTTCTTTGGTGTGAAAATATTCATTATATCATATTTGATGAAAACAATTATGATTTATTAATTAAATCTTCATGCTTTTGCTGTGGAATGTATATCACATACGGTTTACTTCAAAGTTTGGATGCCCCATTAAAGATATTCAAGATTTGGCACTGGAGTTTAACAAGTAGTTATTTTAATGACCAACAGAGCTCATTGTTAACAAGGGATTTGCGCTCCCGGCAAAACTAATAGGTCATCGGATTTTTAATATCTCGCGAACCAATAATGCTAGGGACTTATATGAGGTGTTCTAGGACTCGGGGTGACACCCCCCGTTTTCCTATAGCCCCCTTAATCTAACCAAAGGATCCAAAACTAATAGGTCATCGGTTTTTTAATATCTCGCGAAACAATAATGCTAGACTTGTATGAGGTGACCTAGGACTCAGGGTGACGCCCCCTGTTTTTCTACCCCCTCTTAATTTAATCAAAGGTGTTTCGCGAACCAATAATGCTGTATGAGGTGTTGTAGGACTCGGGGTGACGCCCCTTTTTTCATGATTTTGTGATTTGCAGAGATGGGTAAATCCAGAGCAGAATATATGCGAAATTATCGACAAAAGAAACGTGAGAAAAAATTAAAAACTGGAGGAGTACAGCCGCAAAAAATTACTTCACAAATATTTCATATCAATTTCATAGTAGGATAACATGTCAGCTGTTACACATCATATGCGACTACTGTAAGGCTCGTAATTTTTTTTCGAAACTCAAAATTAACAACTGAGGATCATCTTCTTAGCTACTTAGCTGGTAACATCCTCTGATTATGATGATAACGGTAGCTGGCCATATTATTTTTGGCCCAAGCGCCATTTAACAGCAGTTTAAGTAATGGCTCACTTACTTTGACATATACTGTAATAGCAAATGCATTGTTGAAGCATGCACTATGTGACTGAGTATTCTTATAATGCAGGAATATTAGACAGAATATGGTCAAAGTGAGGAAAATTAGTTTATCAAGCTAAAAATTGGTGGAGAGGTTCCTTGAATAGCCTGGATCAAAATACTTAAAGTCCCAAAAAATCCCTCTTGGGGAACATGCCGCCATCTTGAAAAAATGGCCGGCATCTTGGATTTCGTATCCAGCATCGCATTGAACATCATAACTCGGTACCTAAGAGTGATAGGGACATGTGGTTTGGTCACGATAACTTACCAGAATGCAGGATATCATTTTGACGCCACTTAACCTAGATAACAATCGAAATAGTTATTATAAATCACTTAAACAAACTCTCATAGGGTAGCGTTAAAAGCCATCTTGATGTTCAATGTAGATTTTTCACCTTTTACAGTCATGGGATTGAAAAAAGTACTGAAATAAATTTTGTTAAGCACATCAAAACGCACAAAAATATGTTATCAGCACTTTCGTAAACCAACAATTACGGGTGTGAGAAGTTGTCAAACATGCGCATGCAACTCAAGGAGCGGCGCGCCGAGGAGGGGGGCTTCTCAAAGCCGGTGCAACTGGTGAAGTAAACATATTCTGTAGGCGTAACTAAGCCCCTTTTTTAATGATAAGTAAAAATTTGACACTTTTATATAGAAGGATAGCATCTTATAACCTAATAAATAATAATAAAAAACAATAATTAATTTGTTAATACAGTAACTTTTCGTTCTAAAACTCTCTTTCTTAGCTACTTATATTGTATGTATAAAGAGAAAGGAATATTTCCTTTTAATTTTAATAATCAGGTATTTTTTGCGCTACGCTCGTATGTAATTGAACTAAGAATGGACTGTCCGTCCACGCGTTGCCGAGCGACATCCCTGCCGCTGCGCCGTCAGAGCGCTCTCGTTCCCCCACTCCACCTTCCCTGTGTTGCTTAGCAGTGGCGCCGGCCGGCCGGCCGAAATGAACGTCTTTACGGTAACGTTTATCATACAATTTATCTTAAACGGTACGCCACAGAAAATAATCATAAAAGCGAAAAATGTGTGTTTCAGTTTGAACTGTCCCTTTATGCTTATTTTGCCGATGTTTACCATCCCGTTTAAAAGTTAATGCCGTTTCCTGTACTTTATAAATGTCCTACATCAAAAACGATTTTACCATTAAATTCTATGCAACACGTGGAACTTGGGCAAACTTGCTAAAGGCGAGAGTTCAAGCATCACGAAAAATTCACAGAATGGCTACGTATACATTCTCCTTTCGACAAACCTCAGGATATTTTGGTGTCCTTATCAACCGGTGTTATAGGTGACGAAACGGTGACCTGTGACTCAGCTTGGGAGATAGGAACCGCGACTTTGAAGAAACTGGAAGGAAAATCGTTCGCCGAAGTTTAACTCCAACGAAAGGACAAAGTTGTCACTCTTGCAGCTCTTGTTGTCCGAGGTGAGACCGTGCCTGTAAATCCGAACTAGCTGTTTCATCGAATTGCGTGTGTCGCTCGCAATGAAGAGGACCTTGAATCTTGCTTTGAATACGAGTTGGCTTTATTGCCGCCAGCGCTGTTCGATGCTTCAACTATCAGAAAAGGTAAAAAATCAACATTACGGACAGTGATAGAGAAGTTGTGTGCACCAATGACCTGTCTTCCCGAAGACCTTACCTACGTATTTGACGGTGGAGATCTCCTGCACCGGGTGGTATTGCCGAAATCGGGAACCTTCGATGATGTTTGTAAGAACTACATTTCGTACATCAAGGCGAATTATCAAGGGAAAGCTATTGTAACTTAGTGTTCGACGAAAGACGTGGAGCATATGAGACGACGTGCCAAGACGTCATCTTCTGAAGTTTTGGTGGATTTGGAAGTGCAAGTGGTCTCGTCGCAGAATCAGTTCCTAGCCAATACTTCAATCAAATCAAGATTCGTCGCCATTTTAGGTCGTTGTTTCGAAGAAAAGGGGATTCCAGCTATTCATGCCAAGTCTGATGCTGATCGTCTCATCGTGACAACAGCGATCAAGGAAGCAGAGGTGGCAATTGTTGGAAAGGATACCGATTTGTTGGTATTTCTTTCGAGCCTTGCAGAACGCGATAGGAACGTCTATATGCTGGTGGCACCATCAAGGGCCCATCCGAAGAAACTCTTGGCTCTACGGAATTGCAGAAGGCTCTTGGGGACATGACCGACAATCTTCTCTTCCTCTATGCCATGTCCGGTTGCAACACAATTTCGGCTCCCTACAGGAAGGGGTTACACGCGTTCAAGACTTTAAACCATAACCCAGGTTTTCGCCAAAGAATTGCTGTTTTTAACAGCGCAGACGCTGCAGTGGAAGAGATCGTGAAGGCAGGGTAAGAATTCTTCGTAGCGTTATACGAAGGTAGAACTACAGATAGCCTAAACAAGACAAGGTATAGTCAGTACCTTAAGACCATTGCCAAACAACGTCTCCATGCAGACTTCGACCTCTCAAGTCTTCCACCAACATCAGCAGCATCTCGACAGCATAGCCTAAGAGTTTACCACCAAGTGCAGGAATGGCGCAGAATCTCTCTTCCACCTACAGGGTGGGGATGGAAGAAGAACAGAATAGGCAAATTTTTACCGATTCCAACAGAATCTCCTCCCGCACCTGACTTCCTCCTAAACCTCATCAGCTGAGAGTGCAAGACAGGATGCGGCAGCAGATCTTGCGGTTGCCGAAGACAAAGTCTCTCCTGTTCAGCAATGTGCAGCAATTGCACTGGTGATGGTTGTTCTAACATGCCAGAGCCAGATAATCTTGACGATATGGTGAGTGAGGAACAGGAGGACAACCCCGAAGAATTGCCATGCAGATCCTCGCCATCTCTTCGCCGCAGAGTAGACTCTTCTGAAAGTTCAACCTTACCAAAGAAAAAGCGTCAAGATTAAGGCAAGTGTCACGTTTTTTTAACCAACACATGACCAATATTAAACGCGTACGATATAATTAATAGTTGGCTTTATTCCTTTACAGGCACACCGCACTACAGCGTCGTGTTTGTACAAAAGAAATTGCAATGTGCTTAAACGTTAGTGTGTTGAAGGTGTGGTATAATATAGCAAATAAGCAAATAGCTGCTTAATTTATTTTCTAATAGTAACGTTTATCATTCCTTTTCTATATAAATATAATATTCGTAGCTAAGAAAGAGAGTTTTAAATCGCCAAGTTACTGTATTAACAAATTAATTATTGTTTTTTAAATTATTTATTAGGTTATAAGATGCTATCCTTCTATATAAAAGTGTAAAATTTTTTACTTATCATTAAAAAAGGGGCTTAGTTGCGCCAACAGAATATGTTTACATCACCAGTTTTCACCGGCTTTGAGAAGCCCCCCACCTCGGCGCGCCGCTCCTCGAGTTGCATGCGCATGTTTGACAACTTCTCACACCCGTAATTTTTGGTTTTCGAAAATGATGATCACATATTTTTGTGCGTTTTGATGTGCTTAACAACATTTATTTCAGTACGTTTTTCAATCCCATGACAGTAAAAGGCGAAAAATCGACATTGAACATCAAGATGGATTTTAACGCTACCCTATGAGAGTTTGTTTAAGTGATTTATAATAACTATTTCGATTGTTATCTAGGTTAAGTGGCGTCAAAATGATAGCCTGCATTCTGGTAAGTTATCCTGACCAAACCGCATGTCCCTATCACCCTTATGTACCGAGTTATGACGTTCAATGCGATGCTGGACACGAAATCCAAGATGCCGGCCATTTTTCCAAGATGGTGGCATGTTCCCCAAGAGGGATTTTTTGGGACTTTTTGTATTTTGATCCAGACTATTCAAGGAACCTCTCCACCAATTTTTAGCTTGATAAACTAATTTTCCTCACTTTACCCTATTCTTCTTACACTATTAGCAATAATATCTCATGCTTTGAACCTACACAGGCTCTTAAATCTCGCTTTATTCAGGCTGGTAACTTGTAAGATGGGACTCATAATAGGACTCCCAGTAATAGCAAACTTACTGTAGTTATGGAAGGGAGAAAGGAAGGAAAGGAAGCTTTTAGTTTTTACGTGACCGTTATCATGTGCTCATGAGCCACGGGACCTCCTTTTTACGTGAAATCCGAACCACAAGACATGGCATTTCGCTTCGAAAATATTGCATGTATCGACTAGGAATCGAACCCAGTCTACCTTGGTGAGAGGCCAACAGCTAGTCCGCTGCGCCACCACACCCCATGGAAGGGAGGGTCGAGGATAAGAACTGTAGAGGTAGTCCAAGGCTAGAATATGGCAGATTGCCTCGGATGTAGGATGTGGTAGCTATTTAGAGATGAAACGATTAACTCAGGACAGGGAGGCATGGAGGGCTGCATCAAACCAGTAAAAAGACTGAAGACTCAAACAACAACAACAATAACAACAACAACAACAACAACAACAACAACAACAACAACAACAACAACAACAACAACAACAACAACAACAACAACAACAACAACAACAACAACTACAACAAATGTGAGAGAGCCGTATTAGTGAATATACTGTCCTTTAAAGATTCCCTTCAGGGCAAAATACCGGCATCCCGGAGCCTCCAAAATCCGCAATAGTTAAGAGGGACGTAAAACCAATAACATTATTATACTATTATTGGTAGACTGGCTTTCCACGGTGGGTGAGTGGTTAACGTGTCGGTCTACCAACCCCAAGTTTGCAGGTTCGCTCCTGGCCGTGGTAAGTGATTTTTGAAAGGCGGCAAAAATTTACGACACGCATGTCATACGATGTTGGCTTGTCAAAGAACCCATTTGAATTCAGTTGGCCGTGTTCATAATGTCAAAATTAATCTCGGGAGTTTCCGCCAACACAAAGTTCCTCATTTCTCTACTAGAAAGCGCTATAGTGTTCAAGTAGCTTACATATCTAACCTCCTTGACTTTCATAGTGCTTCAAGGAACAACGAAATTTGACATGCAAGCTACCCTCTGGGTGCCAAATAACAATAGCCCAGGCATATTAAGTTTTAACCTAAAAAAAAATAATAATGTAAAGCTGAAATTTGGCATAGCTGTTCCCTAGTACCCTAGTAACAAATCCTGAAAAGTCCCCATCTCTGCGGCGTCCGCGTCATAGTTTTTAGAGAGTTCAAAAGGGCTTAAATGGGGCTTAAGTGCCAAAAACAGCATTTTTGCTTCCTGCGTTCAAAATATTGATCCAAAATCGGTTCTAATGAGCTTTGATAGTAATAAGAGAAGGACTGCGTTATATATAACGCTCTTATTGGTCGTAATTATTGCCATACATTTAAACAGATGAGTAATCAAACATTTTTAGCTCAACTTTTCTCATGAAAATTTAGCTAATTTGTCATTAGGCGGGACTTATCGTGTAAACAGATGCTGATAGCGACAAAAGACCCGAAGTAAAAGTTGTAAAGCACACTTGTGGCTTTAAAACGATACATTGCCCATGTTCATCCGACAAACAGCAGCAGAGATACAGTTACAATTATAAAAGTGGAAGTGTGGCAGTCGCTTTCCGAACGAACGCCCATTTACCCTGGTGGGCTCCATCTATTCACCTTTGCTGACTCCATTTTTTATCTTTGCTCAAGAACTTTTAGGATGGTATTCCTTTGAATCCAGGTAAACTAGCAGAAACAGTTTGCATAGAACAAAACGAGTTTAATGCAGTTAGCAGTTAAACGTACATTCATAATATGCATAATGCAATTAATAACAAAACAAAGCTTAAAAAGCTTTCTTTAGACAAAGAACACTTGCAAAACAAAGCTTACATCGGACTCAATCGTCCTCCTCATCGTCTGAGCCATCAAATGTGACGTTGCCACATGCTTTTCCACTGCAGTGCCCTCACATTAAGGAGCATGGGCAATGTATCGTTTTAAAGCTACAAGTGTACTTTACAACTTTTACTTCGGGTCTTTAGTCGGTATCAGCAGAACTCACACCGGCTGCCAAAAGAGCTCTTGTAGTTGCAGGACACCAACTTGAGGAGATGATCTGGAGCAGCTGGAAGATGAGTTGTCACTGGTACTAAAGCTGAGTGTTGGATTTTCCATCCCCATTGGGTCGGGTCAAAAAAAAATCCTTACCATTCCTGAACTTGCAAATATACCCGCAGTGAATGTTGTTTGCATGCCGCCGAAGTCGGCGGAAGTGAAGCCAGCTGAAATGACGCTGTGACCGGTTGTTTGGCCATTTTTTGGCCGTATTTCACTACCCGAAGTTCGTCGAGGCTTTTGCACTCCGATTTGGCACTATCATAGAGACAAATGGCGAACTTCTCTCCGGCTGATACTCGTATTATGGCCTTTTCATCTGGAGGCGTAGAGACGAATACCTTCATTTCCTCGCGTGAAGATGCGGAATCCTTCAATATTTTCCAGGCTTGCTGTTTGATGTACTCTACCCACAGCTTTCCTGTGCGAGATTTCTGGCTCATTGAAGAAAATGTGTCATGAAGTGACTCTTTGAGACGTTGAAGGCAAGGATATGATAGCAAGTCGTTGGCGGCGCCTTCTTGGAGTGCGGTAGAAAGAGCCAGTATTTCGTCCTTGTCATCCTTCAGCCCGTCGTTCATGTTGAGTAACATTGTCCCGACAGCCTGTTTTGTCAGAAAATGCGCTCTGAGGGCCCTAGAATATGCAGAGTTTCACGCTATTACATTTGAAATTGAAGGCAAAACGTAATCATTTTTAAGAGCGAGCTAATTGCAAGCCTAACTAGAATATGCGTGTCCAGACATCATGTGAGTCACTGACGATTTAGATTTCCGCCCAGAGCTCCTCCAAACCGCTTCTATTCATCACATAGCCGATTGCCCCAATAAACGACATTAGAATGTGAAATCCGCCTAGACGAACAACCACGTTTTTGAGTTCCCCTGACGTGTCCGATGCGACTATCTCCGCAGCTTTCGCGTATAGGGGCTGATCCAAGGTTTCGAAACAAGTGCTTTGTTTCAGTTCCACGCACTCTCTTGCGGCAAACTTCAACGCGGACTGTATAGTTGATGGATTGCTCGGTTCCAAGTTAATGAACGGCAGGGTATCAACTGACGTCGTCTGGGGGGCTGGTTGAGCATGAGCAGACAGTGACGTCTTCATAAAGCCGTTCCACGAGGCGGGTAAATTAATACCTGAGCACCGTCCAGCTAACAACAAGGAGTCCATCATCGACGCAATAGCCACAGAGTTTGGGGCTTCCACAGTTAACTCCTTAATCTTGACGTCCTTTGAACCACGGGAAGAGGGCTTCCGATACCACGAATTGTTGAACTTTCCCATCGCCGCAATCACACCAGCATTAGGAACTTCCCGTGTACGTGGGAGTGGAGATATTTCACTGTCAGGCACTGGACCTGTGCACTTGATGCCTCCCATGCAGTGAAATGTGTTTCGCCCGTCCAATGTCCTTATGTTCAAGTCAGCGTTGTCAAAGCAAAACTACGTGAACGCTCCAGCATTCGGGATTGTACGTTCTTCACGAAGCGTTGGAACTTCGTACCTGTGGACTTCCTCCAAATTTACTGAAAATCCAAGACTGTTTAGAAGCTGAATTAATTGTTTGGAGTACTGTTGGCTTGCTCCGTCAGGCCGAGCGCTGTTACCTAGAAACGCGATCGGGTGCCTTTTCAACAGCGGTTATGCTTTGGGACCGTAACTCGGTAACCGTTTCTTGCATAGACATGGGCAATGGTTGGTTGGTTCTTAAGTTTAGGGGCTGCGACAACGCGGTCATGTAGCCCCGTGTACTTTGGGTGTGTGTAGAATCTGTCTGATAACCAGTGTTAATTGTGGTGACTGTATTAGTGTGTGTTATCTGTTTTTTAATTTAAGTACTGCAACATAGAATTTTTAAAATAGTTCCTACTTTTGCCGCCAAGCGCCACCGTCAACGACTACTAGGTCAAGTTCAGGACTTAGCTACTAGACGCCAACGCAGTCGGCTCTTGGCAACGAGCGTAGAAACCTAAGAGCGTTGTTTACATTCTTAACCTATCCAATTTAGCTTCACACAGGTGCAATTAGTGGAAGGTTCTTTAACATGCCATAAATCTATGACATGGGACCGCCGGCTTTACTTCACCTCCGAAGGAAGGCATACTGAGGTTTTTTAACGCTCTTAAAAATCCGACGGCTTCGGCCGGGTTTGAACCCGCTATCTTGGGCATAGAAGCTCAGCATGCTACCGACTACGCCACCGAAGCCGCCGACTTGGGTAATGTGCCAATGTAAAGCTAAAAGTATGCTTCATAACTTTCATTCTGGGTCTTTAGTCAATATCAGCAGTAGTTTAAAAAATAATGACCTGCTAATTACAAATTATCCAAATTTTCGTGTAAAAATTGTGCTAAAAATTTTAAATTACTTGTTTTTTCCCCTTCATCAATAGCAATAATTAGGCCTGATAAGTCCGTTATCCTACTGGTTCATTTTTATTAAGTGCTAAAGCTCGCGAGAACTAAATTTGGATCAATATTTTAAACGCAGGAAGCAAAAATGCTGTTTCTGGCACTTAGGCCCTATTTAAGCCCTTTTGAATCCTCCAAAAACTAAGACGCGGACACCGCAGAGATGGGGACTTTTCAGGATTTGTTTCTAGGGTACTAGGGAACATGTATGCCCAATTTCAGCTTTACATTTTTTTTGAGGTTGGCTGTGTTTTTGCATATAATGCCTGGGGTACAAAGCTTGCACCCGGCACCCATGGCCATACGATATTAATTAATTAATTGGTAGACTGTCAGAAGTTTCCAAGTTCATTCCAGTTCTTTCTTCTGATACTTGGCACCCCCACCAACTTACAGTACATGCACATGAATCTTAATTGCGAAAAGCTTGTACCGTAGCCACTTTAGTTAGGCAAGCAAAGGGCAGTTAGAACCCGTCTCAATTTACATGAATTTGGTTGCGACCGCAGTGGTCGAGAGTAAACACCACAAACCAATGTACTGTATTTGGGTCAATCTGTAAGACGGGACCCGCTCCCTGTTGACCCCTATCTGGTCTGAGATAACTACCAGCACTATTGACACAGTACTCGCACAACTACACCGACTCTTCTGGAATGTATGAATTGCAGCCAATGGCCATAGCAGGGTATTTTAATTGAACACCCGAGGGCTCCCAGCAATTTCAATTTGAAGTAGTTCAAATTTTGGCTACCAGATGCCACTGTCACTGATTCCTATCGGCGAACGTCGGAACTTGATAGAGCGTTTATAACCAGCCAAATATGGCACTTATGGAGTTTAGGTGGTACGGTATTTTTTGTCGAAATGGGATTTTTTTAAACATCAATTATGGGTAAATTGAGGGTGCTGATCACGAATATACTATTAGTTTTTCACCCACAACTAACGCCCTTGAGGGACGAGGGTTCGATTCCGATCCGGGCCAGAGATCGCGAATTCGATTATTCCACTTATTACTTGGGAGGGGAATCGAACTCCGACATTCAAGGGCGGTACGGATGACTTTTCGCATATCCGAAGTAAGAAACGTTTTCATACAATTTATATCGACTCAATGCCGTACATATCTGGGTTATACGTAGCGAATTCGAATTTATGACTTAGTACCTGGGAGGGGTATCGAACTCTCGACCCTCAAAGGCACTACGGGTGACTTTTCGCATATCCGATGTAAGAAACTTTTTCATAAATTTATATCAACGCAATACCGTACCATTCCGGTCATTCAAGTCATTTATGACTTGGTACCTGTGAGGGGAATTGAACCCTCCTCCGTCAAGGGCGTTAGGTGTGGGTGCAAAACTAATAGTATATTTGTGATCAGCACCATCTATTTACCCATAATTGATGTAAAAATCCCATTTCGAGAAAAAATATCCGTACCACCTAAACTCCATAAGTGCCCCAAATATAACCTACAAATTTGGCTATACTCTACCAATTATAGTTTCATTCAACAAAATAAATTTCTAACACTTCTCTCTGAAAAGAAATTTCATTGCCCTAAATGAAAATGATTATATCTTCGTAATAACTAAACATTGTAAATTATTTTGAATAACTGAAGTATCATTTACAAAACTATACTTGGCTACAAATTTGAACAACTCATTGCCTATTTTATTTCTTTCTCTGAAGACTGTCCCATTTCACAAAATCTAAGGCATACTGAAGCATTCTAACACTTTTCGGCCAGGTTTGAACCCGCGATCTTGGGCATAGTAGTACAGCATGCTACCGACTACGCCACCGAAGCCGCTTTAATGTAATGTACTTCTACGTCTTATTTAGTAGTGTATCCAGAGGGGAACTGATGGGGCTACAGTCACCTCTAAAGATTCTTAGGAGCATGTGACTTTAAAAACACCGGATTTTTGGGCGTTACTTAACCATAGCCTAAGTTTGTTTTGATCTTTGATTTTTGTTGTTATTACATTTGGGAGGCTTTGACATTATGGTCACATACTGTTGCACCGTGTATTTTGGGTGTGTGAAATATTTTGACTGATATCCTGTGTTATTGTGATGGCAGTAGTAGTGTGTGTATTTGCAATTCGGGAGAAGATTTGAGAAGGAGACGGCCATGCCCTTAAGTTAGGAACCATCCCGGCATTTGCCTGGAGTAGGAGTTGGAAACACCGATAAAACACTTCCAGGATGGCTGAGTCCGCCTCTTTGGTTAGTGACTAGCATTTTTGGCTGTCACCGGGCAGGCCCGGATTCGATTCTCGTCTCTACCAAGAAATTTAATTCTGGTCTGAGGGCTGGAACAGGGTACACTCAGCCTTGTGAGGGAAAACTGAGAAGAGGTGGGTCGATTCCCATCTGAGCCTTCCTGGAAGTGGTTTTCCGTAGTTTTCGACATCTACTCCGGGCAAATGCCGGGGTGGTTTCTAACTTCCGGCCACCTCCACCTCCTTCCCAATATTCACCTGAATTGCAAATACACATTCTGTTACAGATACCACAATAATACAGCTTGTTATAAAAATTCGACACACTCCCAAATACACGGGCTAAATGACCACGATGTCGCAAAACCCCCAAATGAATTAACAAACAAATAACATTCTTACAGCGGCTTAGGTGGCGTAGTTGGTAGCATGCTGAACCTGAGTGCCCAAGATCGCGGATTCAAACCCGGCCGAAGTCGTCGGATTTTTTAAGAGCGTTAAAATCCTTCAGTATGCTTTCCTTCGGAAGGGAAGTAAAGCCGAGGGTCCCATGTCATAGATTTATGTCATGTAAAAGATCCTTCCACTAACTAAACTTGTGTGAAGCTAAATTTCTAGGTTAGATTTTGTTGTAACACTGTATCAAAGTTCCAGCGTTCACCACTAGGTGTCAGTGATATCTGGTAGCGAAAGTTGGAACAACTTGGAATTGAATGGAACTTGTAGCTCACCCTACGGGTGTCGACTTGAAGCAGCTACAGCCTCTGGCGAGCCGAACATGTCCTAGGACACTCCCGGCACTAAAAGCTATACGCAAAAAAAAAAAAAAAAAAAAAAATCTGCGACGAACCTGGATCCTCCTAGACAAGAGGGACGGAACAGTTTGGTCATTTACCCCAACAGAGCTACCTCTATGACACGGGGCCGGCACGACGACTACTACTTATAACTTACAGTTGGTCAACACAATATACAGTAAATTAGTTCCAATTGGAATATGCGAAAAAATAACTTAGTAGTAGGAATAGTAGTAGTTAAAATAAGTTATTGTATTCGAACCTCACCGCGGGCCGTCCTTGAATTGGTTTTCCGTGGTGGCACGTTTTCAACTCCAACCAAATGCCGGGACGTTACCTTTCAACAAGCCACGGCCGTTTCTTCCCAAACACTGTCTAGTTCGTTCATCTTCATACATCTCATTAATACCTCGAGAAGGGTATCCGGATAGGAGGCTCCAGGTTCGATTTGTGACTCCGTCGCAGATTTAAATGTTGTTGATGTTATTGTTGATTCTTTTAGGTGTTTTGCGACATTGCGCGTGTACTTGGGTGTGCGTGGAATTTGTCTGATATCTTGTATCACCGTGATGTCTCTAATAGTTTGAGTATATGTAATTGAAGTAGAATTTTGGGCGGGAGGCGGTCGAGGTCTTAAGTTAGGTACTGCCCCCAAAAAATGAATTATTGTAGCCTATGATATAATTTAACATGGCAATATGAATCCTGGAACTTGACACAAACTAGTCGTGTTAGAGTGTCGAGTAAGGAGGGAGATCCCATCACGTGATATGTTGCGCAATAGAATATTCTAGAAGGTTGAAAATGACCTAGCAACAGTGCATCTATCACGGATTATGATTAAATATTGTTATAAAATATATCATTGGACATAAGCCCACAGCCAATAAGAAGATGTCTTATTGAAGACGGGATTACCTTCAATTAAATTATATGGAGAATTATTACATTTAGGCCCCAGGAAAGTTATTTTATTCATTGGAAATGAGAAGAAAATTAACAGAAAATATTACAGATACTTTGAAAATCGCCAAAAGGACGAAATACGCCGAAATAAGCATTATTCAAGCGGGCGCTAAATTTCTGGTGGGAACAGAAATGGCGGCCAAAATTTTTGACTTGGAGAGGGGACGCCAAGCAACAGGGTTCTTATTCCTGCAGAGTTTGAAGAGTGCAGACGTATATTCCGGGAGAGTCGAGTTCCCGAAGGTAATAGCCGAGTGCGGAGTTCAACCACTCGTGGAGACAGCGACGTTGCAGGGTAGATAGTGGAGATCGCCCGCGTTTACGATTTGAGTGAAGTTGCGAAGAGTCTTAACATTGCAATAACTAAGTATTCTTTGAGAATGTCTCAAAGTAAGCTAATACAGAATAGAGTCCCGAACGCATAGTATCATAATATAAAATTTCAGCGTCACAGAAAGAAGACTTTAGCAGATATTGACTATTTAGAAGTGCAGATGAAAGGTGACGGACTCAGAAGTTGAAAAGCATTTTAGTTTCAACGAGATTGCAGCGAACACAGGTTCACTATATGAAGTTCATGTGAGTAACAGTGTGATTGACTTTAACATTGAAGCAGTATATTATTACAACAGAACTAAGACCGCTAATATTCATCAAGAAGAAGGTTTTTTCGAAATAATATGTTTGAGATGATGAACTAAGGACTTTTATGCGCCAGGGATATGTTTGAAACAGAATATTAGATACAACATGGAGCTTCGTTAACAAGATTACTTCTGAATGTCTACTAATCAAGTAGCCTATACATGAAACGTTATGTACAACTCCATCTCGTGCATTAACGTAACTTCATGGACTTGAACTTAACATCTTCGAGCTACATAAATATTTCATAGGACATCTTTTTAGCCTACTTTCGATTTTTGCAAAAAATGAAAGTAGACTTATGAGATCAACACAGGGCGAAAAAAGTGTGTCTGTCTGTGTGTGTGTATGTGTGTGTGTGAGCCTGTGTGTGTGTGTGTGTGAGTGTGTGTACTCTGAATGTCTGTCCCCCCCTATCAATTCGAACACGGTGAATGCGAATTGAACGAAATTTGGTACAAAGGTAGCACAAGCAAAGGACACCTCAGTGTCATGTTTTATATCGCCGCCATCTTGACGGAAACGTAATGGCGGCTACACAAATGTTCAAAGCTTAAATCAAATTACGACTAACCTAATCATCCGATCTCTACCAAATTTTGCAACAACATACCTTTATGGGGGGAGCATCCTTTGACCAAACTAATAGGTCATCAGCGTAATAGTTTGCGGATGGCGGCCATCTTTGTGTGAAAATCGATTCCCCCAATTAATTCGAACACGGTGCAACCGAATGGAACGAAATTTGGTATAGAGGTAGTACTAACAAAAGGCACCTCAGTGTCATGTTTTATATCGCCGCCATCTTGACGCAAACGTAATGGCGGCCACACAAATGTTCAAAGCTTAAATCAAATTAAGATTAACCTAATCATCCGATCTCTACCAAATTTTGCAACAACATACCTTTATAGAGGAAGCATCCTTTGACCAATATAATAGGTCATTAGCCTAAGAGTTTGCGGATGGCGGCCATCTTTGTGTCAAAATCGATTCCCCCTATTAATTCCAACACGGTGAAACCGAATGGAACGAAATTTGGTACAGAGATAGCACTAGCAAAGGGCATCTCAGTGTCATGATTTATTTCCCCGCCATATTGACAGAAACGTAATGGCGGCCACACAAATGTTTAAAGCTTAAATCAAATTACGACTAACATAACCATCCGATCTCTACCAAACTTTGCAACAACATACCTATATGGAGGGAGCATCGTTTGACCAATCTAATAGGTCATTAGTCTAATAGTTTGCGGATGGCGGCCATCTTTATATCAAAATTGATTCCCCCTATTAATTCGAACACGGTGGAACCGAATGGAACGAAATTTGGTACAGAGGTAGCACTAGCAAAGGGCACCTCAGTGTCATGTTTTATATCGCCGCCATCTTGACTGAAACGTAATGGCGGCCACACAAATGTTCAAAGCTTAAATCAAACTACGACTAACATAACCATCCGATCTCTATCAAACTTTGCAACAACATACCTTTATGGAGGGAGCATCCTTTGACCAATCTAATAGGTCATTCGCTTAATAGTTTGCGGATGGCGGCCATCTTTGTGTCAAAATCGATTCCCCCTATTAATTCAAACACGGTGAAGCCGAATGGAACGAAATTTTGTACAGAGGTAGCACTAGCAAAGGGCACCTCAGTGTCATGTTTTATATCGCCGTCATCTTGACGGAAACGTAATGGCGGCCACACAAATGTTCAAAGCTTAAATCAAATTACGATTAACCTAATCATCCGATCTCTAGCAAATTTTGCAACAACATACCTTTATGGAGGGAGCATCCTTTGACCAAACTAATAGGTCATTAGCCTAATATTTTGCGGATGGCAGCCATCTTTGTGTGAAAATCGATTCCCCCTATCAATTCGAACACGGTGAAACCGAATGGAACGAAATTTGGTACAGAGGTAGCACTAGCAAAGGGCACCTCAGTGTCATGTTTTATATCACCACTATCTTGACGGAAACGTAATCGCGGCCACCCAAATGTTAAAAGCTAAAATGTAATTACGACCAACCTAATAATCTAGTCTCTACCAAATTTTGCAACACCATATCTTTATGTGCGAAACATATTCTGACCAAACTTCAAGACCATCAGCCCAATAGTTTGCAGATGGTGGCCAAGTATGTGTGCAAATCGATTCCCCCCTATCAATTCAAACACGGTGAAACCGAATTGAACGAAATTTGGTACAGAGTTAGCACTAGGAACGGGCACCTCATATTCATGTTTAATATCCCTATAGCACGTTGTATTTCAACAAGCTACTACAACCAACATTCAATCATACTCCTTGAAAAGGACAAAGAGTTATAACAATACCCATGCATTTAGGAGAAAGTAGGCTATATGTTCTTTACTGAACATCTTGTTTATTAATATTTCTAACAACGATTGTGGTCCAGTACTTACTTTACGAATTTTATTTGTAACTATGAAGTTGAACCTACAACATTGCTCGATAATGGCATGGAAACTCTATCAAAGACGGAGGATGAATATTCATCAGAAGAAAAGTCAAGATGCCAGGGTGGACCCGACAACAATGAAGATCTATGAACGAGGTTGCAGTTCGATCCCAGACGGAGATTGATGTGTGCCGGAAAGGAAATCCTTCCTTCTCCGAGGTCGTTGGTTCGAGGAAGCAGAATGGGATCCAGTTTAGTTTCTTGGGAAGAGGAAACATCTAAGTTTTTTCCAAATACTTAACCAGAACATCTAGAAGTCTTCTGTCAAGGTAGTAGTGTACATTATTATGTAGTTAGAGCATTATAGTGACATTCAGAGCACACCTTTTCTCCATATTTCGATATATATTTGTATTTTATGTACAGTATGTAACAACATTTTATTCTACAAGATCATGTGAGGTGATCGTCTTTCGTCATTTTCACAGTGATATTCTACGATTCAGTTTCTAAACTGAGATGTTAAATTAGTTTAAGGAATTAGTATTCCAGTTTTTCATTATTTAAGATCAGTAACTTTAACTTTCGACATTTTTCGATTCATTTTGAATAGAGGATTCAGACAGTTTGTCTTGGATGCCAATTAAATTCTTTTTAGTAATATAATTTGGGCATCATTTTTGTAACGAAGACTCTTCAAGAACAGAAGAAACAACGAGTGATAGATTGTTATAATATCACAATTATTATGAACTTTACGCCGATCTGACAAGAAATATTCGTCATGATTATGATAGGAAGTCATATACTCAAGACATTCTTTTTATAGAATGGAGACACATTCCGGAATTGACAATCCTTACTTTACTGGAGAAAGCTAAGATATTTCGTCAATTAAATTTTCTTAGAGATATATCTTCATGGAAGATACTGTCATCCGACGATAGGGTAGTCAAAGCTAGTCTATCCCAGCCGCGATTTATTTTTATTGGACACGTAAATAACATTTGTGGTTATTATACACTATATGTAATGTCTCGTCATATTGTGGACGTAAAATTGCAAATCGTGTAATTTTGAAGCCAGATAAGTACGGTGGAACATAATTGTATTTCTATTAAATGTGTATGTAACAGTTTAGTCGACATCCAAGTAACATTTTAGAGTAAACTCATGGAGGTCATTCAAAATACGTCTAAGGTCGTCTTTATGAATGTAGGTAACGTTTAAAGAACAGATGTAGCTGTTCAGGATGCCATCGGTTGATTGTTGCAACGCTGAGGTAAATGCAAATAATGTAAATGAAAGTTTTATAGAAGAGATGTTGGTAACAATTATTTTGTGTAATAGAATTGTTCAACAAGCAGTAAAGGAGAGTGTATTTCCGTATTCAGAGGTATACGAGGCTACGCAGAGAAATGTTTGTGTAAATGCGAGGCAGTTTCCGCATTAAGAGGAGTTATTGCAGTGCAATACTAATTTGGTAAGAATATGGCATTATAACAATGGAATCGAGTTGTTAAGAACTCCGATGTGTGAATTTACGACTTAGAAATGGAGACAAGAGTGTGATGTGCGGAAATAGAGTGGGAAAAGTGTTGTCAACTTCTGTTTACTAATATTTTTATTAACATATTTATTAAACACGGTTTTGAGTAAATACGTGTGTTTGATCTTTATTGATTGAATACATTAGACTGATAACGACTACAAACCTAAATATGACATGGTGGTGTAGTATTTTATAAAAGAGAAGGAGATCTCTAAATGATTCTGACATTTATAATGTGCACAAAGATAAACTTTGAACCAGAGCTAAGGCTCAGATATATAACGAGTTATTGCCGTTATAAGAGTAAACGTTAGCAATAACGAGAGTACATACTGTAAATAGTTTTCATACTTATTTAATTAAGGGTATAATGTGTTAATAATAATTTGATCGTATGTTTTTAACTTGCACTATATTGAAGGGTAAATATTTTTGGAACGAATGTTTTACGTTGTCAGGTATGAATGAGACAACTTCATAAATCATGAATGATGTAAGAGAATGCTTGGATTGTTATGTGAAAGTTTGAATGCATTTGAGAAAGGAATGACAGCTTTATAGATGGTTCTGTTAAGAGCGAATGATACAATTTGAGACGTGTAACTTTGTAGCGATGTTTCACATTCGCTAGGCAGACCAGCAGTGTGAACTGTACGGTGGCAAGGAGTGGAGACAGCCCCGTGATAAAATCGAGGTCAATGTATTATATAAATGAGAAGAGTTGCCACGGCCATAATCTTTATGAATGAAAACAGGTTGACGGCTGATTGGAAACTGTGTCAATATACACACGTGTCGACAGTCCAGATGCACGCATTTGACGCTCGCAAGAATGTTAATAGCTTGTAGAAGTATGCTAGACACGCAGGAATTTTTCGTTAAATGTTTTAATACTTGTAATTGGCAGTGGCCTTTCAAAATGTAGTTTCTGTATTACTGGAGACATAATAACTTCAGTGGCGTATATGTGGGGAAAAGTGAGAGTGTGTAAATATTAATTATTTTCATAGGGAATTTTTATTTGTTTTAGTTTATAGCTCACATTTGTTAATGCATTTATTTAGCTCGTTTTCTACGTCGTGTTTCGAGTGACTTATTTTAGATATATATGATATTGTGGAGCCCCATTTCAGGTACGGAGCTGATGACCCTTAATAAACCCCGAGAGATATAAGGTAAGTGTTCACATCAGCCCCAGTGTTTTTATTGTTTGTCCATAATATCATTGTAGTCTTCTGCGTATATTCCCGAAGTCCTTGTTGGAGCGGATTTTGATGGTATTTTTTAGCAGGGTGCCTTCAGAATTTTGCAATCCAGCCCAGCTATGGATTTCCGGCAGGAAGCTTCTCGAATATACGGGTACAGTACCATCCCGGAATTTGCCTGGAGTAGAAGTGGAAAACCATGGAAGACCACTTCCAGTATGGCTGAGGTAGGAATCGATCCCATCTTTCTCAGTTTTGCAGATTTCAGATGTTAATAATGTTTTGGTTTTATATCCTACTGCGGCTTTTGGAGACGCCGGGTGCCGGAATTTTGCCCGAAGGAGATCTTAAATGTACCAGTAAATCTACTTACACTCCCTCACATTTGCACACCCTCAAATGCCAACTGTCTGTGCCAGGATTCGGTACTGCAACCTTGGACACATCAGGCGAAAACGTTACCGCTGAGCCCAAGCACCTAGTCGATTTAAGATGTGTCGTGGAGGATGGAATGGGGTACATTCAGCCTCGTAAGGGCAATTGAGTAGTAGTACTAGGCGAAAAACCTTGTCGTTGCAGCCATTTTTTACGGTGTTCAGCAGTTCTCTTCATATTGGCATACGAGTCACATTCCATCTCCTTGACAACGTTCTTGAGATACGATTGTTTTTCCCTAAAATGTTTCCTTCAAAAATTACCTGGAGGAGATTGTCAAGTCTGAGTATGTGTCTCATGGATTTTGCTTTCCTTTCCTTGATGGTGTTCAACAGGCATCAATTCTCCTGAATTTGGTTCAGAACAAGCTCATTTGTCTTTCTTTCCATCCAGCTTGTTCGGGTCATTCGTCTCCGAAACCACATTTCAGCTGCCTCAAGTTTTGTTTCTTCTCTTTTCCCAAGTATCCATGTTTCACAACCATACGTCAACACGCTCCAAACAACGGTCTTGAGAAATGACTTCCTTATCTTCAAGTTGAGGTGCTCATTGAGCAGCAAATTCTTCTTATTTTCTGGGGCCGATAACCTAGATGTTAGGCCCCTTAAAACAACAGTTATCATCATCATCATCATCATCTTCTTATTTTGAAAGGATTTCTTCGCCAACGCTATTCTTTTCTTAATTTCTGAGATGCATCTGTTGTCAAGATTAATCACACTTCCCAAGTAGCAAAATTCCGTTACTTGTACTAGTAGTAGTTGTAAAAAATAAGCTATTGATAGGAAGTACTCTCATTCTCCATACGGAAGTCGTGAGGTAAGGAAATACTGTACGTCCTGTGTGGTTGGCTTATCGCCACGTCCTGGCTAGTAGTGCACACAGTGCGTCGTGTAGCCTTCTGGCTAAGAGCAGCTATTTACCAGCGCAGAACGAGGTGAGGTTATTCTCTTTATATGTATTTTGTTTTTCTATTCTGATCATATCCGTTTGGTTGGTTCCTTAGTTTAGGGGCTGCGACAACGCGGTCATGTAGCCCCATATACTTTGGGTGTGCGTAGAATTTGTCTGATAACCGGTGTTAATTGTGATGGCTGTATTCGTGTGTGTTATCTGTTTTAATTCAAGTAAGAACTGCAGACAGTAATTTCAAGTAGTTCCTGCTTTTGCTACCAAATGCTACCGTCCACGACACCTAGCTGCGGACGTGGCTACTAAATGCCATCGCAGTCAGCATCTAGTGGCGAACGTTAGAACTATTTATTTATTTATTTATTTATCGTATGATGAATGAATGCACATGTATTTACAATATATATAATTTCTGTACAAATGCGCATATTCACAAGTTCGTACGATCTTACAACTCTAGGTCTAGTTCTTTGACCCATTCAACTGCTTCATCCGATGTAAGATGAATGCCCATTATTGTTCCTTTGAAAGATAGAAGATTGACTGTGATAATGCACTGCAGTCGCAATTTGTAGAGCTAACCCATCCCCATTTGTGCAGTAGATAGTCAGTAGATAGTCACATCTGCCTTGTCCAGTTCGAATCCGGTTGATGATCCTCCACTGGCGTCTGGGGAGATGGAATCCTTGTATCCGGTTAGAAGGGTTGCCAACTAGATGTTTATTTACCACTGAAGACTGCTCCCATTGGATTTTCCATGAGTTATTAACTTGGAAGGAGCATATTTCAAGGTTGACTGCAGTACGCCATGGTGGTTTCCTTGATTTCAAGCTTTGGCGTACGGTACTGCTCGTTCAAGATCTTGGTGAATGGGTAGCTGGGGATTCTGCCGAATGTTTTTCCATGCCTTTAGGAGAGTTTCTGATCTTCTTAAGACTGGAGGTGGAATGTTTCTGAGAACAGGCAGCCAAAGTGTGCTCGTACTCCGAATACAATCCGTGATTATTCGCATTGCTTGATTGAGTTGCACATATATCTTCTTAGTGTGAACACTATTGATTCAGGTTGGACAGCAATATTCAGCAACAGAATAGGATCAAGCTAAGAACTAATATAGCATTATCAAACTAACCTACAAATTTTAGCTTCCACAAGTGTAGTTAGTGGAAGGTTCTTTTTCATGCCATAAATCTATGACATGGGACCGCCGGCTTTACTTCCCCTCAGAAGGACGGCATACTGAGGGATTTTTAACGTTCTTAAAACATCCGACGACTTCGGCCGAGTTTAACCCACGATGGATAAGGTGAGAAGAGTTTCTGTGTGATGTATGTTTATTATGGCTGGATGCCCTTCTTGAGGAATTAATGAAATGTGTGAAGATGAAAGAACTGGATAACAATTTATATTATAACTTTCAGT
The DNA here is from genome assembly GCA_946902985.2 of Meconema thalassinum. NCBI lineage: Eukaryota > Metazoa > Arthropoda > Insecta > Orthoptera > Tettigoniidae > Meconema > Meconema thalassinum. The sequence goes on along the minus strand of OX336394.1, from coordinate 240,926,600 downwards.
CGATCAACAAAATATAATTCCAATTACTAGAATATGCGAACAATTAACCTGAAAAACCATGTGATTAAGATTTGTTGTGTATATTGTAATGAAATATTGAAGAAAGATAAAACTAAGGGATGGCTTCTTTCGCCCGTCAAGCGAGAATCATCAGATGAGAAAAAAAGAACATTCATCCGATTGCGATGAAACTTTGGTGAGTTGTTGTTCACACTCCAGCGAAAGTTTCTGAATTAGTAAATCGATTTTACAATAGGTGGCACACGAGTAGTTTCAACAAATGAGTGACGACGCTTGAATTGTTTCAACAAACGAACATTGGTTAGTTATCGCGTGTACGACCGCAAACGTTTCTTAATTAATTCATTTCACAATAGGTGGCACGTAAGTCGTTTCAACCAATGATTGTTGTCACGCGAATCGTTTCAACAAATTAACTTTGGTGAGGTGTTGTACACACGCCCACGATAGTTTCTGAATTAGAAAATCTATTTTACAATATATGGCATGCGATTCATTTCAATAAATGCACTTTGGTCAGCTGCTGTGCAAGCTCTCGAGGGTTTCTGATTTAGTAAATACATTTTACAATAGGTGGATCATGAGTCGTATTAACAAGTGAGTGTTGGATCACTAATCGCTTCAACAAATTAACGTCGGGGAGTTGTTGTGTACACTCCCGTGAAGGTTTCTGAATCAGTGACTCCAATTTACAATAGATGGCGCGCGAGTCATTTCAACAAATGTGTGTTGGCGCTTGAATTGTTTCATCAAATTAACTTTGCTTAATTGTCGTATGCATGCCTGCGAAATTTCTTAATTAAAAAAATCCATTTTACAATAGGTGGCGCGTGAGTCATATCAGCAAGTGCACTTTGGTCAGCTGTTGTGATAGGTCGCGAAGGTTTGTGAATTAGTAAATCCATTTTTCAACAGTTGGCTCATAAGACGTTACAAAAAAGAGTGTGTATCACACGGTTTAGCGGCAGTTTATGTGTTTCCAATCGTTTACAGTTTCTCGTCCAACTCGCATTTGCGATGACCGTCAACAAAGCACGGGGACAATCCGTACAAGTGTGTGGATACAATTTGGATAATCCATACTTCTCACGTGGACAGAAGTTTGTGGCCTGCTCACGCGTCGTAAAGCCTTATGATTTATTCATGTACGCACCAGACGGAAAAATAATAATATTAACAATATTAATAATGTTAATGCTTGCCACGGTGGGTGAGTTGGCAACGTGTCGGACTACCAACCCCCAAGCTTGCAGGTTCGCTCCTGGTCGTGTTAAGTGATTTTTGAAAGGCGGCAAAAATTACGACACCATGTCATACGATGCCTGCATGTCAAAGAACCCATTTGAATTCAGTAGTCCATGTTCATAATGGCAAAATTAATCTTGGGAGTTTCCGCCAACAAAGTTCCTAATTTCTCTACTAGAAAGCGCTATAGTGTTCAAGGAGCTTATATATCTAACATCCTTGACTTTCATAGTGCTTCAAGGAACAACGAAATTCGACATGCAAGCTTCCCTTTGGGTGTCAAATAACAAAGCTTGCACCCGGCATCCGAGGCCATACGATATTATTATTATTATTACCGACAGTAGTGGCTACGCTGGCTAAAGCGCAGCGTTAGGCCATGAGGCCAAGCCCTCTGCTGACTTGGTAGACGCGTGGGTTCGAGCCCCACCGTCGGCCGTCCAAGAAATGGTTTTCCATAGTTTCCCATTTTCAACACCAGGCAAATGCTGGGACGGTACTTTCTGACAGGCCACGGCCGCTTCCTTCCACATCCTTGCCCAGATTCATTCATTCATCTTCATCCATTCCATCTCTCATTCCGACGCGCAGGTCGCCCACGGGCGTCGACTAGAAAGATCTGCACTTGGCCTCTCAGGAGGTCACACGACAAATAATAATAATAATTATTATCATTATTAATGATAATAATAATAATAATAATAATAATAATGTGTACCCAAAAATCTTCCATAACGAAAATTGCAACACCAACACTTTCTTTGGTTCGCATCGCAAAGCATGCCGGGTACAGCTAGTTACTGATAAATATCAAGGCATTAAGCACCGAAATAAGAACTATCTTATTATATAGTACGCTAAGGTGTATGTTTCACAAAACTCAAGGTCCTAAACCAGAGGGAGTTAGAAGGTGTGGTTTGTACCAAAATCTTCCAAATCATCTCAATACTACAGTACAGAAAAATCTTGCATTTCTTGAAAAGTCAATGGAACTATATGTATTTGTTTATAAAGTTTGTTTAAACAAATAAACAAGACGATAGTCCCTGCCAGAACTGTGCTAGGTATAGCCCGCATAGCACCAGAGCTGGGCGGGTAGTGTGTACACATGGGGCGCACACAACCTATTATGCGGAGTTCTCGCACGGGTCCGCTAGTTTTTAATAAAGTTGCAAGACATTCCACAATTTCAGATAAGTCTCTACATCAGATCTTTCAACACATTAATGGCTAGTAGACAGACACTAAAGTACCGGTCAAAAGTTTAGGACCACATAAGGAAATCATGATATGTCACCTAAAACCTAAACTTGTGGCACAAGAGCTCTGGGATTTCTTTACAGAGCTCTTACAGCTGATAAAATATAACCGTCCTGATTTCGTTCAATTGGGCCAAGTATTGTAGAAGTTATTATTATTTTTTAGCTGTTGGAAGGTCACACCAAAAATTACCATTTTCGGAGGTATAAAGTATTGTATATTCCAACGGGAAGCAGGTATTGCCAAAAATTTTATTTTTTTAGACTTTGCAATAGTTGGGGATAATTTTGGTATAAATATACAAATTCCAAAAGAAATGCAGGACCTTTTTTATTTGCGGGTTTATACTTTTTCAAGCCAGCGCTAAAATTGTTGATTTTCCCTTGGTCTTATCACGCTTGTCGTAAGGCTTCCTTGCTACCTACCCGCTTCCACAGATTACCTACTACTACTTGTCGTGTCTAGTAGTTCCACGTTCACTCAACAGATGGCATCCAAGCACAGATCTCTGGCTTGTGGGATTTCAGCGTGAGATTATCTTGTTGTCAGCAGTGCATCGACCATTTTTAGCGCTGGCTTGAAAAAGTATAAACCCGCCAAAAAAGAATGTCCTGCATTTTTTCGGAATTTGTATATTTATACCAAAATGATCCCCAACTATTGCTAAGTATAAAATAGAAAATTGGTGGCAATAGCTGTGACCAGTTGGAATATACAATACAGTATACCTCCGAAAATGGTCATTTTTTGGTGTGACCTTCCAACAGCTAAAAAATCATAACTTCTACAATACTTGGTCCAATTGAACGGAATCAGGACGGTTATATTCTATCAGATGTAAGAGCTCAGTACAAAATTTGCAGTGCCCTAGTGTCACAGGTTTTAGGTGACATATCATGATTTCCTTATGTGGTCCTAAACTTTTGACCGGTACTGTATTTCGTTTATTGTAGTTCTAGCTTTTTACCACCATCAAGGCAGAGTACTCGAAGGTAATTTCCGTTGATTAGTTTACAATACTCTACAGTAGTTTCGGACTTATTGCTTACGTGGGTACACCTTCATGGATTAATTAGCGGGAGGGGGGGGGGGGGGGGGGTAGACTGTTTGTTGATGGGATCGTCATTTATCAGTCTTGCAACATCTTATTATATAATACGCTAAGGTGTATGTTTCACAAAACTCAAGCTCCTAATCCAGAGGGAGTTAGAAGATCCGGTTTGTACCAAAATCCTCCAAATCGTCTCAATGGTACAGGAAAAATCTTGCATTTCTTGAAAAGCCAAAGGAAATATATTCATTTGTTTATAAAGTGTTTTTAAACAAATAAACAAGACGATAGCCCCTGGCAGAACTGTGTCGCGGCCTGCCCTTATAGCACTAGAGTTGGGCGGGTAGTCTGTACACATGGGGCGCACACAACCTATTATGCAAGAGTTCTGGCACGGGTTCGCTAGTTAAAATGAATTGTTCTTTTTTCGAGTGCGTAATGCCTTAATATTTATTAGTAATTGTTACCACATTTCCAATGTTTTCTGATGGGTATTTTGTTTCTTGTGGGCAGAGATTCTCTGAGGGTGTCACTGTAGTGTTTTGTGGAACTATTTGTCTTTATAGATTTGATCTGATGATGCTCTCATGGCGAGTGAAACATGTCATCTCTTAGTTTTCTCCCTCTTCAATAATCTACAACAATTGATACGCGTATGTATTTTATCATCATCATCATCATCATCATCATCATCATCATCATCATCATCATCATCATCATCATCATCATCATCATCATTTCCCCTTATCCATCTCCTGCCGGGTCGGGGGTATTTATGGCACTTATCCACCTTCCTCTTTCTTAGCACCATTCCTCTTCCGCGATCTTGTCCCAGTCCAAATGTCTTTTTATCATTTCAAATGATCTTGTCGAATTCGTCGTTATGCTTGGGTCTAACGTTATGCGTTATTGTTACGGTTACGGCGTGTATGACGTCATCATGTTGTTCAGGGCACATGCACCGAGTCTGAGTTTACTCCTGGGAGAGGCGAGTGCGTGACGTCAGACAGAAAAACAGGGTGACCCTAAAGAGGTGTGCAAGATGTCAGACAGGAATACAGGGTGACTCCTAAAGAGATGTACACGATGTCAGACAAGAATACAGGGTAACCCTTAACGAGACGTACAAGATGTCAGACAAGAATACAGGGTGACTCATAAAGAGGTGTACAAGATGTCAGACAGGAATACAGGGTGACTCCTAAAGAGATGTACACGATGTCAGATAAGAATACAGGGTGACTCATAAAGAGGTGTACACGATGTCAAACAGGAATACAGGGTGACTCCTAAAGAGGTGTACAAGATGCCAGATAAGAATACAAGGTGACTCTTAAAGAGGCGTACAAGATGGCAGAGAAGAATACAGGGTGACTCCTAAAGAGGTGCACAAGATGTCAGACAAGAATACAGGGTGACTCATAAAGAGGTGTACAAGATGCCAGATAGGAATACAGGGTGACTCCTAAAGAGATGTACACGATGTCAGATAAGAATACAGGGTGACCCTTAACGAGACGTACAAGATGTCAGACAAGAATACAGGGTGACTCATAAAGAGGTGTACAAGATGTCAGACAGGAATACAGGGTGACTCCTAAAGAGATGTACACGATGTCAGATAAGAATACAGGGTGACCCTTAACGAGGTGTACAAGACGTCAGAAAAGATTACAGGGTGACCCCTAAAGAGGTGTACACGATGTCAAACAGGAATACAGGGTGACTCCTAAAGAGGTGTACACGATGTCAAACAGGAATACAGGGTGACGCCTAAAGAGGTGTACAAGATGTCAGACAAGAATACAAGGTGACTCTTAAAGAGGCGTACAAGATGGCAGATAGGAATACAGGGTGACTCCTAAAGAGATGTACACGATGCCAGACAAGAATACAGGGTGACCCTTAACGAGACGTACAAGATGTCAGACAAGAATACAGGGTGACTCATAAAGAGGTGTACAAGATGTCAGATAAGAATACAGGGTGACCCTTAACGAGACGTACAAGATGTCAGACAAGAATACAGGGTGACTCATAAAGAGGTGTACAAGATGTCAGACAGGAATACAGGGTGACTCCTAAAGAGATGTACACGATGTCAGATAAGAATACAGGGTGACTCATAAAGAGGTGTACACGATGTCAAACAGGAATACAGGGTGACTCCTAAAGAGGTGTACAAGATGCCAGATAAGAATACAAGGTGACTCTTAAAGAGGCGTACAAGATGGCAGAGAAGAATACAGGGTGACTCCTGAAGAGGTGCACAAGATGTCAGACAAGAATACAGGGTGACTCATAAAGAGGTGTACAAGATGCCAGATAGGAATACAGGGTGACTCCTAAAGAGATGTACACGATGTCAGATAAGAATACAGGGTGACCCTTAACGAGACGTACAAGATGTCAGACAAGAATACAGGGTGACTCATAAAGAGGTGTACAAGATGTCAGACAGGAATACAGGGTGACTCCTAAAGAGATGTACACGATGTCAGATAAGAATACAGGGTGACCCTTAACGAGGTGTACAAGACGTCAGAAAAGATTACAGGGTGACTCCAAAAGAGGTGTACACGATGTCAAACAGGAATACAGGGTGACTCCTAAAGAGGTGTACAAGACGTCAGATAAGAATACAGGGTGACCCCTAAAGAGGTGTACACGATGTCAAACAGGAATACAGGGTGACTCCTAAAGAGGTGTACACGATGTCAAACAGGAATACAGGGTGACTCCTAAAGAGGTGTACAAGATGTCAGACAAGAATTCAAGGTGACTCTTAAAGAGGCGTACAAGATGGCAGAGAAGAATACAGGGTGACTCCTAAAGAGGTGCACAAGATGTCAGACAAGAATACTGGGTGACTCATAAAGAGGTGTACAAGATGTCAGATAAGAATACAGGGTGACCATTAACGAGGTGTACAAGATGTCAGACAAGAATACAGGATGACTCCTAAAGAGATATACAAGACGTCAGATAAGAATGACTCCTAAAGAGGTGTACACGGTGTCAGACAGGAATACAGGGTGACTCCTAAAGAGGTGTACAAGATGTCACACAAGAATACAGGGTGACTCCTAAAGAGATATACAATACGTCAGATAAGAATACAGGGTGACTCATAAAGAGGTGTACAAGATGCCAGATAGGAATACAGGGTGACTCCTAAAGAGATATACAAGATGCCAGATAAGAATACAAGGTGACTCATAAGGAGGTGTACAAGATGGCAGCGAAGAATACAGGGTGACTCCTAAAGAGGTGCACAATATCTCAGACGAGAATATAGGGTGACTCCTAAAGAGGTGTACAAAATGTCAGACAAGAATACAGGGTGACTCCTAAAGAGGTGTACAAGATGTCACACAAGAATACAGGGTGACTTCCAAAGAGATATACAAGATGACAGATCCTAAAGAGGTGTGCAGGATGTCAGAGCAAAATACAGGGTGACACTTAACGAGGTGTGCAGTATGTTAGATTCAATTCAAATACAGGTTGACCCTTATAGAGGTTTGCAAGATATCAGATTCAAATAATGGGTGACCCTTAAAGAGTTGTAAAAGATGTCAGACTCAAATACAGGGTGACCCTTAAAGGGGTGCCTGCGCGGGAAGCCTATGTTAATGGGTAATGGAGTCTGTTGAAAGAGTTCTGGGGCTTCGAGCGAAGCAAGAAGCCCTCCTAAGCCTTTCTAACATGTGTAGCATTTGTAGCATGCGTCATTTGAAATGATATAAAGTCTAGTCTCTCAGACTGACTGTATCTTTTTCTTATGCTGTTCTTCACTGAATCAATTCACCTTGTTCTAGGTCTTCCTCTTGCTCTCTTACCCTTGCACTTTACCTCCAGCATCTGTCTTGGTATTCTATTTTTTCCTCCATCCTCTTTACATGTCCAAATCACCTTAGCTTATTCTTCTCAATTCTCTCATTTAGTTTCCTCATCCCAACTTCCGTCCTAACATCTTCATTTCTCACTCTGTCTTTCCTTGTCTTTCCTATCATACTTCATAGGAATTTCATTTCACTGGCTTGAATTCTACTCTCTTGCCTGCTTGTCAAGGTCCAAGTCTCAGCTGCATAAGTCAATATGGGTACATAGTACACTTTATACATTATCTCTTTGCTTTACCTTGCCACTTCCTTATCCCAAACAAGCTTTCTTACCCTTTGATAGAATGCATTGTTCTGTTGTACTCGCCTATTAATCTCCATGTCCAACCTACCACTTTGCATTAACTCACTTCCTAGGTATTTGAACATGTCCACAATTTTCAAACTCTCACTTCCAATTTTCACAGTGCCCTTTCCTTGTCTTTCCCCTCTTGTCATCACCATGATCTTGCTTTTCGCTATACTGATTTTCATGCCGGACTTCTGAATATTTTCGTTCAGTGCATCTAGTTGTTCTTGCACTTCTTCGGTGTTACTTCCCCAGACCACAATATCATCTGCAAATAACAGTAACTCCATTTCTTTATTTCCGTAGGCTTCCTTTGTTTCCTTTACAATTTCATCCATTACCATTATAAACAAAGGAGGTGACAGCACACTCCCCTGTCTAAGTCCAGTCTTGTTCCTAAACCATTCTGTCTTTCCTACTGGGGTCAGTACCCTGCTAACACAGTTGTTGTACATTGCTTGCACCATTTCCAACATTTCTCTTCCCAGTCTCTTCTTAATCATGGTTTCCCATACCTTCTCTCTGGGGACACTATCATATGACTTTTCTAGATCTGTGAAAGTCATGACCAAATCCTCTCCATATTCCCAGTTCTTTTCCATCACCTGCCTCAAGCTAAAGATTGGGTCCACTGTGGATCTTCCACTCCTGAAGCCATACTGTTCCTCTTGCAACTCTCCTTCCACCTTTCTTCTCATTCTTCCTTCTAATATCCTTTCCAGTATTTTTACATGTAATTGTTTTCAGGTTATTTTTTTTGTCATTTTCTAGTAATTGGAATTATATTGTGTGGACCAACTGAAAATTAAAATATCAATTGCTAATAAGAAAACACTGATAAATGGCTTCAAATCTATCTTTATCGAACTGGACAAGGAGTTGGAAGGAAACGACCGTGGCCTGTTAGAATGTAACGTCTCGGCATTTGGCTAGGGTTGAAAATGGGACATCACGGAAAACCACTTCAAGGACGGCCCACGGCGAGGTTCAAATACACGCATGGTCTGAGTATGGAAATAACCTTGTGCTCTAAAGCCCGTAGCTACCTCTGTTAGTACTATCCTGTCTACTGTATACAGGGTGAGTGGAGTTTATGTGGACAGCCGGGAACATACACAGACCGGCAAAAAACAACAACACACCAATCACTTGAAAAATTCAACATTACTTTCATTCAAATCATAAATATTTATTATTTATTTATCGTATGGAACATAAAACATTAAATTATCACATACATGAAATTTTATAATAGTTCCGGCTATTGAAACATAACTTCCTACATATATCTATATACAAATATTCAAGTTCTCTATGTAGCATACAGTATCTGTTGCAACAGTTAAAAAGTCCTTGAAGTCCCCACAATATGCACGGTTTAGGCACTCGGTCACTAAGTGATGAATTGTCTGTTTCTCAGCACCACAGTCACATTTCGATGACGGGACTATTCCCCACTTGTGGAGAGCGTCTGCACATCTTCCCTGGCCAGTGCGGATACGATTGAGGGCTGTCCACACAGAACGAGGTTGACCAAATCCTGGTGGCTTTTCCAGGATACAGGGCATGCTACGACATCGTTCAGGGCAGTGTTGTTGCCAAATTTTGGCTCCATGAGAGACGAATGTCGAACTTCTCTTTTGACAAAATACTGGCTGTGGAAATAGCAGGGTTCCTTGATCTGAGCCGTTTTCGCTCCACATAGGCTACGTCGTTTAACAAAGGCAGCTGCGGATTATCCATGATCATCTAATATTCTCGTACGAGAGCACTCTTCCTTCTAGCATCAGGCGGTGGAATATGGCTTAGAATGGTTAGCCAGTGAGTGGGGGTAGATCGTATGGTCCCACTAACAATACGCATGGTCTCATACAACTGCGTGTCTACTTTCTGTGTGTGAGCGCTGTTTATCCACACCGGTGCACAGTATTCCGCAACTGAATAAACCAAAAAATATGAACGGTATAGGCCCAGTACATTTTGTTTATAGCATGGAATTAAGGTTAATTGGTTTCCTGGATGCGTCACCATTTTTCATGTCATTGTTTCACATAACAATAGCGATTCTTTGACATGATGCTGTTTCCCGCGGGAAGATGTGCGCATCATCGCTATCGTCAACAATGCAATGATTTATTCTTTTTGATGTGTAACATCTTTCCACTCGGTATCTGGATATTTTTGTGGCACTCGGTAGTTGGACATTTTTGTGGGAGTGATTTTGGAAAAGAGACGGAAGTGGATGGGACGGAAGTGGATGGGACGGAAGTGCATGGGACGGAAACAATTAGCGCGCGCGGTGGCAGAGATCGGTACAACGACGTACTGTAAGCCATGTGACTATGTGGAATGTAAATCGCATATGGTTTACCTCAAGGTTTTGAGGCCCCATTAAAGAAATTCATACAATAAATCATCTTCAAGTTGTCGTTCTTTGGTGTGAAAATATTCGTTTTATCATATTTGCTGAAAACAATTACGATTTATTAATTCTTCATACTTTTGCTGTACTCTTATTTAATGTAAGCACTCGATACCTCGAGTGCTATATCGCATCAACCAACACTCCAAACAACGTAGGAATTCAGTATATTAACACCGACTACTAACAATAATTGAAACTTCGTTGGTCTAAACGTATCACTGGGAGAAACTCATTTAATATACCTACTGCAGACCTAATTTTTAATCGCGCCTATACTTTGCAGTGCGCTATATCGGCAATAAGAGGCCATTTTCAATAACACCGCTGGCATGGGTTCACTAACTGGCCGGTATAAAGCGCTGCTCGCATCAAGTAGGTAGTGGATTGCTCCCTCATACAATTGCAGGTATATGTCACTACTGCAGATACATTGGAGAATCCTGTCATGTTTGCTGGCACAAGGTAGCACTATGAGTTCATTCTAAAAAAAAAAAAAAAAAAAAAAAAAAAATGCGAGTAAGTAATATGGAATTATTCGAATAACATGTCAGATGTTACACAACATATGCGACTACTGTAAGGCTCGTAATTTTTTTTCTTTTGCCCCTTGTTGGCCTAGGAAAATATCAATACAGCCATATCCTCGGTTGTTCTTGTGCAATTCAGAAACGAATATGCGCTTGAGGCCTGAAGATGTTGCCAGGGCAGTGGCTCTGATCGAAAATTATGGCGGGCACATCTTTCCGCGGGAAACAGCATCATGTCAAAGAATCGCTATTGTTATGTGAAACAATGACATGGAGAATAATAATACATCCAGGAAACCTTACTTCCATGCTATAAACAGTAACTTATGTACTAGGCCTAGGCCAGGGCCATCCAGTCATTGCGCTCCGGGAGCGCGGCCGCGCTCGGGGAGCACTGGGCAGTCAGACTAGCGCTCCTTCCCCTACCACCACCACTACACTGTGGCAGCGAGGAGACGACGATGTTCGGACCACGCAGACTAGATACGTACGTACAGTCGTGCGGCCGACGGCTCTTGTGGGATTGTTGACATATTAATAGGGCTGTTTTGCGATAACAAATATACCGCATACACAAATCGAATGGTACTTCGATGTATGGAATGTGCAGGAAACGAACACAAGTGTCAAGTAAAGAATATTGTGATTTATTCCAAACTGAAATGCGAACATATTAGAGAGGAAAATTCAACAACAAATTGTGTTCTTTTTAACAAATTACATCTCTGTTGCACACTAAACGTTTGGCATGCACTTCATAAGCTGTACAGAAAAATGAAATTTTCCATTCTGCTTTAAAGACTGCTGCTTCAACACTCCTTTATTTTAAAATCATTTTAAATGATCTTGTCGACTTCGTCGTTACGCTGAGGTCTGGCGTTACGTTACGGCGACGGGACGAAATGTGCCGAGAATGCACTGAGGCGTGTGACGTCATAGTACCGCTTGAGCTACCTCCTTTCCCCGCGCGCTCCGGTGAGCGTGACGTTATCTAGCCAGCTACCTCCTTTGACCTTGGTTTGCATTTGCTAATGGATGTTGAGTTCACGCAGTTCGCTGCATGATCATGAGGCTTTCACCCAGCATTTTTCAGCATTTTTAGCGTTTGTAGCATTTAAAATGATATAAAATCTAGTCTTTCAGACTGACTATCACTCTTTTTGTATGCTGTTCAGTCATGACCACTGCTAAACCGATTTACTTACACACTGTCAACAAAGCGCATTGGACTAGCGACTGATGGATCGGCTGCACACTTCAGCGGGCTCAGCCGGCCAAGCTCCTCCCAACACTACCTTCCAATAAAGCGCTCGGAGCACTGGCTTAGAGCGCGGCAGGAGCACTGTCCGGATGGCCCTGCAGAGCGTTCATATTTATGATTTAAATGAAGGTACTATAATGTTGAATTTTTCAAGTGATCGTTTTTTTCTTTGCCGGTCAGTGCATTATTCCCTAGGCCACGACGCTTTGAAAGACGTGAAAAACGTACAGTGAAAGGTGCATGGTTTAGCGAAAAAAAATGGTTTAGTGACATGTTTTAACCATGTCTAGTAGGCGAATCGTTGGTCCTAGACTTGGGATTGCACCATGCTGTGCAGCATAAAATACCGAAGAAATAATGTCTGGGGTGGATCCGCATACGACGAGTGGTTCTCCAACAATTCCATGTTACGACAATCAGGCCGGCAACATCACATCAGCTGTCGCGTACAGGGTCTTTCATATAAAGTTAGAACGGCGAGCGGCGGTTTTTTCATTCGCTGCTGAAGCCGGCTTGGCCGAGCTTGTGACGCGCCACGGCCCCCTGCTGTAGTATTGAAAGCGCACGCATAGTACAAACTTGACCTTGCAATAAGCGTGCAGGTGTTGTCAGACGCCAGTCTGAACCACAGCTGCTAACATGTTGAGACAGTTATCATTGCAACATCGTATTTTTGTATGTAAAATGTATTTTAATTACGATTCGGCTCGGTGGGTACGTGATGCATTTGTTCAGCAATTTCCTGATGAAGTGCCACCTTCACTAGCACAGATTCACGTAATTGTAAATAACTTTGACACTACTGGTTCAGTGCTCAATAAAAAACACAAAATAAAAAATCAGAAAAATACAGTGGCATGACTCACTCGCGTCAGACAAAATGTGGTTACCAGATACAATGCCTGTATAACCCAGGAAGGACGACACTTCCAGCAACTTTTATAAGGTAATATTTCATAGAGGATTGTACCCACGCTTAGAGCAGGGGGCCACGGCTCGCCACAAGCTCGGTCAAGGCCACCACACTAGCGGATAACAAACCCGCCGCTTGGCGTTCTTACTTTTTATGAAAGACCCTGTACATGTCTTATCTTAGAGGGGGAAGGGAAGCATATTCGAAACTGTGTTGTTCCTAGTCTGTGAGAACTGGTTGGGCAAATTACCTTCCTTCGTGGAACTGACCTTCACTTATCAGTTGAATGTGTCCCCACCATAACGTTGCAAGTGACATTTTCTTCCCCCAAGAAATGCCACTAGATGTTTTTTTTATCAACTTTTCCCGGGGGAAAAAATTGTCACTTGCAACGTTATGGTGGGGACACATTCAGTTGTCTGCGAGACGTGTCCCGGTAAATACTGTCTGTTCTGTCAGTCCAGTGGCACTGCTTTTACACAGTAGCAAGTAGTGTTGCCAAGAGTGACGTACTTTTGCTCCTGTTTTTTCCTAAACCACGCACCTTTTACTATACGTTGTTAACGTCTTTCGGTGCTTCCTAACCTGGAGAATCAGCTGTTCTCGGATAACCCACCCTGTATAAGTAAAGCCAATTACGGTTTGATGCTCCATATTGGACCTAGTGTACAATGGTCCTATTAAAGAAAGCTTTCCAGCCAGGAAACATAAATTGTGCCCAATTACATTAGGTGGGGAAACAAGTATTCAGAAAGGTGTAAGGCAAGGCTACAACTTATCACCCATAATTCTCAATCTTTACATTGAACAAGCAATGAAGGAAATTGGAGATATATTTAAAGTGGGAGTGAAGATTCAAGGAGAAATAATTTCAACTCTGAGATTTACTGATGACATCGTCATCTTGGCCGACACGCCAGAAGATAGTTACTTATTGTTGTTTAAGGGGCGGAACTACGAGGTCATCTGCCCCTCTTAACACAGATTAAAGAATACAAATTTGGAATTGAATTTAAAATTTTGAGGTGGACGCCTAAATTTAAAAAGACCAAAAATTAATAATACAAAAACAAAAAATTAAATAAAAATTAAAAATTATAAAAATAAACAAAATTACGGAAAAACAAAACATTATCATTCAAAAACGAACAAGTCGTTGAGTCAATTTATACTGAAAAATTTAGATTGCTGACCCCAACCCACTCTCACTTATAAAGCGGATAACGCGATCAGCAGCCACCGCGTCATCGGCTAATATAAGTTTGAGTGTCATCTGCAAACCAAGGTTTCTTCGTAAGTCAGCAAGATCCACACACTCGGTGAAAATGTGGGCCACGGTGAAAACGGCTCCACAGGTACAAAGTGAGGGGTCCGGAAAGAGCTCCGCCACACGCGAGTAGTTCCCTTGATCGCTCTCAGTTTACTGGGCAGTGGGTCAGCTAGCCACTGACTCTCCCAAACAGCCAGAACTTGTAGGCGTAACTGAGAGCGAATATCTCTAGCAGGTACCTCCATTGGTCGAGGTGGTAGTGATACCGCCTCTTTTGAAGCTTGATCAGCTAACTCATTTCCCACAATTCCCATGTGCCTTGGAAGCCACAGAAAGGTGATTCGAGTGTCAGCGTGGCACAGCCCGGCTAGTAGTTCGTGGATTCGCTGCACTAGGGGGTGTTGCGGGAAACATGCAGCAATTGACTGCAACGAACTCAAAGAGTCGGTACACACGAGAAAGTGGATTCGTGCATTCTGTAGTGCAAACTGCAGAGCTTCATAGATGGCAACGAGCTATGCAGTAAACACACTACAGGCCTCAGGCAAAGAGATCTTGGTATTTGCACCATCAATGACGTAAGCACAACCCACTTTCTCGTCCACCTTCGAACCATCCGTGTAGAGAATGCCAGCGTCCGGAAATTGGTGAACTATGCTGTGGAACTGCCTCCGTTAAACGGAGGCATCCGTGTTCACCTTAGGACCTTGGTGAAGATCTAACCGAATTTCCGGACGCGGGACTTGCCACGGAGGCACCTCGCTAGATGTCCGGATCATACAGGGACCTACAGCCACTCCTATTTCAGTACACGAGCTATCAAGTCTAATACCAACCGGCCGAGTGGCACGAGGCCGGTTGGCGTACCCCTGGTGGTTTTGGATACCGAAGAGAGCTTGATAGGTCGGGTGTTGCGGCATTTGACGCACATTGGCAGCATAAGCTAAAAGCATATGTTGGCGTCTATAATTTAAAGGTGGAAAGGGCTTGGTAGAACCGTAGCAGCACCGCACGGTCAGCCCCCCACGTAGTGCCACTAAGAAACTTGAGCATGTTCAGTTTCCTGAGACATGTCATTTTTAATTGCCGTATATGGGGCTGCCACGTTAATTTGCTATCAAAAAGGAGTCCTAGGAAGCGATAAGTATCAACCAACGGCAACGCAGCATCCCTGAGATGTAGTTCAGGGTGTAAATGTAGACTCCGGAGCCGACAAAAATGGACGACGGAGGTTTTCGCTGCTGAAAAACAAAACCCCCGGTCGTGAGCCCACCCGTCGACCCGGTTGATAGCTAGCTGCAATTGCCGTTCAACGACTGCCATACTTCCAGAGCTGTAATGCAGAGCTAAATCGTCTACATACAGCGATGAAACTACCGCGGACCCGGCGGCGGCAACAATGCCATTTATGGCAATCGCGAACAAAGTGACACTCAGCACTGAACCCTGAGGAACTCCATTTTCTTGAGTATAGTATTGCGATAATGTCATACCGACCCTTACACGGAAGAGTCGACGGACATGAAATTCGCAATGAAAGTCGGTAAGGTTACCACGGAGTCCCCACTTGTGAAGGATGGAAAGGATCCCGTAGCGCCATGTGCTGTCGTAGGCTTTCTCGAGGTCAAAGAAAACCGTGACTAGGTGCTGCTTTCGGAAAATTGCCTCCTGTATGGCGCTCTCAAGTCGCACCAGATGGTCAGTGGTGGACCTATGAGAGCGAAATCCACATTGGTACTCAGACAGGAGACCTTTCTCCACCAAGAACCACACCAGTCGACGATTCACCATCTTTTCGAGCAGCTTACATAGGCCATTTGTCAAACAAATGGGCCTATAGCTGCTTACAAACTTGGGATCCTTTCCAGCCTTAGGAATCAGTATCACGATCCCCTCTCGCCATTGAGATGGATACTCCCCTTCAATCCATATACGATTGAAGAGGATCAACAGTTGTTTTATACTGGCTTCGCACATATGTTTTAACATTTGATTATGTATGTTATCCGGTCCAGGAGCCGTATCTCTGCATAGTGGAGCGCACTGCGCAGTTCCCATTCAGAGAATGGTACTGTCCCCGTTTACCCGGATAGTAGGCTGTCAGATATCCGCCCCCTCAATCGGATTGCCAATAATCAACCGCACCGGCTCAGCTACACCAATGAAAATGGCACTGACAGATACTACCGAGGTTTGAGCACAGAAGTTAACAAGAAATCATTGTGGAACACACCAAAATAGACGGGGGTTCATACTTACCTCTACTTACCTCTTAAAAATTATCTCGGGGATTGGGTTGACAACAGGATCTCTAAAGTATGCTCCCACAATAACCTCCACCATGACATTTAAAAATGAACCAGAACGGAGACAAGAACTTTGAACTGTACAAAAGCTTTTATTTCAAATAAAGGGTATGATTTTAACAAACTCAACAAAATAAATGTGGCTATCAGTAGCCCATGTCAATCTGACTATGTCCTCCTGTAGGACTTGCAAAGTTATCAAACAATATGTTAGCTCCCACGAGCTCAAAATAACGTAACATTCATAGCACACTTGGACTGGAAAAGGAAGTCAGGACGAGACACATATACAGAGCATTTGTTTTCTTTTAATAAACATGACATTGATATATATAGGCACAAGGCCAGAATGTAGACGACCTTGCCCGCTGATAACCAGTTGTCTGGCCAGCTGCGGTCTACCCTTCAACCTGTCGTACACCTGTCAAATGGACTCACTTGTCCTGCTATGTTGCGTAAGAATCCAGCTCCCTCTCAAAAGTTTTAAATGTCCGCAAGACAACAGAAATATAGTTACGCAAATCTTTCAAATGCTTTACTCACACACCACTGGATTATTCTGACAATCCCTAAACTTGTTTAATTAGCATCCAAATGTTTAATACGCGTTATTTAGAGTAGAAGACAAACTCTAAATGTTTATAACAAGAGCTCATAAATAATTTATAACAATTAGAAATTGTTTATAATATTGTCGAAGACAATTACAAAAATTTTAAACACGCCTCTAACATTAATTTCGTTCCACATTATTGTCAACGATATTTACATCATTATTTACAATATTAACATTTAAATTATTCAAATTATTAATTTAAGAAATACATTTAACCACATGTTCATCCGGTTGGTAATTTCATAATCGTGTCAATATAATCGACCAATGAAGGTTAGTTATACATATTTAATGTCACAATCTGGTTTAATAAAGGTTTAATAATTATTATAATTATTTGTGACGGTAATCTTCATTCAAAATCTTATCTCAAATTCTTTCAATACTCTTGTTAATTATAACAGTAAATTCACTTGATTAATTTTCAAAGGACTAATACAATACACTCCATCGGAAAATACTTCGCTTACAAAATAATGCACAAAACTGCATTAAAATAGGCCCAAAATTCATCATATATTAATATATATGGCATCAAAATCTTCCACAGAACTTACAAAAATCTCCATTAACAAATTCTTCAACATCATTAATTACTGTGGGAACCTTCTTCATTAATTCAAGGGCATTATACATCAGCGACTTTCAACACGTCCGCTGCACTAGCGATTATACATTCATAGTTCCACTTCAAAAATTCTTATAATCATTTATTGTTTCAAAACTGTTATCTTAAACCTTCGTGGATTTCATTCATGAATCGAAATGAAGTAAAAATTTGCCAATCACAAACAAATTTAATAGTGAATACGCTTATATACGCCTGTCTGGTCTATCAAAATTTAAGATTAACATCTTCAAAGTATTGTAGTATAAAAATACTATCATCAAACAAAGTGCGACTAAACTGCAAAATAGTCGAATAGAATCCAATTAGACTGGGGAATGCAAACATCATTATATAAATCTCTAATTGAGAAAAAACTCCTAACAAAAGTTCATGACTTTAATGCATTCAATAATTCATAATTAAAGTTCATCTTTCACAAAATTGTCTATGATGCAATGGTCGTTCATAACTGACGAGAAATGTCTGTGTTGCAATCAATTCAAATAACGACTAGTATTTCCAAGATCGTCGACAACGTAATGGATTTTAACGCTCTAAAATCATTTAAATGTTCTTCCTTCTTGATGATGACAGAAAATTGGTCAAAGTAATTAAACTGGGGTAGAATTACTTTAATAAAGTGACACGCTGTCTGAATTTAAATCTGCCATAAAAATCATTAACTTACAGTCAAATCGTGACTACAAAAATAAGCAAATTACTGAAAAATTTAAATGTCAGTCTCAACTGATCCAAAATCATTTAACTATGCCCATGACATAACCATGTCTTAATAAATCGTCGAAAAAGGCATAACACATCAAGGTGTACTGAGAATAGGAATCTCAAACAAGAATATAGGGCAAAATACATGAGGACAGAAAATATGGGAAAAAGGTTGCTCAGATATCGCTAAAAAACTCAAATAAAACAATAAACGTTCACGACTACCTTATCTGCCGATTGACGTTCGAGAGGAAAATTCCCCAAAGAAGACTGCTGATGGATCCATTTAACCAAGTTAAAGCTGAGCTCCATCCTCGAAACAGGAAACAGCACCCTCGGAGAATCGAACTGCTTCCTCCTCCGGAAATTGCACTGCTCCGTGTAGACGAAAGACATCCTTCCGGCAAAATTCTTCTTTGTGAGTCGGGACTACCCTGACCTCTCTTGAAAAATCCCTGAAGTTCCAGTAGAAAATCGCCATGAAGTTTTTGTAGTAATTTCCGAAGAAATATTCATATTCAGTGAGTATGAAATCGTTTCCATTGCTGTTTGATAGTATTCAGCGTTGAACCACGAAACATGGGTGTAGATGGTTATTCACCACATGTTCGCTTGTGTGGAATGGCGATTAGCGAAGTTCCATGCTGCTATCTTACTCCGTTAATATATGTCCCAATTGCATTAAAGTCCTTTAGCCTTCCATCTTCTCTTCGGTTATGGTAATAGTAGAACAAACTGCCATATTAAACTGCTCCATAATACTGTAGCGTTGTGTCACAAAAGCAATCTGAAGTCTCCCTATTGCACTAGCAGTGTCAGCCGTGGCGTAGAATCTGACGATATAAAGTGCTTCTCAGGTGGCGAGAAAATCACTTTTGTCAGTCGTTTAAAATTGCCAATATCTTCCAAAATAACTTCACGAAATTGTTCAACTTTTCTACACTCCTTAATGTAGCACTGCACAATAGAATAAGCTTATAGGCGACCGCTAACTGTTCATAGCTAATCTTGTAGACGCGTTATAATGTGCGTTTTAACTTCACCTAGTTTTACTCACTGTAAACTTGCACTGCTTGTCTGCTCGAATCTCGTTTAATGCGGTGGCTTCACCACGCGTTATAAAGACGACTCTTTCTACTAATTTCACTCGACGTCTCACCGAAATGACTATATAAGAACTGATACTGAAGATCTGAGCTTAGGTTCTGACGATTTGAGCAATGACGATTTGAGATATATGAGACCGCTCTCTTCTGCGCAAGGCCTTTTATAAACTTCATGAGGGGCGTATCCATCCCTTCCATAGCGTGTTACTGCGTCATCGCTAGAAGTTCCAACTTCGTCAATACATGACGGATTTTCAAAATTCAAAAACTGAAAATAAACTTCACCAAAATTCCAGATCAATGCCTCTACTGCAAATGGATTTCCACAATTCTGCATTCCAAAAAGTAATAAAAATATCATAGTTTCAGCAATCTCCGTCTTCCTTCAGACTATCGTTCATTGGTTCGAGCCTCCCCTCCAATAGCATAATTTCTTCCTCAGCAGAATTCCACGTTTCCTGCGACTGCGTCGTAAATCTCGGATCTTTCTCGAATAAATGCTGACGTCATTGAGAATCTCAGCTCAAGTAGCCTGCTAGCATAACGTCTGCGTCATCCGTGCTTACGTCATGACTACCCATGCCATAACTATGACAGCCATAACTTTCTTCATAATTTCCAAAATAGCCACCGTGGTCTCTATATAATTCAATTTACGGGGGCCTTCTCCCCTCACCACGTTTTAAAAACAGTTGCAAATTGTTTTTAAACTCAGTGTTACAAGTACCTCAACTCTCTTGAACACGAAATTGAATTATTACTGGTTTACTCTAGGATAGTATCTTCTCAAGTTTCCAGCATTGAACTTGCCATAAATGACATTATTCTCATCATCGTAGAGTTCATAACAGTTGTTTCCATAAGCGTTCGTAATTCTAAACGGACCCATAAACACAATTCCAAACTTGGGATAGATTTTCTTGCTCATATCAGCCTTGACAGGTCTGCGTAGTAATACAAGATTTCCAATTTGTAAGGGTGCACCAAAACGTTTTCCAGCTACTCTTTTCAATCGTTTCTCTGCTGCTTTCTGGAGTTGTTCCTTCGCCTTGTCAATCCTCTGCTGCCTTCCTAGGTCGGGATCTCTAGGAACGTGGTTGAAAAGATTATCCCACGGCCTTTCTGGGTTTCTTCCTAGATGAAGTCGCATTGGCACTTCTCCTGTGCTCTCCTGCACTGTAGAGTTCAGACATTCCTCAATAAGGGGCACAAATCTCACCCAACCAGAATGATAATTTGGACAGAAAATTCGACAGAATTTCGAAAATTCAGCCATATATCTTTCTGAGGAATTCGATTCTGGGTAACGCACGCTTGAAAATAAGTGCTTAATGCCAAGCCTTTCCATATCCGCTGCAAATTCCAAGGATGTAAACTGTGTTCCATGATCTGACAGTAGATATTCTGGTTTACCAGCTTTAGGAAATACAGCATTTTCCAGTCTGCTTACAACGTTCCTCGTGTTAGCTTTCTGCATGGGACTCATTGTAACAAATTTTGAGAAAACATCCACGGTAACCAACAGGTACTGGTTACCCTGATATCCCTTCGGACAGGGGCCAAATATGTCCGTCGCCATGAGTTCGTTTGGTTTAGAAGGAATCATAGCCTTCGGTTTTCCTTTTAATAAAGCAGAAGCATACTTTGCTCTTTGACATTTGTCACATGATCGAATGACCTTGGCAATGCTGGAACGCATGTTAGTCCAAATAAATCTCTCTTTAAGAGTATTAAGAGTTTTATCTAAACCAGCCTGTCCAGTTGCGTGATGAGCTACCCACACTAAATTGACAACAAGTTTAGGTGGCACGACTATTCGGAGTTTTGTATGCGCAGAGTCAGCATACTTGCATACGATGTCTCCACTCAAGACAAAGTGTCGTGAATTTCTCCGTGTAGCTGCATAGTCAACATCAGTATTGTCCATGTAACCCTTGAGGAACCTGTACATTTTCCTTATTGGAGCGTGTCTCTTCTGTGACACACCGATTCGGGCTAACTTCCTAACGGTTTCTTGATCTTCTTGCTCCAATTGTACATGGTGTATCTGCACATTTTTAATAGGGTTACGTGATAAAGCATCAGCCAGTAAGTTATCTTTCCCAGGCTGGTGGACGATAGTGGCGTTAAATTGTTGGGTGAACAAAGCCCAACGTGTCAGTCTATCACTCGACATGTCAGTTTGCAGCATAAACTGTAGTGCTTTATGGTCAGTAATAATGATGACCTTATGTCCCAGCAGGATTTTCTTCCACGCTTGCAATGCTGTTACAAAAGCTAACGCTTCAAGTTCAGTCGTGAAGTAGTTTTCCTCGTGTTTCTTCAACTTCCGACTAGTGAACGCAGTGTAGTGCTTGTTGCCTGCCTCGTCTTTCTGGTATAAGACTGCACTAATGCCTATTCTTGATGCATCAGACTCAATATAGAACACCTTCTCAAAGTCTGGGTACTCCAGTTTCACGTTATTTCTGAGCATCTCTTTTGCTTTCTCAAAAGCCTCGTCTGCAGCGGTACTCCATTTCCATCTGTTATTCTTCTTGAGTAAGTCATACAGAGGAGCCATAATTTCAGAGTATCTTGGACAGTGGCTGCTAATAAATTGGCAAGCGCCTACAAATTCTCTGACTTGTTTTACCTTAGTTGGCTTTGGAAATCTCGTGATCGCCTCTACTTTTTGCATGTTTGGATGATATCCATCTTTATCAATAGTATGCCCCAAGTAATTTATCTCCTTCTTCAAGAATTGACATTTTCCAAAATTGACCTTGATATTGGCCTTCCTTAAATTCTCGAACAACTTTCTCAAGTGCACTAAATGTTCTGCGGCGCTGGGTGAAGATACGATTAAATCGTCAATGTAGCAGATTACATTTTCTTTCACTTCGTCAGTGAGCTTACTATCAAGTGCTCGAATAAGTGCTGGTCCACTGTTAACCATTCCAAAAGGCATTCTGACAAAGACCCATGACGTCTGGTCAAATAAGAATCCAGTGTACTGCATACTATCTTCTTCTAGTTGAACTTGATAAAATGAAGACGTCAAGTCAAGAACGCTGAAACATGCTCTCCCTTTGAATTTTCGAAGTAGATCTCTAATCTTGGGTGGTCGGTCATTTTCTGGAAGAATCTTCAAGTTGATGGTCCTGGCATCGAGACAAAGACGTATCTGACCATTACTTTTCTTCACTACTGTGATGGGGTTTATATAAGACGACGCCTGTTTTTTAATAATCCCGTCTACCTCCATTTTTCTGATTAACCCTCGTACTTCTTGATAGTATTTCTCAGGTATGGGGTATATTCTCTTCTGGTAAGGGGTTTCATCTGTCAGCCTTATCTTGTATTTATAATCCTTAATCAATCCAGGCTTTTCATCAAAAATATCTTGGAATTCCTTTATCAGATCCTCAAATTCCCCCTGAATTTCTTCAAATCCTTCAGTTTTTCTACTGGGTATTTCTGCTAAATTTTCCACTTCATTAATTATGGTATTCAAAATTTCTTCCCTAAGGTCTATTTCCAGACTGTTTTTCACGTCCTGTTTTTCTATCTCTTCTGTGATCATGTACCGATCATTAAAGCTAATACTTCTGTTCTTCATGTCAATAATAGCTCCGACCTTCGATATAAAATCGATTCCAAGCACCATATCAAAATTGATCTTGCTCACCACAATAAAGATCTGTTCATAATTCCTTCCATTGATCTCAAAGTTCAATAACACTTGAATCTTGCACTTCACTGCCTTATCTTGGAATATCCCTCTCACTTTGACGGTAGAAACAGGTAGAACTGTCATGTTCTCTCCTCTTAGCAGACTTTGATAACATTCCTCTGAAATGATGGAGATAATTGCACCAGTATCCATCAGGGCTTTGTACTGTTGGCCATCTATCAGTACAGAAATAATAGGTAAGGCACATGGTCTTTCCTCTTTAACGATACCCCTCTCTTCTAGCAAATCTTCATCAGTAACTTCATATATCTCATTAATTGTAATCAGGTGTGGTGTGGCAATGTATTTACAAGTTCTCACTGTCGTTGAGAAATCGGCGTTTTTTTGTGTTACCGACCTCAAAATTCTGCTGGCTCGTAGAGGGCCCAGGATCGATTACAACATCCTGCCTTTTCTTTTGGTTTTCGGCTTCTTTTTCCCGTAATTCTTTCAGGTATTGCTGGCTTTCTTTTTCTCTTTCCTGATACTGATCGGGTGTCATAACCTGACCTTGAGGATCTTGATTTCTATTTTGGTTCTGGTTATTTCTATTATAATTTCTGTTATAACCATTATTGTTATAGTATCTGCCTCTTCCATTGTTGTAATTTCCTCGATTATAGTTCCAGCCTCTTCTCTGTTGATACGGACGGTAACCTTGCGATCTGTTATTTCGAAACTGATTATTCCTGTGAGGACCTACATTGTCAGTTTTCCTTTCATCTGGCTTGTCAGTTTGTTGGACTTGGTCCATATATACAGTATTTATTTCTTTGAAGTCATGCCTTTGACCTTTCTGTACCACGTTAGGCATTGGACTTGTGTAGTCTAACCTCCTCAGTAATTCATCCATGCTGGTCAAATCCCTGATGTTTGACGAAATGATTAGTCTCCTCACCTCCACAGGCAGCATACGAGAAATCGCATCAATTAATTGCTCCGTTGACAATGGGGGTTGCAAAAATCTCAAGCGGGACAATTGACTCGTAAAGAAATCAGCGTACCGTGTTGGAAGAGTACCTGAGTATTTTCTTGAATAAACCTCCGCTCTTAACGAATTCTGCGCTTCTATGGACCAAAATCGTTTGATTAATGCCTCTGCAAACTCGTCAAAGTTACTGAATGTGTATCTAAAAGCTCAAAACCATTCAAGGGATCCTCCAATCAAAAATCTCTCCACTATCTTCATCTCTCTCTCTCTGGGAATGTGAGCTTCGATGAAATAATCTTTGAGGTTCCTTATATATTCTATAGGCGTCAAACTATCAGTGTTGCTGAATTTTTGCGGTTTGTCTTCAAAATTCCTGATGACCGTCACGTTCCTCGGATATGCATCCGGGTAGTTTTTCCCACTATCTCGATAGTTCCACTCAGGTTCCATATTCCTCTCGTCATCTTCCTCCCTGAATCTGGATATACGTTCTTCAGGAGTCACGTCCCTCTCTTCTGGAGCTAGGTTATATCTTCTGGCATAATTCCTATTGGTTTCGCAAGCCAAGCCTTCTGTATCCTTGTCAGTGATTTCCGTTAAGACTTTCTTGATTAACTCTTCTTTGTAGGTCTCCATCAAACTAGCCTCTCCTAGCTTCAAATTTTGCAGTTTGCTCGTCGTTTCATTCACATCAGAGACAACTTTATGAATCTGTTCCTCTAATGCAGATGTTAATGCTTGCACATCCTGACCCAATTGTGTTCTATCTTCTACTTGTCTCTCGGATAGCGAATCCATCCTGACGCTTAAATCTTTCCTAATCTGTACTACTTCATTGTTAATATCTATTTGAGTACTGGCAAGTTTTCTTTCAATACGTTCCTGAATTTGGGTTACATGTTCCCCACTTGACCTATTCCACTCGTCTTTCCATACTGCTACATTTGCCGTTAACATTTCTGCTATGTCTACTTCGATATCTTCTTTCAATAATCTATTATGGTCTAATACCTGGGTTCTCATGACCTCTACATCATACTTTAAACCTGCTAAAGACGCTGTCGTTCTAACTGACTCATCAACTAATCTAGTCGTTAATGCACTCATATTCCGCGTACAAAGGGTTTTCGAATTTTCTATTTCTTCCCTGACTTTATTTACATCAGTTTGGACTTTAGCAATATCTACGAAAACTGTGTTGACTTCTACTTGAATCTTATTTATGTCACTTTGCATCTCATTTACATCCGAATGAATGTTATTAATATCAACCTGAACATTGGACACATCAGTTCTAACATTTTGGATTTCTCTTTGGACTTCCTCGACCTTGTCTTGGACAGTCGCAACATCATTTTTAACAACAACTACTTCAGCCCTAGCACAAGAAATATCACCTCGGACATTAGCCACATCTAGATTCAACATTGTAAGATCTTTCTGTACATTAGAAACATCAATTTTAACATCAGCAACATTTTTATGCATATTGGACACATCTGTGCGGATGTCAGTTACAGTATTCTCGATTCCTTGGGTATTAATCTGTAAACGCGACATATTATCCTCTAAGTTAGCAGAACTGGTCTGGAGAACTTTCATATTAGCAGACAAATTACTAGCATTCTCCTCCATTCGACTAGTATTCCTAGCTTCCATCTCCTTCATACTTTCATTCATGCTAGCTTTCAAATTACTAGCATTCTCCTCCATCATCTGCTTCATTCTACTAGCATTCCTAGCTTCCATCTCCTCTAACATCTTCCTCAGACTTTCATCTGCCATTACAATATTATTCAAAAATAGACTGCTGTAGGGACATACATCAATAGAGCAAAATAACAACATCTGAGCAACACTTTTCACCATATATAAATTTGATCAATTTTCTGTCTTAAATCTAACTTATAACTACCTTATAATTAACCTTCGAAGACCCTTCATGTTGAAACAAACTCAAGCACATGTTCAAATTTCCCTGGCTCATTTTAAAATATCCTAACACAAATAATTTACATTTACAATCCAAATAATTTAATTTTATCTTTAATATGGCTAAAACATGTCATAAGCCCGTTAAATAAAATAAGATTCCAGATCATAGGCGATTTTCCTAAGTTTCCAGCCTATTTAACCTTTCTCAAGTTGTATAAGATCTGATCTTTTCTGAGTGTAATTTTCCTAATACAATACAACATTTAATTCCTATATAATCACACTCTTAAATACTACAATTGGCCAAGACATCTAACAAAGAATCAACCTCTTTATTTGAGTCTAATCGAGCCACACGTTTTAGGTTTGCCAATCCTACTGGCGTTCAACCTGGTGATCCACTTATGTTGAACAAGCCCCATACGTTGACTGCGCCAATCCTTCTGTCCCCGTTTACCCGGATAGTAGGCTGTCAGATATCCGCCCCCTCAATCGGATTGCCAATAATCAATCGCACCGGCTCAGCTACACCAATGAAAATGGCACTGACAGATACTACCGAGGTTTGAGCACAGAAGTTAACAAGAAATCATTGTGGAACACACCAAAATAGACGGGGGTTCATACTTACCTCTACTTACCTCTTAAAAATTATCTCGGGGATTGGGTTGACAACAGGATCTCTAAAGTATGCTCCCACAATAACCTCCACCATGACATTTAAAAATGAACCAGAACGGAGACAAGAACTTTGAACTGTACAAAAGCTTTTATTTCAAATAAAGGGTATGATTTTAACAAACTCAACAAAATAAATGTGGCTATCAGTAGCCCATGTCAATCTGACTATGTCCTCCTGTAGGACTTGCAAAGTTATCAAACAATATGTTAGCTCCCACGAGCTCAAAATAACGTAACATTCATAGCACACTTGGACTGGAAAAGGAAGTCAGGACGAGACACATATACAGAGCATTTGTTTTCTTTTAATAAACATGACATTGATATATATAGGCACAAGGCCAGAATGTAGACGACCTTGCCCGCTGATAACCAGTTGTCTGGCCAGCTGCGGTCTACCCTTCAACCTGTCGTACACCTGTCAAATGGACTCACTTGTCCTGCTATGTTGCGTAAGAATCCAGCTCCCTCTCAAAAGTTTTAAATGTCCGCAAGACAACAGAAATATAGTTACGCAAATCTTTCAAATGCTTTACTCACACACCACTGGATTATTCTGACAATCCCTAAACTTGTTTAATTAGCATCCAAATGTTTAATACGCGTTATTTAGAGTAGAAGACAAACTCTAAATGTTTATAACAAGAGCTCATAAATAATTTATAACAATTAGAAATTGTTTATAATATTGTCGAAGACAATTACAAAAATTTTAAACACGCCTCTAACATTAATTTCGTTCCACATTATTGTCAAAGATATTTACATCATTATTTACAATATTAACATTTAAATTATTCAAATTATTAATTTAAGAAATACATTTAACCACATGTTCATCCGGTTGGTAATTTCATAATCGTGTCAATATAATCGACCAATGAAGGTTAGTTATACATATTTAATGTCACAATCTGGTTTAATAAAGGTTTAATAATTATTATAATTATTTGTGACGGTAATCTTCATTCAAAATCTTATCTCAAATTCTTTCAATACTCTTGTTAATTATAACAGTAAATTCACTTGATTAATTTTCAAAGGACTAATACAATACACTCCATCGGAAAATACTTCGCTTACAAAATAATGCACAAAACTGCATTAAAATAGGCCCAAAATTCATCATATATTAATATATATGGCATCAAAATCTTCCACAGAACTTACAAAAATCTCCATTAACAAATTCTTCAACATCATTAATTACTGTGGGAACCTTCTTCATTAATTCAAGGGCATTATACATCAGCGACTTTCAACACGTCCGCTGCACTAGCGATTATACATTCATAGTTCCACTTCAAAAATTCTTATAATCATTTATTGTTTCAAAACTGTTATCTTAAACCTTCGTGGATTTCATTCATGAATCGAAATGAAGTAAAAATTTGCCAATCACAAACAAATTTAATAGTGAATACGCTTATATACGCCTGTCTGGTCTATCAAAATTTAAGATTAACATCTTCAAAGTATTGTAGTATAAAAATACTATCATCAAACAAAGTGCGACTAAACTGCAAAATAGTCGAATAGAATCCAATTAGACTGGGGAATGTAAACATCATTATATAAATCTCTAATTGAGAAAAAACTCCTAACAAAAGTTCATGACTTTAATGCATTCAATAATTCATAATTAAAGTTCATCTTTCACAAAATTGTCTATGATGCAATGGTCGTTCATAACTGACGAGAAATGTCTGTGTTGCAATCAATTCAAATAACGACTAGTATTTCCAAGATCGTCGACAACGTAATGGATTTTAACGCTCTAAAATCATTTAAATGTTCTTCCTTCTTGATGATGACAGAAATTGGTCAAAGTAATTAAACTGGGGTAGAATTACTTTAATAAAGTGACACGCTGTCTGAATTTAAATCTGCCATAAAAATCATTAACTTACAGTCAAATCGTGACTACAAAAATAAGCAAATTACTGAAAAATTTAAATGTCAGTCTCAACTGATCCAAAATCATTTAACTATGCCCATGACATAACCATGTCTTAATAAATCGTCGAAAAAGGCATAACACATCAAGGTGTACTGAGAATAGGAATCTCAAACAAGAATGAAAATCCACAGCCTGCTTCCAGTTTCCGACCGCGTCAGGAATGGAATGAATGAAGCCCCCATCTAGCGGCGAGGATATGAACTGTGCCGGCTGCCGAGGCCTGACGCACTCCTCTGGGGCAATGATTAAATGAATGACAGATGAAATGAAATGATAGTGGAGAGTTTTGCTGGAATGAAATTTTGACAGGGAAAACCGGAGTACCCGGAGAAAAACCTGTCTACCTCCGTTTTGTCCAGCACAGATCTCACATGGAGTGACCGGGATTTGAACCACGGACCCAGAGGTGAGAGGCCAGCGTGCTGCCGCCTAAGCCACGGAGGCTTCAATCTCAAACAAGAATATAGGGCAAAATACATGAGGACAATAAATATGGGAAAAAGGTTGCTCAGATATCGCTAAAAAACTCAAATAAAACAATAAACGTTCACGACTACCTTATCTGCCGATTGACGTTCCAGAGGAAAATTCCCCAAAGAAGACTGCTGATGGATCCATTTCACCAAGTTAAAGCTGAGCTCCATCCTCGAAACAGGAAACAGCACCCTCGGAGAATCGAACTGCTTCCTCCTCCGGAAATTGCACTGCTCCGTGTAGACGAAAGACATCCTTCCGGCAAAATTCTTCTTTGTGAGTCGGGACTACCCTGACCTCTCTTGAAAAATCCCTGAAGTTCCAGTAGAAAATCGCCATGAAGTTTTTGTAGTAATTTCCGAAGAAATATTCATATTCAGTGAGTATGAAATCGTTTCCATTGCTGTTTGATAGTATTCAGCGTTGAACCACGAAACATGGGTGTAGATGGTTATTCACCACATGTTCGCTTGTGTGGAATGGCGATTAGCGAAGTTCCATGCTGCTATCTTACTCCGTTAATATATGTCCCAATTGCATTAAAGTCCTTTAGCCTTCCATCTTCTCTTCGGTTATGGTAATAGTAGAACAAACTGCCATATTAAACTGCTCCATAATACTGTAGCGTTGTGTCACAAAAGCAATCTGAAGTCTCCCTATTGCACTAGCAGTGTCAGCCGTGGCGTAGAATCTGACGATATAAAGTGCTTCTCAGGTGGCGAGAAAATCACTTTTGTCAGTCGTTTAAAATTGCCAATATCTTCCAAAATAACTTCACGAAATTGTTCAACTTTTCTACACTCCTTAATGTAGCACTGCACAATAGAATAAGCTTATAGGCGACCGCTAACTGTTCATAGCTAATCTTGTAGACGCGTTATAATGTGCGTTTTAACTTCACCTAGTTTTACTCACTGTAAACTTGCACTGCTTGTCTGCTCGAATCTCGTTTAATGCGGTGGCTTCACCACGCGTTATAAAGACGACTCTTTCTACTAATTTCACTCGACGTCTCACCGAAATGACTATATAAGAACTGATACTGAAGATCTGAGCTTAGGTTCTGACGATTTGAGCAATGACGATTTGAGATATATGAGACCGCTCTCTTCTGCGCAAGGCCTTTTATAAACTTCATGAGGGGCGTATCCATCCCTTCCATAGCGTGTTACTGCGTCATCGCTAGAAGTTCCAACTTCGTCAATACATGACGGATTTTCAAAATTCAAAAACTGAAAATAAACTTCACCAAAATTCCAGATCAATGCCTCTACTGCAAATGGATTTCCACAATTCTGCATTCCAAAAAGTAATAAAAATATCATAGTTTCAGCAATCTCCGTCTTCCTTCAGACTATCGTTCATTGGTTCGAGCCTCCCCTCCAATAGCATAATTTCTTCCTCAGCAGAATTCCACGTTTCCTGCGACTGCGTCGTAAATCTCGGATCTTTCTCGAATAAATGCTGACGTCATTGAGAATCTCAGCTCAAGTAGCCTGCTAGCATAACGTCTGCGTCATCCGTGCTTACGTCATGACTACCCATGCCATAACTATGACAGCCATAACTTTCTTCATAATTTCCAAAATAGCCACCGTGGTCTCTATATAATTCAATTTACGGGGGCAGTACATTGTAGGACTCCGAAGCAGCAGTGGCAAAGGACAAGCGGTGAGCCTCTGCCTCCCGCTTCAGAGTCAGAAATGAAGGATCGTAACTCCCAGAGCAGGATACATCGGATAAGTGCACGCCAATACTGTTAGCAATGGCGAGATGGTCCGTGATGATGTCTCCATTGATGGGTACTCCGGGTATCGACAGTGATGTCGGGAGTCCGGAGATCCGACGAAGCTTAGTCCACACTTGAGATGAAGAGTATCCGCCGTCATAGACGACACATACTTTTCCCACGTCATTTTCTTACTCTCCCGAATCAGATATCGGGCTTTAGCACGCATCCTTCTGAAGGTGATAAGGTTGGCCATTGTGTTTTGCCTCCGATAGCATCTGAAAGCACGTCGACGATCTTTAATGGCTGCTGCAATCTCGGCTGTCCACCAAGGGACAAGCTTCCGTAGTGAGTTGCCGGATGAGGAAGGTATTGTTTCCTCAGCAGGAGCCAAAACACCATTCGTTATGTGAATGGTATGATCGTCGACACTCCCAAAGATATCTTCGGCAAACACCGCACGTGCCGTGAATGTTGGCCAATCAGCCCGACGGAGAAGTCATCGACTTGGTAACTCGATGGCGCTCTGGTTCGGAAGAGGAACGATAATTGGAAAATGGTCACCTTTACAAAGGTTGTCGTGTACACCCCACTGTAGCAGGGGAACCAGCGCACGACTGCACAAGGTAATATTGACACTTGAATAAGTGCCGTGTGCAATAGAGAAGTGCGTAGGTTCCCCTGTGTTCAACAAACATAGGTCCAGCCGCCTGATCAGCCTCTCAAAATCTCTCCCTTTACTGCTAGTGGTAGCGGAGTCCCAGATAGTGTTGTGGGCAATAACATCTCCCAGAAGAAGAAAAGGAGGGGGGAGCTGAGAGACTAGATCCACCAGCTGGCCGTAATCCGGTTGAGAATCAGGCGGGATGTACACGTTACATACTGTTGCCATTACTGGCAACGAAGTACGAACTGCAACTGCTTCTAGCTGAGTACGCAACGGCACCTCTTCACTAAAGAGGCTAGAGTGGACGAGAGTGCAGACGCCACCGGCGGCCACAGCTCCGTCCACCCGGTCTTTAGAGAAGAGTTTGAAGTGTCGCATTGTTGTCTCATGTCCAGGACGAAACCTGGATTCCTGAAGACAGACAATGGTTGCCGTAAACTGAGAAATCAATTGGCGTACTTCAGCGAGATGTCGAAAATAGCTATTACAGTTCCATTGAAATAGTGCCATAGTGTGGACTTAAGTAGGAGATAGTCGTCTACTTATGCTTAACCGTTTGCCAACCATCCCTATCCTTTGGAGGAGGTGATAGGGTAGGAGAGCATTCCTCAATCTCCACATCTCCTTCGGAGGACGAAGAAAACGGATTGAATGCTCTCTTGGTTGGCGAACGGTTATCGCCGGACTTTCCAGGTCTCGCTCTTGGTGAAGAGCGAGAGCGGTGACGAGGGACCTTCTCCCGGTCCGAAGACTGGGAGTCCGTCCCCAGCACGTCCCGACTATTTTTCTTTTTGAACCGGCGTTGACCTCTATTTGGGGAAGTAGTTGGTCCCTTCCCCCCTGACGTCTCCGTCCTGCCAAACAATGCAGCACTTGCTGGCACTGCTCCTCCGGTGGTCGTAGAAGCAGAATTGCCAGCAGATATTGGAGCTGCCTTTTCAGCAGGAGGGCAAGAGGGACGGCGATGAACAGTCTCTTTCTTGCCCACCGTTCCTGTTCCCTGTTTTATTTGGCTGGGTATGGGTCCAGCCGTGGCCGGCGAAGACTTCCTCCTAGAACGAGTCGGAGATGGCTTCATCACTGGCCTTATCGGAGGAGTTACCTTCTCCGATGGCGCCGGTTTAGATGGAGGCACCTGCGCCTTTTGTTAGATGCCAGAAGAAGATTCCGTAACCTTCTTCTGGCTAACAGGGGCGATAATAGGGCTATTTGTAGCCCCCTTAATAGTGGTAACTCGTTTCGAACTTGTTTCCGTTGTCAAATTTGCCGCTTGACTACTGGATTCTTTTGATACCTTTTGTGCATATGATACTGAGAAAATAGGAGAGGCCATGGAGCGATATTTTCTGCGTGCTTCAGTGTAGGAGAGCTCGTCTAAGGTCTTAACTTCTTGAAATTTCTTCTCCTCTAGGAAGGCAGGACATTCCTTCCAGCGAGGAGAGTGCTCTCCCTTGCAATTTGGACATGCGGGAGGTGGTGTACATTCCGCTCCCTCATGAGTGGCCTTGCCACAGGAAAGACAGATAGGCTTTCCCGAGCAACGCGATGAGGTATGTCCAAATCGCTGACACTGAAAACACTCCAATGGAGATGGAATATACGGTCGCACATCGAGAGTATACATTGACACTTTGACCCTCCTGGGCAGGCTATCCGACTCAAACGATAAGATGAACGCCCCGGTGTCAACTAGTACACCATTCATCTTACGTTTGATTCGTCTCACCTCGACAACGCCATGCTTTTCAGTTCTTTCCAGGATACGCTCGTCGGTAGTTTTCACCAGATCCCTATGAAATACTAAACCTTTCTTCAGGTTTAGGGACTGGTGCTTCACTACCTCGACTGGAATATCACCGAATGTTGTCGTCCCAAGAAGACCTTCCGTCTGTCTCTTTCCTTGAGTTTTTATGAGTAGTGCACCGTTTCGCAGCTTTTATTACTGTGTTTACATCGCCCCATTTCCCCTCAATTGCATCATGCAAATCAAAAGGATCAACGTTTGTAAAATTTTGCCCATCGGTCCTTGTTACAATAAGGTACCGAGGGAAAAACGTTGAATCCTTTTCATCAAGCGGCGATACTAGAGGCATAAACTTCCTCTTCTTAAATTTTAAAGACGGCTTTGTAAGGTAGCCATCCTGTGAAGTAAAGGACGCTATGTTTGGTCCCACGAGTAGCTAGGGAACTAAAAGTCAACTCCCGGCAGAGCCCCGCTTACCCGGGGTAAGGCTAGAGTTCTCCAGAGGTGGGTCGCTTGTGACTACTCACCCAGTAGCCATTCATCACCTCGCCACGACCACTCAGCTTGTTATTAGGAGAGGATTCCACCTCCTGTCACGCACACACACATTTACACCAAAGAAAGAAAAGATGAGACAAGGGCCAACTAAGGCGGGAAAGTGAAAGACTCCCTAGGCCTAGGATACCCTAATACCGTCGGGGTCGAAAAAGAACAAGAATTGACCAAGAGAGGTCGACAGCAAAGAAGACGGAAAGGAGCCAGGCACAAGTAAGTGGAAGCAATGCCGGACTCAGCTGGGGTCCCGTGGTCGCTAACCCACGTCCCACTAGATGTGAGCCCCTGAGGGGACGCCAGAAGATTTGAATGAGTTTTTGAATGGTATGGACTCCGTCTTGAGAAAAGAATTCATGATGAAAATTAATAAATGTAAAACAAAAATATTGGAATGCAGTCGAAATAAATAAGAAACCTCTATGGACATCGAATTGGCAGGTGAAAAGCTGAAGGAAGTAGGAGAATTCTGTTACTTAGGAAGCAAAATAACCAGTGATGGACGAAATAAAGAGGATATAAAAAGTAGGTTGGCTCAGGCATGGAAAACATTTCTACAAAAAAGGGATCTGTTGGCATCGAATATAGATTTTGGTATTAGGAAGTCATTTTTGAAAGCCTTTATCTGGTGCGTGGCGCTCTATGGAAGTGAAACTTGGACTATTGGTGCAGTAGAAAAGAGGAGAATTGAAGCGTTTGAAATGTGGTGTTACAGGAGAATGATGAAGATCGGATGGGTAGATAGGGTTACAATCGAAGAGGTATTAAGACGAGTGGTACAGGAGAGAAGTTTCAGGTGACTGCTAATGAAGATAAGAGATAGGTTGGTAGGACACATAACAAGACACCCAGGAATAGCAAGCTTAGTTATGGAAGGAAGGGTCGAGGACAAGAACTGTAGGGGTAGACCAAGGTTAGAATATGTTAAACAGATTGCCTCGGATGTAGGGTGTGGTAGCTATGTAGAGATGAAACGATTAGCTCAGGACAGGGAGGCATGGAAAGCTGCATAAAACCAGTTAAAAGACTGATTACTCAAACAACAACACAACGTGAAAGAAATGAGTTACCGCCATTTTTGTACATAAAAGCGTGCTATTTTGTAATAAATATCTTATTTCTTTCAGGTCAGGGGATATAGATTCTTGTTTCCCCGCCTAATGCGACTGGGCACACAATGTGTGTTGACCGACTGGAAAGCATGGCTTTGTTGTTTTAGTTTTCTTGTAATTAGATTTTTCGTGAGGGTTTTCAACTTCAATCAGATTAGAATATTTAACCCTTTTTTTATTAGCTTGCGGAATTAGTCCGAAACAAACCCTCCGAACTAGGCTAGGTGTTTGTTACTTTTTTAATAAATTTTACTCGAAGTTACATAAGCCTGGATGTTATTATTTTATAGTTTAAGTGTTTCTTGCGGTGTACTTCTTGGGTCAACATGACACATACCTTGTCTGCGCAGATTGCCCCGGGATCTTGCACTTTCGTGCGCACTGGCCTCCTACATCCAATCCTCTTCGGCATATGTGTACGGATGATGAGTTGTCTGGGAAGTCATTTCGGTTAGTGGCGACCCTAACAGCTCGTCTGACGGGCTCATACACCTGCATTTAAAATGGCGCCCAACTAGAGTTGCTGATTTTGGACAACCTGTCGTTTTCTTTTAAGAGGATGTTAACACTGATTAAAGGCTAGCTGACTGGACTAAGACGAATTCTAGAAGGTCATTTTACAATGGTCCAATTAAACGGCTGTGAGTTAAAATTATTGCGGCCTGCAAGTACCGGTAATTTATTTCTGCGATATGTTATAGATTATGAATTGAAATTATCAAAAATATTTAGCTTTTCTATTTTATTCCATTTTTTCTGTCGTTACATTTAAATGAAACTGAAATAGTCTTACGTCTTTAACCAACCCGAGAAACGTCGGGTAAAACAGCTAGTATTTTATACATATTCAGGGCTTATTTATTTAGGGTATGGTGTCTATTACCGGGAGTGTCCGAGGTAATGTTCGGCTCGTCAGAGGCTGTATCTGCTTCAAGCGGACACCCATGGGGTGAGCTTCAAGTTCTGTTCAATTTCAAGTAGTTACAACTATCACTACCAGATGTCACTGACACCTAGTGGTGAACGTTGGAACTTTGATAGAGCGTTTCAACGAAATATAACCTAGAAATTTAGCTTCACACAAGTTAGTTTAGTTAGTGGAAAGATCTTTTACATGCTATAAATCTATGACATGGGACCACGGGCTTTACTTCCCCTGAAAGGGGATTTTAACACTCTTAAAAATCCGATGACTTCGGCCGGGTTTGATCGTGGGCACAGCAGTTCAGCGTCCTACCAACTACGCCACCGAAGCTACTATTCAGGGCTTGCATTAGTCAACTTCATCCATATCAAGCCAACCTCTTCTCACAAGTACTGGGAAGGAGAATCATGGAATTGCCAGAATGCAACATCAACAGGAAATGTGGTAGATAAATAATGCGTGAATGATAAGGGCAAGTTGACAGTATGACTTGCGATGATAAGTCACTGGATCTCCTCCTATTCTAGGATTTGTATCCAATGCACGCTATTCTTATTTCTGAAAATCGCACATTTATGGGCCAGCTGAGTATCCCCGAGTAGTGGAGGAACATAATTATTATATCTTCTCCGGAACAGGGAAATCCTCTTCTTAGCTCAATACATAAGGTTATAGGTTATTCATTTACAGTCCAACTTCGATATCTCGAAGTGCTTTCGGAAATAGAAATTACTTCGAGATATAGAAATACATGAAAAAGGGGTTCTATCTATAGATATAATACGCTAAGGTGTATGTTTCACAAA
Source organism: Meconema thalassinum (assembly GCA_946902985.2). NCBI lineage: Eukaryota > Metazoa > Arthropoda > Insecta > Orthoptera > Tettigoniidae > Meconema > Meconema thalassinum. The sequence goes on along the minus strand of OX336394.1, from coordinate 240,889,838 downwards.
TCTCATGCTCCTAAATCAGAGGGAGTTAGAAGGTGAAGTTTGTTCCAAAATCTTCCAAATAGTACAGGAAAAATCTTGCATTTCTTGAAAAGTCAACGGAAATATATTTATCTATATATATAAAAATCAATCTTACGTGATAGTTTGTCTGTGGGTGTGTATGTCTCCTATGCGTTCATATACCATTCGTCCGATTGCGATGAAACTTGGGTGAGATGTTGAGTACACTCCAAGGAAGGTTTCTGACTTAGTAAATCCATTTTACAATAGGTAGCGCACGCGTAGATTCAACAAATGTGCGACGATGCGCGAAGCATTTCAACAAAGTCCCGTATGTGTTCTTATACCATTCGTCCGATTGCGATGAAACTTGGGTGAGATGTTGAGTACACTCCAAGGAAGGTTTCTGACTTAGTAAATCCATTTTACAATAGGTAGCGCAGGCGTAGATTCAACAAATGAGCGACGATGTGCGAAGCATTTCAACAAAGTCCCGTATGTGTTCATATACCATTCGTCCGATTGCGATGAAACTTGGGTGAGATGTTGAGTACACTCCAAGGAAGGTTTCTGACTTAGTAAATCCATTTTACAATAGGTAGCGCACGCGTAGATTCAACAAATGAGCGACGATGCGCGAAGCATTTCAACAAAGTCCCGTATGTGTTCATATACCATTCGTCCGATTGCGATGAAACATGGGTGAGATGTTGAGTACACTCCAAGGATGGTTTCTGACTTAGTAAATCCATTTTACAATAGGTAGCGCACGCGTAGATTCAACAAATGAGCGACGATGCGCGAAGCATTTCAACAAAGTTCCGTATGTGTTCATATACCATTCGTCCGATAGCGATGAAACTTGGGTGAGATGTTGAGTACACTCCTAGGAAGGTTTCTGACTTAGTAAATCCATTTTACAATAGGTAGCGCACGCGTAGATTCAACAAATGAGCGACGATGCGCGAAGCATTTCAACAAAGTCCCGTATGTGTTCATATACCATTCGTCCGATTGCGATGAAACTTGGGTGAGATGTTGAGTACACTCCAAGGATGGTTTATGACTTAGTAAATCCATTTTACAGTAGGTAGTGCACGCGTAGATTCAACAAATGAGCGACGATGCGCGAAGCATTTCAACAAAGTCCCGTATGTGTTCATATACCATTCGTCCGATAGCGATGAAACTTGGGTGAGATGTTGAGTACACTCCAAGGAAGGTTTCTGACTTAGTAAATCCATTTTACAATAGGTAGCGCACGCGTAGATTCAACAAATGAGCGACGATGCGCGAAGCATTTCAACAAAGTCCCGTATGTGTTCATATACCATTCGTCCGATTGCGATGAAACTTGGGTGAGATGTTGAGTACACTCCAAGGATGGTTTCTGACTTAGTAAATCCATTTTACAGTAGGTAGTGCACGCGTAGATTCAACAAATGAGCGACGATGCGCGAAGCATTTCAACAAAGTCCCGTATGTGTTCATATACCATTCGTCCGATAGCGATGAAACTTGGGTGAGATGTTGAGTACACTCCAAGGAAGGTTTCTGACTTAGTAAATCCATTTCACAATAGGTAGCGCACGCGTAGATTCAACAAATGAGCGACGATGCGCGAAGCATTTCAACAAAGTCCCGAATGCATTCATATACCATTCGTCCGATAGCTATGAAACTTGCGTAAAATGTTGTGTACACTGCAGGGAAATTTTCTGGCTTAGTACATCCACTTTACAATAGGCAGCGCACGATTAGATTCAACAAATGAGCTACGACGCGCGAAGCATTTCAACAAAGTCACGTTTGCGTTCATATACCATTCGTCCGATAGCGATGAAACTAGGCTGAGATTTTGTGTGCACTCCAGGGAAGGTTTCTAGCTTAGTAAATCCCTTTAAAAATAGGTAGAGCACGAGTAGAATCAACAAATGAGCAACGGCGCGCGAAGCGTTTCAACAAAGTCCCATTTAATTTCATATACCATTCATCCGATAGCGATGAAACTTGGGTGAGATGCTGTGTACACTCCAGGGAAGGTTTCTGGCTTAGTACATACATTTTACAATAGGTAGCGCACCAGTAGATTCAACAAATGAGCGATGACACGCGAAGCGTTTCAACAAAGTCCCGTATAAAGTCATATACCATTCGTCTGATAGTGATAAATGTTTGGTGAATTGTTGTGTACACTCCAGGAAAGGTTTCTGGCTAAGTAAATCCATTTTACAATACGAAGCGCACGTTTATGTTCAACAAATGAGTGACTACGCGCGAAGCGTTTCGACAACGTCCCGTATACGTTCACATACCATTCATCCGATTGCGATGAAACTTGGGTGAGATGTTGTGTACACTCCAGGGAAGGTTTCTGACTGAGTACATCCATATTACAATATGTAGCGCAAGAGTAGAATCAACAAATGAGCGACGACACGCGAAGCGTTTCAACCAAGTCCCGTATGCATACATTTACCATTCGTCCGTACCTATGAAACTTGGGTGAGATGTTGTGTACACATCATGGAAAATTTCTGGCTTAGTAAATCCCCTATACAATATGCAGCGCACAAGTTGATTCAACAAATGAGGGACGACGCGCGAAGCGTTTCAACAAAGTCCCGTATAAGGTCATATACCATTCTGCCGTTAGCGGTGAAACTTGGGTGAAATATGGTTGACACTCCTAGGAAGGTTTCTGGCTTAGTAAATACATTTCACAGTAGGTAGCACACGAGTAGATTCGACAAATGAACGACGATAGCGATGAAACTTGGGTGAGATGTTGTGGACACTTACGTGACGGTTTCTAACTTAGTAAATACATTTTACAGTAGGTAGCGCACGAGTAGATTCAACAAATGAGTGACGGAGTGCGAATCGTTTAAACAAAATCAGGTATGCGTTCATATACTATTCATCCGATTGCGATGAAACATTGATCAGTTATTTTGTACCCGCCAGGGAAGGGGACTTAGTAAATCAATTTCACAATAAGTAGCGCAAGAGTAGATGCAACAAATGGGTGACGACGCGCGAAGCGTTTCAACAAAATTCCCTATTGCGTTCATATAACATTCTTCGATTGCGATGAAACCTTGATGAGTTATTGTGTACACGCTAGGGAAGGGCTTCGACTTAGTAATACATTTCTCAATAGGTAGCGCACGAGTAGATTCAACAAATGAGTGACAGCGCACGAATCGTTTAAACAAAAACCCCTATACGTGCATATACCATTCATCCGATTGCGATGAATCATTGATGAGTCATTGTGTACACGCCAGGGAAGGGTTTCGACTTAGTAAATCCATTTCACAATAGGTAGCGTACGATTAGATTCAACAAATGAGTGACAGCGATGAAACTTTTTGAAAGTTGTTGTGCACGCTCCCTCGAATGGTTCTAAATTAGAAAATCCATTTTATGATAGCTTAGAGGCAGTTAACATGTGTATCCAAAAGCACTTCAAGAAACAGAATTTCAACGCCAACACTTTCTTTGGTTGGCATTGCAACGCATGCCGGGTACAGCTTGTTTGTTTATAAAATGCTTTTAAACAAATAAACAAGACGATAGCCCCTGGCAGAACTGTGTCGCGTACAGCCGCATAGCACTAGCGCCAGGCGGGTAGTCTGTACACATGGGGCGCACACAACCAGCAGCAGTCATGAGTTGCACTCTGATTTAATAAATATCGACAAATTGTTTAAAAAGTGCGTTTAAACAAATACACATATTTATAGAAGCCCGCATAACAGTAAAGCCAGGCGGGTGGTTTATACACATGTGAGAGTTCTCGCACGGGTCCGCTAGTTATCATAGTCAACTCTGCTCAATCAAACAGTGCGCCTCATCACAGGATGCATTCGTCCTACTAATACTCAATGGTTACCAGTTCTAAGTAATATTCCCCCACCACATTTAAGAAGATGTCAGTCGTTGCTGAACACCTACAAAAGAATCAACACGAATCCACTATTACCAATACAAGCAGAACTTTCAGTTCTATCAGCTCATCGATTAAAAACAAGACACCCGTCGTGGCAAACAGCAGATAGCTTGCTGACCAACAACTTCAATATCAAAGATGCCTGGATTAATCAATGGCGGAAAAAACTTCCCTGACACACCATGGATTAATTATTAATCCTGGCTGGCTGCTTGGCTCAGCGGTAACGTTCTTACTCCGTGGGCCCAAGGTTGCAGGTTCGTATCCTGGCGCAGTCAGCTGGCATTTGAGGGTGCGCAAATGCGAGGGAGCCGTGTCAGTAGATTTACTGGCACGTTGATGATCCCCTTCAGGGCAGGATTCCGGCACCGCGGCGTCTCTAAAAATCAGAGTAGTTAAAAAGGACGTAAACCAATAACATTATTATTATAATTATTAATCCCTGGGAAAGACCTGCAGGGTTTAACATATCTAGGCGTCACTGGTGCTTGTTGAACCGGTTCAGAACTGGCCAGGGCAGGTGTGGATATATACTACATCAATGGGGATGGAAGTCTTCTCCACATTGCGACAGTGGAGAAGAGAAGCAGGCTATAGATCACATAAAGCTTGATTTCCTCCTCAGAGCCTTCAGTGGTACACTGGAAGATCTACACAGGCTATCTCAAGAGGCTGTTGACTGCCTTCTCCATTTCTGACTACAAACTTGAGATTATGTATTACTGTATACAGGATGTATCGTAATTATACCGACAAAAAATCCCGGACGCTCTGCGTGTTATGTAAAAGACGATGCCATAATCGGATTGGCGGATAAAATTTTTCCCTTCGAGAAAATGAGGTTACTTTGTTACTTCCGGGCGCGAGATTCAAATTGACGGGCTCGCCGTATTTGCTGAGCCAGAGTGTGGTGCAAGCCGAGGCGAACGAGGAAACTTGCGCAATCCCACCAGCATATCTCTTGTCCTCTTCTATCACACTCCCTTCCCATGCTTGAAGCACAGCAGTGGCCATGTACCTTGGGTGTGTGTAGAATCTGTCTGATAACCGGTGTTAATTGTGATGGCTGTATTAGTGTGTTTATCTGTTTTTTAATTCAAGTAAGGACTGCAACTTTGAAATTTTCAAATAGTTCCTACTTTTGCCGCCAAACGCCACCGTCAACGACTACTAGGCCTAGTTCAGAACTTAGCTACGAGACGCCACCGTAACGAACGTAGAAACCTAAGAGCGCTGTTTAACTTATACAATATAGCTTCTCACAGGTGTAATTTGTGGAAGGTTCTTTAACATGCCATAAATAAATAAATAAATAAATAAATAAATAAATAGCCGACTGTCGCTATTGTTGTTTACCACTTACTCTCACTGTCTGAGGGGCACATTGACCTCAACCCGTCTTTCAGCCTTAAGTAGCATAATAAGCTATTGACAGAAATACGCAGTCCAGGTACCCTGAACAACTGCATCCATATTGTGATTCCCATGTCACACGTAAAGAACGTAATTCAACTGTATTTTGGGGTAGATGACCTCGTAGTTCCACTCCTTAAAAAACAATAACTAACTACTAACAACTGCATATTCACTAGTGCTGTGCTTTAGTCGATGAATCGAACCAATTAAAAATAGTAGTGTGGTGAAATCATCAGCTTCTAAAGGCTAAAAGCCTTGTCGTTGCAGCCATTTCTTACGGTCTTCAGCAGTTATCTTCATATTGGCATACGATTCACATTCCATTTCCTTGACAATGTTCTTGAGATACGATTGTCTTGGTTATCCCCTTGGTTTCTTCCCCAAAATTTTTCCTTCAAAAATGACCTGGAGGAGAGTGTCATGTCTGAGTATGTGTCCCATGAATTTTGATTTCCATTTCTTGATGGTGTTCAATAGGCATCGATTCTCCTGAATTTGGTTCAGAACAAGCTCATTTCTCTTTCTTTCCGTCCAGCTTGTTCGGGTCATTCGTCTCCAAAACCACATTTCAGCTGCCTCAAATTTGATTCTTCTCTTTTCCCCAGTGTCCATGTTTCACAACCATAGGTCAACACACTCCAAACAAAGGTCTTGAGAAATGACTTCCTTATCTTCAAGTTGAGGTGCCCATTGAGCAGCAAATTCTTCTTATTTTGAAAGGCTTTCTTCGCCAACACTATTCTTTTCTTAATTTCTGAGATGCATCTGTTGTCATAATTAATCACTTCCCAAATAGCAAAATTCCGTTACTTGTTCAATGGTACTATCGTTTAACATTATATTAGCTAAAATTGGTTGTTTCTTTTTATCAGCCACCATTAATTTTGTTTTCCGAGAATTAACTCTTAGCCCGAATTTTCCTAAGGATATCTGAAAACTTTTAACATTCTATTCATTTCACATGCAGAGTTTGTTAAAAGTGCAATATCATCTACAAAGCGAATGCTATGAACCTGTACTCCATTAAATTTTAATCCTTTTGTTTTCTCTTTTAATGCATTTACTGCAGCTTCTATATAGATATTAAAGATATGTGGTGATAGAGGACAACCCTGCCTTACACTTCTTCTTATTTTTGCTTCTCTTTTATTGTCATTGACTGTTATTTCGGTAGTTTGATTTTTATATCAGTTCAGAATAAGGCGCCTGTCTTTCCAGTCAATCCCGACTTAAGCCAATGTAAGAAATAAGGTTTTCCAATTGACATTATCAAATGCCTTTTCTATATCAATGACTACTATGTAGGCTTTTCGATTAACTTCCAGTCTTCTTTCTAAAATCTGACGTAATGCTAGGATAGCCTCCCTAGTCCCTTTCCTTGTTCTAAATCCATGCTGATCACTATCCAGATGTTGTTCAATTTTCTTGATTAGTCTATCTTTGATGATGATCAATAAAATCTTTGATGCATGTGAAAGAAGGGCTAAAGTTCTATAATTAGAACATTCACAAGCATTTCCTTTCTTGGGTAGTGTGATTGTTCGACTTTTAATAAAATCAGGAGGTACAATTCTGTCCTCATAGCATTTAGTAATGATTTTAAAAAGGCATTCCTTAATGCTTACATCACAACATTTTAAGAGCTCTGCAGGAATGTTATCTACACCAGTTGCTTTATTTCCTTTCAGTTTAGGTAGTGCTGCATGAAACTCTGCTTTAGTTAAAGTTGGTGTAGGAAAAGTAATTGTATTTATAAATGACTTGCAGCCGAATGGCCATTAGCAGGATAGCACAAAACCAGTGCATGGAATTATTATTATTATTTGCAATTTGGCGTGCTAGCATCAGCTATTGTAAGATTGACAGGTTATTAAAAGTTAGCTGATGCTCATGCCTTTGTTTCAGAAAGATAAAAGGGATAATATCTACTTCCACAATGGAGGAAAAACATTCAGTCCAAATTCCACATCTCGCACGCATAGGGAAAAATTGCTTTGCATTCCAGCTACTTCATTTCCGTGTGAGAGAGTGTTCAGTGAAGTTCGAAAAATATTGTTACTAAGAGAAGGGCAGCTGAGGATGACAAATTACTGACATATCTGAAGTCCTGGAGCAAAGACGTGTGACTGTAAGTAACTGTGAACTTCAACTTCAAGCTCTTGTGTCATTAAATAATCAATATTGAAATATATTTTACGTTCGACGACGTCGAAATGTAAATATTATATGTCAGAAAACTGTATCACGATGAGGGTCATTATAACACTATTATTCATTATGAAACAGTCCTGTCGCATCAATGGCTACGTCTCTTCTAAATTCGGAACATGCTAGGGCGTTCCCTGAAAGCGACGCGCGCCACTTGCGCCCGAGTGACGTGAGAAATGAGCGAGGGTTACCTACTCATGAACGGGGTAGGTTAAAGAAGTTAGTTCAACCAAAACAACTGAGGCTAAGATTTGCTACCCTCAGTATTGGAACGTTGACTGGCCGACATCGTGAGCTAGCAGAAATGCTTAAACACAGGCGTGTCAACATTGCCTGCATCCAGGAGACCAAGTGGAGGGGTTCAAAGGCGAAAGAAATTGGAGATGGCTACAAACTCATCTATCACGGTACCAGCGCAGCACGAAACGGTGTAGCAATAATCGTAGACCAGCACTACCGCAACAGTGTCACCAATGTCAACAGGGTGTCAGATAGGCTTATGTCTATCAAGACTGATTCAACAGAAATCACTGCCCACATTATATCTTGCTACGCACCTCAAACTGGATGTACAGAGGATGAGAAAGATGAATTCTAGAACAGTCTGGATATCCACCTTCGAGCAATCCCCCAGGATGAGTCCATTATTCTTGGAGGAGACTTTAATGGACATGTTGGGTCTCAGCGTGAAGGATATATGCGATGCCATGGAGGACATGGGCTTGGTGTGCGCAATGATGACGGATGTCGGATACTTGACTGTGCAGAAGCTCATAACTTGATTGTGACCAACACATATTTCAAAAAGAGGCTAACACATCTGGCTACTTATACCAGTGGAGGACATGCTACTCAGATCGATTACTGGCTAGTTCGGCAACGAGATATGAAGCTGGTGGCAGATACCAAAGTGATTCCGTATGACAGCGTTGCCCCTTAACACCAATTTCTTGTCCTCGATATTCAGAAAAACGTTAAGTGACCCAAAACAAAACCTAAAACTGGGCCTGAGCGTATCAAGTGGTGGAGATTGAATGCCCACCGCAATGAGTTGGTCGCAGCCTTGGCAAACTTCTCCGTGAAGTCTGATCAATCAGTTGATGGCATGTGGAGGGATGCTGTGAAACAGATACATCAGGCGGCGAAAGAAACTGTGGGAAAAACCATACCCGGACGAAAATACATTGTTAAACAGACCTGGTGGTGGAGTGATAAAGTCAAGCAAGTTATCAGGGAGAAAACGATGGCCTGCAAGACTTGGTGGAACTCGCGTCTTTATACTGACCTCCAGCAATACCGTAACCTGAAATCAGCAGCAAAAAGAGCAGTAGCTGCTGCAAAGGACAATTATTATCAAGACCTGTACGACCAGCTTGACACACCATCAGGAGAAAATAATGTATATCGTCTTGCTAAGTCCCGTAATCGTTCAACTCAGGACATTGGACATGTCATGCATATCAGGGATGCGAACGCTAAGCTACTACGAGAACAGCAATCTATCCTCCAACGTTGGGCAGACTACTTTTTTGGCATCTGCAACGAAGAATTTCCACACCCACCAATTGCAAGTCCTGATCCTACCTTAGGACCCGTTCCTCCAATTACATCCGAGGAAGTAATGCTTGCCATTAGCAAGATGAAGAGTTGATGATGATGATGATGATGATAATTGTTGTTTTAAGGGGCCTAACATCGAGGTTATCGGCCCCTAAAGAAGATGAAGAGTGGGAAAGCAACTGGCCCAGATGACTTACCGACGGAAATATGGAAAATTCTAGGAAGGCTTGCCTCAGAATTCCTTGCCATACTCTTTAACCGGATCATTGCTGAGAACCAACTTCCCCATGCATGGACAACTAGCATAACAGTTCCAATCTGGAAGGGAAAAGGTGATGTGGGTGACTGCTCAACTTATTGCCCTATTCGACTCCTCTGTTATACGTTTAAAATATTTGAGCGTGTGCTTGATTGTAGACTCAGAAATATTGTCACTGTAACACCAAACCAGTGTGGGTTTGTTAAGGGATGCAGTACCATCGATGCTGTCCATGCCACACGCCTTTTAATGGAAAAGCACAGAGAGAGGCAGTGGAGTGTACACCTGGCATTTCTCGATTTAGAGAAAGCTTTTGACCGTATCCCTCATGATCTTATTTGGCGAGTTCTTCTTTGCCATGGAGTCCCTGAGGAATATGTAAGCTGGGTGCAACTTCTGTATCGCAATGCCACTAGTGTAGTTCGGAGTCCAGCTGGAGTCTCCCCACCTTTTGAAATCACTGTGGGTGTTCATCAGGGTTCTGCTCTATCACCACTGTTATTCATCCTCTGCATGGATACAGCAACGGCGGACATACACACCTCACATCCCTGGACCCTTCTCTATGCGGATGGTGTGGTACTTGTCCAAAAAACCCGCCCTGAACTCCAGCACAGGGTTCAAACGTGGAACGACAGACTGGCTGAAAATGGACTACACCTCAATATCCAGAAGACAGAATACCTGGAATGTGGCCCCCAAACTAGAGCTACCATCAGTATCAGCACAGAAAATCTGAAGAAGACCATGCATTTTAAGTACTTAGGGTCCACTGTCACTTCAAATTGTGACGCCACTCCTGATACTCGGATGAGGGTAAACGCAGCCTGGCTCAAGTGGAGACAAGTCACTGGAGTTCTCTGTGATAAAAAGATGCCTCTGCATGTAAAGGCAAAGGTCTATAAGTATGTGGTACGCCCAGCAGCCATCTATGGGACTGAATGTCGCCCTATCACCAAACAACATGAGCAAATTTTGAATACGATGGAAATGAAGATGCTCCGATGGTCGATGGGGCTGACCCGATTTGACCACGCAAGGAACACAGACGTCCGGCGAAGATTTGGTGTTGCACCAATTGTCGAGAAGGTGAGGGAGGCTCGTCTACGCTGGTACGGTCACGACATGAGAAGACAGAGCAACTCAGTTGCCAAAAGAGCACTCCACATCAACCCAGGTGGAACAAGACCACGTGGAAGACCTGCAAAGCGGTGGACTGACAACATCAGGGCTGACATGCAAGCTGTCGGTCTAACACCTGAAGATGTCAACGACCGAAAGAAGTGGAGGAGATGTAGCCAAGTAGCAGTCCCCGCAAGGGATTAATGCTAGGAAGAAGAAGAAGAAGATTCATTATGAAACAGTTTCTCCCACCAATCAGAGCTCAAGAAACAGTTGTGTGACCAATTAGGTAAGGATGGCATCACATCTGCGCTGACATCCACGGCCTCCTATTTTAAATTTCACTGCGTGGCTAGTGTCATAGTGGGGTAATCGAAGAGGCCATGGTCAAATACAAGGTATTCTCTGCGTCCTATACTCTTTGTTCAGTACATAAAACTGGTGAAATCTCGACATATATTTATGAATATTTATGTTCGAACATAAAATAGTTATAATTATCGTCGAACATAAACAGTCGTATGCAACTCGTCTATAATGGTAATTAAGACACTGGTATTGAAATTATAAAACTCGCTTCGCTCGTTTTATAAACATACTCGTGTCTTAATTATTGCCATTATAGACTCGTTGCATAATGTACCCTATTAAATAATAGGCCTATTATTAACTTAAATGCTTTTCAATTTATATTTTTTTTCTTACACGTCACCAATATAATAACAAGTAGTTCCATGAAGAACTATACAGTCTATTTTCATATATCCTACTCGTGTTAATTGCCTCTATCAACATAAAAATTACAGTTTGAAGGTTGTGATAGATTCGTAGATATTGAGAACCGTCTAAATATTTCGGATGGTCGCCAGGTTGGATTTTTTATTTATGTACTATTACAAGAAGATTATTGAGTACGTGTGGTATTCAAACTTCCAGTTTCAACCAAGCAAGCAAGGTGAACAGACGTGCAGTGAAGTGTAAGGAAGAATGGGAATCGCTATTCAGCAGTACCGGGCGGTCATCGGCCGCTGGCAGGCTAGAGTGAAGTGCGATTTCGGTGTCGGGAAGGTGATAGTGGGCAACGTCACTGAACAGATGGGGGTTTTGGCGATGGGGATGGTAGCGCTGGTTGTGGCGACGCTACTATTAATTGGAGGAGTGGAGTCAAACCCAGGGCCTGGTCAGCTGGGATGGCAAGAAATGGAAAAAATAAGGGAAATTGTAAAGGAAGTGTCACAAAATGACCAGGTCCGGGACATTCTTCGTGAGCAATGTAAGGAATTCAAGGAGATGAAGACATGTATAAGAGAAGAGATGGGAATAGTGACAGAAAGGCTGGCCGAGAATAGTAGAGAGATAAAAGACCTGAGAGAAAAGGTGAAGATATTAGAGGTGGAGGTAAATGAATTAAGGAAGACCAAGCTGGATGAGAGAAAGAAAAACGTCTTCATTTACGGAATAAAGGAAGATGCCAAGGAAAGCACCGAGGATCTAACATCCAAGGTGCTCCGAGTGATTAGTGAAGGCATGCGGATAAACATTGGAGTCTCAGAGATTGACAATGTGACCAGGATAGGGCGAGGAAGGGGCACGAGGCCCGTGAAAGTGTCATTAGTTTCTTCGCTGATGGCTCACAGAATTCTGGCGAACACAAGGAACTTGAAAGGGGAGAGGATATGGATAAGGAGAGAAATGAGTAAAGAAGAGGCAAGCGAGCAACGGACCTTGCAGTTTCATTTAAGGAAGGCAAGGAGCTCTGGTCTCAAGGCTTATGTAAAAGGTAATAGACTGGCGGTTAGCGGCAACAACTGGGATCGGATTTGGACAGTGGCACAACTCCATGATATGGAGAAGCAACAACAACAGGAGACAGTTAGACCTAGCAACCAGGTGGAAGCAGTTGTCGGGTCAGAGGAAAGTGCGGTGATGAGTCAACAGAGAGCAGCGACCTCCAAGTCCAACACGGAAGTGGCGCGAGCAGGAACGACTAACGTCAGCGCCAGGATCACCGGACAAGTGCGTGGTTTGCAGAAAGGTGAGACTGGCAAACAACGAGTTACTAGTCTAAAAGAACTTTGGGGCAAGAAAACCTTGGCAGAGCAGTTTAATGTGGAGAAGGAGGTCATTTCTTCTCCAGGTGGTAGTATACTAGAGTTAGAGAAAGCTAGAGTTACTAGAAGTAAAGCTACCGCCAGCGAGGAGGGTAGGGGTAAAAAATAACTAAACTGGAATATTGCTAGCGTAAATATAGAGGGTTTTTTAAATAAGAGAGGCAACGATGTAGTTTTGACCCTAATAGAAGATATGCAGATTGTAGGATTTGTTGAGAGTTGGCTCCCTGTAGGTTGCGAGGTTAAATTATATGGCTTCAATATATATACAAAACCTAAGATTAGGAAAGCTCGCACCGGTAGGTTCCCAGGGGGTATTGTTGTTTTAATTAAAGAAGAGATGAGGGAATTATCAGAATTTATTAGTTCAGAACTGGAAGAAGTAGTGTGGGTAAAAGCAGATATTAGGGGGAGGGGGAAAGGAACGGTATGTTTCGGCTTTGTCTACAACCCTCCGGAGAATTCTCCGTATGCAAGAGAAAGCTTTTTCGATGAGTTAGCTATTGAAATAAACAGAATTCAAAATATATATGAAGAGGCAGAGATTGTGCTGTTAGGGGACTTCAATGCGAGGGTTGCAGACAGAAAGCCCCTTTACAGCAAGGGGGTTGCCGAGGCCGTATGTGGTGATAGGCACAGCAAAGACAAGGAATGTAACAAGAACGGAGAAAAGATTTTGGAACTATGTGGTGCAGAAGAGCTATATATATTAAATGGTGTCTGTGTGGGGGATGAAGAAGGTAACCTGACGTATATAACAGAGATTGGAGGAAGTGTAATAGATTTAGCAATATGTTCCAGAGGAGCACTATCCCTAATTAAGAGGTTCACTGTTGAAGAATGGGGGGAATCGCACCACCTACCAATTGTCGTCAACATGCAGGGAGCGGTGACAAAATCAAAAGGGAACCCACAAGTTAAAGCTATAGAGAGAAAAGTGAATAGATTCAGATGGAGGGAGGAAAACTGCAGAGAGTTCCAGAACTACTTCCAGGGAGAAAATTTTGAGCTGATAAAGGTAGGAATAAGTTTAATGATCAGTAATGATGAAATTGAAGGGGTAATACGTATGATTGAGAATGCAATTATGATGGCAGGGCGGAAAATGCGCGTGAAGGCTAGGGGAAAATTAGGGAGAATTAAAGGATGGTACGATGAATCTTGTAGAAGGAAGAAAACCGAAGTTATTAGGGCACTGAAGTTATACAAGAGAGGAGGGGATGATACGATGAGAGTAGAATTTTGTCGTCTAAGGAAAGAATATAGGGAACTGCTCAGGAAAATGAAAGATGAATGGCAGGGTAAGGAAGCAACAGCACTAAATAAGGATTCTAAAGCTAACGACTGTAGCAAAGTGTGGAGCAGGATAAAGTCTTACTGTAGGGGGAGCAGAAGTGGTGGGGGGAGCTCTATAAGTGATGAAATATGGATTGCATATTATGAGAATCTGTTAAATGCTGAAGACAATTGGAGGAAGAGGGATGAGTTTGGCGTCCCGAGGGGGCTGGGGGTCACTCTGCCTATGCTGGACCAAGTCATATCGATAGAGGAAATTAAGGAAGTAATGACAAAAAGTAAAGGAGGGAAGTCAGGTGCTATTTCGGGGATAACAAATGAATTTTGGCAAGAGTTGAGTAGCAATAGGTTCATGATGGACAGCTTGGTAAAAATCTTTAACAAAATCTTTGACGGAGGTAGATTTCCAAGGGCGTGGCAGGAGGGGATAATTTGTCCAATATATAAGAGGCGTGGGGACAAACTAGACCCAGGCAACTATAGAGGCATAACTTTGCTTGATAATTTGAGCAAAATGTACACCGGGGTCTTATCCAAGCGTTTAATAGCATGGGCAGAGGGCTGTTCGGTGTTCTCGAGACTCCAGACAGGGTTCAGAAAAGGAATGAGGACCAGTGACAATATAATGGTGGTTAAAACGGTGATGGACAAGTACATAAGAAGGAAAAGAGGTAAGCTGTATATCACAGCTATTGATTTGGAGAAGGCGTTTGATTCAGTGAGCAGGGGAGCTGTCATGGCTAAACTGGGAAAAATCGGGGTGTCACATAAAATGATACGAGCAATTGAGAATGTGTATTCCGAAGTGAAATGTGCAATTAAAACTAAAGATGATGTAATTGTAGGAGAGATAACGTCTAATATAGGTCTAAAACAGGGATGCAAATTATCCCCGGTGCTTTTTTTTGCTATTTATCAACGATATTTTCGAGTCAAAGGGCTTTGAGCAACGGTCCAACCCTTGCTTGGACAATTATGATATCCCGGGCCTAGCTTTCGCTGATGACATCCTTCTGCTTGCTCTAACACCCTATAATATGCAATATAGTATTGACGAGATTGTGAGATACTGTGAGGACTGGAACTTAAAAATTAACCCGAGTAAGACCAAAGTTATGGTCTGCAAAAAGGGAGTTAAACTGGCTAAGAATGAAAAGTGGGTCATGTATGGGTCTCAGTTAGAGACGGTGAAAAAACTTGAGTATCTAGGGATGATAATGGCGAGTAATGGTAAATGGACCGAACAAATTAAAAGGGCAAAATCGAAAGGGCTAGCGGCATTGGCGAATGTTAAAGTGTTAGAGCGTAGGTTACCGAATCTTGACTACAAAGTGTATAAGAATGTGTTCAACGCACTCATCGTTTCAAGAGCACTCTATGGAGTGGAAGTATGGGGTTTAGAGGAAGGAACGAAAACCCTGGACAGTATTGTAAGTAGGTTTGCCAAGATAATTTTGGGGCTACCTAGTTGCACGGCGAATTGTGGAGCGAGAATGTTGTGTGAGGATGTAAGCATTAGACAACATATCATAAAAAGGGTCATAAAGTCTTGGATTCGTTTAAAAGCAGGTGGAGGGGGGGAAATGCTTAAGGTAGCCTACCTGCACCAAATGAAGCATCAGCAAGAGGGCTACTGGGTGGACGGGGTAAGAAGTGTACTGGAAAGATTAGGAATGGGCTATCTATGGGATAGGGACTTACAAAGAGAGGAAGGTAGGGTGTGTAAAAAAGTGTGCAGAAGGGTTAATGACGTAGAGTTGCAGGTGCTAAGGGAAGAGTGCACCAGTAGGAGAACCTTAACGGAGTTCTGCGAAATAAGGAACTTTATGAGCATAAAGCCTCAATGCCTAATGAAAAGAGAAATGAGAGGGATAATTTGGTGGTTAATGGGGGTGTATAAGAACAAAGCGTTGAGAGAAGTAGGAAAAGAGGACATTTGCCTGTTTTGTGGGAAGGTTATGGGTGCGGCGCACCTGATCAGGGAATGCAAGGAAATTAAAATGATAAGAGCAAGGTTTGTAGACAAAGCAGATATAAACAGAATAGAAAATGAAAATGAGTATCACACTTTAATTAAATTACTAAAAAGGGAATGGGGGAAAGCAGGTCAATTAGCAAAATATTTTAATACCATCAGGGCAATGTGGAATAAGAAAGCGTCGGATGAGATTCAGAACAAAGATGCATGTTAATTAAGCATTCAAGTACAGGAGATGGCTTCCTAAGCTATAAATCTTGTTAAAGCCTAGGAGAGCCTATCTGTACATATTGCTGTCTGTAGATTTTTCCTGTAAATTTATGTTATCTATGTGTTTATTGTCTGTAGGTCACGATATGACTCTCTGAGTTAAAGTGACAATTAACAAGTAGACTTGGTTTAAATAAATAAATAAATAAATATTATCTGGTATTCAAACTTCAATCGCATGATTAGGACACAAGAAGTAAAAATGAGAATTTAAAATTTCGCACAGCCGCCATCTTGTGGTTATGAAAACAATTGAAATAAATTAGATGCCAGTGGATTAACATTTTTATAAGCATTTAACGTACAAAGTTTCACTGCACTCGGATGGTTAAATCGCGAGACACGTCCATTTAAATATTTATACTTCGCGTCGCCGCCACGTTGGATTTGTGCTTACCAGATTTCTGAAAGTCCTATAGGTGAACTTATGTTCATAGCCTCTATGAACATAAAAAAAATTCAGTTTGATTGCCGTAAACGATTCGTAGATATTGAGAATCGTCTAAATATTTTGGATGCTCGCCATTTTGGATTGTTATATGTATAGGCCATAGAGTTATGTACCATTAAAGGAAAATTATTGCATAGGTTCACTATTCAAACTTTCACTTCGATCGCATGAGTACGACACAAGAAATAAAAGCTTAATTTTAAAATTTCGCACAGCGGCCATCTTGATGTTACGTAAACAATTGAACTAAATTAGATGCCAGTGCATTACTGTACAATATGTATAATTATTTACTATACCACAATTCACTGCGCTCAGAAAGTTAAATCACAAGAAAATTCCATTAAAAAGTTTCAAATTCGCTTGGCAGCCATGCTCGAACTTTACTTTACAGGTTTATGAAATTTACATAGATAAACTTGTACCAGTACCCTTTAACACCGTACAAAATTTCAGGGTGATATCTGTAATAGTTTTGGTGATATAGAATGTCAGTGAAATATTTCGCACAGCCGCAATTTTAAGGTTATGTAAAAAAATGAACTAAATTAGACGCCAGTGCATTACAATGTGTATAAGCATTTGCTTTACCAAGTTTCATTACGTTTGGATGGTTAAATCACAAGAAAAGTCTATTTAAAAGTCTCCAATTCGCTTGGCCGCCATGTTGGTTTTGTAGTCACCAGGTTTTTGAAAGTCTCATAGGTGAACTTCTAGTAGTGCCCTTTATCACCGTACACAATTTCCGGGAGATATCGGTAATAGTTTCGGAGATACTGAATGCTGGTGAAATATTTCGCACAGCCGCCATGTTGGATTGGTAAGACACAATAAAAATTGAAGGGCACGGTCGGGGTCGGCCAGAATGGTGCTATGATCTTATCGCTCCAGCCGTTTAGAAGTTATTAGGGGACACACACACGCACACACAGACACACTGACAAACGGTGATCTTATAAGCCTAATTTTTCATAAAATGAAAATAGGCTAAAAATTTAAAATAATATCTTCCTCATTACAAATGGAATTGTAAACATTTTGAAATATAATATTCAAAGTTTTTTTCTCGAACTGTTACTGTGTGAAACCGATTAAAGGAATTCGGATAACAGATCAAAATTTTTAATCGAACGACAGCTCGAATTTCACCTCAACTTCGGGATAAAGATACATATTTTATGTCTGGGGAACAAAATGTCATTCGAGTTATCGAAATATTTCAACAATAGAACTTCGTCAGAAAATTAAAATTACTTCGAGATATCGAAATTCGAGATATAGAAGTTCGACTTACAGAAGTTGGTTGGTTCCTTAGTTTAAGGGCTACGACAACGCGGCCATGTAGCCCCGTGTACTTTGTGTGTGTGTAGAATCTGTCTGATAACCGGTGTTAATTGTGATGGCTGTATTAGTGTGTGTAACTGTTTTAATTTAAGTAAGGACTGCAGACAATGATTTTTAAAGTAGTTACTACTTTTGCCGCCAAACGCCACCGACAACGACTACTAGTTCAGAACTTGGTTACCAGACGCCACCGCAGTCGGCTCCTGGCGACGAACGTAGGAACCTAAGAGCGTTTGTCAAATGTTTAACTGTAATTTAGCTTCAGACAGGTGTAATTAGTGGAAGGTTCATTAACATGCCATAAATCTATGACATGGGACCGCCGGCTTTACTTTCCCTCCGAAGGAAGGCATATTGAGGGATTTTTAACGTTCTAAAAATTCGGCGACTTCGGCCGGGTTTGAACCCGCGATCTTGGGCATAGGAGCTCAGCATGCTGCCAACTACGCCACCGAAGCCCCTGACTTACAGAAGTTCGACTGTATTTTCAATAATAAAATCTTGTTGTTACTTATTTGAGGGACTTGGGATATCTTGATCACCAGCCCTGTGATTGCATTTGTGAATGTGAAGTTTAGAAGCCATTTTTGTCAGTGTTGCCTGTATAAACTATCAATTGATAGCTCTTCAGTCAGTCAACGCGCTTTAACCCAATACGATTGGCTTCTCTGTGTTGACCGATTGAAGAGTTATGAATTGATGCATTGAATCTGTCTGTATCTATGTTTCGGAGGTGACTGAAGTAGTGTGTCTTTCTATTTATTACGGTCAAAGATTGACGTAATTGTCTCGGTATTTTCCTAGAAACAGAGTGGAAAAATCCGGGAAATTGTCGGCGGCAAGATTCGGGCCTTGGATCTCCAAATCTGCAGCCCCCTATATTTTATTTTTATTTTGGCTGTACAAAGTATCAATTAATAACTCTTCATTCAGCCAACATACTTTAACCCAATATAGTGGTATTGGCTGAATCGCCGAATACGGTTGCCTCAACCGCCCAATACGATTGGCATGTGATGGAATGCATTAAATGTACATAAAATACATACGTTAATATTAAATTACTAGCATTACCCGTCGTGGCTTCGCCCGCGAATATTCTAGTCGTAAAGAGTACACTTACCAAATCTCAATCATGAATGCTATGACTGATTTATCCTTGGTATGAATAATCAGACTTTATCAATTCAGCTACAGGTGCAGTGGTTAGGGGTTTGTCATTCCTTCTTAGGTATATCAGAGCGAAGTTAGTTTTCTGGGAATATCACAGACACTGTTAATTTAATGGCCTCTAAATGTGGTATTCGGAGACCCTTTATAGTCGGGTGAAAAATACCTTTCGTACCACACTCACACGTGAAAATTGCGTGAAAAAATTCTAGAGTGCCCCTGAACCCCCTTAAGCGCATTATACTGTATGTATTGATGATTTTTACAGCTTAATTTGGTTCAGTGATAACCTTATAACCGTCTGTAAAATTTCACAGTAATGTAATAATTGGAATTGCATTGCGTCTTACAGAAATATATGGACCTGTGAGATTCTGTTACTATGGTTACCGTGTTGCATTCTTTCATTATTTCATTGTAAATATACATGTTTTAAGGTATTTATTTAATTGTGAGGCACTTAAAGAGTAAGTGAGTGCGTTTCGCTTACGCATTGGGTTATGCTGAACCTGTAGGTACCCCATATGTGTAGGTTGGTGTTAATGGGACCTTATTTTCGGTACAAAACTGGAATGGGACCTTAGCAGAATAATATAGGGAGGGATTTTCAATTATAAAATCTTGTTGTATCTTATTTTTTGGAGGGGGGGGGGGGGGTTGGGGGGTTGGATTTCTTGATCATCAGCCCCGTGTATTGAATTTGTGAATGCTAAGTTTAGAAGCCAGGGAAACTATCGGTAAATGGTTGTTGCTGTAGTTGCTTATTTTTATCCCCGTGTATTTGAGTGTGCGAATAGAATTAGTGAGATAATCTGTGTTATTGTGATGGCTGTTCTAGTGTGTGTATTAAAATTGGGGTTAGGTTTGGGCAGGAGGCGACCGTGACCTTAAGTTAGGAACCATCCCGGTATTTGCCTGATGTAGAAGTTGTAAACCACGCAAAACCACTTCCAGGATGGCTGAGGTAGGAATCGAACACTCCTCTTCTCAGTTTTGCCTCACGAGGCTGACCGTAATTCGTTCCAGCCCTCAAACTGGAAATAACATTTCTTGGCAGAGCCGGGAATCGAACCCGGGCCTCCGGGATAACAGGAAACAACACTAGCCGCTACACCACGAGGTGGTCTATAGCTACACTGACAAACATTGAATCATGGTTGGTTGGTTCCTCATTTTAGGGGCTGCGACAACATGGTCATCTAGCCCCGTGTACTTTGGATGTGTGTGGAATCTGTCTGATAACCGGTGTTAATTGTGAAGGCTGTATTTGTGTGTGCTATCTGATTTTAATTCAAGTAAGGACTGCCGACATTGAAGTTTCAAGTAGTTCCTACTTTTGCCGCCAAACGCCACCGTCAACGACTACTAGTTCAGAACTTGGTTACTGGATGGCACCGTAGTCGGCTCCTGGCGACGAACGTAGGAACCTAAGAGCGTTAGTCAAATTTAACTTATAATTTAGCTTCACACAAGTGTGATTAGTGGAAGGTTCTTTAACATCCCATAAATCTATGACATGGGACCGCCGGCTTTACTTCCCCTCCGAAGGAAGGCATACTGAGGGATTTTAACGCTCTTAAACAATCCGACGACTTCGGCCGGGTTTCAAGCCGCGATCTTGGGCATAGTAGCTCAGCATGCTACCAACTACGCCAACGAAGCCGCCATATTGAATCATGGATATGCCTTTTAGGCCGAAATGACGAATACTTGTAGCCTTGATAACCATAAAAGGAGGCCTAGGCTTAGATGACAAACACGTGTTTACTTGATAACTAACCACAGATAGATCTCCAGCCATAAAGGATATCCATGTTAAAAATTCCTCTCGGCACGCCGGAAGGCGGAGGTAGATTTCACCGGGCAAACTAGGGGATAGGCTATAATAGGCAAAATATGCTGGTTTTCGTAGGAGGATCAGACCTCATTGATTGCAAGAAAGTATTTTACATTTGGAGTTTAATTAACTTTTTTTTTCGTTTTTGTATGCATATTTTTATAATTTTATTGTCTTATGGTGATGGTAACCTTCTTGTCATTTGGGGTTCATTTTTATACTTGAGATCACACTGTCCTTATGCAAGGTTTGGAACTGACAGTCTGTTACTTCTTCACGCAAAATTTTATCTCCCGCAGAGATTTTTGTTGGTTCCTCAGTTTAGGGGCTGCGACAACCTGGTCATGTAACCCCGTGTACACTCGGTGTGTGTAGAATCTGATAAATGGTGTTAATTGTGATGACTGTATTAGTCTGTAATTCAGGCAAGGTCTGCAGACGGTCAATTTTAAGTAGTAGTTCCTAATTTTGTACCATATACTAACGTCAACGACACCTAGCTGTGAACTTGGCTACTGGATGCAGCCGCAACCAGCAACTTGCAATGAACGTTGGAACTTGCCCTTCAAAGGAAAGCATGCTGAGGGATTTTTAGCGCTCTTAGAAAATCCGACGACTTTGGCCGGCTTTGAACCAGAGACTTTGGGCTTATAAGTTTAGCATGCTACCAGTTAGCCGCTTCCCACAGAGTCAGATGGAAAAATGAATGTGATCTCGTGTGATGGCGTTGTCTTGGCAACCTCTGATAGCTCATCCCTCATCAATTAAGATGCGTTGTCATGGTAACCTCTGATGGCACTTGGCATTTTCTTCAATTCCGAAATCATTTTTCTCATCCCTTGGCGTAATGGTAGGTCAGCTCAAAAATTCTTTCAGACTAAGTTTTAGGTAATTATTAGGGGAATATTTTCCATTTTGTACGGTTTTGATATTGTGCCTATTAAGAGAGATATGATTAATGTTTCCCGAAAAACCCACTTTTTTCCACCCCTTTGGTCAATGTTTGGTGCTATCAAAAACTTTTCAAACATAAATTTTTGGCACTTAAACGATACATATTATGAACTGTGAATGGATTCGATATTTCACGTATTAAGAGAGTTATAGCGATATTTCACTTTTTCGAAAAAAAAAAGCCCCCCCCCCCTCTTCAACCGATTTTGCCCATTAACGAACTCGACCGAGATTTTAAGGGGATACATATTATGCAAAACATTCAAAGTGATTGGTGCAAAATTACGGCAGTTATCGTGTCCACAAGAAACTGATATATATATATGCATATATATACACACACATATATTATCTTTCACTCTTCGAAGATAACCCATTTAGTGACGAAACCATTTCAGCAGGAAAAGAGCTAATATCCACCATAGCCTCGAACAAGAGAGAAAGATGGCTGAAACTTATGGAGGAAACTGACTTCTCTGTTAATAGTCAGAAGGCTTGGAGGCTGCTAAAGAAATTAAATAACGATCCAACTAAGAGTTCCACACATGCAAACATCACTGCCAATAACATCGCATCACAGCTCATAAATAATAGCACACCAAGATCGTCATTTAGAAAATCAGATTTCAAACTTCAGGATAAGGTACACAATCAGAACAGTGAACTAACAAGACCGTTTGATCTCCATGAACTAGAAGCTGCCGTCCGTACATGTCGGAATGGCAAGGCAGCAGGACTGGATGATATTTGTGTTGAACAAATTAAACATTTTGGCAATGTCACGAAAATTTGGCTTCTAAATCTTTATAATCACTGCATTGCATTTTTCAAGATCCCAAAATTATGGCGCAAGGCTCGTGTAATAGCTATTTTAAAGCCTGGTAAATTGCCAAATGATCCTAAAAGTTTCAGACCAATCTCTCTTCTTTGTCATCTTTATAAGATCCTAGAGAGAATGATCCTGAATCGTTTAACTCTTGTAGTTGATCCTCTTCTAATCCCTCAACAAGCTGGGTTCAGACCAGGCAAAAATTGCACTTCTCAAGTCCTACACCTTACTCAGTTCATAGAAGATGGTTTTGAAAGGAAAAAGATCACAGGTGTAGCTTTTGTCGATCTCTCTGCTGCATATGACACCGTAAACCACAGAATACTGTTACATAAACTCTATAACCTAACGAACAACTACGGATTCACTAACATGATAGCTACACTTCTTCAGGATCACCGGTTCTTCGTTGACTTCCAAGGACATCGTAGCCGTTGGAGAACTCAGAAGAATGGATTGCCCCAGGGAAGTGTATTGTCTCCTATTTTATTTAATGTGTACACCAATGATCAACCACAGCCTCAAGGGTGTAAAAGCTTCATTTACGCTGATGATCTTGCTCTTTCTGCCCAATCAGAACAGTTTGAAGTTGTAGAGTATACACTCACTCGTGCTCTCAAACAGCTGGGTACTTACTATGAAAGGAACCAACTCATGCCCAATCCTAATAAGACTCAAGTATGTGCCTTCCACCTGAAACATAAACAATCTAGTCGGAAACTTGAAGTATTCTGGAATGGTATGTTATTGGATCATTGTTTTCATCCCAAATATCTAGGTGTCACCTTGGACCGTACACTCACATTCAAGGAGCAGTGCTTTAAGCTAAAACAGAAGATCTCTTCGAGGAACAGCCTCCTCCGTAGACTGGCAGGGACTAACTGGGGCACCCATCCCCAAACGTTAAGGACAACAGCAATGGCCTTATGCTATTCAGCAGGAGAATATGCCAGTCCTGTGTGGTACAAGTCAGCCCATGCAAAGCAGGTGGATGTAGCCTTAAATGAGAGCTGCAGGATTATTACAGGTTGCTTGAGGCCAACTCTCATCAGTAAAGTGCACTATCTTGCAGGGATTGCTCCACCTGACATCAGAAGAGAAGTGGCTGCAAACAACGAAAGAAGTAAATCATCTGTTATGACCTCACACCCACTCTTCGGATATCAACCTGCTGAGAGGAGATTAAAATCGAGAAAGAGCTTCCTAACAACTACTCAACCATTACAAGGAACAGCAGCAACAGCTCGAGTTGCCGTGTGGAAGGAAAGGACCAGCAGTCTGTCTGAATGGATGGAACCAAAGGAATCTCTACCTCCTGGTCACACAGAGAACTGGCTAATCTGGAAGTCCCTGAACAGACTGAGGGTGGAAGTTGCAAGATCCAGGGACAACTTATATAAGTGGCATTTTCCGACCAAGACAGTCCTGTGTGATTGTGGCGCAACCCAGACAACACAACACCTCTTCTCCTGTCCATTGTGCCCGTACAGCTGCACAATGAATGACTTGACTGAAGCTAATTCAAGTGCTATCGAAGTGGCTAAGTTCTGGGCAGAAACTGTTTGAAGTCGTCTGTTTAACACATACTTTGTACTTCTGACACGAATAAATAAATAAATAAATATATATATATATATATATATATATATATATATATATATATATATACATATATAAACTTTTGAACTGACGGTGGTTTGGGGGTCTGGGGGAAATGAAACGCGAAGATATGTCGAAATTTTCCGGAAGTCAAAACATGGCACCCATTACAATGGTTAGCTTTCTGATCAAATCTTCCTAAATTGCATTAGTTAGCTTTCTGATGAAATCTACCTAAAATAGGCTACATAATTAAAAAGACTACCATCAACGACACCTAGCTGTGAACTTGGCTACTAGATGCCACCGGAACCATCAACTCGCATCGAACGTTGGAACTTCCCCTCCGAAGGAAAGCAAACTCAGTTTTTTTAGCGCTCTTAGTAAATCCGACGACTTCAGCCGGGTTTGAACCCGCGACCTTCGGCATAGAAATTCAGCATGCTACCAGTTCCGATACCGAAGTCACTTCCCACAGACAGATGGAAAACTGAATGTTATCTCGTGCAGTGGCGTTGTCATAGCAACTGCTGATGGCTCATCCCTTATCAATTAAAAGTAAAGTTGTCATGGCAACCTCTCTTGGCACTTGGCATTTTCTTATGTTGTTTGAGTCTTCAGTCTTTTGAGTGGTTTGATGCAGCCCTCCATGCCTCCCTGTCCTGAGCTAATCGTTTCATCTCTACATAGCTCCGACACCCTACATCCGAGGCAATCTGTTTAACATATTCTAACCTTGGTCTACCCCTACAGTTTTTGTCCTCGACCCTTCCTTCCATAACTAAGCTTGCTATTCCTGGGTGTCTTAGTATGTGTCCTACCAACCTATCTCTTCTCTTCATTAGCAGTCGCCAGAAGCATCTCTCCTCTCTCACTCGTCTTAATACCTCTTTGTTTGTAACCCTATCTACCCATCTGATCTTCATCATTCTCCTGTAACACCACATTTCAAATGCTTCAATTCTCCTCTTTTCTGCTGCACCAATAGTCCAAGTTTCACTTACAAAGAGCGCCACGCTCCAGACAAATGCTTTCAAAAATGACTTCCTAATACCTAAATCTATATTTTCTTATAATTTAAATCATTTTGCTCACCCCGTGGCGTAATGGTGGGTCATATCAAAAATTCTTTCAGACAAAAGTTTTAGGTAATTATTGGAGGAATATTGTCCATTTTGTACGGTTTTGATATTGTGCCTGTTAACAGAGATATGATTAATGTTTCCCGAAAAACCCACTTTTTCCCACCCCTTTGGTCAATGGTTGGTGCTATCAAAAAACGTTTCAAACTTAAATTTTAGGGCCTTGTCCGACACATAGTATGAACTTTGAATGGATTCAATATTTCAGATATTAAGAGAGTTATAGCGATATTTCACTTTTTCGAAAAAAGCCTCCCATTTTCACCCCCTTGGACCGATTTTGCCCATTAACGAACTCGACCGAGATTTTAAGGGGATACATATTATGTAAAAAATTCAAAGTGATTGGGCAAAATTGCGGCAGTTATCGTGTCCACAAGAAACTGATATCTATACATATATATACATAAATTATATATAAACTTTTGAACTGACGGTGGTTTTGGGGTCTGGGGGATGTGAAACGCGAAGATATGTCAAAATTTTCCGGAAGTCGAAACATGGGACCCATTGCAATAGTTAGCTTTCTAATGAAATCTACCTAAAATCTGGTCCAAAAACTTTAAAACACAGGTAAATCTGGCTCAGTTACCGTAAATAACAAACAAGAATTACATTTCTCAAAAATGCAGTTATGGCTAACCTTAAATACTATCGAACTAAGCAAAGATCGAAACCGCAGTATTGTCATTAAGCTAGTGTTTTTTGGAAGAGGTTGGCAGGATGCTATATTACCCACAAGCCACTAGCGGATGTGGCGACGAGAAGGGGTTAACAAAATGCGAAACACGCTCGTAATCTAGGTCGTGATGACGAAACATTTTTATGTGTTTTCCGAATTGTCACCAGATACTCTTAGTTCCGGTTTGTGGTAATGGTTGAGCAACGAATTGGTTAATTTTAACAGCTACTACGTTTTATAATAACGTCAAAGTAAGTATCCTCTATGCCACAATACTATTGCCTGATGCAGCAACGTATTCTTAGTAATATATAGGCCTTCTAACATGACCCACTTAGTTCAGTGCGAACAGATCAACCATAAGCAACAGAAATCAGAAGTATTTACTCTGATATTTGAGGAGAAAAGATAGAAGTAAGTTGATGAACAGCTCTTTCAATCTATTTAAGCTTATTTCCCACAACATATTAGGTCTATCTTTTAACAGGCTCGGGAATGTCCTATGCTGCCCATATACATTTTCAACATTTTATTCACCATTATCCCAGAAACTATTGTTGTTGTATGAGTCTTCAGTCTTTTGACTGGTTTTATGCAGCCCTCCATGCCTCCCTGTCCTGAGCTAATCGTTTCATCTCTAGGTCTTTATAGCTACCACACCTCACATTCGAGGCAATCTGTTTAACATATTCTAACCTTGGTCTACCCCTACAGTTCTTGTCCTCGACTCTTCCTTCCATAACTAAGCTTGCTATTCCTGGGTGTCTTAGTATGTGTCCTACCAACCTATCTCTTCTCTACATTATCAGTCGCCAGAAACTTCTCTCCTGTACCACTCGTCTTAATACCGCTTCGTGTGTAACCCTATCTACCCATCTGATCTTCATCATTCTTCTGTAACACCACATTTGAAACGCTTCAATTCTCCTCTTTTCTGCTTCACCAATAGTCCAAGATTCACTTCCCTAGAGTGCCACCCTCCAGACAAAGGCTTTGGAAAAAGACCATCTTATAACTAAATGTAGCCTATATTTATTGTCAACAGATTTCTTTTCTATAGAAATGCTTTCCTTGCCTGAGCCAACTTACTTTGCTTCGTCCATCACTGGTTATTTCGCTTCCTAAGTAGTGGAAGTCTCCTACTTCCTTTAACTTTTCACCTGGCAATTTGACGTCAATGGGAGTTTCTGATTTATTTCGGCTGCATTCTAATTTTTAGCCTATTTTCAATTTTGAAAAAATAGGCTATGAGATCACCTTTTGTCCGTGTGTGTGTGCGTGCGTGCGTGTATGTGGGTGTGTGTGAGGAGTGTGTGTGAGTGTCGCTAATAACTTTTAAACGGCTGGAGCGATTTCAATGAAACTCAGTAAGTTCATAGCACTATTCCGGGCGACCCCGACCGCGCCCTTCAAATTTTGTTACGTCTCACCAATCCAACATGGCGGCTGTGCGAAATATTTCACCAGCATTCAATATCTCGGAAACTATTCCCGATATCACCCTGGAATTTATTACGGTGATAAAGGGATCTACTAGAAGTTCACCTATGAGACTTTTTAAAACCTGGTAACTACAAAACCAACATGGCAGCCACGCGAATTTGCGACTTTTAAATACACGTTTCTCGCGATTTAACCAACCAAACGCAATAAAACTTGGTAAAGTATATGATTATACATATTATAATGCACCGACATCTAACTTCGTTCAAATGTTTACATAACCACAAGATGGCGGATGTGCGAAATATTTCACCGGCATTCTATATCTCTGAAACTATTAGCGGTATCATCCTGAAATTTTGTACGGAGATAAAGGGCACTACTGGAAGTTCGTCTGTAAGACTTTCAAAAACCGGTTAACTACAAAACGAACATGGCGGCCAAGCGAATTTGAAAATTTTATATATACCTTTCTCGCGATTTAATGTTCCAAACGCAATGAAATCTGGTACAGGAAATGTTTACACACATTGTAATGCACTGGTATCTAATTTATTTCAATTGTTCACATAACCTCAAGATGGTGGCTATGCGAATTTTAAAATGAAGTTTTTATTTCTTGTGTCGTAATCATGCGATCGAAGTGAAAGATTGAATAATGAACCTACGCAATAATTTTCCTTTAATGGTACATGACACTATGGCCTATACATTTAACAATCCAACATGGCGACCAACCGAAATATTTAGACGGCTCTGAATATCTACGAATCTATTATAGCAATCAAACTGATTTTTAGCCTATTTTCAATTTTGAAAAAATAGGCTTATGAGATCACCTTTTGTCCGTGTGTGTGTGCGTGTGTGTGTGTGTGATTCGTGTGTGTGTGTGTCCCTAATAAAATCTAAACGGCAGGAGCGATTTCAATGAAACTCGGAAAGTTCATAGCACTATTCCCGGCGACCTCGACCGTGCCCTTCAAATTTTGTTACGACTCACCAATCCAACATGGCGGCTGTGCGAAATATTACACCAGCATTCAATATCTCCGAAACTATTCCCGATATTACCCTGACATTTTCTATGGTGATAGAGGGGAACTACTATAAGTTCACTTATGTGACCTTTGAAAACCTGGAAACTACAAAACCAACACGGAGGCCAAGCGAATTTGCGACGTTTAAATAGACGTTTCTCGTGATTTGACTAACCAAACGCAATGAAACTTGCCACAGTATATGTTTATATACATTGTAATGCACCGACATCTAATTTCGTTCAATTGTTTACATAATCACAAGATGGCGGATGTGCGAAATATTTCACCGGCATTCTATATCTCTGAAACTGTTAGTGGTATCTCCCTAAAATTTTGTACGTAGATAAAGGGCACTACTGGAAGTCCATCTATAAGACTTTCAAAAACCGGTTTACTACAAAACGAACATGGCGGCCAAGCGAATTTGAAAATTTTAAATAGACCTTTCTCGCGATTTAATGTTCCAAGCACACTGAAACCTGGTACAGGAAATATTTATACACATTGTAATCCTCTGGTATCTAATTTAGTTCAATTGTTTACATAACCTCAAGATGGCGGCAGTGCGAATTTTAAAATTAAGTTTTCAATTCTTGTGATGTAGTCATGCGATCGAAGTGAAAGTTTGAATAATGAACCTACGCAATAATTTTCCTTTAATGGTACATGACTCGATGGCCTATACATTTAACAATCCAACATGGCGACCATCCGAAATATTTAGACGATACTGAATATCTACGAATCTATTTTAGCAATCAAACTGCATTTTTTAATGTTCATAGGGGCTATGAACTTAAGTTCACCTATAGGACTTTAAATAACCTGGTGATCACAAATCCAACATGGCGGTGACGCGAATTATAAATATTCACATGGACGTTTCTCGCAATTTAACCATCCGAGTGCAGTGAAACTTGGTACAGTAACTCCTTATACGAATGTTAATCCACTGGCATCTAATTTATTTCAATTGTTTCCATAACCTCAAGATGGCAGCTGTGAAAAATTTTAAAATCTCCTTGTTTTTTCTTGTGTCCTAATTATGCGATTGAAATTTGAATACTACACGTTCACAATAATCTGCATGTAACAGTACATAACTCTAGGACCTACATATATAAAATCCAACATGGCGACCATCCGAAATATTTAGTCGGTTCTTAATATCTACGAATCTATTACAGCAATCAAACAGAAATTTTGTATGTTGATAGTGGCAATTAACATAAGTAGGATATATGAAAATAGGCTGTATAGTTCTTCACGGAACTACTTGTTTATATTCATATGGGCTTTGAACTTAAGTTCACCTATAGGACTTTAAATAACCTGGTGATCACAAATCCAACATGGCGGCGACGAAAAACTATACATATTCACATAGACGTTTCTCGCAATTTAACCATCCGAGTCCAGTCAAACTTGGAACAGTAAATCCTTATACGAATTTTAATCCACTGGCATCTAATTTATTTCAATTGTTTCCACAACCACAAGATGGCAGCTGTGCGAAAGTTTAAAATCTCCTTGAAAAAAATATGCGATGGAATTTTGAATGCTACACGTACACAATAATCTCCATGTAACAGTACATAACTCTAGGACCTACATATTTAAAATCCAACATGGCGACCATCCGAAATATTTAGTCGGTTCTCAATATCTACGAATCTATTAAAGCAATCAAACTGAAATTTAATATGTTGATATTGGCAGTTAACATGTGTAAGATATATGAAAATAGGCTGTATAGTTCTTCACGGAACTACTTGTTTATTTTACATTTATTGATTTTAATCATGAATTCTTTGCTCAAGACGGAGCCCATACCATTAAGAAACTCATTCAGATCTTCTGATGAATCAGCCAAGATGAGGATGTCATTAGCAAATCTCAGAGTTGAAATATTTCTTGGTTGGTTGGTTCCTCAGTTTAGGGGCTACGACAACGCGGTCATGTAGCCCCGTGTACTTTGGGTGTGTGTAGATTCTGTCTGATAACCGGTGTTAATATTGTGATGGCTTTATTAGTGTGTGTATCTGTTTTTTAATTCAAGTAAGGACTGAAACTTTGAATTTTTCAAATAGTTCCTACTTTTGACACCAAACGCCACCGTCAACGACTACTAGGCCCAGTTCAGAACTTAGCTACTAGACGCCACCGCAGTCTGCTCTTGGCAACGAACGTAGAAACCTAAGAGCGTTGTTTACATTCATAACTTATACAATTTAGCTTCACACAAGTGTAATTAGTGGAAGGTTCTTTTGCATGCCATAAATTTATGACATGGGACCGTCGGATTCTCTTCCCCTCCGAAGGAAGGCATACTGAGGGATTTTTAATGCTCTTAAAAAATCCAACGGCTTTGGCCGGGTTTGAACCCGCTATCTTGGGCATAGAAGCTCAGCATGCTACCAACTACGTCACCGAAGCGGCGAAATATTTCTCTTTGAATCTTTACTCCTATTTTTAATTTTGCTCTATTTCCTTCATTACATGTACAATGCTCAGTTTGAAAAGTATGGGGGATAGTTGCAGTCTTGCCTTACATCTTTCTGAATACCAGCTTATTTATCATTTCCTTCGGCTCGAATAACAACCGACTATAATCAGGAATGATATTTTCAGGATGTTCATTGAGGCTTTGTCTTTACTTTAGCACAGGTATTTTGAAAATACATGTTTTTTTAAATTTTTCAATGAATGTTTTGAAATGACCTAATTTTAACAGCTATTTTAGCCTATTTTCAATTTTTGCAAAAAATGAAAGTAAACTTATGAGATCTACATGGGTCAAAAGTTGTCAGTCGGTCTGTCTGTGTGTGTGTGGTGAGTGTGTGTGTGATTGTGAATAGCTGTCCCCCCTCCCCCACTATCAATTCAAACATGACGAAACCAAATTGAACCAAATTTGGTACAGAGGCACTAGCAAAGGACACCTCAGTGTCCTGTTTTATATCTCCACCATCTTTACGGAAACGGAATGGCGGTCACCCAAATGTTCAAAGCATAAATAAATTTTGACTAACCTTATCATTTGATCTCTATAACATTTAGCAAAAATATACCTCCATGTGGGAAGCGTCTTTGGCCCAAACTACAAGGTCATCAGCCAGATAGTTTCAAGATGGTGGATGAATGGATCCTGCAAGTATTATAGCCTAACCGTAATTTACGATTCAACAAGGCCTGGCCTCAATAGATCAGCTTATCGTACATAGGAAGGTTTACACTGTCCTCAAGGAGGTGAATAGAATATGTAACCGTAGAAGAATGAAGGAAGTAAGGAAAGGTTGCTGTGAGGGAGGGTGTGAGTGAGGGAGGAAGGAGGGAGGATGGGAGGGAGAGTGGAAGGAAGTGAGGGAGGGGGAAGTATGGGAGAAAAGAAGGAAGGAGGGATTGGTGGGAGGAAGGAAGAGAGGGAGGGAGGGACATTGTATTTATACGAGACCTTTAATCTCGCGATCATAAGCCACGGGGTCTTCATTTTATGTAGAATCCGAACCACTGGACGAACCATTCTTCTTCGAAATTATCCCATGTGCATTGGTTGGGATTCGAACGCGGTCCTTCTTTTTCCACTGCACCATCACGTTCTCTGTTTTGTAGGTAAATGACAGTCCAAACGTAACGTTGTAATTGGTGCGTAGATCTTCTCTATGGCTTCACCTCAAAATAGGTAGAGCAGTTAATATTGATGTACAAAATAATAATAATAATATTGCATTTCTATTCCTTAATATTGCCGTTTCTACGGAGGAGGAGATGAGGCGAGATGGTTTTCTATAGGCTGAGAATCTTTACGGCTCGAAGGCCTTCCTAACGTCAACCTCATCAGAGGAGTTAATGATAGGTGAAACAAATGACACAGGGGAAGGGATGGAAAGAGGCGGCCATGGCCTGTTAGAGGGTACCGTCCCGGCATTTACCTTGGTAACCACGGGAAACAGACCAAGGTGTGTGAACCTACTCGTCTTCCGTGTGCGGGAATAAACTGGCCCAATAACCTTCCACGTTAACGCACTGAGCTTTTCCGGATTGTATGGTTATTATTATTATTTATTTATTTAATTATTTAAGTATTTCTTTCTTCCTTTCTGTACCACTTCTATATTTGAAATGTGCTATTGTTTTAATAGATAAATTTGTAATTGTAGCCTTCTATTTGTTCCCGAATATTTTATGAGAACTCTGTTATAATTTGTCCTATATAACTGTTTTGCAGGTATCACACCATGGACGAGACTGATCTACAAGATCAACTGCTTCAAGCTCTTCTGGACGATGACTTGCCGCAGTTCAGAGCACTGCTGGGCCATCCGGCAGTCAACCCAACCCACAAGTACGGGAAACCACACTACAGTACCTGCTTGGAGATAGCGTGTCGTCACCTGGGTAAGGAGGGCTTCATAAAGGAACTACTGACCAAGGTGAAACCCAACATCAACCACATAGTCCCAGAGCCCATCCACTACGCCGCGAGGATCGGCAACGCTGAAGCACTGGAGTTGCTGCTCCAAGACAAGCGAATAAAAGTGAACGCGGAGGATAGTTCTGGAAGAACTGCTCTACATCTGTTAGCTGGAAACTTTAAGGATGGTTTGGATAACGCCAGATTTGAGCGTTGTGCCGTAATGTTGTTGTCCCGCTCAGACATGGATGTCAACAGGCCCAGTAAGAAAGGATTCACTGCGCTACATGAAGCTGTATCGTTTGGTAGCAAAACTGCAGTGGAAGTCTTCCTAAAGTATGGAGAGTCCCGCCTTGACTTGGACTCCTCTACGGGGAATGGTCGGACTGCCAGAGAACTTATATTACACAAGTATCCAGAACTTAAAGCGCGCCTTCCCATGCCCAAAATAGAGGGCGCGCTCTCGGCAAACCCACTCCTGCACTTGCTTACAGCCTTAAAACGAGGATTTTTCGATGTCTTCTGTGCATTGCTCAAACAGGTAGACTCTCAGGGAAACCCTGTTCTAGATCCTAATCACTGGTATGATGGCCCAAACCAGAGCACTTGTCTGGAGATGGCTTGCTACACGCCCTACCGAGAGAAGTTTGTGCTAGCACTCCTCCAAGCGGGAGCTGACCCAAACACAGTGAACCACGTCGATGATAAATCCCCCGTCCATGTAGCTGTCTGTGTAGGTAACCACGGAGCTCTTAAAGTACTTCTCTTCACGGAGAATACCAGAGTAAACCCCAATGTGGTTGACAAACTAGGGAAAGCCCCGCTCCATTACGTGGTGGAAACTAAGGACGTCTCGAAGGAAACTGTTGGCGGGCGATTGAAATGTTTGAAGTTATTGCTTGACAGAGTAGATCTGGATATCGATATTTTGGATAATAATGGGCAAACAGCCATAATGCTTGCACTTGAGTATGACAATAAACAAGCTGTTGACCTGATTGTTCGTCATGGAGTTCACGCGCCAAACTTGGACACTTTCAGAGGGTTCCAGAACAAATCCGTGAGAGAAAGCCTTATCAGTGGGTTTCCAGAACTGGAGAATTGTCTGCCACCACCTCAAGTGCAGAAGACCCCAAGGCCTAACGTTGCCGCCATGCTCTTCCAGTTCTTGTACAAAAAACAAGAGAATGAATTCGCCCATGCTTTGGCCACGCTAAGGGATATTGACACAGAGATTCTCAACATGGATGATGGGAACAACACGCTGTTGCAGTTCGCGAGCAGATACGGACTCCAGACAGCCGTGGAGGCTCTACTCTGCAGGGGGGCTGACCCAAACATCTCCTGCTCCGATAACAAGTTTCCTCCGGCCGTGCTAGCCTCGTTTTACCGCCATTATGATACACTCAAGTCCTTCCTCTCCATCAAGAGCTTTGATGTCAACGCTGCGGATATGAAGGGCAACACGGCACTGCATCATGCTGTCAAGAATGTTCATCTGGAATCTGTGATTGCTCTTTTGAGCCGTGGAGCAAATGTTTATCTCAAAAATGTTCTTGGTAAAGGGCCATTCACTGGCAATGAGTTGGGAGCACTCCTAGATCAGTGCATTAACACCAACGATAAATTCCCCACTGAAGAGAATTATGAAGTAATATTTGATTATCGTCTAGTTACTGCACTGAGTTCTTCTAACGTGGACGAAGTATCAAGGAAACGGAAGACTGTGTATTTAGGCAAAGTAGAGGACAATAGCAGTATCACATCCGACCATAAAGAAAGCCATGTATACCCAGAAGCGGAAATGCTATTTTTGTCCTTTGTCAGCAAAACGAAAGACATAAAGGAGTATCTGAAACACCCCGTCGCTGCTAGTTTCCTCGAACTGAAATGGAGACGCGTTGGGTACATATCTTATTTTAATTTGGTGACATTTACAATTTTCGTCATACTTTTGACGATCTATGTCACCCCAGTTGAAGGAAAGAGCGTTTACATAAAGAAATATGGATCCAAAAACTCTGAATCTCGCCTGATCCAGAACAGTCTTATTGCGTTTGTGGTGTTTTTATTGCTGCGAGAACTGTTCCAGCTGGTAACGTCGTGGAGACTGTACGTGACGAATACTGAGAACGTCTTAGATTTGGCTCTGATATGTCTCACTGGCTACATAACCATCTTCCCCACCCCAAGGTATAACGAGATACGCCAGGGAGTCACCGTCACTACCATAGTACTCGCCTGGCTGCAGCTACTACTCATGACTGGACGTATTCCTATGTGTGCCAAGAACATCGAGATGTTAAAAATTGTTCTCAAGAACTATTTTTCTATGTGCTCTTCCTACTTAATTCTTATCATAATCTTCACCTTAAGTTTCCACAATGTTTATCAGGATCGTTGTGACCTTCTTCCTAATGCTACGTGTTCCTGCAATAATTCAATGAGCTCTGAAGAATTTTCCAGTCTGCCGATGTCTTTTCTGAAGACAATAACCATGATGACGGGGGAATATGATGCTAATAACATGATGTTTAAAGACATGCCAATCATTTTCTCTGTTCTCTTTGTGATGTTTGTGCTCATAATAACAATTGCCTTGTTGAACTTATTGATTGGAATGGCAGTAAATGATACGCACGCCATTCAAAAGAACGCGGAACTTCTGAGCCTCCAAACAAGGGTTAGGGTGACCCTAGAAATAGAAGGCATTCTTACACATTTTCACGAATTACTTTTTCTTGCTCGTGCACCGTGTGCTTGTCTGCACAGTACTAGCTTGTTCCCACCACAGGCAGAACTCAAGGAAGGGAAAATAAAGCCAAATATTGGGCCTGGTATTGAATTGTCAACACAAAAGAAAGCTTGCAAGTTGAAAAGGAAACTACTGGACGTGGCTCTCAAGATTCTGAACAGGAGAGCCAATCTAATGAACTCCGGCAATGTTGATAGCGAGAGGCTGCAGAATTTGGAGACGTCCATGAAGAAGGTGCTAGAAGTGTTGGCCTCAATTAAACAACAGATTAGCGAGGACTGAGTAACACCAAGTCGCAGTAGTCCGGCTGAAGGGATGTTCTGATGTTTTATGTGGCAACTGAAGATACCACTCCGAGAAATGGGAGATGTACTGTACATGAGGTTATGAAGGGTGCTTTTCATGATACTCCAACAGAACATACTATGATGGGAGGTATATTGTGCAGTACATGCAGTTATAAAGGACGCACGCCATGATACTCCATCAGAACATACTATCGCGAGATATGGGAGGTATATTGTGCAGTACCTGCAGTTCTAAAGGACGCACGCCATGATACTCCATCAGAACATACTACCGCGAGAGATGGGAGGTATATTATGCAGTACATGCAGTTCTAAAGGACGCACACAATGATACTCCACCAGAACATACTACCGCGAGATATGGGAGGTATATTGTGCAGTACATGCAGTTCTAAAGGACGCACGCCATGATACTCCATCAGAACATACTACCGCGAGAGATGGGAGGTATATTGTGCAGTAAATGCAGTTCTAAAGGACGCACGCCATGATACTCCACCAGAACATACTACCGCGAGATACGGGAGGTATATTGTGCAGTACATGCAGTTCTAAAGGACGCACGCCATGATACTCCATCAGAACATACTACCGCGAGAGATGGGAGGTATATTATGCAGTACATGCAGTTCTAAAGGACGCACGCCATGATTCTCCATCAGAACATACTACCGCGAGAGATGGGAGGTATATTGTGCAGTACATGCAGTTATAAAGGACGCACGCCATGATACTCCGACAGAACATACTACCGCGAGAGATGGGAGGTATATTATGCAGTACATGCTATTCTAAAGGACGCACGCCATGATACTCCACCAGAACATACTACCGCGAGATATGGGAGGTATATTGTGCAGTACATGCAGTTCTAAAGGACGCATGCCATGATACTCCTCCAGAACATACTACCGCGAGAGATGGGAGGTATATTGCGCAGTACAGGCAGTTATAAAGGACGCACGCCATGATACTCCGACAGAACATACTACTGCGAGATATGGGAGGTATATTGTGCAGTACAGGCAGTTATAAAGGACGCACGCCATGATACTCCATCAGAACATACTACCGCGAGATATGGGAGGTACATTATGCAGTACAGGCAGTTATAAAGGACGCACACCATGATACTCCACCAGAACATACTACCGTGAGATATGGGAGGTATATTGTGCAGTACATGCAGTTCTAAAAGACGCACGCCATGATTCTCCATCAGAACATACTACTGCGAGAGATGGGAGGTATATTATGCAGTACATGCAGTTATAAAGGACACACGTCATGATACTCCAACAGAACATACTACCGCGAGAGATGGGAGGTATATTGTGAAGTACATGTAGTTATAAAGGACGCACGCCATGGTACTCCATCAGAACACACTACCGCGAGTGATGGGAGGTATATTGTGAAGTACATGCAGTTATAAAAGACACACGTCTTGATACTCCAACAGCACATACTACCGCGAGAGATGGGAGGTATATTGTGAAGTAGCCTACATGCAGTTATAAAGGACTCACGCCATGATTCTCCATCAGAATATACTACCGCAAGGGATGGGAGGTATATTGTGTAGTACATGCAGTTCTAAAGGACGCACGCCATGATTCTCCATCAGAACATACTACCGCGAGGGATGGGAGATATATTGTGAAGTACATGCATTTATAAAGGACGCACGCCATGATACTCCGACAGAACATACTACCGTGGAGAGATGGGAGGTATATTGTGCAGTACATGCAGTTATAAAGGACGCACGCCATGATACTCCGACAGAACGTACTACCGTGGAG
This sequence comes from Meconema thalassinum, assembly GCA_946902985.2. Taxonomy (NCBI): domain Eukaryota; kingdom Metazoa; phylum Arthropoda; class Insecta; order Orthoptera; family Tettigoniidae; genus Meconema; species Meconema thalassinum. Next base: position 240,851,890 of record OX336394.1, on the reverse strand, counting down.
AGATGGGAGGTATATTGTGCAGTACATGCAGTTATAAAGGGCGCACGCCATGATACTCCAATAGAACATACCACTACGGAGAGAAGGAAGATCCACACGAAGTCTTCAACGACGCGTGTTCATTGTTCTACAACTGAAAATACTTCTCATAGAAATTAGAGATGCATATGAGGTTATGAATAATGAATAGTCATTATATTCCGAAAGAAGACAGAGCAGAAGGTGACACTATACTAAACTCAACGAAAATATGATTGGAATCAGTGTTTCCAACTTTACTTACTTATAATCCCTAAGTAGCAATAAAAACAAGTAGTTCCGTGAAGAATTAAGTAGCCTATTTTAATATATCCTACTTATGTTAATAGCCTCTATCAACATACAAAATTTTAGTTTGATTGCTGTAATTGAGGACCATCTAAATATTTCGGATGGTTGGCATGTTGGATTTCTTATATATGAAGGCCATAGAGGTAGTGTATGTACTATTAGATGAAGATTATTGCGTAGGCTTATTATTGAAACTTCAATCGCATAATTAGGAAACACGAAAGATTAAAATAAAATGTGTTAAGCATTTACCGTACCAAGTTTCACTGCACTCGGATGGTTCAACCTCGAGAAACGTCAATTTAAATTATTAAATTATTTCGCGTCGCCGCCATGTTCGGGTTATGCTCATCAGGTTATTCAAAGTCCCTCATGTGAACTAATGTTAACAGTCTTTATCAACATACAAAATTTCAGTTTGATTGCTGTAATAGATTCGTAGATACTGAGAACCGTCTAAATATTTCTGATGGTGCCATGTTGGATTTTTAGCCTATTTTCAATTTTGAAAAAATAGGCTTATGAGATCACCTTTTGTCCGTGTGTGTGTGTGTGTGCGTGTGTGATTCGTGTGTGTGTCCCCCCCTAATAAAATCTAAACGACAGGAGCGATTTCAATGAAACTCGGAATGTTCATAGCACTATTCCCGGCGACCTCGACCGTGCCCTTCAAATTTTGTTACGTCTCACCAATCCAACATGGCGGCTGTGCGAAATATTTCACCAGCATTCAATATCTCCGAAACTATTACCGATATTACCCTGACATTTTCTATGGTGATAGAGGGAACTACTATAAGTTCACTTATGTGACTTTTGAAAACCTGGTAACTACAAAACCAACATGGAGGCCAAGCGAATTTGCGACTTTTAAACAGACGTTTCTCGTGATTTGACCAACCAAACGCAATGAAACTTGGTACAGTATATGTTTATATACATTGTAATGCACCGACATCTAACTTCGTTCAATTGTTTACATAATCACAAGATGGCGGATGTGCGAAATATTTCACCGGTATTCTATATCTCTGAAACTATTAGCGGTATCTCCCTAAAATTTTGTACGGAGATAAAGGGCACTACTGGAAGTCCATCTATAAGACTTTCAAAAACCGGTTAACTCCAAAACGAACATGGCGGCCAAGCGAATTTGAAAATTTTAAATAGACCTTTCTCGCGATTTAATGTTCCAAGCGCACTGAAACTTGGTACAGTGTATGTCTATACACATTGTAATCCACTGGTATCTAATTTAGTTCAATTGTTTACATAACCTCAAGATGGCGGCAGTGCGAATTTTAAAATTAAGTTTTTATTTCTTGTGATGTAGTCATGCGATCGAAGTGAAAGTTTGAATAATGAACCTACGCAATAATTTTCCTTTAATGCTACATGACTCTATGGCCTATACATTTAACAATCCAACATGGCGACCATCCGAAATATTTAGACGATACTGAATATCTACGAATCTATTTTAGCAATCAAACTGCATTTTTTAATGTTCATAGGGCTATGAACTTAAGTTCACCTATAGGACTTTAAATAACCTGGTGATCACAAATCCAACATGGCGGTGACGCGAATTATAAATATTCACATGGACGTTTTTCGCAATATAACCATCCGAGTGCAGTGAAACTTGGTAAAGTAAATCCTTATACGAATGTTAATCCACTGGCATCTAATTTATTTCAGTTGTTTCCATAACCTCAAGATGGCAGCTGTGAAAAATTTTAAAATCTCCTCGTTTTTTCTTGTGTCCTAATTATGCGATTGAAGTTTGAATACTACACGTTCACAATAATCTGCATGTAACAGTACATAACTCTAGAACCTACATATATAAAATCCAACATGGCGACCATCCGAAATATTAAGTCGGTTCTTAATATCTACGAATCTATTACAGCAATAAAACAGAAATTGTGTATGGTGATAGTGGCAATTAACATAAGTAGGATATATGAAAATAGGCTGTATAGTTCTTCACGGAACTACTTGTTATATATAGGCTATAGAGGTATGTACTAATAGATGACGATTATTGCGTAGGTTCATTATTTAAACGTTGACTTTGATCGCATGATTAGGACACAAGAAATAGAAACTTAATTTTATAATTTCGCACAGTCGCCATCTTGAGGTTATGTAAACAATTGAATTAAATTAAAATAGATGTCAGTGCATTACAATGTGTATAAACACTTGCTGTGCCATGTTTCATTGCGCTCGGATGGTTAAATAGCGCGAAAAGTCTATTTAAATGTTTCAACTTTGCTTGGCCGCCATGTTCGTTTTGTACTTAACAGGTTTCTGAAAGTCACATAGGTGACTTTCTAGTAATGCCCTTTATCACCCTGCGACTGTGCGAAATATTTCACTGGCATTCTATTTCTCCGAAACTATTACTCATACCACCCTGAAAGTATGTATGATGATAAAGGGCACTACTAGACGTTCCCCTAAGTGACTTTCAAAAACATGTTAACTATAAAACGAAAATGGCGGCTAAGCGAATTTGAAACATTTAAATATACTTTTCTCGCGATTTAACCATCCGAACGCAGTGAAACTTGGTACGTTATATGGTTATATAAATTTTAATCCACGGGCATCTAATTCATTTAAATTGTTTTCATAACCACAAGATGGCGGCTGAGCTAAATTTTAAAATCTCGTTTTTATATCTTGTGTCCTGATCATGCGATTGAGGTTTGAATAAGAGACCTACACAATGATCTTCATGTAATAGTACAAAACTCTAAAGCCTATACCGTATATAAAAATCCAACATGGTGACCATCCGAAATATTTAGACGGTTCTAAATATCTACGAATCTATTACAGCAATCAAGCTGAATATTCGTACGTTGATAGATGCAATTAATATAAGTAGGATATATGAAAATAGGCTATTTAGTTCTTACGGAACTACTTGTTTCATAAATGAAAATAGGCTAATAACTGAATCGCTCTGTCGTTAACGGACAAACACGATTTACATCGCTGTCTTAAAGAGCTCTAAATCCCAGTTTAAATATTAAATATGTTAGTCATCAGAATAAATATAAAAAGCACTAGTATCAGTAAAGTTGGCAACACTGATTGGAAGTTGAAAGTGTGAGGCAAGAGATGAGAAAATGAAACAGAAGATAATGTATGTTAAGGGCGGCCAAGGATTAGGACTAGAATAAACATGAAAAATATTATTAACGGATGGTAGAACGGTGAATGTAAGAGTCGGTCGAGGTTTAGGAGAATGAACTGAGGATTTGTCTCTTGGAAGAAAAGTCAGATCAGATTATCCCACCTAGGATGCTGCAAAAATGGACTAGGGTGTCACGAAGAGTTGGGTTTGTTGCTAGATGTTGTAATTTGCTACTAATTGGAATTGAGAAATTAAATATATTGTTAGCAATGTTAAAATAACCTGTTTTACAGGGCCCCAGGAAATGTTCTCCGCAGCGGCTACGTGCAGCTGCGAGAGGTAGCGTCATCAGTTTAGTTGGCAGCACGGTGTCCTTGATTGGGTGAAGGTCACATGTGTGGGCTGTCGAAATCGTCAGTGTGTATAGTTAGATTATTGGAAGAGTGCAGCAGTATGTTATGCATGGCTGTGGTGAGTATAAAGTTTACTGTTTGTTTGTTTTGATACAAGCGACAGCCGTGCTGCCAACAGAACTGGTGACGCTATCTCACGCAGCAGCTTTTAGGCACTGCGGAGAACATTCCCTGGCGCCCTGTATAAGGTGTGTTGATGTTTCTGTGATCCAAATATCGTATTGTGTGTTGAACTTCCCTGATATCCTGTACTAGCAGAAGTACCCATTCTTCGAACGGCCTTCGGTATTAATGACCAGACGTAATCAATTGAGCTACTGTTGCAATGGTTAGTGGCTTGGAACCTGTTTGTCGAGAAATAAAAAGGATTAGTTGAAATATGCTCTGAAACTAAATTTACCTAACGTGTACTTCCTGACGTGAAAATAAAATTGAAAACCTCGTAGACGAAACGCAATACACGCCACTGTTGTGTCAAGTCCGCATCCAGAGGAAGACCCCTTCAATAAATTATAAAGGCTTGTGGTGCATGAAAATTCAGTTTTTTTAGCCTCCAATTGCCCAAATTCCTAAAAGAAAAAAAAGGAAAAAGAAACTATTTCAGTACAGGAATTTTTGAAAATAATGTTGCTGTTTGAAGATATAATAGATCTTCTGTACAACATATCGCACGTTTAAGTCTTGTGAAAAAATCTAGGGTACCCCTTGACCCCCTTAAGCGCATTGATGAATTTTACAGTTTTTGTTGGTTCCGTGATAACCTTATAGCCATTTGCAAACATTCACAGAAATTTAATAAATGGAGTGGCATTACTTCTTGCAGAAATAGATGAAAAGTTGGATGTTACATTTTGAGACACTGTTGTCATGGTTACTGGCTTGCATTCCTACAGTAGTTTATTAAATGAAATTAGTTTTCTGGGAATATCTCAGAAACTCTTGGTTTTAGAGCCTTAAAATGTAGTTTTCGGGGACCCTTTACGGTTGCTTAGGGGCCCCGAGTTTTGTTTCTGACACCAAGGGGCTGAAAGTAAGCTTTGTCTCGTCGTTGTAGGCCGTAGTATAATAATAATAATTAAAATAATAATATAACAATATAGGGATGGGGATATAATAGACCTGCCGTACCACACCAGCACGTGTAAATCGCGTGAATAAATTCTATAGTACCCCTTGACCCCCTTAAGCGCATTATATGTATTTATGAATTTTACAGCTTAATTTGGTTCCGTGATAATCTTGTAGCCGTTTGCAAACTATCTCAGTAATGTTGGTTGGTTGGTTCCTCAGTTTAGGGGCTGCGACAACGCGGTCATGTAGCCCCGTGTACTTTGGGTGTGTGTAGAATCTGACTGATAACCGGTGTTAATTGTAATGGCAGTCGGCTCTTGGCAACGAACGTAGAAACCTAAGAGCGTTGTTTACATTCTTAACCTATCCAATTTAGCTTAACACAGGTGAAATTAGGGGAAGGTTCTTTAATATGCCATAAATCTATGACATGGCACCGCCGGCTTTACTTCCTCTCCAAAGGAAGGCATACTGAGGGATTTTTAACGCTCTTAAAAAATTCGACGGCTTCGGCCGTGTTTGAACCCGCTATCTTTGGCATAGAATCTCAGCATGCTACCAACTACACCACCGAAGCCACTTCTCAGTAATGTAATACATGGAATTGTATTGCGTCTTACAGCAATAGATGGACCTGTGAGTTTCTGTTGCCATGGTTACCGGCTTGATTTCTTTAATTATTGTATTAAATGAAATTAATTTTCTGGGAATATCTCAAAAACTGTTGGTTTTAGGGCCTTAAAATGTGGTTTTTGGGGTCCCTCTAGGGCCCCGAGTTTCGTTTCTCTCATTGAGGGGCTGAAAATGAGCTTTGTCTTGCTCTTCTACGCCTATTTCAGCAAGTATTTTAAGAGGGTAGGCCCCCTTTTATTAGAGGTACAGAGAAGAGTTACATCAATGATTAGTGTCGTGCCTCTGAAGGGTATCTGTACCAATTTTTACGTTGATCCACCCATCCGTTCTCGAGTTATAAGGGAACAAAATTGTCCACAGACAGACAAACATACAGTCAGACATACAGACACAAACATTTTATTTTCGCGCGCATCCGTCATAAAACAGTCTGAAACGCGTAAACAATGCAAATTTCCGTAGAAAAAACAGACAAACTTTCATTTATATATATAGAGAGAGATATCTTCAAGGCCAGGGGCGTAAAACTCCTCTCAAACGTGGGTGGTCAAATTAAAAAATTGCGGTTGCCTACCTACTAGGAAAATTCTTTTTCAATTTATGGCTTTAAGGCAGGAAATAACATGGTAATGCAGGCTTAACGTTATATTAAACGTGCTGAGCTTTCTAATGAAATCTACCTATTGCTAATTAAAATACAAAATACAATAAAAATACAAAATACAATCAAATATGAATACAAACATAAACCATTTGTGAAAGTATAGCAAAAGACCCGAACACTGACTGCCGTCGATCTTTGTTTACAACTGTTGAGCAAGATGCGTATCATGTAGCTTGTCAACCACTTCCGAGTAAGTGGCCAGTAGACAGCAATGATTCCGTCTAATTTGTCCCACCGTAGCTCGAAGATAGTCTTTAACCCTTCTCATCACCCGAAGAACTTCTCTCTGCAGAACACCTTGAAGTGCGTACGACGAGCAGTGGCACAGTACAAACTTCACAAATTTAAACGAACTAAGAAGAAAAGAAAATGTTGAGAGATGGAAAGCTTACATAGAGTGTTTGTATACGGGAAAGGAGATTGAGAATCATGTAATGGAAAGGGAAGAGGAAATTGATGAGGAAGTGACAGGAGATTTAATATTGAGATCAGAAAATGACAGAGCATTGGAAGACTTAAGCAGGAACAAAGTACTAGGCATAGATGACTACCGATTGAGTTGCTACGCTGCATAGGTGGTAGGTTTTAGCTGAGGATTAACTCTACCTAAGGGATGATGATAATGAAAAAAAAATGAAGTGGGTTTCGGTGTGGAGAACAAGTATGGGTAGATAGGACGGGAGTCTAATACAAAAACATAAAACCAAACTGAAACAAGTCTTCAGTAAAAGGTTCCACTGCACATTGCCCATGAGACACCTAAAGTGCGTAGGGACCTGACCACAGCTAACGAGAAATGCAGCTGGAGCTTGGGCTATTTGCAAGCAAGCGGCAAGCGTTCTTTCCCTCCCAAACCGGTATTCCCGTACTATGGGGACGGGTGGTAGTCTGGCAAGGCAAAGTGTGTTAAGGGGTACAGACTTACTGTTTCTCCTTTCAAAGGAGTTAGATTTAACCGAATGTTTTGAAAGGCTGAAATAATTTGAATTCGCCGTGATATTTTTTAGTTCTGGGAACTGTTGGATCTCCGGCAAACGACCGAATGCTCCCAGAGAGGGAAGCGATAAAGCAGTTTTAATGCTTTTTGTAATAATTTTACTTGTTTTCTTGACAATTTTTAAAAGAATACCAATTGTTGCACTTTAGGAAAACTAAGCTGTTACCCAGCAAGATGCCGATTAAAAGCTTAGAAAAGAGGAAGAATTCAATCCTAACACAACCAAAACTTAAATTTGGAAAACAAACCATAAGTCAGAGAGATAATCTCTACAAGTAGGAATCTTGCGGAGCTAGCTATACTTGCCTTGATGGCCTGTTCGAATTGGCTATAAAAACAAGAGAAACTTTGAAAATGTTATTACTTGAAGTTTTAATTTAAATGCAACAAGTAGTAAAGACTTTATTATTTTAGAAATTATATTTTGTCGTAAAGATACCTTAAGTTTAAAGGAAGAATCAAGGAAGTGAAGGTACTGCCTAACCGTGATCCTAACGGTAAAGATAAAGAACAAAGGAAAACAACTAATTTATTTAACAATAAATATAAACTTTAGAAACTTGACACTTGGTAGATTCAAAATCTTATCTTTTAAAGTTAGAAGAATCTTTTTTTTTTGGTTAGTTCTACAAATCTAAAGGTCTCAGACCCAATAAGGTAAAAGTTTACTATGAACAATAGTGTACAAGTTTCGAACTTGTTACGAGCACTATACCTCTACAAAGGGTTTTAAACCGTGCTTAAAATTGCGAAATTTAAAGCTTTTAAAAGCAATAAATTATACAGTGAATATAACTTCTACAAATTAAGTAAGTTACAAGCGTTATTTGACTGCACTTGGCAAGCCAACAAGCTACAGACCAATAGATAAAATCCTGATCGTAACAGGAAAAAGAAAAGGAAAACAGAAAATGGAAAGCGGAAATTACCACTATTTGAAACAGTAATTACTAGATACGAAATACAAAACAAGTAGTTCCGTGAAGAACTATACAGCCTATTTTCATATATCCTGCTCATGTTAATTGCCTCTATCAACATACAAAATTTCAGTTTAATTGCTGTAACAGATTTGTAGATATTGAGAACCGTCTAAATATTTCAGATGGTCGCCAGGTTGGATTTTTATTTTTGTACTATTACATTAAGATTATTGTGTACGTGTGGTATTCAAACTTCAATCGCATGATTAGAACACAAGAAGTAAAAACGAGATTTTAAAATTACGCACAGCAGCCATCTTGTGATTATGCAAACAATTGAAATAAATTAGATGCCAGTGGATCAACATTTGTATAAGCATTTAACGTGCAACGTTTCAAGGCATTCGGATAGTCAATTCGCGAGAAACGTCCATTTAAATATTTATACATCGCGTCGCCGCCATGTTGGATTTGTGCTCACCAGGGTACTGCAAGTCCTATAGGTGAACATATGTTCATAGTCTCTATGAACATAAAAAAATTAAGTTTGGTTGCTGTAAAAGATTCATAGATATTGAGAACCGTCTAAATATTTCGGAAGCTTGCCATTTAGGATTGTTATATGTATAGGCCATAGAGTTATGAACCATTCAAGGACAATTATTGCCTAGATTCATTATTCAAAATTTCACTTCGATCGCATGATTACGACACAAGAAATAAAAACGTAATTTTAAAATTTCGCACAGCCGCCATCTTGAGGTTATGTAAACAATTGAATTAAATTAGATGCAGTGCATTACAATCTGCAAAATCATTTACTGCACCACATTTCACTGCGCTCAGAGAGTTAAATCACGAGAAAAGTCTATTAAAATATTTCAAATTTGCTTGGTCGCCATGTTCGTTTTCTACTTTACAGGTTTATGAAATATACATAGATAAACTTGTATCAGTACCCTTGATCACCGTACGAAATTGCAAGGTGATATCTGTAATAGTTTCGGAGATTTAGAATGACAGTGAAATATTTCGCACAGCCGCCATTTTGAGGTTATGTAAACAATTGAACTAAACTAGACTCCAGTGCATTACAATGTGTATAAACATTTGCTGAATCAAGTTTCATTACGTTTGGATAGTTAAATCGTGAGAAAAGTCTATTTAAAAGTCTCAAATTCGCTTGACCGCCATGTTGGTTTTGTAGTCACCAGGTTTTTGAAAGTCTTTAGGCGAACTTTTAGTAGTGCTCTTTATCACCGTGCACAATTTCAGGGCGATATCGGTAATAGTTTCGGAGATATTGCATGCTGGTTAAATATTTCGCACAGCCGCCATGTTGGATTGGTGAGACCTAACAAAATTTGACGGGCGCGGTCGAGGTCGCCGGGAATAGTGCTATGAACTTACCGACTTTCATTGAAATCGCTCCAGTCGTTTAGATTTTATTAGGGGGACACACACACACACACACCTCACACACACACACACACACACACACACACACACACACACACGCGCGCGCGCGGACAAAAGGTGATCTCATAAGCCTATTTTTTCAAAATTAAAAATAGGCTAAAAATGTACAGGACGTATTTACGAAACCTGAAGAGAGAAGATTAGATACATAAATACTTAGAAATTGCCAATTCCTGAGCTAGCAGGAAAAGAAAAGAAAATTCAGTTAGAAAAAGTACAATTCCCTAATTTTTAGAAGAGAATGGCGATTAAAATGTGGACTAGCCATAAGTTTGCGCAGAATTACAATGTTGGAAATGGAACAAATTTGGGAGGGTCCTTGATTTCAAGCGAGGCGTCTTAGATTTTTAGATAGATGAAAATTTTAGTTTAATTTATATTAGTAAAGGTATTCGGGAGAAGGAAAATAGGAGATTTAGGAAAACGTCCTGGCCAAATTTATTGCTCTCGTAGGACGCGGCGCGGAAGATAATTGAACGGGCACTATTTTGCACTAAAGTCTATTGATGGATTGGAAAAGTTCACTATTGCAGCACAGAACGTTTATGAAACGAAAAGTTATTGCAGTTGTGGAGATCACTTAGTTGAATTTTGACATGTTACTTGCGTTGTACAAGTTTTAAGATGCACATAATAGTTCAAGAATTGTAGCAACAATTAATTGATGTAGTAGTAGTCCCGCGGTGGGGTAGCGTATTCCCTTATTTTGTGCATGAAATACCAGGTTTCTTGACGATAAGAAAGATTGGTTTACGTAGAAAGTTCTGGAGTTATGATGACGGTTGAATAGGGCAGTAAAGTTCCCACGGAGGAAAAAGCTAAGTTTTATAGACAGTGGGTAATTTGAATTAAATCCCTCGTAGTGGGAAGGTATTCCCAGTTATTTAGTGCAAGAAGTACCGATTTCCATGGTTTTAAGCCAGCTTAGATAGCTAAAGCATGACAAGAAAAATCCCTCGAAGGCGAATATTGCATAATTGTTAGCAATTCCACACACTGCCTATAAAATTGTATTAAAAACCATTAAAACATGTTTAAAATATTGAAGTTTTGTACTTAGCTTGATTTTCTTGTTGGGCAGGCGTTGGTTCCTGTGACGGTTGAATTAAAAATTGACATGGCGTCTAGTTTAAAATGTCTCTCGAGGACAGGAGACAAGTCCGTGAGAGGGCCCCAACTGTAAGTTTGACGACTGAAGCTAAAGTGAGGACGAGCGAACACGCACTCGGCAGAAGAAGCTAAACGAGGGGAAGGGGAAGGGGAAGCAAAAGGAGTGGGGTTATTAGACAAGAAAGTGTACATCATAATAACCAACATAACAAAAATAAAAGATTTTCATAGATGTGAATTTTCTTCATGAAGCGGTGTTCATGGAGATGTTAGCTGGCGACAACGACGATGCATCGTGGATTGATAAGGGAGTTCTCTTGAGTTCCGATGGATTGTTGTACTTCGGCAGTTAGCTGCTAGATGCCGCTAGGTTGTCCAGGGAAGATATATATCTAGAACAGACTTATAAAAAACATAAGCAAGTGCACGGAGAAAATAGAACGGAAGGAATCACTGTTGGTGTCTGCGAAAAGGGAAAGAAGGAATTAAAGAAAATTAAAGCAAAGAGCAGCAAGAGCTAACTCTGACTGACCGTGTATTCCAAAGAATACACCAACAGATGATAAAGGTCTGACAGGGTTATTTCACTTGGTGTGTCGGATTTATGAGACAGGTGAGGTACCCTCTGATTTCAAGAAGAATGTTATCATCCCTATACCGAAGAAAGTAGGAGCTGACAGATGTGAGGATTACCGTACAATCAGCTTGATTACTCATGCTTCAAAGATCCTGTCTAAAATACTTTACAAGAGGATGGAAAGCCACATAGAAGCGGAGATTGGTGAAAACCAGTTTGGTTTCAGGAATAATAATAATATCGTATGGCCTCGGTGCCGGGTGCCAGGAGAAATGTGGAAACACGGGAAGCTGTACTAAGTCTTAGGCTGATTTTGGAAGGTAGAATAAGGAAAGATAAGAGAACGTCCATGGCACTTTTAGACTTAAAAAAGGCTTTTGATAACGTTGATTGGACTAAATTGTTTGACATTTTGAAAATGATTGGAATAAATTACAGGGATAGGAGTGTGATCTACAATCTATACAGAAACCAGACAGCAGTCATTCGAGATCAAGGACATGAGAGAGAAGCTGGTATTCAGAAAGGTGTAAAGCAAGGCTGCAACTTATCAGCCATACTTTTCAATCTTTACATTGAACAAGCAATGAAGGAAATTAGAGAAAATATTTAAGTGGGAGTGAAGATTCAAGTAGAAATAATTTCAACTCTGAGATTTGCTGATGACATCGTCATCTTGGCCGACATGCCTGAGGATTTGAATGAGGTTTTGAATGGTATGGACTCCGTCTTGAGGAAAGAATTCATGATGAAAATTATTTAAAAATACATAAATATTGGAATGCAGCCGAAATAAATCAGAAACCTCTATGGACATCAAATTGGCAGGTGAAAAACTAAAGGAAGTAGGTGACTTCTGTTATTTAGGAAGCAAAATAACCAGTGATGGACGAAGTAAAGAGGATATTAAAAGTAGGTTAGCTCAGGCAAGGAAAGCATTTCTTCAGGAAAGGAATCTGTTGACATCGAATATAGATTTAAGTATTAGGAAGTCTTTTTAGAAAGCCTTTGTCTGGAGCGTGGCACTCTATGGAAGTGAAACTTGGACTATTTGAGCAGCAGAAAAGAGGAGAATTGAAGCGTTTGAAATATGATGTTACAGGAGAATTATGAAGATCAGATGGGTAGATAGGGTTACAAACGAAGTAGTACTAAGACGAGTGGGAGAGGAGAGATGTTTCTGGCGACTGCTAATGAAGAGAAGAGATAGGTTGGTAGAACACATACTAAGACACCCAGGAATAGCAAGCTTAGTTATGGAAGGAAGGGTCAAGGACAAGAACTTAGGGGTAGACCAAGGTTAGAATATGTTAAACAGATTGCCTCGGATGTAAGACGTGGTAGATATGTAGGGAAGAACGATCAGCTCAGGACAGGGAGGCAGGGAGTGCTGCATCAAACCAGTCAATAGACTGATGACTTAAACACACTAGAAACACATTATGGGCACAGGACAATTCGATATTTATCACCACACTGGTGTAAACAAAGAAGCTAAAAACATCGAGTGAAGTGGAGTATAGCCAACCCAGTGCAACAAATATTATCATTCAAACAAAATCCCTAGCACATTTCTGTGTACAAACACTGATAGTCCGGTGAATGCGTGCGTGGCGTTATCTCTAGCTTTATATTACAAACTTCTTTCGAAAAGGAAAAAAAATATTTCTTTTGCCATATATCATATGTAAAATTGTTCGTAAAGAAATACAGATTCTTTGAAGGCGTAAAACCAAATCATATTTTTGGTCAATTTACACTTTTATTTATTGCTGAGTGTACACCATCCAAACCACAGACCAGTTCTAAATTTCTTGACAGCGTCGGATATGCGAACTCAGGACATTTCGGACCGGAATCCAAGTGCGTGCTTCGAGACCACAAACGGTGCCTACTGTATGTACAAGTTAGTGACACCTATGATGCATCAATTTAAATATGAGAAACAAGAAGTTCCGTGACGAATTAAAGAGCCTACGTTTCTTAAAATTAAGATTCATGCCAATGATTAATCTATATGGACCTATCTAGAATAATGACGAAAATAAGTTGGTATTATCGAAATTTCTGATTAAGTTCGAAATATACCTGGTATAATGTAGTCTAATAGAGCACTAGAGTTGGCAGCCCTGGTGACTGAATATATTCTTAGTGAACCCTTCAGAATAGCAGTGTTTATATGCAAGAATCTTGATCAAGGGGTCGCGCTCAGTTCCTAGTGTGATGTTTACGTTCGCCAAACAACATGCTCTACTGAGGTAAGGGTCATAGGATTAAAACTATAATTAAGAAAGAAAGGTGACAAGATGTAAAATAATAACATGATTTAATGACTAATAGTGCATAAAAATAATATAAACGACAATAATAAAAATATCCTCCCTGAATTTTTCCCATGACATGAATATCTATCAATGTTGAGGAGTCAGACGGATCTCCCCCTTTATAAAAATGTGGATCCTAGTTCCACTAACTTGCAATTTGGATTTTATGTACGCGTAATGACTAACTACGAGGAATGAGTACTTTGGATGACTGTTCGTTTACAGCGGGTTAACAGCCACGATGCTTACGAACAATCATCTCGTAAATCAACGTTTACGGATATGGAACATGACACTAATAAAAACCCTTAAAAATTTAATGCTGACACACACACTAAAAATCTACTATTTACAGGAATCTCTCTCGAGACCCTCATTTAGCGCGATGACGCACTGGACAAAATGAGCTGCCAACTCCGGCCAATTGCTCAATCCACAAACAAGGAAAGACAGCATCGCAGGTGACTTCACGGGTCACTGATATGGAATATAAACATGGACTAAAACCAACAACAACAAAAGCCTGACCGGCTGAGATTACTTTATATGAACAAAACTGCATGTTAAGGTAACGCTTCGGAGATTATCGTGATTCGTAGGCAACTCCCATTTATTTAAACAATTTTTATCATTGATCAGTTCTTAATTCTGTATTTCAAGTAATTACGGAGCCAAACAAGCACTCCCCACTAATGACCTCGCTTGCAACCTTCAGTCCGTCTTGTGAAACAGCTCCCCTTTCCTCAATACTCGTCATTGTCCCAACTCCAGTGTGTAAAAATAACTGACCAGCTGTGCCGTTGTCTCAAAGAATCAACAGCAACAAATCTCAACCACCTCAACATATGGTCAGACATTAATCAAAATATCCACAATTGCCCTCGCAAGGTAACAATATGGACCTGGCACCAAGCTGACAGAAATCAGTCTACGCTGAAATTCCCGCTTGTAATGACCACAAAATACACACACACTTCTGGGAATGACATGACGTTTTTCACACAGGTCGGCTGAAGAGATGCTCACAAACTATTTAAAAATATTAAAACCTACGATAGAGCTGACTGCTCTTCGTCACAAATCACATTGCTCCAAAGGCAATAATCTAACTGAATCTGATCAACAATAAACCTTAAAAATTTTAAACTGTATAATTATATTACTTCAGTCCTACTTCTGAAACACAACATATCTCCGAGAGACGTTTTTAACCGCATTGCGTAACATGTGCAAACACGGTCGTCCACATAGCTACGTTAGTTAAAACAAAACAAAAACAAGAACCTTCTACTAATAACATTTTTGCGAGCTGCTTCCATGCAAAAGGTGTGTCAGACCAAAACTAAATATACTACGTTAATCACACTAGCAAAATATTTACAAAAATATGTCCCATACACCATAAGTTAATCTATCAGATAATAAGAATATTATTCTGTACTCATCCTCGGCCAGTCACCCGTCAAAGGACATCCGCTGCCATCTCCCGACTGAATGCTTCTTAGCTCATCTCAGCCATCTGGATGGAGTGTTGATAGTTCCAAACTTCCTCCAGGATAAGCGATGTCATCTCTCGCGCTGATTCAAAAAGTTAGATTATTATACACTTGATATCTGACTACTAAATTCGCCGTTTCAGGTACTACTTTCCCCGGAACTGTCTGTTGGCGAATTGTCGATGCTACTGTCAATACAAAATATAGTACTGTGACTACCTATCACTGAATTTAACACATTTATTAATAATTTCTGTGTCCTCGACCCACAAAGTATAACTTACGTCCTCAGACGAACAAAAGTAATAGCAATGTCTTGGCTCTTCACGCCACTTATAAATGAACCGGCCCTAGGTATTGATAGAGGGGGAAATTATATACAAATTTCTCAAAATAATAGTGGTACAGGAATGAAATAAATATCACTGAACTCGAAAAATAGCGCAGGTCAAGAATATGCCCATTAATCCTAGAATCGATCGTAGAGATGTTGTCTAGGCGATCTCCCGCGTTAATGCTAGCCATCGCGTGCCCAAGCTAGACTTGCCGCGCTGGTAAGCATTCTTCTCCCATTGGTTCCACATTTTCTGTAACTTGGCGGTTTTTATCAGACCTTGGCCTCGTAGGAGTGTCTAGTATTTTCATCAGCCACTCACGTTACTGCATCATATTTTTTCTAGGCGCGAATATTACAATGAACATACCATGAGCGTGTCTCACTGCGCGTCGCTTCTATTTTGAGGTGGCCACCACCTGTCCTTCTGAATCATTGCTAGGGTCTTTCTTTCTTTACACTATCCTAAGCATTTAGCCTTTTGTCAAACTGCTGCAGGTATGTCCCCATTGTCTCCAACCAATGCTTGAAATTTCCTCATCTCCGTCTGGATATTTTCATGATGCTGGTGGAAATATTTATTAATTGAAGAAATAAAACATCGAATCATTTATCCATCAGAGGGTAAAGGGTTCATTAGTTCCATTTCTTAAGGTACAGAATACAAAATTTGGTTGAAGTCCAATGGATAGCTTGAACGTTACATGCAGTTAGACATTGGATCTATCAACGCGCGTAAAATTATGTTGGCAACAATGTCATGGATGTGTTGGTCAGAAATAATCTGAAATATTATGATCCCTTGTTGTGCCAATTTTGGATGAAATCCATTTGTTAGTATAGAAGTTCCATGTATTTTAAAATTGGATCTATGAGCAGGCTTAGAATCATGTTCGCAGCACTGACGTACATTAGTTACTCCAAATTAATCTTGAATGTTAGGTAATATACGTGTGCATAGTTTAAAGCTGTCGGCTTGCCTACTTTCTGATATATTGGTATTTGGATAAAAACATAGAGAGAGCATTTATTAACAGTTGGCAGCCCTAGTGGCTCTTAAGAATACGCTCAGTCATATCTGCTTATGTATACATATACATACGAAACTGAGTTGAAATCCAATTGAGAGTGTAGAAGTTATATGCATTTAAAAATTGGACCTATCAGCAGGCTTAGAATCATTTTGGCAACACTGCCATGTATGGCCTCCTGGAAATTAAACTAAGATATTATTATCTATATGTGTGCCAATTTTGGAATATCTCCCATGCATACCTTCCAAGATATCCAACATGGAGCTCAAACGTCAAGTGCGTTTTTTCAGCAGTTGGTAGCACTAACATAATTTTGAATATAGGCTTGAGATATTCAGGTATAGATCTTTTTATTCGTACCAAATTTGGGTTCGATTGCTGCAGCTGTTTAGGAGGTGACAGACAGACATACAGACAGACAGACAGACAGACAGACGGACGGATGGACGGACGGACAGACAGACACATATTTGCCCGGATCGATCTCATAAGTCTACTTTTCCCTCATTTTTGAAAAATGTGAAAAGTAGGCTGATCATAAGAATATGGGCTGGTCATTTGTCGACGATTTCTTTTATTGTAATGATGAGTGATTTCCTTTGAGAATATTTAGGGCAGAGGTTTCTTATTTGCTGATAAAGTTAATGGGAAGAGGAAATGGTAACGTGCACCATCTAGAGAGAGAGCCGAGAAACTCTTGCGATATCTTGCTCTATACTCTCTACAATCGATTGGTCGATTAGTCGGCGATGTGGTAGTGCCATCTGTTGGCAGACTTGGCTGTAATGATGGGCCAGTTAACGGTCTAATAAACAGCCTGTGTCAGCATTAGATTTAAGGGTTTTTATTAGTACTATGCCCATATCCATAAACGTTGATTTACGCGATGATTGTTCGTGAGCACCGTGGCTGTTAACCCGTTGTAAACGAACAGTCATCCAAGTACTCTTTTCTCGTAGTTAGTCATCACGCGTACATAAAAATCCAAATACAAGGCAGTGGAACATGGATCCACATTTTTATAAAAGGGGAGATCCGTCTGACTCCTCAACATTGATAGATGTTCCTGTCATGGAAAAATTCAGGGAGGATATTTCTATTATTGTTGTTTATTTTCTTTTTATGCACAATTAGTCATTAAATCATGTTATTATTTTACGTCTTGTCTCCTTACTTTCTTAATTATAGTTTTAATCCTATGACCCTTGCCTCAGTAGAGCATGTTGTTTGGCGGACGTAAACACCACACTATGAACTGAGCGCGACCCCTTGATCAAGATTCTTGCACATAAACACTGCTATTCTGAAGGGTTCATAGGGATAAAACTGGCGCGGCCAAGCGTGGGGCCATTCACTGTGGTGTAACGGCGGAGAAATTACACATATCAATATTGGCGTATTTGAGTAAAACTGACATGCCGCAAGTGCATGCAGATATGACAGTATTTAATCACCGGAAAGTGATATTTTATTAAAAGTAATTAAGGCGAAGTGGATACCGCCAAATGTGTGAAATATAAATTGAAATCAGGAGTTTGCAAAGTAAAATACGGTTCACGTTTTTGTCTATTGAATTAAAGTAAAAGGTAATATATGTGATACCGGGCGCCCAATGATTAAAGTTAAAACTAGATTTGTTTAGAAAGTCAAACTCATGAAAATATTAGGAGGCTGTAGCCTAAAATGACAATTAATACTTTGTTAATTAGTCAGTGTTAATATCAGATCAGGATAACAATTTAATGACTAAATATGTGCTTGGGTTTAAAATTAAATTGAGTAAAACTAGAACTACTCCGAGATGCAATCGACTAGTGGGATTAAATGTAAAAATAAATGAACTGAGTAGGGTAAAGAAATTAAATGTGCATTGGATTGTATGTATGTGTCAAAGGGCATTGCTTTATGCCATTCTCCTAATGTCTCATATAAATTGTATAACATGGCAACGGTGGGACAGATTCAAGAAATCATTGAGAGTGCGGCTAGGAGAACACAGAAATTGTTGGACACTAAATTAGCTGAACAAAGTGAATCGCTAAACACGAAATTATCTGAACAATTAAACACTAATAGGCTAGAACAAAATGAAGCTATAAACAAATTATCTGAGCAAAGTGAATCACTGAAAACTAAACTAGCTGAACAAAGTGAATCATTGCGGACACAATTAAATAACAGTAGGATGGAACAAAATGAATATCAGGCGGAACAAGCTAGGTTATTAAAAAGTGAAATTAATGACACTATCAATTCACAGTTAGAGACGCTAACCGCAGAGATGAAAGATCATACTAATCAACAGATGGTATTACTGGCCCTAGATGTGAGTAAAATAATGAAAAGCAATTAGATCAGATTAAGAAAATGGAAAGTATTTTTGATACAAAACTTAGCATTCTGGATGAAACGGTGTTAGCTAAATTAGAGCAAATTGAAATAGCATGTACTATGAATACAAGCGAGGTCAAGATAGCTCAGGATAAATTGGAAGGACGATTTAAGGAGATGGAGAAAAGCGGCAGGGTCATTCAACAACAATTATCAGCAGTAGATGAAAACATATCCGGCATAATTAAAGATATGGACCGTCTCGAAATAAAACCAGCGGAACAATGGTAAAGCCTAGAAGCGGATCAGGAGCAATTAAAGAGTACCTTAGACGACACTAAAAGCCAGATTGAAGAGAAAGTAAGCACGATTAAAGAGCAGATAAGAAAAGATTGGAAAAAATGAATATCGATTCTAAAGAGGAAAGATCCACCATTCTTAAGACAGTAGGCGAAAATCACACTCGTATTCAAGCATTAGAGCAAGAAATGAAGAGCAAGCTTAAAGAACAGACGGACAGGATCATTAAAGCCGAATTCAGGTCATTAGAGCAATCGTCGATATTTAGAACAGGAACATTGAAGGACAAGCAGGACGACTCAAATAGCCCGGAGGGTACTAGCATAGCAGGAAGTCAGACTCAGGCGGAGAGCCCATTAACAACAAACACGGAAGGGTTTCGCAAGAATATAGAAAGGAGTTCAACACCACAAGACGGTCATCAGCCCACACAACTTATTCAGGTAATTCGCTCAAACGATTACACGGAAAATTCAGGGGTGACGCCTAAAGCTTTTATCAAAGAGATTGAAGACCATTACAATGACACTGGGGTACCTGAAGCACGTAGATTGAGGATGATGGAGAGATTTTTATCAGGAAATGTCCTTACATGGTTTTTAAGCTTCAAATATACATTTGGAACCATGTCAGATTTTAGATTAGCGTTTCTGCGCAAGTACTGGTCGCCAGCAATACAACAGAGTCTAAGGATGGAGCTTTACTCTAGAAAATACCAAACTACCCAGCAAACGAAATACTCAGATTTCTTTAACATGCAAATGCTAAAATTTCGCGACCTTGATTACCCTTTAAATGAAGCAGATCTGGTGATGACAATAGCGAGGCAATTACCAGTCAACGTGCAACAAGTACTAGTCGCAGCGAACGTTAGTACGGCCTTACATGCAGAGCAGATATTACGCCAGATAGATGAGACTACATCTCAGAATCATTATAGAGGAGGAAGACAGCTGGAATTAGTCAATACGACAGAGGTCATAAAACCTAAACAGGCAAACACCAAAACGCAGGGTACTAATACAAGCACCTCCACACCTAGGCGAAACCAGGAGGAAGGAGAAAACAGACCATACCAGCGTAACGAAAATAACTATAACAATAGATCATACCAAGGCAACAATAGATATCAACAGAGAGAATATCAGCAATGGCGTGAAAATCGAAGGAATGACAGGCCTTATGGAAGATACGGTGATTACAATGCCAATCAAAGATGGAAAGGAAGGAGAGGTCAAAATCAAGGAGAGCCACGTAATTATCGAAATGACTGGGATGATAGGCACGCTCAATCGCAAAATTACCTAGAGGAGTTACACGCTAGCCAAGGTGGAGAGCTTGGAAGATGGGAAAAGGCCATTGGGAACATGAAGAATCCAGACACACATACTGAGGAAGCTGGAAGTCTACTGAGGCAAGAGGAATATCAAGGGCATAAGCGACAGAATGATGAGGGGAGTCGAAATGGAGCTAAAAAAATGCTAAATTTGGATAAAGAAGACAGTCTACAAACGCAAGAGTCAGAAGTTGAAGATGGATGGATAGTAGCGAACATACAAGAATGGATTGGTTTGCCAGAAGACTGCCTGGAGGAGACGGTGAAACCACGGAACGATGAAATTAGGCAATTACCCATTATTTACGCGAGGATTGGTGGAATTAAGATAAGATGTTTATTGGATACGGGGTCACAGATCAGTCTGGTATCGGAGGCCTTGGTTCGAGAGTTGGGACGGAGTCAGAATATTCCTGTAATTCCCGTACCACAGCTCAAAGTGAGGGGTGTTATTCCTGAACGCACCGTCACTTGTAAACGTCAAGCATATTTAGAGCTGAACATATTGGAACACACTTTTGGGCAATCATTAATTATCATGGCAAAGATGAATTTCAATATAATTCTTGGTGCAAATTTCATTTTTGACTATCAAGCAGTGATAGATTTGCACAAGAATACAGTCAGTTTTAGAGAGTATGATCAGCCGAAGAATGTGGGATTGCATATGGATGAAATCACTACCGGAAGAGATGTAAATTCTTGGGCATTGGAAGCAATATCGTAAGAGACGGAAGAGGAGATACGAAAGGCAGAAGATAACATCGTAGAAGGGGCTGTTGTGGAACTAGATGAGGAGATTGAATCCCAGGAGATATGGTCTTTATTAACAGAAGGAAATAACAGTGATGCACAATTTGAAGAGTTACTACAGGAGCGGCTCAATGACATTCAACTTGGAGGTGAACACAGAAAACAATTGGAAGAGATTTTAAGGAAGCACAAAGCAGTATTTGATACAGTACCTGGGAAAATATTAAATTTCAAATATTCTATGCAAGTCGAGGACTGGTCACCTTTCAAAAGCAGGTTGTACCCAATTCCTGAAAAATATCGTGGTCAAGTTAAGGTCATTATAAATGAGATGTTACAGGCTGGAGTGATAAGGAAGACACCTACACCTTATCTAAATGCGATTTTGGCAGTCACAAAACCAAATGGATCTATTAGACTTTGTTTAGATGCCAGAAATCTTAACACGAGACTCATTTTTCCTGAATATGACAGAGCGCCAATTATCAGAGACGTACTAAAAGGCTTTAAAAACAAGAGCATTTATTCATCAGTCGATTTGACGTCCAGTTTCCACCATCTTGAATTGGATGAGAAGTCACAGCTTCTAACTGGCTTCTTATTCGATAACCAAACGTTTTGCTTCGTCCGAATGCCCTTTGGAGTCAAAACAGCGGGCTGTGCTTTATCCGAGCCCTGGACCGGAATCTAACCGAGGAAGTTAAGGAGATGACGGTACGCTACATTGATGACATTCTGCTGGCATCCGACAACATTGAAACTCACATGGAGAATTTAGATAAAGTATTGGGCAACCTGAATGCATCGAATTTCAAAGTAAACCTGAAGAAATCGCATTTCTTCAAGAGCGAGATCTTATATTTGGGTCACGTCATTGACAAGGAGGGAGTGAAGCCAAATTCAGCTAAGATCGAAGCGATAAAGAATTTCCCTACACCAACGAGAGTCAAGCACATTCGGGCTTTCTTAGGCGTAACGGGATTCTTTAAAGAAAACTGTCCAGGTTATACGGAGACTGTAGCTCCCATGCAGGAAATGTTAAAGAAAAATAATAAATGGTTATGGAATGCGGAGTGTGAGAAGGCATTCCAAGCAACAAAACAGCTATTGGAAAACTGCATTAAATTAGGATATCCAGATTTCAAGCACAAATTTATAATCCAAGCGGATGCTTCACTAATTGGTATAGGTGCTATGCTCTACCAAGAAGATCCAGCTAACCTGCAACACAAAACATATTTGGCATTTGTCAGCCGAAAATTGCGTAAGCACGAGCGCAATTATACTGTAACCGAGCTGGAATTGTTGGCCATCCTTCATGCGCTTCAACAATGGAAACGAATAATCTATGGTTACCCCATTGTTGTCAGGACTGATCACAAGGCACTAACATTCTTGTTTAAGACGTCGATGGCAAGCGAACGTGTGACACGTTGGTCTATATATATTCAGCAGTTTAGCATTGAGATTGAACATTGCCCAGGAAAGATGAACGTGATTCCGGATGCACTCAGTAGGAACCCAGAGCCTGATAATGAAGAAACAGCGACGGTACAACACTTGGAGTTAACACCGAAGGACCGGGAATTCTTGGAGGAGTTACGTGAAATACAGCGAGAACAGGAAGCGGAACCATGGATGATGCTATTAATTCGATACTTCAAAAAGCAGCTACCTACAGGAACACCTGCATTTCGAGAAGCAAAAGCCAAAGAAGGAAGATATGTTTATGTCAACAATTTGCTGCACAAATGGGTAGATAATGACCACACCAAGTTACGCATATTAGTACCTGCATCATTACAGCGAGGACTGACATGGCATACGCACGAAAGTTACGGTCACGTGGGCGTAGACAAGTGCGAAGCGACAATAGGAGGACATGGGTATAAAACACGTTTTAAGCAGTATCCGACATGCCCAAGCTAATCCAAGTGAGAGAGCAATAAAATGTGTAACATCATACTTGAGAATCTTCATTCCCAATGAACATCAGAGATGGGTGGATAAAATTAAGGACGTAGAGACATGCATGAATTCTACCAGGCACGAGTCAACAGGACAAATCCCTATGGTCCTACACAAGAACGAGTATCCAGTGAGAACGTGGAAAAGCATCATTAACTGTCCACAAGATCCCATGATAGCACCTGACCTGCGAATTGAGAGAACGAGAGCCTACATGAGAAAACAAGCAGACCGCAGATTACGGCGAGTAAGAAATAAGAGGTTTCACAGTGATCGTGAAATCAACCAGCTCGTTTTGGTGAAACGACCCGCTACATCGGACCCAGAGAAGAAGATCTTCAGTAAATTCTGCGAAAAGTTCATAGGACCCTATTCTATCGTAAGAAACCTTGGAAATAATGCTTACAGAGTGAAAGAGTTGAGCACAGGAACAATGTCAGTCTACAATGCAGCCAACTTAAAAAAGTATCGTAGGAGTGATCCATGAGAGCGCCGAAATAACGATGCAGTTTAAATATATGGACGTCCTATATCAACCAAGTTGACGGGGAGCAGTTGAGTACGGCACGTGAAGGAGGAAGTAGAGTTGGTGTTGACAAACATTAACGAGACGAGCAGAGTGTTGCCTCAGGCATCAGCGGGCCATGCAAGCAGACTGAGAGGGGAGATACAATCAGGAAATGAAAACGAGTAAATGCCATTCAAGACAAGAGCGGCTAGACCAAGTAATAGAAAAGGGGTGATTCTGAAATAAAACAAATTGGCATACGGAAGTCTTTTAAAATTGTCGACTTTATTCCTAAGTTCGAAATTTTGTGAGTGGGAGAGTTGTGAACCCTTTATCCTCTGTTGGATAAATGATTCTATGTTTTATTTCTTCAATTAATAAATATTTCCACCAGCATTATGAAAGTAGCCAGACGGAGATGAGGAAATTTCAAGCATTTGTTGGAGACAGCGGGGACATACCTGAAGCAGTTTGACAAAAGGTTAAATACTTTAGCTGTGAAAGGAAATAGCCTAGCGATGTGTCAGAAGGACAGGTGTTGGCCACCTCAAAATAGAAGCGACGCGCAGTGAGACATGGTTCTGGTATGTTCATTGTAATATTCGCGCCTAGAAGAAATATGATGCAGTAACGTGAGTGGCTGATGAAGAAAATAGACACTCCTACGACGCCAAGATCTCCCTAAAACCGCCAAGTTACAGAAAATGTGGAACCAATGAGAAATGAATGCCTACGAGCGCGGCAAGACCAGCTTGGGTACGCGGTGGCTAGCATTCACGCGGGAAATCGCCTAGACAAAATCTCTACGATCGATTCTAGGATTAATGGGCATATTCTTGACCTGTGCAATGTTACGAGTTCAGTGATATTTATTTCATTCCTGTACCACCATTATTTCGAGAAATTTTTATATAATTTCCCCCCCCCCCATCAAGACCTAGGGCCAGTTCATTTATAAGTGGCGTGAAAAGCCAAGACAATGACTATTATTTTGTGTATCGTGGACACAGGTTGACTTTTTACTTGTGTTCGTCTGAGGACGGAACGTATTACATTTTGTGTGTCGAAGACACAAGTTTGTGACTTTATTTTGTGCGTCTAAGGACGTAGGCTGTTATACTTTTGCGTATCATGAGGACATAGAAGTTATTGTAAATGTGTTAAATTCAGTGATAGATAGTCACAGTACTATATTTTGTAGGGGCAGTATCGTCGATAATTCGCCAACAAACTGTTACGGGGAAAGTAGTACCTGGAACGGCGAATTTAGTAGTCAGATATCAAGTGTATAATAATCTAACTTTCTGAATCAGCACGAGAGATGACATCGATTACCATAGAAGAAGTTTGGAATTCTCAACACTCCGTCCAGATGGCTGAGATGAGTTAAGAAGTATTCAATTGGGAGATGGCAGCTGATGTTCGTTGACGGGTGACTGAACGAGAGATGAGTACAATATAACATTCTTTATTATTTGATAAATTAACTTATGGTTTATGGGACATATTTTTGTAAATACTTTGCTTGTTTGATTAACGTAGTATTTTAGTTTTGGTCTGACACACCTTTTGCATCGAAACAGCTCGCATATGTTATTAGTGGAAGGTTCTTGTTTTTGTTTGTTGTTTTAACTAACGTAGCTATGTGAACGGCCGTGTTTGCATATGTTACGCAATGCGGTTAAAAACGTCTCTCGGAGATATGTTGTGTTTCAGAAGTAGGACTGAGTTAATATAATGATACAGTAGATTGGAGGGTAACTAAATTGTTTAAGGTTTATTATTGATCAGATTCAGTGAGATTATTGCCTTTGGAGCAATGTAATTTGTGACGAAGAGCAATCAGCTCTATCGTAGGTTTTAATTATTGTTTTAATAGTTTGTGAGCATCTATTCAGCGGACCTGTGTGAAAATCGTCATGTCATTCCCAGAGGTGTGATTGTGTGTATTTTGTGGTCATTACAAGCGGGATTTTCAGCTTAGACTGATTTCTGTCAGCTTGGTGCCATGTCCATATTGTAACCTAGCGAGGGCAATTGTGGATATTTTGATTATTGTCTGACCATATGTTGAGGTGGTTGAAATTTTTGTTGCTGTTGGTTCCTTGAGATAACGGCACAGCTGGTCAGTTATTTATATACACTGGAGTTGGGACATGACGAGTATTGAAGAGGGGGAGATGTTTCACAAGGCGGTCTGAACGTTGCAAGCAAGGTCATTAGTGAGGAGCGCTTATTGACTCCGTAATTACTTGAAATACAGAATAAGAACTGATCAATGGTAAAAATTGTTTAAATAAATGGGAGTTGCCTACGAATCACGATAATCTCCGAAGCGTTACCTTAACATGCAGTTTTGTTCATATAAAGTAATCTTAGCCGGCCAGGCTTTTATTGTTGTTGGTTTTATTCCATGTTTATTTTCCATATCAGTGACCCGTGAAGTCACGTGCAATGCTGTCTTTCCTTGTGTGTTTATTGAGCAATTGGCCAGGTTGGCAGCTCAGCTTGTTAAGTGCGTCATCGCACTAATGAGGGTCTCAGGGAGATTCCTGTAAATAGTAGATTTGTAGTGCGTGTGTCAGCATTAGATTTAAGGGTTTTTATTAATGTCATGCCCATATCCATAAACGTTGATTTACGCGATGATTGTTCGTGAGCACCGTGGCTGTTAACCCGTTGTAAACGAACAGTCATCCAAGTACTCATTTCTCGTAGTTAGTCATCACGCGTACATAAAAATCCAAATGCAAGGTAGTGGAACATGGATCCACATTTTTATAAAGGGGGAGATCCGTCTGACTCCTCAACATTGATAGATGTTCCTGTCATGGGAAAATTCAGGGAGGATATTTTCTATTTATGTTGTTTATTTTCTTTTTATGCACAATTAGTCATTAAATCACGTTATTATTTTACGTCTTGTCTCCTTACTTTCTTAATTATAGTTTTAATCCTATGACCCTTGCCTCAGTAGAGCATGTTGTTTGGCGGACGTAAACATCACACTATGAACTGAGCGCGACCCCTTGATCAACATTCTTGCACATAAACACTGCTATTCTGAAGGGTTCATAGGGATAAAACTTTACTGTTGTATTCATGTAATGTAGATAAGTCTACGAAAGGATATAAAAAGTAGGTTGGCTTAGCCAAGGAAAGCTTTTATACTGAAAAGGAATCTGTTGACTTCAAATATAGATTTAGGTATTAAGACGTCATTTTTGAAAGTCTTTGTCTTGGAGCGTGGTGCTCTATGGAAGTGAAACTTGGACTGTTGCTAAATCAGAAAAGAGATGAATAGAAGCATTTAAAATGTGGTGTTATTGGAGAATGATGAAGATCAGATGGGTAGATAGACTAACAAATGAAGAGGTATTAAGACGAATGGGCGAGGAGAGATGTTTCTGGCGACTGCTAATGAAAAGGTAAGTTGATAGGACACATGCTAAGACACCCAGAAATAGCAAACTTAGTTACGGAAAGAAGGGTCGAGGACAAAAACTGTAGGGGTAGGGTTAGGATGTGTTAAATAGATTGCCTCGGATGTGAGGTGTGGTAGCTATTTTGAGATGAAACGATTAGCTCGGTACAGGGAGGCATAGGGTGCTGCATCAAACCAGTTGGAAGACTCAAACACAGATAAGCCTCATCGTGCGCTTTCCCAACATACATATTTTCCAGTGATGATGGTGTGTTCGTGTGACTTATCTCGTGTAACGATGAAAGGTTTAATGTAAGTCAGGGCAAGTACTAGTACCGTATGAAGACCATTTTGCTGTTTTAAAATGTTGTATGTTCATGTTTCTTGCTCGAAATGACTACAACGTTTGAACGTTGAGTTTTATGTTTGAAATTGTTGCTCTGTACTTGATCACAATGCAGGTCGCGTACTGAATGTTATGAAGACCATCATATGGAAAGGCATTTACTAGGTTGGAGAGATAAAAAAAAAGGAAGACCGGTGTAATATAAGAAAATAGGCTATTTAGTTCTTCATGGAACTACTAGTTCAGTGTTGCTTCATTAAACAGAGTTTTAAATGCTTTTCAGTCGGTCCACACGATTGTGCATAATTGTGATGCGTGTTATTTTCTAAACTTGAAAATTTTATTAATCTCATGTAATTTCGTTAAACTATGTTTTGTAATGACGGTGGCATCATGTGAAATTGTGATTATTTGGGTGACTCAGAACTGAAAGTACGTTACAAATTCGGTATTTTCCTGAAGTGAGTGTAGATAAAAGCGAACCCAGGTCTAAAAGAGTAGAGGTGTAAACATATAAACATTAGAGTGTGAAATAAATACGGTAAGTTACTGAATAGTATGTGTGTTCAAAGTCTTGAAAAACATTCACAAGATGAAGAGTGCCTGTATCATAGGCTTCTGTATGAATAGAGTTGTATTGCTGGTTGTCGTTGGGATGCAGAATTTAGTGCATTGTATTAACAAGAATTATCATTTCGCAAGAGAAGAAGAAAAACATAATAAATATCAGGCGTCGTTTTGTCTAAGTATAACGTTCCGATGTTTGTGTCCGTGTGGCGCTAGTATCATATTTCCCTATTTTTAGCCTACTTTCGATTTTTGCAAAAAATGAAAGTAGACTTATGAGATCAACACAGGGCGAAAAAAGTGTGTCTGTCTGTGTGTGTGTGTGAGTCTGTGTGTGTGTATGTGTGTGTGTGAGTCTGTGTGTGTGTGTCTGTGTGTGTGAGAGTGTGTGTACTCTGAATGTCTGTCCCCCCCCTATCAATTCGAACACGGTGAATGCGAATTGAACGAAATTTGGTACAAAGGTAGCACTAGCAAAGGGCACCTCAGTGTCATGTTTTATATCGCCGCCATCTTTACTAAAACTGAATGGCGGCCACTCAAACGTTCAAAACGTAAAATCAAATAACGACTAACCAAATCATCCGATCTCTATCAAATTTGGTAACAACATACCTTCGTATAGGATGCGTCTTGTGACCAAACTACAAGGTCGTCCGCCATACCATTTCAGGATGGCGGCCGTGCGAATTATGCAAACTTTATAATCCATATCATGGGACCCACCAGTTCCGATTATCGAGCCGAGAATCGTTTTAACTGTTCTAAAGGAAGAGGCACGTTCGAAATTAAAAGTTTATTTTGTAATACTATAGTGCAGACGTGGTTTTAAAAAGCTGAGCCGATTCAGTAATAAGACAAGATGGCAGCGGATATCTTGTGCCTGACTTATATTTCACTAATTTGAGTATTGCATGCAATATAGCGTACTGATACAAAATAAATAAACGTTGTATGAAATGCTTCATATATAAATAATATACTCCAGTGATGAAATCGTTTAGTATAAATCATTATTTGCTAACAAGTTCTATGTAAGTCATTTTATATAGAACGATATTTGTTGACACAATTAGCTCAGTGGTAGAGCGTTAGCCTATCGCTCAAATGCCTATGGTTCAAACCCGATCAGAGCTAGGTTTTTTGCTTGAAATGTTATATGTTTATTGCTTTGTAATGACTCAGATGTTTTAAAATTAAGCGTTATATTGTGCATATTATGGTGTAAAATATATATTTAATTAAAACATAATTCGCCAGCAGATTTACTCGAGACATCTAGCTGCCAAAAAGGTAACTGCACGCTGACCTACTTATTAACTTACAGATTTTATTGAAAAGTTTCTTCTTCTGGCCGCTAGAATGCACTCGCTCTGTTAGGATTATATTGTTCAATATTTCACCACTAGATGTCACGACTAGTCTACGTGGGGCTCCATTGATTACTATACCATTGGCATTCTATGCGCATCGAATTTGAAGAATGACAAGATGATACTACGATACATTTTTACTTTTTATTTTAAAGGGTTTGTAACAGCCTATTGTGCGTTATTTGAAAATGTTAATTGAAGTAAAGAACAAAACGATTTCACATAGTATCTGAACTCTACCGTTGGTGCTAGTTCAGGATATTAATTAATACTTTTATTTCAGCCAAATAGCAATCGAAAATATCCACATACTTGGTATACACACGTCTCTGTAGGGTCATGGAAAGATTTGTTAATTCAATTAGGGTTGTGAAAGTCATACGCAGCCAGACGTGTAAAGACATGCCTCAACTCGAAGTTGGATGTTGCCCGCGTCAGGCCGATTATGTAATAATAATAATAATAATAATAATAATAATAATAATAATAATAATAATATTAATAATAATAATAATAATAATAATAATAATAATAATGTTATAGGTTTTACGTCCCTTTTAACTACTGTTGCTTTTAGAGACGCCGGGGTGCCAGAATTTTGTCCCGAAGGGGATCTTTAACGTGCCAGTAAATCTACTAACACGGCTCCCTCGCATTTGTGCACCCTGAAATGCCAGCTGACTGCGCCAGGATACGAACCTGAAACATACGGTCCAGCAAGCGAGAACGTTACCGCTGAGCCACGCCGCCAGTCCGGTCGATTATGTCTCCAGATCCATAACATTCTTTAGATACTTCTTATCTTTCTTTCTTCAATGATGGTAGCAGTTTTTATCTAGGTTGTGGCGTTTGGTAGAGGTAAATCGTTTCTAAGGTCTTCAACAAAGAATAGTTCTATTATACTCTTTGATAATAAAGACGAGTTATAACTATACTCATACATTTAGGAGAAAGTAGGCTATATGTTCTTTACTGAACATCTTGTTTGTCATCATTTGCTCTTCCCACGAACGGTAAAATTGAAGTTTTTAATTTTTTACCACCTCGTGGTGTAGTGTCAAGCGTCATTAGCTACCATCCCTGAGCACCTAGATTCAATTCCTGGCTGTGCCGAAAGCAGGGGTACAATCAGCCACGTGACAATAACTGACGAGAGGAGGGTTTTAATCCCACTTTAGTTGTCGTAGTTGCAGTCTTCAATGGGGTTTAATGTCTACTACGTTATAGGAAAGGGTGGTATGGTACCGAACTTCAGCCCTCCTTCCAATTACTAATGCACACATTTCTACAAGCACCACAGTAACACAGGTTATTATACTGATTGAATATACACCCAAGAAAACGGAGCTGATGACTACGATGCCATAACCACTACCTGAACAACAGCCATAAGAAAAACAAGATGTTCAGTAAAGAACATATAGCCTACTTTCTCCTAAATGTATGGGTATTGTTATAACTCTTTGTCCTTTTCAAGGAGTATAATTGAATGTTGGTTGTAGTAGCTTGTTGAAATACAACGGTCTATACGGATATTAAACATGAATATGAGGTGCCCTTTGCTAGTGCTAACTCTGTACAAAATTTCATACAATTCGGTTTCACCGTGTTTGAATTGATATGGTGAATCGATTTGTACACATACATGGGCACTATCTGCAAACTATTGGGCAGATGACCTTGTAGGTCAGTCAAAGGATGCTTCCCACAAAAGGGTATGTTGTTGCAAAATTTGGTAAAGATCAAATGATTAGGTTGGTCGTAATTTGATTTAAGCTATTAACATTTGGGTGGCCGCCATTCCGTTTCCGTGAAGATGGCGGCGATATAAAACATGACACTGAGTTGCAATTTACGAGTGCTACCTCTGTAACAACATTTCGTTCAATTCGGTTTCACTGTGTTTGAATTGTTAGGGGGAATCGATTTGCACACATACATGGCCGCTATCTGCAAACTATTGTCGTTTAGTCAAAAAACGCGCGCCATATAAATATATGTTGTTGCAAAATTTTGTAGAGATCGGATGATTAGGTTAGTCGTAATTTGATTTAAGCTATGAACATTTGGGTGGCCGCCATTACGTTTCCGTCAAGATGGCGGCGATATCAATCATGACACTGAGGTACCCTTTTCTAGTGCAACCTCTGTACCAAATTTTGTTTAATTCGGTTTCACCGTGTTTGAATTGATAGGGGGAATCGATTTGCAGACATACTTGGCCGCCATCTGCAAACTATTGGGCTGATGACCTTGTCGTTTAGTCAAAAGACGCTCGTCATATAAATATATGTTATTGCAAAATTTGGTAGAGATCGGATGATTAGGTTAGTCGTAATTTGATTTAAACTATGAACATTTGGGTGGCCGCCATTACGTTTCCGTCAAGATCGCGGCGATATCAAACATGACACTGAGGTACCCTTTCCTAGTGCAACCTCTGTACCAAATTTCGTTCAATTCGGTTTCACCGTGTTTGTAAAGTAATATATCATACTAATATATAACAAGTTGTTCAGTAAAGAACATATAGCCTACTTTCTCCTAAATGTATGAGTATAGTTATAACTCGTTATTATCAAAGAGTATAATAGAACTATTCTTTGTTGAAGACCTTAGAAACGATTTACCTCTACCAAACGCCACAACCTAGATAAAAACTGCTACCATCATTGAAGAAAGAAAGAAAGAAAGAAAGAAAGAAAGAAAGAAAGAAAGAAAGAAAGAAAGATAAGAAGTATATCAAGAATGTTATGGATCTGGAGACATAATCGACCGGACTGGCTGCGTGGCTCAGCGGTAACGTTCTCGCTTGCTGGGCCCTAGGTTGCAGGTTCGTATCCTGGCGCAGTCAGCTGGCATTTGAGGGTGCACAAATGCGGGGGAGCCGTGTCAGTACATTTACTGGCACGTTAAAGATCCCCTTCGGGCCAAAATTACGGCACCCCGGTGTCTCTAAAAGCAGCAGTAGTTAAAAGGGATGTAAAACCAATAACATTATTATTATTATTATTATTATTATTACATATACGACCTGCCGTGGGCAACATCCAACTTTGAGTTGAGGCATGTCTTTACACGTCTCGTTGTGCATGGCTTTCACAACCCTAATTGAAAAAAAAAGGAAGGAAGATTGTAGTTTTACGTGACCGTGAATCTTGTGATTATGAGCCACGGGACCTCCTTTTTACGTGGAATCCGAACCACAGGACATGGCATTTCACTTCGAAAATCTCACATGCTTTGACCGGGAATCGAAAACCCTAATTGAATTAACAAATCTTTCCATGACCCTACAGAGACGTGTGTATACAAACTACTATGTGAATTCGTTTTGTTCTTTACATCAAATAACATTTTCAAGTAACGCAAAATAGGCTGTTACAAACCCTTTAAAATAAAAAGTAAAAATGTATCGTAGTATCATCTTGTCATTCTTCAAATTCGATGCGCATAGAATGCCAATGGTATAGTAATCAATGGAGCCCCACGTAGACTAGTCGTGATATCTAGTGGTGAAATATCGAACAATATAATCCTAACAGAGCGAGTGCATTCTAGCGGCCAGAAGAAGAAACTTTTCAATAAAATCTGGAAGTTAATAAGTAGGTCGACGTGCAGTTACCTTTTTGGCAGCTAGATGTCTCGAGTAAATCTGCTGGCGAATTATGTTTTAATAAAATATATATTTTACACCATAATATGCACAATATAACGCTTAATTTTAAAACATCTGAGTCATTACAAAACAATAAACATATAACATTTCAAGCAAAAAAACTAGCTCTGATCGGGTTTGAACCATAGGCATTTGAGCGATAGGCTAACGTTCTACCACTGAGCTAATTGTGTCAACGAATATCGTTCTATATAAAATGACTTACATAGAACTTGTTAGCAAATAATGATTTATACTAAACTATTTCATCACTGGAGTATATTATTTATATATAAAGCATTTCATACAAAGTTTATTTATTTTGTATCAGTACGCTATATTGCATGCAATACTCAAATTAGTGAAATATAAGTCAGGCACAAGATATCCGCTGTCATCTTGTCTTATTACTGAATCAGCTCAGCTTTTTAAAATCACGTCTGCACTATAGTAGTACAAAATAAAATTTTAATTTCGAACGTGCCTCTTCCTTTAGAACAGTTAAAACGATTCTCGGCTCGATAATCGGAACTGGTGGGTCCCATGATATGGATTATAAAGTTTGCATAATTCGCACGGCCGCCATCCTGAAATGGTATGGCGGACGACCTTGTAGTTTGGTCACAAGACGCATCCTATACGAAGGTATGTAGTTACCAAATTTGGTAGAGATCGGATGATTTGGTTAGTCGTTATTTGATTTTACGTTTTGAACGTTTGAGTGGCCGCCATTCAGTTTTAGTAAAGATGGCGGCGATATAAAACATGACACTGAGGTGTCCTTTGCTAGTGCTACCTTTGTACCAAATTTCGTTCAATTCGCATTCACCGTGTTCGAATTGATAGGGGGGGGGGACAGACATTCAGAGTACACACACTCACACACACACAGACACACACACACACACACACACACGCACACACAGACTCACACACACACATACACACACACACAGACTCACACACACACATACACACACACAGACAGACACACTTTTTTCGCCCTGTGTTGATCTCATAAGTCTACTTTCATTTTTTGCAAAAATCGAAAGTAGGCTAAAAATGAGATGGTGTGTGTCTGTCTTTCTGTCTGTCTGTGTGTTACTCAATAACGCAAGAACCACTGGTCCGATTTAAATGAAATTTTGCATGGATGTAGCTGATTTACCATGTTTACATATAGGATGCTTTTAATTTCGATATTTTGCACTATTAAAAAATGGCGACCATTTTAGTGACGTCACTACACCCTTTGATTTCAAAATTTCATATTTCCATATCAAATAAAAAGAGAACGCCAAGAAATAGCAAACTTTTGATGGCACATACGTTCTTCAAAATTTAATTTCCTATCCGAAAGGTCCTTATCACTTTTCGTGTATCTCCAATGGTTAGCGAGTAAAACCCACATATGTGACGTCACTACGCCCTTTGGTTTCAAAATTTCATATTTCCATTTCAAATAAAAAGAGAACTCTAAGAAATAGCAAACCTTTGATGCATACACGAGATTTAGCATTTAATTTTCTATCCAAAAGGTCCTTATCACTTTTCGTGTATCTCCAACGATTAGCGAGTAAAGCCTAACTTTGTGCAATAAAACACGGTCAACACCGAGCGGTGCAGTATATCTCTACATACATAAAAATTAAAGTTTGTGTGTTTTTTTCACAATTTCTACGAAAATTTGAGTTATTTACGCGTTTTAGACTGTTTTATTATGGATGCGCGCGAAAATAATTTTTTGGTCTGTCTGTTTGTTTGTTTGTTTGTCTGAGGACAACTTTGTTCCCTTATAACTCGAGAACGGCTGGGTGTATCAACGTAAAATTTGGTACAGATATCCATCAGAGCCACGACACTATTCATTGATGTAACCCTTCTCCGAACCTCTCATAAAAGAGGGCCTACCCCCTTAAAATACATGCTGAAATAGGAGTAGAAGGACGAGACAAAGATCATTTTCAGCCCCTCAATGTGAGAGACAAAACTCGGGGGCCCTAAAGGGTCCCCGAAATCCACATTTTAAGGCCCTAAAACCAACCATTTTTGAGATATTCCCAGAAAACTCATTTAATTTAATAAACTAATGAACGAATACAAGCCGGTAACCATGACAACAGATTCTCAGAGGTCCATCTATTGCTGTAAGACGCAATGCAATTCCATTGATTACATTGGTGTGAAAGTTTGCAAACGGCTAGAAGGTTATCACGGAACCAAATTAAGCTGTAAAATTCATCAATGCGTATAATGCGCTTAAGGGGGTCAAGGGGCACACTAGAATTTTTTCACGCGATTTACACCTGCGGGTGTGGTACGGCAGGTCTATTATATTCTTATCCCTATATTATATTATTATTATTAGTATTATATTATGGCGTACAACGAGGAGACAAAGCCCCTCGGTGCCAGAAACAAAATTTGGGGTCCTCGAAAACTAAATTATAAGGCTCTAAAACCAACAGTATCTGAAATATTCCCAGAAAACTAATTTAATTTAATTTAACAAACTAATGAAGGAATGGAAATCGGTAACCATGACAACATCATCTCAAGGGGTGGCATCCAACTTTCCATCTATTTCTGTAAGAAGCAATGTCACTCCATTCATACCTTGCCACGGTGGCTGAGTGGATAGCGTGTCGGTCTGCTAACCCCAAGATTGCAGGTTCACTCCTGGCCGTGGTACAGGCCGGACGTTTGTTTTAGACGAGTGAAAAATCTTTTGAAACGTGGATATACCGGCGGATTCTTAAAATTTCGTGGACAGAACATGTGAGTAATGCCGAGGTTCTTCAGCGTGTGAGCAACCAACCTGAGCTGTTAAACACAATTAAGAAGAGGAAATTGGAATACTTGGGACACATGATGAGGAGTCCAAAATACCGTCTGCTCCAAGTTATACTTCAGGGTAAAATTGAAGGTCAGCGTGGACCGGGAAGGAGACGAATAACTTGGATGGATAATTTAAGAACGTGGTTTGGGCTGTCTTCCACGGAACTCTTCAGGTTTGCACAGGATAAGAAGGTGTTAGCCACGGTGGTAGCCAACGTCCGTATCGGATAAGGTAGAAGAAGAATAAGAAGAAGAAGAAGAAGAAGAAGAAAATCTTAATGGAAGCCTGGAGGCTAGTTACTACAGTACCTGTGTTGTTATCAGATGCCCCAAGCGCTCCGATGATTGATAAAGCTGTTTCACACTATTGCTGAAGTATAGTCACTGGCAAATACAGTGTGGTCCGCCAGCCCCTTATTTTTTTTGGAGGAAGGCAACCCAACTAACGCGTATATCACAGTCATCCTAAAAACATTAGTACCTGTTCCTTTACGTCCATTGTACAACTTTACCGTTGAGTACATCCTCGCGAATATATTAGAAATTAATAGTGGCAGTTTTCTTTCAATGACCTCAAATATAATGCATGATTGAAACGATTAGAGCTCCGAATAACACATGCTTACGTTTTGACAGGAAGTGTCTACGAATAGATTCAATGCGGGCCAGCAATATACCATGGTTCTCGGTAGCTATGGTGGCTAAATCAAGAGTAGCGTCAACGAAGTCGCATTGTAGTAGGTTCGAATCTTGAACTAGTACTCTTTTTTTGCTTAATGTCGTTTATTGTGGATGTATTATGGACGCATATCTATCTGTTCCAACGAGTGATTTTTTATTTGGTCCTCAAAAGGACCGTACTTATCCGATGGTACGCAGCCAGATTGGACGACGACATAATGATCTGTAGAACGAAAGCAAGGTATCCTGTATATTCAAGGTAGCAAGTGTTCGAAATTTTGACCACCTTTGTTTAAAGGAAAACTCCGACTCACTCAGACGACCCACATAACAAATAAATAAATACATCAGACCGAAACTATAATTTCTTTCAACGGCTTCTGTGCGAAAAGCGCTTGCTATACACTTAGAGTAATAGTTAGTTAGTTAGTTAGTTAGTGAGGTTTTAAGGGGCGGAACTACGAGGTCATCTGCCCCAAACCAACAGTAAATACAGATAATTATGACATTATTGGTTTTACGTCCCTTTTAACTGCTCTGGCTTTTAGATACGCCGGGGTGCTGAGATTTTGCTCGGAAGGGGATCTTCAACGTGCCAGTAAATCTACTGACACGGCTCCCTCGCATTTGCGCACCCTCAAATGCCAGCTGACTGCGCCAGGATACGAACCTGCAACCTTAGGCACAGCAAACGAGAACCTTACCGCTGAGCCTCGCAGCAAGCCAGTAATTACAGAACGTGTCATATTATTATAAATATTGAACTATTAAAATTCTAATTATCACGAATAGAGTCGCCTCCGTTGCGTAGTAGTCAGCGTGATTAGCTGCCACCCCGGACGTCCTGGGTTCGATTCCCGGCTTTGCCATGAAATTTGAAAAGTGGTATGAGGACTGGGACGGGGTCTACTCAGTCTCGGGTGGACCAAATAAATAGAGGGGGTTCGATTCCCACCTCAGCCATCCTCAAAGTGGTTTTCTGTGGTTTCCCACTTCGCCTTCGGGCAAATGCCGGGATGTTACCTACCGTGTGGCCACGGCCGCCTCATTACCTCTTCCTTGCCTATCCCTCCCTATCCTCCCCACCTTTCCCATCCCTCAAGATGTCCCTGTTCGCTTTGCAGGTGAGGCCACCTGGGCGAGGTGCTGATCCCACCTCCCCAGTTGTATCCCCAGACGAGATGTTTCAAGCTCCAGGTCACTGCCCGTAGAGGCGGTAATGATGGGATCCCTCGCTGAGTCCGTGGGAAAACCTAACCTGGAGGGTAAAATCGACTAAAAAAATATTAATTATAACGAATAGTATCCACCCATGGTTTAGAACAGTATTTTTTTAAATTTTATTTAGTCAATTACCCTCTAGGTTGGTGGTTCCCACGGACTCAGCGAGGGAACTCACCACTACCGCCTCGATGGGCAGTGTCCTGGAGCTTGGAACATCTGGTCGGGAGGGATACAACTGGGGAGATGTGTTCAGCACTTCGCCCAGGCGGCCTCACCTGCAAAGCGAACAGGGGCCTCATGAGGGATGGGAAGGGATGGAAGATTGGGATGGATAGGCTAGGAAGAGTGAAGGAGGTGGCCGTGGCCTTACAGTAGGTACTGCCCCCGTAATTGAATTATATAGAGACCACGGTGGCTATTTTGGAAATTATAGCGAAAGTTATGGCTGTCATAGTTATGACGTGGGTAGTCATGACGTAAGCACGGATGACGCAGACGTTATGCCAGCAGGCTACTTGAGCCGAGATTCTCAGTGACGTCAGCATTTATTCGAGAAGGATCCGAGATGTACGACGCAGTCGCAGGAAACGTGGAATTCTGCTGAGGAAGAAATTATGCTATTGGAGGGGAGACTCAAACCAATAAACGATAGTCTGAAGGAAGACGGAGATTGCTGAAACTATGGTATTTTTATTACTTTTTGGAATGCAGAATTGTGGAAATCCATTTGCAGTAGAGGCATTGATCTGGAATTTTGGTGAAATTTATTTTCAGTTTTTGAATTTTGAAAATCCGTCATGTATTGACGATGTTGGAACTTCTAGCGATGACGTAGTAACACGCGATGGAAGGGATAGATACGCCCCTCATGAAGTTCATAAAAGGCCTTGCGCAGAAGAGAGGAGCCTCATTGTCTCATTCTCTCAGATTATAAATCGTCTGATATTCAATCGTCAGATCTCAAATAGTCATTTCAGTGAAACGTCGAGTGAGATTAGTAGTGAAAAAGTCGTCTTTGTAACGCGTGGCGAAGCCACTGCATAAAACGAGAGTCGAACTTACAAGCAGTGCAGGTTTACTGTGAAGTAAATCTAGGTGAAGTTGAAACGACACTTATAACGCTTCTACAAGATTAGCTGTGAACAGTTAGCGGTCGCCTTTAAGCTAATTCTCTTGTGCATTGCTACAGTAAGGACTGTAGAAAAGCTGAACAATTTCGAGGAAGTATTTTGGAAGTTATTGACAATATTAGACGACTGACAAAAGTGATTTTCTCGCCACAGGAGAAACACTTTGTATAGCCAGACTCTACGCTACGGCTGACACGGCTAGTGAAATAGGGAGACTTCAGATTGCTTTTGTGACACAACGCTACAGTATTATGGAGCAGTCTAATATGGCAGTTTGTTCTTCTAATACTATTACTGAAGAGAAGATGAAAGGCTAAAGGACTTAATGCAATTGGGACATATTTCAACGGAGTAAGATAGCAACATGGAACTTCGCTAATTGCTATTCCATACAAGCGAACATGTGGTAAATAACCATCTACACCCATGTTTCGTGAGTAAAGGCTGAATACTATCAAACAGCAATAGAAATGATTTCATACTTTCTGAATATGAATATTTCTTCGGAAATTTATACAAAAACTTCATGGCGATTTTCAACTGGAACTTCAGGGATTTTTCAAGAGAGGTCAGGGTTGTCCCGACTCACAAAGAAGATTATTGCCGGAAGGATGTCGTTTGT
Source organism: Meconema thalassinum (assembly GCA_946902985.2). Lineage (NCBI taxonomy): Eukaryota > Metazoa > Arthropoda > Insecta > Orthoptera > Tettigoniidae > Meconema > Meconema thalassinum. The sequence continues at coordinate 240,812,292 of OX336394.1, read as the reverse complement.
CTTCGTGAAGCAGTTCGATTCTCCGATGGTGCTGTTTCTGGTTTCGAGGATGGAGCTCAGCTTTAACTTGGTGAAATGGATCCATCAACAGTCTTCTTTGGGGAATTTTCCTCTGGAACGTCAATCGGCAGATAAGGTAGTCGTGAACGTTTATTGTATTTGAGTTTCTTAGCAATATTTGAGCAACCATTTTTCCCATATTTTTTGTCCTCATGTATTTTTTGCCCGATATTCTTGTTTGAGATTCCTATTCTCAGTACACCTTGTTGAGTTATGCCTTTTTCGACGTTTTATTAAGACATTGTTATGTCATGGGCATAGTTAAATGATTTTGAATCAGTTGAGACTGATATTTAGATTTTTCAGTAATTTAATTATTTTTGTAGTCACGATTTGACTGTAAGTTAATGATTTTTATGGCAGATTTAAATTCAGACAGCGTGTCACGTTATTAAAGTAATTCTACCCCAGTTTAATTACTTTGACCAATTTTCTGTCATCATCAAGAAGGAAGAACATTTACATGATTTTAGAGCGTTAAAATCCAGTACGTTGTCGACGATCTTGGAAATACTAGTCGTTATTTGAATTGATTGCAACACAGACATTTATCGTCAGTCATGAACGACCATTGCATCTCAGGCAATTTTGTGAAAGATGAACATTAATTATGAATTATTGAATGCATTAAATTCGTGAAACTTGTGTTAGGTTTTTTCTCACATAGAGATTTATATAATGATGTTTGCATTCCCAAGTCTAATTGGATTCTATTCGACTATTTTGCAGTTAGTCGCACTTTGTTTGATGATAGTATTTTTATACTACAATTCTTTGAAGATGTTAATCTTAAATTTTGATAGACCAGACAGGCGTATATAAGCGTATTCACTATTAAATTTGTTTGTGATTGGCAAATTTTTATTTCATTTCGATTCATGAATGAAATCCACGAAGTTTAAATGACAACAGTTTTGAAACAATTATTGATATAAGAATTTTTAAGTGGAACTATGAATGTATAATCGATAGTGCAGCGGACATGTTGAAAGTCGCTGATGTATAATGCCCTTAAATAAATGAAGGAGATTCCCACAGTAATTAATAATGATAAAGATTGTGTTAGGGGAGGTTTTTTGTAAATGCTGTGGAAGATTTTGATGCCGTATATTTTAATATATGATGAATTTTGGGCTATTTTGAATGCAGTTTGTGCATTATTTTGTAAGCGAAGTATTTTCCGCTAAAGTGTATTGTCATAGTTCGTTGAAAATTAATCAAGTGAATTTACTGTTATAATTAACAAGAGTTTTGAAAGAATTTGAGATAAGATTTTGAATGAAGATTACCGTCACAAATAATTAAAATTATTACAACCTTTATTAAACCAGATTGTGACATGTACATGTATAACTAACCTTCATTGGTCGATTATATTAAACACGATTATGAATTTACCAACCGGATAAAACATGTGGTTCAATGTATTTCTTAAATTAATAATTTAAATAATTTAAATGTTGATATTGTAAATAATAAATGTAAATATCTTTGACAATAATGTGGAACGAAAGTAATGTTAAAGGCGTGTTTAAAAATTTTGTAATTATTTTCGACAATATTATAAACAATTTCTAATTGTTATAAATAATTTATGTGATTTTGTTATAAACATTTAAGAGTGTGTTTTATACTCTAAACTATGCTTTTTAAACATTTGGATGATAACTTAACAAGTTTAAGTAATGTTAAAATAATCCAGTGGGATGTGAGTTAAGCATTTGAAAGATTTGCGTCAATATGTATGAGTTGTCTTGTAGACATTTAAAGATTTAAAAGGAGCTGAATTCTTACACAGTGTGGTGTGAGTAGGGAGCCCCATTTGACGGGCATGCGCCAGGTTGAGGAGTAGACCAGCTGGCTCGACATCTGGTTACAAGCAGGCGAGGTCGATACTCCGGCCTTGTGCCTATTTATACAAGTGCAATGTTTATTAAAAGAAACCAAATGCTCTATATATGTCGTACCCTGACTTCCTCATCCAATCCAAATGTGTTATAAAATGTTACGTTATTTTGAGCTCATGGGAGCTAACATATTGTTTGATAAATGTGCAAGTCCTTTAGGAGGACGTAGTCAGATTGACATAGGCTACTGATAGCCACGTTTATTTTGTTGAGTTGTGAAAATCATACTCTTTATTTGAAAATAAAGCTTTTGTACAGTTCAAAATTCTCGTCTTCGGTCTGGTTCATTTTTAAATGTCACGATGAAGGTTATTGTGAGAGCATACTTTAAGGATCCTGTTGTCAACCCAATCCCCGAGATATTTATAAGAGGTAAGTAAAAGTAAGTATGAAACCCCGTCTATTTTGGTGTGTTCCACAATAATTTTTCTTGGTAACTTCTGTGTTCAAACCTCGGTAGTATCTGTCAGTGCCATTTTCATTGATGTAGCTGAGCTGGTGCGATTGATTGTTGGCAATCCGATTGAGGGGGCGGATATCTGACAGCCTACTATCCGGGTAAACGGGGACAGAAGGATTGGCACACCTAAAACGTGGGGCTCGATTCAACATGACTGGATCACCTGGTTGAACGCCAGTAGGATTGGCAAACCTAAAACGTGTGGATCGATTAGACTCAAATAAAGAGGTTGATTCTTTGTTAGATGTCTTGGCCAATTGTAGAATTTAAGAGTGTGATTATATAGGAATTAAATGTTGCATTGTATTAGGAAAATTACACTCAGAAAAGATCAGATCTTATACAACTTGAGAAAGGTTAAATGGGCTGGAAACTTAGGAAAATCGCCTATGATCTGGAATCTTATTTTATTTGACCGGCTTATGACATTTCAGTCATATTAAAGATAAAATTAAATTATTTGGATTGTAAATGTAAAATTATTTGTGTTAGGATATTTTAAAATGAGCCAGGGAAATTTGAACATGTGCTTGAGTTTGTTTCAACATGAAGTGTCTTCGAAAGTTAATTATAAGGTAGTTATAAGTTAGATTTAAGACAGAAAATTGATCAAATTCATATATGGTGAAAAGTGGTGCTCAAATGTTGTTATTTTGCTCTTTTGATGTATGTGCCTACAGCAGTCTAATTTTTGAATAATATTGTAATGGCAGATGAAAGTTTGAAGATGATGTTAGCGGAGATGTCTGCTAACATAAATAGTAGTATGAAGCAGATGCTGAGTGAAAGTATGAAGGAGATGGAAGCTAGGAATACTAGTCGAATGGAGGAGAATGCTAGTAATTTGTCTGCTAATTTGAAAGCAAGAATGGAGGAGAATGCTAGCAATTTGTCTGCTAACTTGAAAGCTAGCATGGATGAAAGTTTGAAAGCTATTCAGACTAGTTCTGTTAACTTAGAGGATAATATGTCGCGTTTACAGATTAATACCCAAGGAATTGAGAATACTGTAACTGACATCCGCTCAGACATGTCCAATGTTAAAATAGATGTGTCTAATATGCATAAAAATGTTGCTGATGTTAAAATAGATGTTGCTAATGTGCATAAAGATCTTACAATGTTGAATTTAGATGTTGCTAATGTCCGTAGTGATATTTCTTGTGCTAGGGCTGAGGTAGTTGTTGTCAAAAATGATGTTGCGACTGTCCAAGACAAGGTTGAGGAAGTCCAAAGAGGAATCCAAAATGTTAGAACTGATGTGTCCAATGTTCAGGTTGATATTAATAACATTCATTCGGATGTAAACGAGATGCAAAGTGACATAAATAAAATTCAAGTAGAGGTCAACACAGTTTTCGTAGATGTTGCTAAAGTCCAAACTGATGTAAATAAAGTCAGGGAAGAGATAGAAAATTCGAAAACCCTTTGTACACGTAATATAAGTGCATTAACGACTAGGCTAGTTGATGAGTCAGTTAGAACGACAGCGTCTTTAGAAGGTTTAAAGTTTGATGTAGAGGTCATGAGAACCCAAGTATTAGACCATAATAAAGTATTGAAAGAGGATATCGAAATAGACATAGCAGAAATGTTAACAGCAAACGTAGCAATATGGAAAGAAGAGTGGAATAGGTCAAGTGGGGAACATGTAACCCAAATTCAGGATCGTATTGAAAGGAAACTTGCCAGTAATCAAATTGATATTAACAATGAAGTAGTACAGATTAGGAAAGATTTAAGCGTCAGGATGGATTCGCTATCCGAAAGACAAGTTGAAGATAGAACACAACTAGGTCAGGATGTGCAAACATTAAAATCTGCATTAGAGGAACAGATTCATAAAGTTGTCTCTGATGTGAATGAAGCGACGAGTAAACTGCAGAATTTGAAGTTAGGAGAGGCTAATTTAATGGAGACCTACAAAGAAGAATTAATCAAGAAAGTCTTAACGGAAATCACTGACAAGGATACAGTAGGCTTGGCTTGCGAAACCAGTAGGAATTATGCCAGAAGATATAACCTAGATCCAGAAGAGAGAGACGTGACTCCTGAAGAACGTATATCCAGATTCAGGGAGGAAGATGACGAGAGGAATATGGAACCTGAGTGGAACTATCGTGATAGTGGGAAAAACTACCCGGATTCATATCCGAGGAACGTAACGGTCATAAGGAATTTTGAAGATAAACCGCAAAAATTCAGTAACACGGATAGTTTGACACCTATCGAATATGTAAGGAACCTCAAAGATTATTTCATCGAAGCTCACATTCCCAGAGAAAGAGAGATGAAGATAGTGGAGAGATATTTGATTGGAGGACCCCTCGAATGGTTTTGCGCATTTAGATACACATTCAGTAACTTTGACGAGTTTGCAGAGGCATTAATCAAACGATTTTGGTCTATAGAAGCGCAGAATTCGTTAAGAGCGGAGGTGTATTCAAGAAAATACTCCGGTACTCTTCCAACGCGGTACGCTGATTTCTTTACGAGTCAATTATCCCGCTTGAGATTTTTACAACCCCCATTGTCTACGGAGCAACTTATTGATGCGATTTCTCGTATGCTGCCAGTTGAGGTGAGAAGACTAATAATTTCGTCCAACATCAGGGATTTAACCAGCATGGATGAATTACTGAGGAGGTCAGACTACACAAGTCCAATGCCTAACGTGGTACAGAAAGGTCAAAGGCATGACTTTAAAGAAATAAACACTGTATATATGGACCAAGTCCAACAAACTGACAAGCCAGATGAGGAGAAAACTGACAATGTAGGTCCTCACAGGAATAATCAGTTTCGAAATAACAGATCGCAAGGTTACCGACCGTATCAACAGAGAAGAGGCTGGAACTATAACCGAGGAAATTACAATGGAAGAGGCAGATATTATAACAATAATGGTTATAACCGAAATTATAACAGGAATAACCAGAGCCAAAACAGAAATCAGAATACTCAAGGTCAGGTTATGACACCCGATCAGTATCAGGAAAGAGAAAAAGAAAGCCAGCAATACCTGAAAGAATTACGGGAAAAAGAAGCCGACAACCAAAAGAAAAGGCAGGATGTTGTAATCGATCCTGGGCCTTCTACGAGCCAACAGAATTTTGAGGTCGGTAACACAAAAAAAAAAACGCCGATTTCTCAACGTCAGTGAGAACCTGTAAATACATTGCCACACCACACCTGATTACGATTAATGAGATATATGAAGTGACTGATGAAGATTTGCTAGAAGAGAGGGGTATAGTTAAAGAGGAAAGACCATGTGCCTTACCTATTATTTCTGTACGGATAGATGGACAACAGTATAAAGCCCTGATGGATACTGGTGCAATTATCTCCATCATTTCAGAGGAATGTTATCAAAGTCTGCTAAGAGGAGAGAACATGACAGTTCTACCTGTTTCTACCGTCAAAGTGAGAGGGATATTCCAAGATAAGGCAGTGAAGTGCAAGATTCAAGTGTTATTGAACTTTGAGATCAATGGAAGGAATTATGAACAGATCTTCATTGTAGTGAGCAAGATCAATTTTGATATGGTGCTTGGAATCGATTTTATATCGAAGGTCGGAGCTATTATTGACATGAAGAACAGAAGTATTAGCTTTAATGATGGGTACATAATCACAGAAGAGATAGAAAAACAGGACGTGAAAAACAGTCTGGAAATAGACCTTAGGGAAGAAATTTTGAATACCATAGTTAATGAAGTGGAAAATTTAGCAGAAATACCCAGTAAAAAAACTGAAGGATTTGAAGAAATTCAGGGGGAATTTGAGGATCTGATAAAGGAATTCCAAGATATTTTCGATGAAAAGCCTGGATTGATTAAGGATTATAAATACAAGATAAGGCTGACAGATGAAACCCCTTACCAGAAGAGAATATACCCCATTCCTGAGAAATACTATCAAGAAGTACGAGGGTTAATCAGAAAAATGGAGGTAGACGGGATTATTAAAAAACAGGCGTCGTCTTATATAAACCCCATCACAGTAGTGAAGAAAAGTAATGGTCAGATACGTCTTTGTCTCGATGCCAGGACCATCAACTTGAAGATTCTTCCAGAAAATGACCGACCACCCAAGATTAGAGATCTGCTTCGAAAATTCAAAGGGAGAGCATGTTTCAGCGTTCTTGACTTGACGTCTTCATTTTATCAAGTTCAGCTAGAAGAAGATAGTATGCAGTACACTGGATTCCTATTTGACCAGACGTCATGGGTCTTTGTCCGAATGCCTTTTGGTATGGTTAACAGTGGACCAGCACTTATTCGAGCACTTGATAGTAAGCTCACTGACGAAGTGAAAGAAAATGTAATCTGCTACATTGACGATTTAATCGTATCTTCACCCAGCGCCGCAGAACATTTAGTGCACTTGAGAAAGTTGTTCGAGAATTTACGGGAGGCCAATATCAAGGTGAATTTTGGAAAATGTCAATTCTTGAAGCAGGAAATAAATTACTTGGGGCATACTATTGATAAAGATGGATATCATCCAAACATGAAAAAAGTAGATGCGATCACGAGATTTCCAAAGCCAACTAAGGTGAAACAAGTCAGAGAATTTGTAGGAGCATGCCAATTTATTAGCAGCCACTGTCCAAGATACTCGGAAATTATGGCTCCTCTGTATGACTTGCTCAAGAAGAATAACAGATGGAAATGGAGTACCGCTGCAGACGAGGCTTTTGAGAAAGCAAAAGAGATGCTCAGAAATAATGTGAAACTGGAGTACCCAGACTTTGAGAAGGTATTCTATATTGAGTCTGATGCATCAAGAGTAGGCATTAGTGCAGTCTTATACCAGAAAGACGAGGCAGGCAACAAGCACTACATTGCGTTCACTAGTCGGAAGTTGAAGAAACACGAGGAAAATTACTTCACGACGGAGCTTGAAGCGTTAGCTTTTGTAACAGCATTGCAAGCCTGGAAGAAAATACTGCTGGGACATAAGGTCATCATTATTACTGACCATAAAGCACTACAGTTTATGCTGCAAACTGACATGTCGAGTGATAGATTGACACGTTGGGCTTTGTTCACCCAACAGTTTAACGCCACTATCGTCCACCAGCCTGGGAAAGATAACTTACTGGCTGATGCTCTATCACGTAACCCTATTAAAAATGTGCAGATACACCATGTACAATTGGAGCAAGAAGATCAAGAAACCGTTAGGAGATTAGCCCGAATCGGTGTGTCACAGAAGAGACACGCTCCAATAAGGAAAATGTACAGGTTCCTCAAGGGTTACATGGACAATACTGATGTTGACTATGCAGTTACACGGAGAAATTCACGACACTTTGTCTTGAGTGGAGACATCGTATGCAAGTATGCTGACTCTGCGCATACAAAACTCCGAATAGTCGTGCCACCTAAACTTGTTGTCAATTTAGTGTGGGTAGCTCATCACGCAACTGGACATGCCGGTTTAGATAAGACTCTTAATACTCTTAAAGAGAGATTTATCTGGACTAACATGCGTTCCAGCATTGCCAAGGTCATTAGATCATGTGACAAATGTCAAAGAGCAAAGTATGCTTCTGCTTTATTAAAAGGAAAACCGAAGGCTATGATACCTTCTAAGCCAAACGAACTAATGGCGACGGACATATTTGGCCCCTGTCCGAAGGGATATCAGGGTAACCAGTACCTGTTGGTTACCGTGGATGTTTTCTCAAAATTTGTTACAATGAGTCCCATGCAGAAAGCTAACACAAGGAACGTAGTAAGCAGACTGGAAAATGCTGTATTTCCTAAAGCTGGTATACCAGAATATCTACTGTCAGATCATGGAACGCAGTTTACGTCCGTGGAATTTGCAGCGGATATGGAAAGGCTTGGCATTAAGCACTTATTTTCAAGCGTGCGTTACCCAGAATCGAATTCCTCAGAAAGATATATGGCTGAATTTTCGAAATTCTGTCGAATTTTCTGTCCAAATGATCATTCTGGTTGGGTGAGATTTGTACCCCTTATAGAGGAATGTCTGAACTCTACAGTGCAGGAGAGCACAGGAGAAGTGCCAATGCGACTTCATCTTGGAAGAAACCCAGAAAGGCCGTGGGATAATCTTTTCAACCACATTCCTAGAGATCCCGACCTAGGAAGGCAGCAGAGGATTGACAAGGCGAAGGAACAACTCCAGAAAGCAGCAGAGAAACGATTGAAGAGAGTAGCTGGAAAACGCTTTGGTGCACCCTTACAAGTTGGAAATCTTGTATTATTACGCAGACCTGTCAAGGCTGATACGAGCAAGAAAATATACCCCAAATTTGGAAATGTATTCATGGGGCCGTTTAGGATTACGAACGCCTATGGAAACAACTGCTATGAACTCTACGATGATGAGAATAATGTCATTTACGGCAAGTTCAATGCTGGAAATTTAAAAAGATACTATCCTAGAGTAAGCCAGTAATAATTCAATTTCGTGTTCAAGAGAGTTGAGGTACTTGTAACACTGAGTTTAAAAACAATTTGCAACTGTTTTTAAAACGTGGTGAGAGGAGAATGCCCCCGTAATTGAATTATATAGAGACCACGGTGGCTATTTTGGAAATTATAGCGAAAGTTATGGCTGTCATAGTTATGACGTGGGTAGTCATGACGTAAGCACGGATGACGCAGACGTTATGCCAGCAGGCTACTTGAGCCGAGATTCTCAGTGACGTCAGCATTTATTCGAGAAGGATCCGAGATGTACGACGCAGTCGCAGGAAACGTGGAATTCTGCTGAGGAAGAAATTATGCTATTGGAGGGGAGACTCAAACCAATGAACGATAGTCTGAAGGAAGACGGAGATTGCTGAAACTATGGTATTTTTATTACTTTTTGGAATGCAGAATTGTGGAAATCCATTTGCAGTAGAGGCATTGATCTGGAATTTTGGTGAAATTTATTTTCAGTTTTTGAATTTTGAAAATCCGTCATGTATTGACGAAGTTGGAACTTCTAGCGATGACGTAGTAACACGCGATGGAAGGGATAGATACGCCCCTCATGAAGTTCATAAAAGGCCTTGCGCAGAAGAGAGGAGCCTCATTGTCTCATTCTCTCAGATTATAAATCGTCTGATATTCAATCGTCAGATCTCAAATAGTCATTTCAGTGAAACGTCGAGTGAGATTAGTAGTGAAAAAGTCGTCTTTGTAACGCGTGGCGAAGCCACTGCATAAAACGAGAGTCGAACTTACAAGCAGTGCAGGTTTACTGTGAAGTAAATCTAGGTGAAGTTGAAACGACACTTATAACGCTTCTACAAGATTAGCTGTGAACAGTTAGCGGTCGCCTTTAAGCTAATTCTCTTGTGCATTGCTACAGTAAGGACTGTAGAAAAGCTAAACAATTTCGAGGAAGTATTTTGGAAGTTATTGACAATATTAGACGACTGACAAAAGTGATTTTCTCGCCACAGGAGAAACACTTTGTATAGCCAGACTCTACGCTACGGCTGACACGGCTAGTGAAATAGGGAGACTTCAGATTGCTTTTGTGACACAACGCTACAGTATTATGGAGCAGTCTAATATGGCAGTTTGTTCTTCTAATACTATTACTGAAGAGAAGATGAAAGGCTAAAGGACTTAATGCAATTGGGACATATTTCAACGGAGTAAGATAGCAACATGGAACTTCGCTAATTGCTATTCCATACAAGCGAACATGTGGTAAATAACCATCTACACCCATGTTTCGTGAGTAAAGGCTGAATACTATCAAACAGCAATAGAAATGATTTCATACTTTCTGAATATGAATATTTCTTCGGAAATTTATACAAAAACTTCATGGCGATTTTCAACTGGAACTTCAGGGATTTTTCAAGAGAGGTCAGGGTTGTCCCGACTCACAAAGAAGATTATTGCCGGAAGGATGTCGTTTGTCTTCGTGAAGCAGTTCGATTCTCCGATGGTGCTGTTTCTGGTTTCGAGGATGGAGCTCAGCTTTAACTTGGTGAAATGGATCCATCAACAGTCTTCTTTGGGGAATTCTCCTCTGGAACGTCAATCGGCAGATAAGGTAGTCGTGAACGTTTATTGTATTTGAGTTTCTTAGCAATATTTGAGCAACCATTTTTCCCATATTTTTTGTCCTCATGTATTTTTTGCCCGATATACTTGTTTGAGATTCCTATTCTCAGTACACCTTGTTGAGTTATGCCTTTTTCGACGTTTTATTAAGACATTGTTATGTCATGGGCATAGTTAAATGATTTTGAATCAGTTGAGACTGATATTTAGATTTTTCAGTAATTTAATTATTTTTGTAGTCACGATTTGACTGTAAGTTAATGATTTTTATGGCAGATTTAAATTCAGACAGCGTGTCACGTTATTAAAGTAATTCTACCCCAGTTTAATTACTTTGACCAATTTTCTGTCATCATCAAGAAGGAAGAACATTTAAATGATTTTAGAGCGTTAAAATCCAGTACGTTGTCGACGATCTTGGAAATACTAGTCGTTATTTGAATTGATTGCAACACAGACATTTATCGTCAGTCATGAACGACCATTGCATCTCAGGCAATTTTGTGAAAGATGAACATTAATTATGAATTATTGAATGCATTAAATTCGTGAAACTTGTGTTAGGTTTTTTCTCACATAGAGATTTATATAATGATGTTTGCATTCCCAAGTCTAATTGGATTCTATTCGACTATTTTGCAGTTAGTCGCACTTTGTTTGATGATAGTATTTTTATACTACAATTCTTTGAAGATGTTAATCTTAAATTTTGATAGACCAGACAGGCGTATATAAGCGTATTCACTATTAAATTTGTTTGTGATTGGCAAATTTTTATTTCATTTCGATTCATGAATGAAATCCACGAAGTTTAAATGACAACAGTTTTGAAACAATTATTGATATAAGAATTTTTAAGTGGAACTATGAATGTATAATCGATAGTGCAGCGGACATGTTGAAAGTCGCTGATGTATAATGCCCTTAAATAAATGAAGGAGATTCCCACAGTAATTAATAATGATAAAGATTGTGTTAGGGGAGGTTTTTTGTAAATGCTGTGGAAGATTTTGATGCCGTATATTTTAATATATGATGAATTTTGGGCTATTTTGAATGCAGTTTGTGCATTATTTTGTAAGCGAAGTATTTTCCGCTAAAGTGTATTGTCATAGTTCGTTGAAAATTAATCAAGTGAATTTACTGTTATAATTAACAAGAGTTTTGAAAGAATTTGAGATAAGATTTTGAATGAAGATTACCGTCACAAATAATTAAAATTATTACAACCTTTATTAAACCAGATTGTGACATGTACATGTATAACTAACCTTCATTGGTCGATTATATTAAACACGATTATGAATTTACCAACCGGATAAAACATGTGGTTCAATGTATTTCTTAAATTAATAATTTAAATAATTTAAATGTTGATATTGTAAATAATAAATGTAAATATCTTTGACAATAATGTGGAACGAAAGTAATGTTAAAGGCGTGTTTAAAAATTTTGTAATTATTTTCGACAATATTATAAACAATTTCTAATTGTTATAAATAATTTATGTGATTTTGTTATAAACATTTAAGAGTGTGTTTTATACTCTAAACTATGCTTTTTAAACATTTGGATGATAACTTAACAAGTTTAAGTAATGTTAAAATAATCCAGTGGGATGTGAGTTAAGCATTTGAAAGATTTGCGTCAATATGTATGAGTTGTCTTGTAGACATTTAAAGATTTAAAAGGAGCTGAATTCTTACACAGTGTGGTGTGAGTAGGGAGCCCCATTTGACGGGCATGCGCCAGGTTGAGGAGTAGACCAGCTGGCTCGACATCTGGTTACAAGCAGGCGAGGTCGATACTCCGGCCTTGTGCCTATTTATACAAGTGCAATGTTTATTAAAAGAAACCAAATGCTCTATATATGTCGTACCCTGACTTCCTCATCCAATCCAAATGTGTTATAAAATGTTACGTTATTTTGAGCTCATGGGAGCTAACATATTGTTTGATAAATGTGCAAGTCCTTTAGGAGGACGTAGTCAGATTGACATAGGCTACTGATAGCCACGTTTATTTTGTTGAGTTGTGAAAATCATACTCTTTATTTGAAAATAAAGCTTTTGTACAGTTCAAAATTCTCGTCTTCGGTCTGGTTCATTTTTAAATGTCATGGTGAAGGTTATTGTGAGAGCATACTTTAAGGATCCTGTTGTCAACCCAATCCCCGAGATATTTATAAGAGGTAAGTAAAAGTAAGTATGAAACCCCGTCTATTTTGGTGTGTTCCACAATAATTTTTCTTGGTAACTTCTGTGTTCAAACCTCGGTAGTATCTGTCAGTGCCATTTTCATTGATGTAGCTGAGCTGGTGCGATTGATTGTTGGCAATCCGGTTGAGGGGGCGGATATCTGACAGCCTACTATCCGGGTAAACGGGGACTCAGCGAGGGAACTCACCACTACCGCCTCGATGGGCAGTGTCCTGGAGCTTGGAACATCTGGTCGGGAGGGATACAACTGGGGAGATGTGTTCAGCACTTCGCCCAGGCGGCCTCACCTGCAAAGCGAACAGGGGCCTCATGAGGGATGGGAAAGGATGGAAGATTGGGATGGATAGGCTAGGAAGAGTGAAGGAGGTGGCCGTGGCCTTACAGTAGGTACCATCCCGGCAATTGCCCGAAGACGAAGTGGGAAACCACGGAAAACCACTTCGAGGATGGCTGAGGTGGGAATCGAAACCCCTCTACTCATTTGGGCCACCCGAGGCTGGGTAGACCCCGTTCCAGTCCTCATACCACTTTTCAAATTTCGTGGCAGAGCCAGGAATCGAACCCAGGACCTCCGTGGCGGCAGCTAACCATGCTGACCGCTACGCTACGGACGCGACATGGTTTAGAACAGTATTTAGGGAAAATAACCATTTAAATGAGACAAGAAAATAACTTTCCCTATCGTCTTCGTAGATAAGGTGAACGAAACCAAGTTGAAATCTTGCTGTACGAGGTAGGGAGGGTATAATAAAATAGTTAAAAAGAATTTAAAAATTCTGCCGTTGGATGGTCTTGAACCCGGGATCTTCGAATGAGCGAGCGGGCGCAATAACACTTGCACACATTTCCAACACACTCCGGAGGTTTTTTTTGCGCTTCTTATTAACGCGTATGGTAAAATATTCAATTATTACAGTTAGATCTTAAATATTGATTGGAATGCATTCGTTCAGTACCTGGCAGGTTTTCTAATTTACTTAAAGCAATTTTCGCGACCGCTTTGCGTTAATAAGGCGAAAGAACAGCAACTAATGCCCTCAAACGACAGCCCTTCGGTTTTATTTCATACAACTTAGCGTCCAAAATGCTAGCGTGTGATACACTTCGGTCAGACAAGCAGGTGTACTGACGAAGAGAACAGAATTATACAGGATTTTGTACCAGCGATCACACCAGCTTCCTTGCCAGCGAGTGTCGTGTGATACGGGCCTAAAGATATGCTAAGACTTTTTGTTAAAATTTAATAACAAAACAAGATGTTCGGTAAAGAACGTATAGCCTACTTTCTCCTAAATACATGGGTATGGTTATAACCCTTTGTCCATTTCAAGGAGTATAATTGAATGTTGGTTGTAGTAGCTTCTTGAAATACAACGTGCTTTACGGATATTATACATGAATATGATGTGCCCTTTGCTAGTGCTACCTCTGTAAAAAAAATCATTCAATTCGGTTTCACCGTGTTTGAATTGATAGGGGGAATCAATTTGCACACAAACATGGCCACTATCTGCACATTATTGGTCTGATGACCTTGTAGTGTGGTCAACAGATTCTCTATACATAAAGGTATGTCGTTGCAAAATTTGGTAGGGATCAGATTATTAGGTTGGTCATAATTTGATTCAAGCTCTTAACATTTGGATGGCCGCCATTACGTTTTTGTCAATATGGCGGCGATATAAAACATGACACTGGAGTGCCCTTTGCTAGTGCTACCTCTGTACCAAATTTCGTTCAATTCGGTTACACCGTGTTTAATTGATAGGGGGAATCAATTTGCACACATACATGACCGCCATCTGCAAACTAATGGGCTGATGACCTTGTAGTTCAGTCAAACGATGCTCGCCATACAAGTATACGTTGTTGCAAAATTTGGTAGAGATAGGATGATTAAGTTAGTCGTAATTTGATTTAAGCTTTGAACATTTGGGTGGCCACCATTACGTTTCCGTCAAGATGGTGGCGATATAAAACATGACACTGAGGTGTTCTGCGCTAGTGCTACCTCTGTACCAAATTTCGTTCAATTCGGTTTCACCGTGTTTGAATTGATAGGGGGAATCGATTTGCATACATACTTGGCCGCCATATGCAAACTGTTGGGCTGAAGATCTTGTAGTTTGGTCAAAATATGCTTCCCACATAAAGATATGTTGTTGCAAGATTTGGTAGAGATCAGATTATTAGGTTGGTCGTAATTTGATTCAAGCTCTTAACAATAGGATGGCCGCCAATACGTTTTCGTCAAGATGACGGTGATATAAAACATTACACTGAGGTGTCCTTTACTAGTGCTACCTCTGTACCAAATATTGTTCAATTCGGTATCACCGTGTTTGAATTGATAGGGGGAATCGATTTGCACACATACATGGCCGCCATCTGCAAACTATTGGTCTGATTACCTTGTAGTGTAGTCAAAAGACGCTCGCCATATAAATATATGTTGTTGCAAAATTTGGTAGAGATCGGATGATTAGGTTATTCGTAATTTGATTTAAGCTTTGAACATTTGGGTGGCCGCCATTACGTTTCCGTCAAGATGGCTGCGACATAAAACATGACACTGAGGTGCCCTTTGCTAGTTCTACCTCTGTACCAAATTTCGTTCAATTCGGTTTCACCGTGTTCGAATTGATAGGGGGGGGGGAGGAAGGGGCAGACATTCAGAGTACACACACTCACACACACACAACGTCACACACACACAGACAGACACACGATTTTTTGCTAATAATACAATGGGAATTTCTACGGAATACGTATACTTCGATGCAAGCACTGGCGATCAGAATATCCTTCGATATTGTTTTAGATCCCTTATTTGGGGGTGGTAGGATCTAAAAGGAAAGACTTATTGTGTTAATTTATAAAGCTGTGCCTAAAAGGGGTAGCTTCCCTTGGCAGGGTAAGCTGACCAGTGTAGAGTGTTGTTGTGTGTTAGGAACTAGGGGGCGCTCCTATAAATAATGTAGTAGTGTTTTAGGGGATGTGACTCAATGCAAGGGTCACTGCGCTGGTCGCTCAGCTGACTGCTTATTATGTAACTGAATCTGCTTGTATCAGCTAAGTGGCATGCGCTGCTCTCTAGCAGCCGGGCCGCCGCGAGGAACACAATGATATCTGAGCTAGCACTATCAGACTACCGTATGTCACGTCTAACCGTGACGGGAATAAGGAAGGGCGTTGGGATGTAAAGAGGCGTATAAACAGTAAGGCGAGTGTAGAATGTTGACCAAGTGTTTATTGGTCTTGTGATGTTATAGTATGAGTCCCTTGTAGGGAATGTAACAATGTAACAATGTGAAAGTACAAGTTGTGGATTAAGGTTACAAAAGTAGGAACTCTGAACACGACTGACTCACCTCTGATGACACCAGCGTAGCTTTCGGCCGTAACGTTGAAGCACTGATAATGGAGAGATCCCTTGACCTGATTACGACGCCTTCTTATACCCTTCGGCGCTATGCTGTCAGCAATGTGTTGGCATAGCTGCCCCAGTTTATAATATGTCACTGTGTGTAACAATTGTGCAAGGACTGAGCTGTTTTCTAGAGTGGCAAGCCGTCCTTGTGGTATTAATGGATGTTGGTCTGGCTTTCCAAGGGTTGCCAGTTAGGAGATTTAGCCAGATGATGGGGGGATGGTCTCCAAGGGGTGCATACCCCTGTGAGGCTGTACAAGCGTCTTCCTTCATTTGTTCGCGTCCTCGCGAACGGGAACGGAACTGGAGGTTGGGATGCTGATGAAGTCGTTCGTGAGGCCCCCTCGTATCGTCTGGCGGTGTCTTCCTCGTTGTCGTGTAGAATGGGTGATGTCGTGAAGTGTAGGTGTGAGATCAGCCCGTGTTCAGAGGGGAGGGTTATGGGATGTACAGATATATGTATACACTGATATTGGCATTGTGAAAATGGAAATTAACAAAACAACAAAAAAAATTGACATTGCGAAAAATTTGACATCGAGAAAAAAATTGACATTGAAAGGAATTGACATTTGAGAAAAATTTGACATTAAAAGAAATTTGACATGGAAAAATAAATTGCCCTTGCTATTGCTGGCATATTGCTAGTTTCAAAAAAGAAAAAAACATGGTTTTGATAGTTGCATAGTTGTGCAGGGAGGAAAAACCCAGCTAGACGAGGAATTGTGCCGTCTGGCTTTATTTTGGGGAAAAAGTGCTGCCTGCGAAGAGAAAGATAGAAGAGAATAGAAAAAAATGGGTGTTCCAGGGTATAATTTAAGGGAAATATTCAAAGTATTTATTTGTTTGGGAAAAAACGGAACACCCTGACAAATTTGGGCGTTAGTAGAGTAGAAAGGAAAAAACAAAACCGTATATCCAGTGTTGCCATTATGGCAGTGTTGAGTGGCGTGACATATTGTTACATTTTATTTACAAGCATGATATTATATATATATATAAACCTTTAATTTACAAGCATGATATAATGTATATATAAAAATAAGAGTCTTATTATTAAACCGGTTTGCTCATGAGCCTGGTACCTTTCGTTTCGTAGAGCTCTTTACCTGACCTTTGTATACCATTCGCTGATTCTTTCCTGGCCATTTTCCACTCAGCCGTTTTATCGTAGTTTAGTGGCTAGGCCGCTAATTCCTTCTCCATTGAGCTTATGTCCTAGTGGTTTTCCCGCCGTGGGTTGGGAAATTCCACCTTGGCGTCGAAGGTTCGGTCCTTACAATATTTGTGCCGCCCTTAGACGCCGAAGTCACGCCTTATTTGCGTGTCATCTGGTTTTCGGCGCTCATCGACGCCCAGTATCCCACGGATACTGTGCTTCGGTGGTCGCTACGCCGTCACCTTTAGGAGGTGCAACGGAAATTAAAAAAAAAAAAGTGTATGTTTCTGTACAAAAGGGAGAGAGTGTGGTATTTCTGTGTTGGGACATATATATATATACAACCGGTTTGTGGAGAATTCTCGTCATCTGCAAAACAAAATGTGTTAATGGCCATATATCTGGAAACATGTACATTCAATCGCTTCCTTGCTTTCCTGCAAATAGAGTGTATTAATACATATAACATTTACATCGCTGCGCATAGTATATAAAATCAATTATGTTGCCACTTAAGTCTAACTTAATCTAGGTTAGCCTATGTTATTCTAGTTTATCCTAAGTATGGTCGGGCTTACCTCGGTAACGGATTTTTAGTCACCGAGTGCCGAGATATTCTACTGTAATCTATATATATATATATAATAAAAAAAAATTGCCTTGAATGTAGGCTTATGCTATCTTACGACGAATTATCATGCCTTATCATGAGTTGTCGGACTTACCCTGATGCCGGGTTTCTGGGTCATCAGGCGCCGAACGGCGTTACTTAGTGCTATCTATCTTAATTATGGTCTAATAAGAAAAAAATGCTATTTCTAAGCCGAAAGGGTTGCCTTAATCTACTGCCGAAATGTGCTGTGCCATACCTGGCAACAGCGGTGAATAAATTTGCTTAATCCTAGGTTGCGTGTCAAATGCAACCGTCTTACAGCTAAATTTGGCCTAGAACGATCGCCTGGGGCAATTTACTTCCCCAGGCCACCACCCGCACGAGTCCTAGAAACACCGGTTGTCTCTAGGATCGCTGGATTCCGTTCCCTTAATTCTAGGTGTCGACGTCTATTACTAGTACTAATCTAGTCACAGGCGGCTTACGGTGCCACTAAGCAAACCGTTTCGCCCGCTGTACTTGTTATTTCTTTGCCGTTGCCATTGCGTGTGTAGTCGTAGCTGGGCCGCCCACGTAACCCTTATGAGGCGCTCGCAATGCTCCTCTCTTAATGCCCATTGGCTGCCCGATGCATTGCCATTTATGTGGGCATTGGACATTGTCGTCCAATGGCATAATATTCTCTTCGCCTTTGTCGGCAATCGCAATCTGCTTTTCGCAGTAATCTTCGCCTGTTTCGGCCGCAGTAGTATGCTTGTCGCATTAATATTCGCCTATATCGGCCGTAGTAGTATGCTTTTCGCATTGTAGGAATCTCTTCGCCATTGTCGGCCGTAGTATTATGTATTTCGGAGTAACATTTCACTCCAACGCATAGGAGTTTTGCTTCCCGCTATGGAAGCCGTGCCTACTTAAATTTAAACTTAACTAGAAGTCTAGTCATAATGGGGTCGTCTCTAGGGATAGCTCCCGAGTCCGGCGCGGAGTGAGCTATTTCTCCCGCCATTCTCAGAAAGTCTCCCTGCAGGTCTTGGCTTCGACGACCGTGGCACGAAGTGGGTGTAGCATCCCTTCCTCCCAGGGGCGGTTTATGCGCACCTAGGATTCCAGAGCTTGCCCGGCCAGGCCGCGAATGCTTTGACCTTACGTGGTTCGTCTGTTTAGTCTAGTCGTTAAGTTAAGTGAGGTCGCTGCGCTGTCGAGCCAACTGGGGTAAGGGTCCACATCGCCTTCCCCAGCTCTCAAAGTGTTGTCCCTCCGACCTTCGGCTTACGCCGCTGTCATCAATCAGAGCGTATCAGATTCCTTTGCAAAAAAAAAAATGTGAGCGTAACCTGTGTAAATAGTTTAATCTCTGTGTAACATGTAAAATATTTCCAGTGTTGTGGGGTTGTAGATCTTCTAAGTACATAGGCTACTTCTGGTCTACCATTGCTACGCCAGCTTTCCAGCAATAATGCTTTCTTTACCTTAATGGAGGTGTTAGTAGGGTCTGTGGCGTCAGGTACCCTGTTATTATGATCTGGGGGTAGTTATTTGTTGAGTGGGCTTAAAGTATGGTAGGAAGGGGTTGCGCACCTTTGGGTTCCACGTTAGTGGTGGCCTGGAACCGGTGATGCCGCTGGGATGCTCCTATAGTGAGTGGACTGGGGAGGCAATTACCGGGATTGCAAAGATACGAAAATTTCATGCAGGTTTGATATGAAAATCCCTGGTAAATGGATGGGATAGTCATGCATGTGTCTGGATATGAGGCATCTGCACTCATATAAGGATAGGTGTAGGTTGAGGCATAATACCAATATATTCCTGTCATGCGGGAGTGTTTAATTAATAAAGAATGGTTAGTATATATATCTATGGCCTCATCTCTCATTTGGAGATGCGCATTATGCTTACTTAATTTTTGCCGACCCACCCCTAATACTCAGGTGGTAGCATCGTGGTCCTAGGCGTAGCATGCCTGCTCTTTAGACGCATGAAGTCCATCAACCCCTTGTGTGTACTCTGTAAAGTAGTGTATCTGTTTTGATCGTGTTCATGTGTCTGCGTTGGTTTATGTTGGACGTGAGAGGGTTATTGGAAGGGAATTGGGTATTAACCATGGTAGCCTGCTGTAGTATGTCGGTAATCCCTCTCGGATTATCCACCTATGGTTTGTCATCCTCCCTAGGTCCATGCTTGCTTTCTATCCGCGCCTTGGGATAGTAAAGCTTTACGACCTAATCTGGTCTGCCATTTGTAGTGTAAATGTGGCCAGTGGTCGTAGTGCGACTGGCTATGTCCTAGTCATCTGTAATGACTCCTATGCCTTACGATCGATAAAAGAAGTTATTAGGGGGGAGATCTTGTCTGTGTTTGCTCCTAATTGTTGAGTGCATGTGCGTGTGTGTGACTATGTTCCGCTACAACACGCGGACGGTTGGTCTGTTGCAGGCTAAGTCGTAATATGTATCGCATGTATGGGCGGGAGGCGCCCGTGGCCTGTCAACGTCTTGTCCATTGCCAAGTGCTTTTGCGGTGTAATAAAAAAAATGTATGTTGTTATGATTGTTTTGCGTTTTTGATTTCATTGTCAATGCCGGTAAACAATAGTGCCCTGTCATGAGCAGTATTGCAGTATGACTAGTCTGCAAGTCAGCAGTTGGTATGTGTAATGTCAGGCTGGGATGTTATTGTTTGTCATCCGCCGGCAAGTGCTTTTCTGCACGTATGCAAGTGTGGTCATTGTTTTAGATTCCTAGCGGACTAATGTAGCAATTCATCCTAGTTAGGTAATGACGTTGTGTGGCCATTGTTTCCTAAGACTTGTGTCTTGCGAAATTTTCCTACCTGTGTTTGGGAAATGTATTCTCTATGTCTGGTGTAATTCGAAATTTTATGTCTGGCTTTTGGTGGGAGGAAATGTAGTATTCCCTGTTCATGCATTTGTATGGGCCAATTTCGGTGTGGTTGGGAGCCTGGATAACTGCTTTCCCTTGTGTCTAATTTTTACTGGGACTCAGACCCGTGACCTTATGTCATTCTCTGTGTTCTATGTCTGCGTTGTGTTTCAGGGCTTGAGGCGTCGCCAGTGTGGTTTTTGCTTGTGTTTCTCGTACCAAAAATACCGTTGTTTAGTTAGTTTTTGGTACGAGCGTGTTGTGTGTGGTCATGGGTTCGGAGCCGGTTGCCTGTAAAGATTTGGTGTGATCATTTCCGTGCCGCATATATTATGGCACGTTCCCGTGGATGTGCAATGCGCAAATGAAAGCATGCATACCTGTGTAGAGTTTGTATGTTTTTGATTTCCCCTCGTAGTGTAATTTTGGAAGATATAGGGTCTCTAAATCGGGCGTGAATGATGCGTTTGTTCCTGTCCACCTGGAACAGGCTTAGTTCGTCTGTGTGCGTGAAGGTCAACCAGCCCTGCGCGCCTTATCGCTTCTCGATAGTGTCCAATTTCATTCACGTGTGCATTATCTTGTTACATGCTTGACAATGCTCTGTGACTGTATGTTTGTGTCTCTCGGTCTGAATGCTATCTCTGTAATTGTGAGTGGGGCGGTCCGCCATACAAAAGAACCTCTCAGTAACTACATGTGTGTCCCCAAATTTTGCGTTAACTGTATCGTGGTTCAAGTATGTTCTTTATCCATGGTACAAAATGTCGTTGTACGCGAGTGTCACCGGGATAGTTCTGGTGAGTGTTAGGATCATATCCCGGTTCGGTCAGTGGTGTTTGAAGGCTATTTCTTGGTCTTTTTCCACGTCTGCCAGCGGGATCGTTTCCTTTTCTTTTAGCAGTGTGCCCGCCTGTACGTGTAGGTGTGTGAGCTTTACGTGTGTGATATGCCTTCATCCGGCGGGCATGAATAGTGTCCTTTATGAGTTTTCTCCCATGGCGCACGCTCACTATATAATTTAGGTCAGATATCTTCCTGCAGACTTTGAAGGGACCTGACCAGCGTGGCAGGAGAAATTCGGACACGTTTTTCTTACGGGCAGAATTGGAGACCATGACCAATTGCCCGGGTGTGTATTCCACGGTCTTCCTATTTCGATCGTACCGCTCTTTTTGCTTTTTCTGGGCCTCGGCTATGTTTTTTCTAGCGTCCATGCGGGCTATTTGCAAATGCTCTAGCCGGGCCGCGTTGTCTGTGTGGGCGTCCTGTGGGATACATATATTGTCTATGGGACTTCTGGGTGTGTATCCGTGCAGTAGGAAGTGTGGAGAGTGTTTCGTAGCCGTAGATACAGAGGTATTATAACTAAAAGTAATGCTTTGCAGGTATTCATCCCAGTCTGCTCCTGCGTCCTCTGTAAATTTAGCCAGCGCTATTCCAAGTATTTTGTTCATACTCTCCGTGAGTCCGTTGGTTTGCGGGGAAAAACTCGTTGTAGTGTATGCCTTAATCCTGAGTATCTCCAGAAATTGTTGGAGAACTCTCGAGGTGAAAATAGTACCTCTGTCGGATAATAAGGTTTGGAATAGGCCATATCGTGTAATTATATCAAATAGAAATTCGGCTATGCTGTTCGTGTCTGCTTTGGGAACGGCCTTTGTAATCATATAACGTGTGAGATATTCGGTGGCCACCAGGATATATTTATTGCCTTTCTGACTTGTCGTAATGGGGCCTTTCACATCTATCCCGACTCTGTGAAATAACTCTCCCACGGGAATTGGGTTGAGTAGGCCATGAGGCTTGCCAGGTCTTGTTTTGAATCGTTGGCAAGTGTGACATGTCTTTACAAAGGTATCTATGTCGGCCTTCATGTTTACCCAATAGTACTTGTCACGGATTCTAAGGTATGTTTTATGCGTACCTAAGTGTGCCCCTGCCAGTGGGCTACTGTGGTGTCCGATCATGATATTTTCTCTCAATGATTCCGGAACCGCTATAGGTGCGCTATCGTGCATGGCCGTGGGCTTAAGTTTCAGTACCCCGTCTTTGTCTAGGAAAAATCGCCTAGACAGCCGTGCTGTCTTGGAGTCCACATTATCCAAGTTTTCTAGTGCCAATAGAATCTGTTTCAAGTACGGATCACTTTCTTGCTCCTGCTTGACGTTAATCACCGTCAGGGCAAAGGTGGGCATATCGTCCCAGTCGTGGTCCTTACTGTCATCCGGGGGATCGGCTACTGGCAGCCTAGACAACCCATCTGCGTCTAGGTGTGTAGCGCCTTTCTTGTGTTTAACCACGAAGTCATATTCATACAGGCGGAATATAAACCTGTTGAGCCGCGAATTTGGGTTTTTAAATTTGTCCCAAAAAAGCAAGCTTGCGTGGTCAGTCACTACCGTGAACTTGATACCATAGAGGTATACTCTAAAATAGTTCACTCCCCACGAAAATGCCAGCATTTCCCGCTCTGTGGCAGAGTATCTAGTCTCAACGGCCGTTAGCTTCCTGCTAGCGTAGGCGACGGGCCGTTTGCGCCCTTCGGCGTCTTCCTGCAATAGGGCTGCTCCCAGCCCATACAGGCTGGCATCCACGTGTAAAAATGTGGGCCTATCACTGTGGAAGTGTTGCAGTAATGGAGGTGAGGTCAATAGTTGCTTCAGTGTGTTGAAGGCATCTATGTGTTCCTGATTGATGCTGAAGGGCGTTTTTTCACGTGTGAGTTCAGTTAGGGGATGGGCGATGTGTGCAAACTTATAGATATGCTTGCGATAGTACGAAGCCAAGCCAATAAAACTGCGCAATTGTTTCAAATTTGTGGGCATTGGGATGCCCGTTATTGCGTCAGTCTTAGCTGGGTCGGGAATAATGCCCTCCCTGTTGACAATATGGCCCAATATGTTAATTTGCTGTCTGGCAAATTGACATTTCGCAGGTTTAAGCCTTAATTTAGCTTCTCTGATCCTTGCGAAAGCCTCCTCCAAATGTACGATATGCTCGTCAAAAGTGTTGGAGAAGACCGTTATATCATCCACGTACACTAATACGGAACGCCACTTAAGCCCTGAAAATGTCTTATCCACTAGCTTTTGGAAGGTTTGGCTGGCGTTACGGAGACCCATCGGTAAACGGGTGTAGGTAAATAATCCGTTCTCTGTAACGAACGCCAGCTTGTGCCTATCTGGTTCATAGACGGGGATTGAATAGAATCCACTATAGCAATCCATCGAACTGAACCAGCTAGCTCCACCAAGGGCGTCCAAATTGGTGTCTGCCCTTGGTAGTGGATAACTATCATTTTCGACTAACTTATTGAGCCTCCTGTAGTCAGTACAAAACCTGTGCGATCCGTCCTTCTTTTTGGTCAGCAGAACTGGAGAGGAATAGTTAGAAATAACTGGAACAATGACCCCTGCCTCGAGCATCTCTGAGATCTGGGCATCGATGGCATGTCTCTCCTTCTGGCTCACTCTGAAGGGAGGCTGGTGTACTGGTCGGTCACTAGTGAGTGTGACATGGTGTTCAATGAGGTCTGTCACAGCGAGATCCTTCATTGAGTGGGCAAAATATCTCTGTTGGTCTCCAGGAGCTCCGTGAGTCTTTTATTTTGCTCCGGAGTCAGGTCCTGCCTGTGGTTCTGGCTGGCCGCCTTATCTGTGTGCGTGTGTGTGTGTTGGCTGATAGTATGTAGTGCAGAGGCCTGTTGCTCGTGATTTTCTCGCTCCGCTCGAATCCCATTTTTGTTCGTGATGTATATCATGGGATGTGTGGTGAGCCTCTGGTCGTGCTTTAAAAGCATCTGACCACTAGCGAAATTTATGCTAGCCTCATATTTAGCGAGAAAATCCATGCCAATTATGGCTGACGCAGAAAGGTGTTCGATAACGAACATGGGGTGCGTTGTGGCAAAATGGTCTATCCTAAGATGTATGTCTGCCACCCCCGCGTTCTCTAACGTCTGAGCATTGGCCGTTACCAGCCGGATGTCCCTCGTGACACCGTGTATTTGGGCTTCGGTAACGTGTCTCCTATTAACACAACTTACTGCTGCCCCGGTGTCAATTAGGGCCTGCACTTTGTGGCCATTTATGGTGGCGTGTATCGTGAGGGCCGATACCTGAAATCCACTGCCCTGCACCGATGTGTTGTGTAAGATGTATGTTGTTGTTGTTGTTGTTGTCGCCGGCGTGACATTTGTGCTGGGAAGGCACGGAGCTGTCCGCTTATCGTACCTGGCACGCTTCGCCTCTCGGCTGACTTCCTGTCCTGAATACTTTGCCCCGGTTAGCAAAGTGCGTTCACTAAGTACATTGCCAGCTCTTTTAATCGGTCTTGCTGTTAGACTAGGAGTTTGCTGGCGAACGTTTAATGTACTAATCGTTCCCAGCCTTTGTGTAGTTATGTTGTTGTTGGTTTCTTCCTTTCGGGAAGGTGTGTCTGCGAACGTGACCCTGAGCTTGCCCTTGTTACCCTGCCTTTCGTTCCAGGCGGTCGCGAGTTCGACTCCTGTTGCTGGCTTCCCCATGCCGAGCGAGCTCGCGTCATGCGCCTGTGTGTGGTCAATTCCCCCCTGTGTTGTGGTGAAGGGGGTAGGGTTTTCTGTTTGGAGGGTGTGGGCGTGCTCTCAGGCTGTTTGCTTATGATTGTGAGGGGTGTGTAATGTCCCGCCTTAGGGTTTCCAGTAAAAAGTACATGTAGGTCCCTATCGAATCCCGCAGTTGAGAATAGCGGAGGCGAGTGCACATCAGTGTATACATGGATGTTGGCTTTCAGCACCTTGCCGAGAGCGGTCACCTCTACGGCACTGCCATAGGTGCCGTCCTTACCCATGTATTTACTGTAATCCGCCCCGGTCTGGAATGGGTTTTCCCTCTCGTCCGACACAAAGTCCCGGTACTCTTTCCAGTTGGCCAGGATATGTTTGACCGTTTTCTGTCTGTAGTCCCCATGATAGTCCTCGGTATTCCGGATTAGGAAGCTCATGGCCCTAAACAGACAGTTGCCGTCTCCTTGCACGGGGTGTGTTTAGAAACGGTCCGGGGGCGGATCGTCAGCCTTAGCATTAGCTGGCTGCTTCTTCCCCTTACTCTTGCGAGTTTGCTTGGGGGAAGGGCCTTTCTTGTGTTGTGTTGGGGGAGGAACCTCAGCCGCTTCATTAGCTGGCCGAACCTCCCCGTCTAGGCGTTTTTTGAAAATGTGGGTGTACGCCTGCCTGTAATGTATGTGCGCCCCCCTCGGGGTGGCTGCGCCAGCTCCCCGCCTGCGGTGTGTGTCTAGGCGTAGGGAGTATTGCCCCCCTGTCTGTCCTGTGGGGTGTCTCATCCCTGAACTCCCTCGGGTATTCGTCGGGGAGGGGGTAGTGTTCCGGGCCCTTCGTGTGTGTTCTTCCCTGTCTATTATTGCCCGGGGGTCTGTTTTCCTGTTTCCTCCAGGGTGGGGTGTATGTCTGATGCTGGGGGAGCGGGTTTTCCCGTCGGTTCCCCTTTTCCCTATATTGGGTAGCTGCATACTCCTGTCTGGTCGGGGGTGGGTTTTCTCGCCTGTCCCTATTTCCCCTGTATTGTGGGGGTGTATAGCTTTGCCTGCGTGGGGGCGGGTTCTCCCGATATTCCCCATTTCCCCTGTACTGCGGGGCTGCATAGCCCTGCCTACGTGGGGGCGAGTTTTCCCGGTACTGCCTGTCTGCCCTGTATTGTGGGGCAGCGTAGGACTGTCTATTTGGTGGCGGGCTGTTTCGTCGGGGGATGTCGTGGTCGTACTCCTCAGGGTAGTACTCCCGTGTGTACGGAGATGGTGACCGCCGTGAGGGGTATGTCGGCTCTGTGTCCGTGTATGACATCGGTGAGTATCGAGGAGGGTAGTGTGGCCTATCCTGTGGGGGAGGTGTTGTTGGCCGCTGTGGAGGGTAGTAATTTTCCTCCCTCCCGTAGCGTCTCCTCTCTGTGTACCCCCTGTCCCTCTCAGTATGATAGTGTTCTCGTTTGTCTGCGTGCTCATCCCTTAGCGGTCTCCCGCCCGCTTGGATGCCAGCTATGGTAAGTTTCTCCATCCTGTCCACTAATTCGTCCATTTTGGCGTTAGTGTCGTCTTTCTGAGTTTGGAAGTGCAGATCCACGGCTTTTTCCGTAGCCTTTTCCGTGATCTTTCTCCCCTCCTCTATGGTCTTTATGTTATTTAACATATGTTGGACCGTGGGGTTGTTCATGATGCATAGCTTTTCCACTATGGCTGGTCTGAGGCCCTGCATTAACAGCTTGACTTTCTGTTTATTTGTCATGGCTGCATTGTACTTTTCGCACATTATCAATTTAACATTGATGTATGCCTGTGCGCTCTCTTTGGGTCCCTGTGACCTCTGTCTAATCTGGTCATAGAGATCGTCATCGTCTGGTATGAGCTGGAACTCATCCTTCAAGAGTAAAGCGGTTTCCTCCCATGTGGCAGCTTCTAGCGTGTCCTCATGGAGCTCATACCACGTCATGGCCGCCTTTGTGAGATAGGCAGGAAGGAGTCGTTTCCTAACTTCCTCGCTCCAACCGTTGATCCGGGCCGTTCTATTGAAGGCCTTGAGGTATTCCTCGGGATCCTGACCTTCCCCCGTGAACTTTGTGGGGTGGATCATGGGGTACTCAGTGTGTCTATTCATCTCGTTTTCAGCTGTGTCTCGTTGGTTGTGTAGTGCTTCTGGTCTGTTTGTGCCGTTCACCCCGCTGTCGTGTGCCGAGGTGTTTGGGCTGTTTAGAGGGGAATTAGCCTCGCTTCCCGTGTACGACACCTGTGTTACGTTACCAGGTGGCTCGTCACCTGATATGTCTGTGCTGATGGATGGTGTATTGTCGTACTGTGTGGATTCGACTATGTGTACGGTTCTGTCTAAATCCTGTTTTACTGTTTCCAAAATAGTGTGGATGTCAAGAACCGCTTCTGTCGTGTGATTATTGGCTTTAATAGTGTCTGTCTCTAATAGCTCTGAAATGCGCTCGAGCAGGTTACTGGCTTTCTGCTCTATGATCTGCAGTTGCTTCAACAATAGGGGATGGAGTGTTGGCAGGCAATCTACTTCACTAGCGCTGGATACTGGTGACTCTTGTGTGTGTTCACTGGCCTGGGACCGTGTAAAATGTATAACTTGTGCTGCGGCGGCAGGGTGTTGAGCACGGATCTGTGCTGTTTTGAATTCAAGGTCCCTGAGAAGTTGTACTGCAGTTTGGTCAGTTATTAAGTCACCGTTCCTAATTTTTAGCTTCGGCAGGAGTGGAGTCGTACTAGCCGACAAATGGTGTGCAAAGTCTCTTAATGTAGTTCTAAATGTGGACATTTAATTTAAAAAAATGTGTGACGCAATATGAGGTTAAAAAAAAAATTCACTATCTGCTTGGCTTTTTGCGGTACGGAAGGGGTCGTTTTACCTACGAGGGCTCGTTGGTTGAGTCCTGTTCTCTATGCGTAGTACCCCGCCTCCACCAGTGTTTTAGATCCCTTATTTGGGGGTGGTAGGATCTAAAAGGAAAGAGTTATTGTGTTAATTTATAAAGCTGTGCCTAAAAGGGGTAGCTTCCCTTGGCAGGGTAAGCTGACCAGTGTAGAGTGTTGTTGTGTGTTAGGAACTAGGGGGCGCTCCTATAAATAATGTAGTAGTGTTTTAGGGGATGTGACTCAATGCAAGGGTCACTGCGCTGGTCGCTCAGCTGACTGCTTATTATGTAACTGAATCTGCTTGTATCAGCTAAGTGGCATGCGCTGCTCTCTAGCAGCCGGGCCGCCGCGAGGAACACAATGATATCTGAGCTAGCACTATCAGACTACCGTATGTCACGTCTAACCGTGACGGGAATAAGGAAGGGCGTTGGGATGTAAAGAGGCGTATAAACAGTAAGGCGAGTGTAGAATGTTGGCCAAGTGTTTATTGGTCTTGTGATGTTATAGTATGAGTCCCTTGTAGGGAATGTAACAATGTAACAATGTGAAAGTACAAGTTGTGGATTAAGGTTACAAAAGTAGGAACTCTGAACACGACTGACTCACCTCTGATGACACCAGCGTAGCTTTCGGCCGTAACGTTGAAGCACTGATAATGGAGAGATCCCTTGACCTGATTACGACGCCTTCTTATACCCTTCGGCGCTATGCTGTCAGCAATGTGTTGGCATAGCTGCCCCAGTTTATAATATGTCACTGTGTGTAACAATTGTGCAAGGACTGAGCTGTTTTCTAGAGTGGCAAGCCGTCCTTGTGGTATTAATGGATGTTGGTCTGGCTTTCCAAGGGTTGCCAGTTAGGAGATTTAGCCAGATGATGGGGGGATGGTCTCCAAGGGGTGCATACCCCTGGGAGGCTGTACAATATGTTGTTTTGTTTAATTTGAGGGCCTAGAACATTTAGCCATGTTTACTTGGGTATGTGTGTGTAGAATTTGTCTGATAACCTGAGTTATTGCGGGCTTGTAATGATGTGTGTATTTGCAATTAAGGATTGGGAAGGAGGCGGCCGTGGCCTTAAGATAGAATCCGTCCCGGAATTTGGAAACCACGGAAAACCATTTCCAGGGTGGCTGAGGTGGGAATCGAACCCACTTCTTCTCATATTTGCTCCACGAGGCTATGTGTACCCAATTTCAGCCCTCAGACAAGTATTACATTTCTTGGCAGAGCTGGGAATCGAACCCGGACTTCTGGAGCAACACTTCGAGATGTTATGTTAATATTCATGCCAGTTTTTAAATTTTCTGCCATAACAGGTCACGTGGCATAACGTACCAATTCGATCGTGTTCTCTTTATAAATCATCAAAATTCAACGAACTCTTCACAAAAATTCGTCGTAAGGCAATAAATGTGGCAATGTAGTTACATCCCGACTAAAATGGAATGTGGGCTTTCGTTCAAAAAAAATATGCTTACTACTGGATTCGATTCAGCATTCTACCCGCTCGCGCCCACCAAGTACGGTCAGGGTTTAAACCTCGCAGCCACCAAGACATGGTAGATAACGCACGCTAAACGTGCTTTAATTACTGTAGCCGTCCCACCTCAATCGTTTAAGTCCATTTCAAAGTCTTCAATCACGGTTTGTGGTGTTGATTTAACTTTCTACTATTACAGATCACGTGGCGTAAGCTATTAATTCGATCGTATTACGTGTATGTGTGTTATTTCAAGGAGCAGAAAGTCATATGTTAGTAGAATGGGTCGTAGTATTTGGCGGGGAAAAGTTTAAGGTCGGTTTTTCTTTGCTAGACCCATGACCCAATTACATTGCTGTCACACAGTCAGAGCGCAGAGCAATATCGACCATCGGGAGAAATGCTATGTTAGTTGGGTTTCATAAAACTAAATAATAAGGGGCGGCTGGACCACACTGTATAATGACGTTCTGTTCGTAACTACGTAACGTGTACTTCCGTGTCACACAATACTTCGACGTGGACTGTACGGTCTGCTCAAGTCTGGAATTCCATTACATCAGATCGGTGGTGACAAATGTGAAGTGATAGGGTAAGAGAGTGACTGTGTACAGGCTCACCCGCAGGCTTCAAGGTCAAGGGCAATCGTCTAAAACAAACGTCCGGCCTGTACGTGATTTTTGAAAGACGGCAAAAATACGACTCGTATGTCATACGATGTTGGCATATCAAAGAACCCATTTGAATTCAGTAGGCCGTGTTCATAATAGAAAAATTAACCTCAGGAGTTTCCGCCAACACAAAGTTCCTCATTTCTCTACTAGAAAGCGCTATAGTGTTCAAGGAGCTTAGATATCTACCCTCCATGACTTTCATAGTGATTCAAGGAACAACGAAATTTCGACATGCAAGCTACCCTCTGGGTGTCAAATTACGAAGCTTGCACCCGGCACCGAGGCCATACGATATTATTATTAGGCTACTCCATTTATTACATTTCTGTGAAAGTTTGCAAATGGCTATAAGGTTATCACGGAACCAACGTAGACTGTATAATTCGTCAATGCAATTAAGGGAGTCAAGGGGTAAGCTAGAATTTTTTCATGCAATTTCACGTGCGACATAGAGTACAGAAAGTCTATTATATCTAAAAACAGAAACATTATTTTCAAAAATTCCTGAATTGAATCAGCATTTTTTTTTCGGCTTTTAGGAATTTGGGCCATTTGAGGCTAAAGAACCTGAATTTTCATGCACCACAAGCCTTCATAATTTATGAAAGAAATCTTCCTGTGTATGGGGACCTAACACAACGTAGAGGGCCATTTTTAACGTGAGGTGTATTGCGTTTCGTCTACAAGGCTTTCAAATCTATTTCAGTTCAGGAAGTACACGTTAGGTGAATTTAGTTTGAGAGCAGATTTTAACTAATCTTTTTTTTTTGTTGTCGACATACGGGTTCATCGTAAGGATGATTTTGTTTGATACTGTGTGGTAGAGACACCCATATTTGGATATCTGGGTGATATGTTGTAGACAATAGAATTGTCTGTCTGTCTTTCTGTGTATCTTTATGTACGCCTATAACTCGTGTTCGG
Source organism: Meconema thalassinum (assembly GCA_946902985.2). NCBI lineage: Eukaryota > Metazoa > Arthropoda > Insecta > Orthoptera > Tettigoniidae > Meconema > Meconema thalassinum. Next base: position 240,781,008 of record OX336394.1, on the reverse strand, counting down.
ATGCTTGGTGCATCGTAAAATTAGGTATGGTAAACATGAGTCAATACACCAATCATTTATAAAACTCCTCACCGTACTTTTCATACAGTAGAAAGGTGGATATAGGGGAAAACTTCTCAAAATACATGCTAAAATAGGCGAAATATAAAAATTATCGTAGAAGGACGATCAAAGAATATGTTGCGCTTCTCATTGTGAGACACCAAATTCGTGAGTCTATATGGGGTCTCCGAAAACCACATTTTAAGGCACTTAAATTAACAGTGTGTGTGATATTCCCAGAAAACTAACTTCGTTCTGAAAAACTTATGAAGGAATGACAAACCGCTAACCATTGCAACATTAGCTCAATTGATAATGTCTGGTGTTAATATATAACACCGTTCGAAGAACGGGTACTTCTGCTAGTCTTATTATAAAAAAAGAAAAGTCGCCTCCGTAGCGTAGCGGTCAGCATGGTTAGCTGCCGCCCCGGAGGTCCTGGGTTCGATTCCCGGCTCTGCCACGAAATTTGAAAAGTGGTATGAGGACTGGAACGGGGTCTACTCAGCCTCGGGTGGCCCAAATGAGTAGAGGGGGTTCGATTCCCACCTCAGCCATCCTCGAAGTGGTTTTCCGTGGTTTCCCACTTCGTCTTCGGGCAAATGCCAGGATGGTACCTACTGAAAGGCCACGGCCGCCTCCTTCCCTCTTCCTAGCCTTTCCATCCCAATCTTCCATCCCTTCCCATCCCTCATGAGGCCCCTGTTCGCTTTGCAGGTGAGACCGCCTGGGAGAAGTGCTGATCACACCTCCCCAGTTATATCCATCCCGACCAGATGTTCCAGGCTCCAGGACACTGCCCATAGAGGCGGTAGTGGTGAGTTCCCTCGATGAGTCCATGGGAACCACCAACCTAGAGGGTAAATTGACTAAATAATAAAAAAAAGGTCGCCTCCGTAGCGTAGCGGTCAGCATGGTTAGCTGCCGCTCCGGAGGTCCTGGATTCGATTCCCGGCTGAGCCACGAAATTTGAAAAGTGGTACAGTATGAGGACTGGAACGGGGTCTACTCAGCCTCGGGTGTTCCAAATGAGTAGAGGAGGGGTTCGATTCCCACCTCAGCCATCCTCGAAGTGGTTTTCCGTGGTTTCCCACTTCGTCTTCGGGAAAATGCCGGGATGGTACCTTCTTCGCTTTGCAGGTGAGGCCGCCTGGGCGAGGTGCCAATCCCACCTCACCAGTTGTATCCCTTCCGATTCGATGTTCCCAGCTCAAGGACACTGCCCGTAGAGGCGGTAGTGGTGAGTTCCGTCGCTGAGTCCGTGGGTTCCACCAACCTGGAGGGTAAACGACAAAAAAAAAAAAAAAAAAGGTTATCAGATATAATAAACTTTGGGTTGGTTGGTTGGTTCTTAAGTTTAGGGTCATGACAACGCGGTCATGTAGCGTGTACTTTGGGTGTGTGTAGAATCTGTCTGTTAACCGGTGTTAATTGTGATGACTGTATTAGTGTGTGTTATCTGTTTGTTAATTTAAGTACTGCAACTGTGAATTTTTCAAATAGTTCCTACTTTTGCCGCCAAGCCCCACCGTCAACGACTACTAGGCCAAGTTCAGAACTGAGCTACTAGAAGCCGCCGCAGTCGCTCTTGGCAACGAACATAGAAACCTAAGAGCGTTCTTAACCTATCCAATTTAGCTTCACACAGGTGCAATTAGTGGAAGGATCTTTAACATGCCATAAATCTATGACATGGGACCGCCGGCTTTACTTCCCCTCCGAAGGAAGGCATACTGAGGGATTAATAAACTTTGTACCAATCATCAAAACTTATAAAAAAACAGAGAATGTTAAGTATTGGGCTGTTAATTAATCTTAACAAAACACCACATAGACTGTAACAAACAAATATTGACTATTTGAATTATTTTAACTACAGTACTACTGCAACTAAATGAAAATAAAAAAAATTACGAGCCTACAGTAGTCGCATATGATGTGTAACATCTGACATAGAAGAAACCTCACGTGAAATTGTTGATACACCGGCATTTTATAGTATTATTAGCACAAATATTAATCTATTGTAAAAGGGAGTGTTTTACAGATATTGTAGTTTATAATACGGAACTCATTTTATTAGATGATTTGTAGCTTCCACCAGCACTAGCCTAAATAAAGAATACGATATGGATCAACTAGATTAATAGACGCGACACCGCTCATAACCTTAAATTCCTTATAAACAGGTCCTCTTGATTCACAGACCAACACGTAATTTCATATGGATTCTGTTAAAATGAGTCATATTGATATGATAAATATCGTTTAAAATGATAATCTGGTAGCAAAAATATCTACCCCGCCCAGGATTTGAACCCAAGATCTCTAGATTCACAGTCATACGCAATAAACCCATGGCTATTTCGACTACGCAAATAACGTGCACAAGATGGTGACTTATTTCCACGTTCCAATAATACTGCATTACGGAATTAAGTTTCATTTATATTTTGCTTGTTTCGATAATGTTTCTGAGTGACATTGGGTTAAAAATGCCTTATGCCAATGCAATGCCGACTACCTACAATGTTTGATATTAAGGCATTTTACTATTTAAATACTGACCGACAGTAGTGGTTACGCTGGCTAAAGCGCAGCATTAGGTCATGGGGCCAAGCTCTCTGCTGACTCGGTAGACGTGTGGGTTCGAGCCCCACCGTCGGCCGTCCTTGGAATGGTTTTCCGTTGTTTCCCATTTTCAACACCAGGCAATTACTGGGACGGTACCTTCTGACAGGCCACGGCCGCTTCCTTCCACATCCTTGCCCAGTTTCATTCACCATCATTCATTTCATCTCTCATTAACTCCTCTCATGAGGTTGGCTTCAGGAAGGGCATCTGGCCGTAAAAACCATCGCCACAAAGACTTCCATCGCATCTCATCCCCGACCCCGTTGTAAAACGGGAATAATAAGGGGTAGACATACATACATACCATTTAAATACTGATACGAAGACTTCGAACATATACCATGTCATTTGTTTAAATCACTTTACACCAGAGTTCGCATGAGCGTTTTCCGTTCAGTATGTCATATACATTCCATATGGCCGAGAGTGCGTCATGGTATCAATTTTCGACACCGCGCGCTGATTGTTTCTCTTACCAGTGCCAGCTGGATCGATCGATCGAGTTGGCAGTGCGCCTTATACTTCCGTTCGATCCACCACTGCCAGCTAGGGCACACTTCCATTCGATCGATCGAGCGGGCAATGCATACTTCCGTTGTCCTCCACTGCCAGCTAGTACACTTCCGTTTGATCGATCAAGCGGGCAGTGCATACTTCCGTTTGATCCACCACTGGCAGCTCGATCATTCCGATCCACTTCCGTCCCCAATTTTCAAAAACACTCCCACAAAACTATCCAGCAACCGAGCGGAAAGATGTTACACATCAAAAAGTTAGAAAAAGGGGGAATCGATTTACACACATACATGGCCGCCATCTGCAAACTATTGGGCCGATGACCTTCTCGTTTAGTCAAAAGGCGCTCGCCATATAAATACATGTATATGTTGTTGCAAAGTTTGGTAGTGATCGGATGGTTAGGTTAGTCGTAATTTGAATTAAGCTATGAACATTTGGGTGTCCGCCATTACGTTTCCGTCAAGATTGCGGCGATATCAAGCATGACACTGCGGTACCCTTTCCTAGTGCAACCTCTGTACCTAATTTCGTTCAATTCGTTTTCACCGTGTTCGAATTGATAGGGGTGGACAGACATTCAGAGTACACACACTCGCAGCACACAGACTCACAGACACACAGACAGACACACAATTTTTCGCCCTGTGTTGATCTCATAAGCCTACTTGCATTTTTTTTTTGCAAAAATCGAATGTAGGCTAACAACATTATTTTATTATATCATGGTTGATTTTTATTCTTATTACAGTTTACATAACGAGTAGCGCCTGTGATGTAGTCTACTCTACAAACAGTAGTGTATTGCAGGTGGCCGATGCGACATGAATTCAGTTCCTAGTTCTGGCTCCGTGGCTAATTGGTTAACTTTGGCCCGAAGGGTCCTGGGTTCAATTCCCGGCTAGGCCGTGGGGATTTTAATATCATGTGGTTAATTCCTCTTGTTTGGGGGACTGGGTGTTTGTGACGCCTTCATGATAAAAAGTAAACAATAGTATAAACAGAAAAATGTGAAATGTAAAATGTAGGTAAACAACAACAAAATAGTCATAAAAATGTAGTGGGCTTTTACGACTACATTGTTGGCTAAGGTTGATTTAGATTCATAATAGGGGCATCTTAGTCATCAGCCCCATGTATTTGGGTGTGTGTTCAATTTGTCAGATAACCTGTGCTTCTGTGGTGATTGTAGTAGTGTGCACTGGGAATTGAAGTACGTACTATCGTGGCGTTTGCCTTGTGTGGGAAAATGCGGGATAAACCACACTCAGGATAGCCGCTGCCAGCACCGGGATTCGAACCTACAATCTCCGGACTTGTCATAAAAAGTCTTGTGTGAAAAATTAAACTTGACAAAATGTGATTTGGATGAGCATCTGATGCTTTCTTATACCGTCATGCTGTATTTTGTATTTTACCTTTGTGTTTTTAATGTAAAGGCGGAAGTCAAGAATATATTTTTAATAACAAACAAGATGTTCAGCAAAGAACATATAGCCTACTTTCTCCTAAATGTATGTATTTTCCCTACTTCCTGTTAAAAACCACGTGTGGTTACTGTTCATGATAAATTGATAAAAATTAGAACGTTAATACGTTCTGTATTTACTGCATCAGTATAGCAAGTGATTTTCGCACAGACGCCGTTTGAAGAAAATAGGGCGGCTTCGGTGGCGTAGTTGGTAGCATGCTGAGCTTCTATGCTCAAGATCGCGGGTTCAAACCCGGCCGAAGTCGTCAGATTTTTTAAGAGGGTTAAAAATCCCTCAGTATGCCTTTCTTCAGAGGGGAAGTAAAGCCGGTGGTCCCGAGTAATAGATTTATGGCATGTTAAAGAACCTTCCACTAATTACCCCTGTGTGAAGCTAAATTGTATACAGTAGGTGTTTTAGGTAGATTTCATTAGAAAGCTAACTATTGCAATGGGTCCCATGTTTCGACTTCCGGAAAATTTCAACATATCTTCGCGTTTCACATCCCCCAAACCCCAAAACCACCTTCAGTTCAAAAGTTTATACATAATTTATGTATATATATATATGTATATATATATATATATAAAATATGTATATCAGTTTCTTGTGGACACGGTAACTGCCGTACTTTTGCACCAATCACTTTGAATTTTTTACAGAATATGTATTGTACCCATGTGAGTAATCTCCATGGAAAATATGCTTCCGCCTCCAGCTAGCGTCAGGACTCAGGCGTGTACCGTTCCCCCATTAAGCAATTGCATATTTTGGATTTGAGACTAAAAGGTATCAACTCTACAATGATAAGGCACAACTCTATTCTAAGAATTTAATTCAGTAATAAAATCATGGCTTCAAACAAATAAAACAATCCCAACAACCATAAAGCAAAATCAAACAAAAATTACTTCCACAATCCACTAATATTAACATAATAATATCATAATAAACTCATATCATAACTCAAACCTTTACCCCTATATAAACTTCACAATATACCCTAGTGCGCTGGTGCACATTAAACTTCATAAACAAACTGTACTTTGATTCTTCCGTCATCTACTGTGACTTCTTTACTTTCACAAAATTACTTATTCCTTAAACCTCGTCTTAATTTGACAATTATGTGTACCGTGTGTGTTTGATCCCTCTCTTCCCACCAAATGCTTTACATGCATTAGCCTATTCAGGTGTTGCACAACAAAATCTACGTGCAACTCCATATTTATGTAAAGCTACCCCTACACTTCTCTCTATTTATATAGCTCCACTGCATGCCGTTGTGATTTCATCTTAAAAACTTTAGTTATCGCTGTGTCGGATGATTATTATTAAGCTACCCTTTCGAGCGTAGCGTGTGGCGTAGTAACCAACTTCTGAAAAAGGTGTCAGTGACAGTAACAAATGCAACTTCCAACCATTCGTTAGATTGCTAAAATCATGAACCATCAGGGTGATCTATAATTACCAATGTGTTCTTAAACCACACGACTTTATTACTCAATATAATAATGTTTCCTTTCATGTTACTAACAGGGTCTAAAATCTGCCCTTTTTAAACCTTAAACTTACACGGTTCGCTTTACAGCTCAGCCCCTCTTCCGAGCGGCCTGTATACAATAGGGTGGAGTGAGGTCCCAACAGTACCTCGACCCTCGCTTCCAGCCACATGGCTGACATCTCCCCAAGCAATAATACGATTTTAAAGACAATACCGTGGTCACAATGACACACATATCCCAATGGATTTAAACTGAATAGTATGCAAATAGGTACTGGATGAGCTTTAACATTATTTCCTACCCTGAGGATATAATAATATCTGGCACCAAATAGGTCCATTTCAACATGAAGGCACGAGATTCATAAAAACATTGGTCGATCTGGATAACCGGTATCTTAATAAATGCTGCGGTCAGTCATATACTGCCGTTCATAAGATTCGCTTCACAAGAGCCGAATCACTCAATAATAAGTTCTCGGGCTATCAGATAGAGTGCAGAGGTGTCCAACGTTCTCCTCTCACCTATCACAGGATTCGAATCCGGAACATTCCATATCCATCATCAGAGTTAGGGTCCAAACACTAATTACACTCTGGCACAAAGCACATATCCCAGTATGCTCACGGCTATACGAGATTTCATACTTCGAATAGATTACCTGGTTCCATGACCTAATGTTATGATCCTCGTCCGTTAATTATTAAGAGAAATCTATCAATTACTCTATAAGCTTTTACACAAGCTGCAAATTCAATTCACTAGAAAGCTCTTCCATTTCCTTGGCATAATTATATTCCCATTAATACAATATATTCTGATATTAAATTCTTTTCTTAATCCCTTAATGTAATCTTACTGTATAATCTTACTGCTAAGATCGATAAGTCTTCCAATTAGCGTAAATATTTCTTGCTTGCAACATTTTGCCTGATGCATTCATTCATACCTTTATTATTCATTATTATTATTGTTACTGACATAAATTACCATAATCTGACACAACTTAACCATCTTAAAAATCGAACAACCGTGTTCGTACATTAAGTTTACATAACTGAATTGCCATTTTATTAATAGTGGTAACGATTAATCCACTCACTGATGCAAACATCATCTCAACTCTACTAAAATCAACACAATAATGATTAAACCTGGAGGGTCTATCTCCTAATACTGATTTTTACTGGCATTAATATTATTCTGAAATCACGTTACATGCAGTGGCCTATACTTCTACATAATCATAATTTGTGGGGTACTCACATATATGGGCTCATCATGGTGGCTCCAACCACTTATATCCTCCCGAGTCGCCTGCCATTTGCAGAATTAGTGCGACATTTGCATCTTGAATATACACATTTTATGATACATTTCTTTCACCAACCACACGGCACTTTTCATTTCTATAAAGAAGCTATTGCTTCCAAAACACATGACACTTGATGATACTTATTATACCACTAATTTAAAAGATATTTCACATATGATTTATACATAACACACGTCACTTTTTACACTTTTCATTGGTTGAAATTCCCCGGAAAAATATCAGAATTGCAGGTATCAACGGCATCCTCCATGCTCCTACCAACTCCTGATTGAAAGTCTGGTTCATATGCTTACGGAATCACCAACAGTCTATCAATAATCCTACGGTAAACTTCCTGCTTTGCATAAATATGCTTACTTCCGTCCTGAGCGTTACTATTTGGTATTCTTAAGACATTACCAAATGCTTCATAAAGTTTCTCCCAGCGCAGTCCATTGTAATAAGACATGTATAACAAGTCAATATATTATAAACTGCGCTTAACATTGTACATAATTTTTACACAGATTATTACTTTCAATGGTTCTGCAACTTATATCACACGGTACTTCCTATGTGAACACAAACCATTGCTCGTACTGCTGACTACACACATGCAGCACGACTGTCCTTAATAAAAGCCTTCTAAAGGTTTTACTGCGCGGCTTCCCAAGTTGAAGTCCGGGCCTCCTTCCTTGACTTCGGTAATACGCATTTCACACAATAACGTTCGTTGATTACCGTACTTCTTATTATTTCATGACCATGCATGATTATCTTCTCACTTGGTGCATTACGATGTGCGGTGAATATAATGGTTAACACTCAAATGTTCAAGTCTTTGTTTGAGCGTCCTTTCCTGAGCCGGACCGACATACGTTCCGCGCTCGAGTCTCTTCAAAAACTGACAACAACTGTCTGACAACGACTGTGTTCTGCCAAGGGTCAACTCCCTTATATTGGTTTCACACAAAAAGTAGAGCTAGAATTCCCGCGCTATATCAACTCCTCTCCCAGCGTGATTCTGGTCTGGAAACAATGCTCATCGGGTTCTTTTTCTTCACTGATCCCAGAACTATCTGCGTGCTGAAGGATCGATCGGCCAATTAATTAATATTAATTGCTTTTTCCATAGCGTGGGGACGCGGTTTCAGTGGGAATCCCTGGCGACATCGTCAAACCCAGCCGCGAACACCCATAGTCCTATGTCCTTCCGCACTTCATTAAATATGCGTCAATTTCGCAGATTAAAGGCTCTAAAATTAGCCTCCTGGCTAAAGATTCACCTGTGTGCAACTCTCATGTCATTGCGTTACTCCAATCACGAGTAATCAATGATTTTCCTTGTGATCTCTCCCCTCTCTTCTTAGTGCTATTCTCAAACGGGGAAGAACTGGGTCATTATTCAACCCCCCGACCTCTTCCAGACGACTTAACTAGGTCAGCGAGATTGACAGGGCTCTAAGAGTCTCCTCCCACAATTCTGGGGCTATTAGTAAAATGTCAAACTCTCTACTTCTGCGTTCTAAGTCCAGCATAACCTACTCCATGTAGTTCAATAATGCTGTATTCCGCTCATTTTCCCTGCATTATTTTAATAAATAATGTCATTATCAACTGAAATCACACCAGTGATTAAATATATACTTTCCTCTAGGGGTTTTTACAACGAACCTCCCTCAGTAGATCTCGGGTTCGTTCCCTGGTGGAACCTTTATTCTGAGATCACAGTCTCTGAGATCCACGTTCGATATCAGTCATCATGACCCCCTCGGGTTCATATTCCCCTTGCGAAACTTATAGAAGTCAATTGCAAGTGACTTTCTGTAAGTAACCAGCTGACTGTCTACCACTGTCTGTGTTTACATTAGGGGTCCTTCACCTCGTCTGGCTGCGAGTAGGTTTGTCTAGCTCCCCCTTCCACACTGCGCTCAGCTCTAAGCTGTTCATTCTCTTGACGGAGGGCTTCATTTATGGCCTCTACTTCCCTCGCCGCTTCGACCATTTCTTTGTAAAGTTCTTGCAGGCACTGGCATTCTTGCTGTTTGTCCCATACACTGGGCAAGCTGTCTGCTTCTCGTTCCGTCTCGCCGCTCGAACCTTCAGGTCTGACTGCCTGGCTGACTTTGCCATCCACGTTCAGTTGGGTGTGCGCTGCTAATACTTCTTCTTGTTCGTCAAATTCTTCTGGCGAATGGTAAATTTTTAAATTGGCTGCATTCATAACGACCTCGTTTCCTGTTTCTAAATGCCTTATTCTGTATGCATTGTTTTGTAGATCTCTGATAACCTCGAACGGGCCGTGATATCCAAAAATGAACTTCTTATATTTCCGTGCTTCTGGATCTGAACTGGCGGGTTTCCTGACTAAAACTCTTTCACCGACGAAAAGCGGTCTGTGATATCTCTTCGCACGATTTCTTCTCTGGCGTCTCTCCGCCTGTGCTTGGAGATATTCGAAGGTTCGTTGGATCCTCAATTCTCGTCCTGGCTGTGCGTCTACTGGTAATGGAATGACACCAGTCCACGGTCTATCCGGTCTCTGATCCAAATGTAGAGTCACGGACACTTGTCCTGTCGCCTCATGTACCGTATTATTTATGCAGTATTCTATTACTTCTAGGAATTCAATCCATCTCCAATTCTCTTCAGAGCAGTAGATCTTCATGTACTTCTGGATCTCTCTCATTACTCTTTCAACTGGACTTGCCTCAGGATGGCGAATGGTAGATAAAATCTGCCTAATTACTAGATTTTCCAGTTCTCGACGAAATTCTGTACTAGTGAAGCAGCACCCATGGTCTGAGAGTAGATTATCCGGCTTCCCAAGGATCGGAATAACTCTCTCTTTCAGGCGTTTCAATACCTGCTTTGAGCTGGTTTTCTGTATGGGGCATAATACTACCATTTTTGAGAATACATTCATGGCTACAAAAATGTGTTTATTGCCTCTACGTGCTCTAGGCAGTGGTCCAAAATTGTCCACGCTCATTAGCTGTCTTGGCTTCTCTGGTAACAACGGAATAGGTCGTTGCCTCATTAAAAATGGATTTGGCTTTACCCTTTGGCACAAATCGCACGTTCTAATAGCATTTCTCACCGTTTCTCTCAACTTTGGCCAAGTAAATGCTTCTTTCAATAGAGCAGTGACCTTGTCTATTCCGGGGTGCCCAAATGCTCTGTGTGCTAGCCACACCAATCTCCTCTGCAAAGATGCAGGAATAACAATCCTTTGGCGGGTATGGTCCACATCATCCCACTTGTGTTGTATATGATTATACCATACATAATCTGTTGCCAATGCCTCTGCCTCTCTGTATATTGCAGTTCCCCTTGCTAAGCGTCCCTAGAAGTAATCGATCATCATCTTCAACCACGGGTCTTCGCGTTGTAGGTTGGTAAGATACCTCAAGTCATCCAAGGTCTTCTGATCTCGATTCTCAATCTGGACAGCTAGCGCTTCCTCTTCTCTAGGGTAACGGCTTAATATGTCCGGTATTACATTCTCTTTCCCTGGACAGTATTCTATTTCCACATTGAATTGCTGAATATACAGGGACCATCTTGTCAACCTCTGGCTAGACAAGTCTGTCTTTATCAAAAATGTTAAAGCTTTATGGTCTGTTCTGAGGACTATTTGAAAGCCATACACGAGTTTATGCCATGATTGTAACGCGTACAAAATTGCGAGCAACTCTATCTCTGTAATCGTGTAATTTTTCTCATGGGCTTTCAACCTCCTACTTAAAAAGGCAATAAAAACTTTCTTTTCAGGCTTATCAACATTTTCTTGGAATAGCATCGCTCCTATCCCAACAAGTGATGCATCCGTCTGTAAGATGAATTTATGGGTATAATGAGGGTATCCCAGCTTCACATATTCCAAAAGCATTTGTTTCGACCTCACGAATGCTTCCTGACATTGCTCCGTCCAATTCCACCTGCCGCTTTTCTTCAATAAATCCTGCAGGGGTGCTACTGTCTGAGTATAGTTTGGGCAGTGGTTCGAATAGAATCCAATTACTCCCAAATACTGTCGGACGTGCTTAACTTTCGTGGGTCGAGGGAAATTTCGAATTACCTCTAATTTATCTGGATTTGGCTTAACTCCATTTGCATCAATAACATGCCCTGACAGAAGTGCGATTTCTTGATATTAACCTTAAAGTTAGCTTCTCGAAGGTCATCTAGCAACTTCTTCAGGTCTCTCATGTGCTCCTCCAGAGATTCTGATGTGAGTAGAATGTCGTCTACGTATCTGATGGTACTCTCTTTAACATCATCTGATAGATTGCGATCTAACGCTCTTATCAGTGCTGAACCAGCTGTTTTCAAACCAAAAGGTAGCCTTAAAAACGTATATGTGTGTTGATCAAACATAAATCCTGTCAACAGACTAGTTTTCTTCTCTAATACAAGATGGTGGAAACTGGACGTGATATCCAAGTTTGTGAATACAGTCTTCCCTTTGAACTTCCTGAGGATCTCTTTAATAGGTGGCACTTGGTCGAATTCCGGAATAACCTTCAAATTTAAATGTCTCAGGTCCAGACACACTCTGATAGTCCCGTCTGTCTTAGGCACAATTACCAATGGACTTACATAAGGCGTAGGTGTTTTCTCAGTAACACCGGCCTCCAACATCTCCTGAATTGCCTCTTTCACCTTGGCATAATGCTTTTCGGCTATAGGGTAGGGTTTCTGCCTAAATGGTGTCCAATCACTGACTTGAAAAGCATAAGTGAAGTTCTTTATACGACCAGGTCTCGAATCAAAGACTTCCTTCTGTTCCAGTAATAATTGCTTTAAATTTTCCTTCTCTTTTGGCCCAATTTTTGCCTCTTCAAGTTTTTCCGAAATATGCTCTTCCAGTTCGGGTTCCAGATCTTTCTCCATGTCTGTGGCTAGTGTTTTCGGTTCTTCTTCCAACTTCTCAATAGCTAACACTTCTTCCTCCGCCACGTCTCAGTATGTATGCCATACTTGTTCATCTGACCCTGGTTCATTCTGATTGAGTGAGACCTCTAAGCCTTCGGCTTCCACATTCACACGGAGCATAACTCTGTCCTATGCTAGGTCAATTATCACTCTGTATTCCCTTATAAATTCTGCCCCAATAAGTAGGTTATAAGGCAGTTTGTTTACTAATAGAAAACTCTGTGAGAAAATAGAGCCTCCTATCTGTAAATCTAGGAATACCTGATATTTACATATCATCGTTCTGTCTGGAATTACCCCTTTTATTTTGACACTAGAGATCGGTATTTTCAAAACATTCTCTCTCTGGGCTATTTCATTATATAAAGCTTGTGTCATAAGGCACACTGTTGAACCCGTGTCTAACAGACTTCTTATTTTCAACCCTGCCACTCTTACTATTATAATAGGCAATTCTCTCTTGACCATGACCTGTGATCCTCCTGTATCCTTTATTAGCTCTTCTGGTTTGGCTATCCAATTGATGATGTTAACTGACTTCCATCCATCATTTTCGAACTCTTCTAATTTTGGAGTTTTTTTCTATAGCGCCAGTCCCCTTAGAATTTCTTCTCTCTTGTTCGCTGCGCTGTAACTCCAAACTCTTAGCTCCGTCTCCATATCTGTCTGGCGACGTCCTGTTCTGCATAACTTCTTGCCAGCGGACTTGTTGCTTCTGGGGCTCATCTCCCCTTTCCTCGAGGTATCGCAATGAAGCGTGATATCGTTCCTCTACCTCGTCATCGAAGTTACTTCTTCTTTCCTGGGGTCTCCAATTCCTATTGTTGCCTTCTTGGCCATTGTTACCCCCATTGTTTTGGTACGGTCTACCCCTGGTATTCTGCTTATTCCACGAATTTCGGCCTCTTCCTCCTCTACTAGCATTCCCTTTGTACTTCGGCTGCCATCTTCTGGGTTCCTGTTCCCATTGACGTCCGTTGGAATCTAATGTTTCAGTGATCGTAGCTTTGTTGTTCCTTGGAGCTTGATGTTGGTCATTCTGAGTGTTGGTCACGTGTACCTGTTCCACGGTTCGATTCTGACGCATCGTGTTGGCTGTTGTGAGGTCCAGTTGTCTAAGAACCGTCTCCATTTCCATAGCAGTTTTCGCATTTGCCGAGATTAGCAGTCTTTGGATCTCGTATGGAAGCTGCTTGGTGATAGCAATACATAGCTCCAGCTCGCTAGGTTTTTGGTCAAGTTCTTTGAACCGACACATCTGAGATATGAAAAACTCTGCGTACTTCGTTGGGTTGTTGGTGCTGTATCTTTTTGAATACAAATCCAATCTCAAATTTTGCTGAGTCGCTGGATCCCAGTACCGTTTCAAAAATGCCTCCCGAAACTCCTCAACAGTATCGAAAGTATACCGGAAACTGCGAAACCATAATGCACATTCTCCCTCTGTTAGTTCCTCAATGTCTCGTAGCATGCGCTCTTGTGGTATCCGCGCATCATTCAGATATTCAGACACTTCCTTCAACCAATATTTTGGTGTCATATTACAGTGGCTACCTGAGAATTTCCTTGGTTTCTCTTCGCTTGCCCTGATTACGTTTATCACCTGGGTGTGCATAGCATTTTCATGTGGCGTTGATGCTGCAACTGGTGCACCTGGCGTCATATAAGTACTTTCGCCTGGGCCTGTAGCATTTCTTATTATAGATTGGGTTTCTAAGTCTGCCCTCCTTGTCTTCCTCATATCTTCCATGCTGCCTTCACTTGACTTAGGATCTTTCATAAGGGTTTCCTCCTGTACGATTATCCTAGTCTCCATTTGATTGTGGCGCATCTCCGCTCTTTCCAGTCGAGTAATTACCTCCTTCTCGATTCTGGTAAGTCTATCTCGATTTTCCTCGGCCACTTGAAATATTTTCTTCTTGTTTTCTTTCAAGCTTTGTTTGATATGGGAGATTTCATCCTCTACATCTTCCTTAATTTGAGAAAGGGTCTTGTCACTTGCCTCTGTCTTCTGGCCTTCTCTGACTTCGAGTTCTTCTCTCAGCCCTTTAATTTCCTCTTGAATGTGTCCATTGACTTTTGACAATTCATTCCGGACCTTGACAATTTCTCCTCTGTTCTCCTCTTGCTTTTTGTTAACGATGATAATGTCACTGTGAATTTGGTCCAATTCTTGATGAACTTTGCTCATCTGACCTTTCATGTTGCTTCCCAGCTCTTTACTTTCATTAGCGATAGCCTTAATCTCGCTTATTTCCTGACATTGATCTAATATGTTCTGATCCTGTTTCTTTAGATCACCGTTAATTGCTCTAGCATAGCTTTTCAATTTCTGGTCCCATTTAGAGTCGTTCTCTTCTAACCTCTGATCTACCGTTCTCGTAAATTCTGAAAACTGTTTCGCTTGGCGTTCGAGATTCGCCTCATTTTGGATTTGAATATCCCAAATGTCATTAGACAGCGCATCTAACCTACTGTAGGTTTCATCCTGCGCATGCTTACACGCTTGTAAATTACTTTCGAGCTTGGCTTCTATAGCCTCGAAAGGTTTATCTGTTTTAACCTGCATTTCTGATATAATGATTACAACAGTTTCTGTTACTTCGGTCTTAATCGTTTCCTGCATTTGACCTAGCTTATCATTTAATTCAACCTTATTTGCATCCAATCGGTTGTTTATTTCAACCTGATTAGCATCTAAACGGTTTCTCAATTCAACCTAGTTTGCATTAATTGCCAGCTGATTGGCATCTAGACGATTACTCAATGCAACCTGATTTGCATTAATTGCCTCCTGATTGGCATCTAAACGGTTATTCAATTCACTCTGATTTTCATTCAACCGAGTGTTTATTCCATCCTGGAAAGCCTTAGCTTCCAGCCTATTCTGTATATTAACAGCGTCAAAATGCTGTTTCAACCCTGCAATCACCTGCAGGATCTCCTCTGTACAAGACATTCTCACAATAATACACTTTGAGATGCAGGCAGGCTCCCTGGAAACATGTGTGGATACGTTTTGAAGAGAGACACCAAACACTGTACACATATTGTAAGATTGTACAAAACCTGTGAATTTTATGATAAATTGTGGATTTGGTATGTAGCGCTCGTACCCTTGGGTAATTCCCTTCTCAATAGAGAGATTCTGCGTTACATCAAAAGCCTACTGAACTCCAAAATCACTCAAACACAGTTTGAGGCAAAAATAAATAATTACTATGGTTTTCCCCATGAAATACCATAAAAATCTATGGGGTTTCCCTAAATCCCATAAGCTCCACAAACCTGGGCGCCATGATAATAAAATATGATGCTCATGCTATGCCCACACACGGGCGACATGATAAATAAGTATAGGATGTGGAGTGTTTATCAAAATTTATATTGTTTGTATCGGAGCTTAGCAAAGGTTAGGCGCGCTCATCCCCTAATTCATGTTAACTGTTACTTTAATAGAGTTGTGTGCACAACATCTAGACCGACTTTAGTTGTAGCTATAGCTCAAATCACTGTAGAGGACATCAATTTCCATGTACCCATGTGAGTAATCTCCATGGAAAATATGCTTCCGCCTCCAGCTAGCGTCAGGACTCAGGCGTGTACCGTTCCCCCATTGAGCAGTTGCATATTTTGGATTTGAGACTAAAAGGTATCAACTCTACAATGATAAGGCACAACTCTATTCTAAGACTTTAATTCAGTAATAAAATCATGGCTTCAAACAAATAAAACAATCCCAACAACCATAAAGCAAAATCAAACAAAAATTACTTCCACAATCCACTAATATTAACATAATATTATCATAATAAACTCATATCATAACTCAAACCTTTACCCTTATATAAACTTCACAATATACCCTAGTGCGCTGATGCACATTAAACTTCATAAACAAACTGTACTTTGATTCTTCCGTCATCTACTGTGACTTCTTTACTTTCACAAAATTACTTATTCCTTAAACCTCGTCTTAATTTGACAATTATGTGTACCGTGTGTGTTTGATCCCTCTCTTCCCACCAAATGCTTTACATGCATTAGCCTATTCAGGTGTTGCACAACAAAATCTACGTGCAACTCCATATTTATGTAAAGCTACCCCTACACTTCTCTCTATGTATATAGCTCCACTGCATGCCGTTGTGATTTCATCTTAAAAACTTTAGTTATCGCTGTGTCGGATGATTATTATTAAGCTACCCTTTCGAGCGTAGCCTGTGGCGAAGTAACCAACTTCTGAAAAAGGTATCAGTGACAGTAACAAATGCAACTTCCAACCATTCGTTAGATTGCTAAAATCATGAACCATCAGGGTGATCTATAATTACCAGTGTGTTCTTAAACCACATGACTTCATTACTCAATATAATAATGTTTCCTTTCATGTTACTAACAGGGTCTAAAATCTGCCCTTTTTAAACCTTAAACTTACACGGTTCGCTTTACAGCTCAGCCCCTCTTCCGAGCGGCCTGTATACAATAGGGTGGAGTGAGGTCCCAACAGTACCTCGACCCTCGCTTCCAGCCATGTTCGCTTTTGCGAATGTTTTTTTTTTGTGGCTATGTTTCCCGCACGGTTTGAAACACTCGTTCAATTTTGCCCCATTATTTTTTTCCCGTTATAATTGCAGTATGAACACGGTGTTCTGATTATTTACTTAACTTACGTTTCATTTGAATTGTTGTTCTTTATTATTCTTGTCAACTCACCTTTTTCTGAAGTGTCTTTCTAGACGCACCATACTGTCACACTTTTTCATGAGGTACTGTGCTCATCTCAGCGGCAACCGTCGCAATGTGCTTGCGCTGTGCGCTGATTGGCTGTTTGACGCCCCGCCTTCATTCTGGATTGTTCGACGCGCTGTCGTCATTTCCACTATAAATTCTCCGCTTCGCCGTTCTGCGGCCTTGTCTACATCTACCTGCTTGAACCAGTCTGACCACGGCTGCCTGCCGTTCCACAGCAAGGCCCTTCTTGGGAAGGCCCTGTTAGTAAACATTGAGTGGCTGGAACCTTGCCAGGCGGCATGCTTCATCGCTCGGACTCTGTCACGCTGGGCGAGGCATGAGTCAACGACCTTCACCTCAGCAACTAAGTCAGCCCGCTAGCTCACTACAACTCGTCGATGAGAAACTACAATTGATTGTAAACCGCCCGACAGATCATTACCAAGAGGTCTGTTCCGGCGGGGTGCAATTCGCCAAAGGAGCCACCATCCATCTTTCTCGGAAGGCATGCCGAGGCAGCTTAGAGGAAGCCTTCGTTTGGATCACAACCCGCTTCCTGCGGGCCAAATACTAAGTACAAAAGTATCGAATTATTGGTAACGTGAACTACCTTCACTTGGTTTATACATTTTTCAAGGCTAAGTCCTTCTTCTTGCTTCTTGCTTGTTTTTAGATATTTTTCTTAAACATACTTTTTTAATCGCCTTTATATGGCCTTTTTATGCATTTTTATTATAATTCTTCTTTATTCTAAGTTTCCTGGAGAAACCTTGCATTTTTTATTAGCTTCTTTTAATTATTCTTCTAAATGAAAATGTTTGTTATTACTTCACAAATCAAATAAATGTATCAAACCTTGGTTATCAATATTTGGTCTCTTCCTCATCGCTCTATTTAAATTTCACTGTGTGCCCGAATCCCAATCCCCCTTTTCCCAGTTGGGGTGCTAACTAATCACACCCTTTTCCATGGTACCTCAAACCCGGGATCGAACCCAGAACCTTTATTCTGAGACCACAAATTCTATTCAAAAAAAAAACAGAACTTGTGTAATCTAATATTTGCCTTATACATTTCAGTATATCGTGGCTAGCGCAGGAGATCTGCGGGAAAGCAGAGACAATCCCAGCTTACTCCATAACTGGTTTCTTTCTGGAAAGCAGGTCTGTCTGGTGCCGCAAGCAGCTTTGGTAGGTGAGTTATTCCAACTTCCCAGCCATGCCAGTAATAATAGACGATAAACTGTTAAACTCTCGGGCGGCCTACAAAGGTCAACTTACCCGTTTTCAAAAATATCTAGCCACTCTACCGAAAGAGGAACAAAATCTTGATATTATATCTCAGCGTTTAAAAGCTTTTGAACAGGCGTACGAGAAATATGATCTCGTGCAACTTGAAATTGAAATCAAAAGTCCAGAACATCAATCAGATAGGGAAGAAGTAGAGAGTAATTACTTTGATACACACGCTCAGGCTGTGGCATTAGTAAGAACTTTGACCCTGGCGTTGAAGGTAGAGGAAACTCAAGGAAGAATTAGCGACCATGGGAATGGTATCAAACCATTGCTACCTAAAATTGAAATTCCGCATTTTTCAGGAAAGGAAGAGATGTGGCAATCATTCTTTGAATTGTTCAGTTCATTAGTACATAATAATGCCACACTTCCGGAAATTCAGAAATTTCATTACTTAAAATCCATTTTGCAGGGGCCACCCCTTCAACTTATAAGAGAACTTCCCTTAACAGGAGAAAACTATAACATTGCTATCGAGCTTCTTAAAGGCCGTTATGGCAATGAAAAATTATGTTTACAGAGGCACATTCAAGCCTTATTTAACCTGCCCGCATTGCGAGCTGGCAGCTTGTCAACACTGCGAGCCTTAAGTGACACGGTCCAACTACACGTCAGAGCATTGGCACGGTTGAATCAACCGGTCGAGCACTGGGATCTATTCTTAGTTCACTTGGTTACTTCTAAATTTGATTCATCAACTTTAAAGGCATGGGAAAGGGAATTAACAAATGACACTTCATATACTTATGACTCATTGCTTACGTTTATGAATAATAGATGTCAGGTTTTGTCAGCCGTAGCCTGTCAAATGTCAGGAAGTGCAGATAACAAATCTAATGTTGTGAAACCAGTCGGTGCCAAAATAAACAAATCTGCTGTCTTTACTGTTCAGCATAACTCAACGGATTGTATTCTCTGTAAAGCACCTCACAGGTTATATTCCTGCGTTGCCTTTAAAGCCCTTTCTACCGATGAAAGACGCAAATTAATAGCTCAAAAAAGATATTGCTATAACTGTTTGTCAACTAGGCATATGGTGCCTGATTGCTTATCTAAAAATACTTGCTCCCATTGCAAGGCTCAACATCATACCTTGCTTCATAGGTTTGAAAAGCCACGTCAGGCTCCTTCCCCTGGATGTTCTAAAAATGCATCCCCAGGAGCTAATGCGCAATCTTATACTCAGAGCTCTAGCTCAATTCGTAGTTCCCAGGTGCTACTATCAACCGTGTTAATAAAAGTTCAAGACTCTTCTGGTAGATGGCTTGAAGCACGTGCCCTATTGGATAATGCCGCCACCCATGACTTCATAAGTGAGCGTCTCATTAAGAAACTTGGTCTTCCCAAGCAACCTACATTAATTCAGGTTACCGGTATTAACAATAGCAATGTTAAATCTTTGCATTTTGTTCGTGTTCACATCAAAGATGCTGTTAATTCTAACACAACATTTCAGTTGAATTGCCTTGCCATTGATACTATTGGCAGTAATACCCCTAGTACTTCTTTTGAAATTAGAAAGTGGCAATTTCCTCATAACATTCAGTTGGCGGACCCAACATTTAATACGAGCGCCCCGGTAGACATACTTCTCAGTGCCCAAGTATTTTGGCAATGTCTCCTTAGCTCTAAGGTTAAAATATCACCTGGAGTGTTTGTTCATCATACCAAGCTAGGTTGGTTAGTAACGGGTCAGGTCCCTCGTAAGTCGTTTCAAAATTTCTCTCAATGTCATTTTGTCAATACAAGTCTCGATTACAACTTAGAAAGATTTTGGAAAATCGAAACTATAGATTCAGTTTCACCTTCCTCGGTTGAAAATGAAATGTGTGAAAAACTGTTTCGCGAAACAACCAAACGCAATTCAGAGGGTAGATTTGTTGTAACAATGCCCCGAGTGGATAATCCACCTCTTTTATTTGAAACACACCCTAGGGCTCTTAGAGCACTCTATGCTGTGGAAAACAAATTTAAACGTGACCCTGTTGTTAAAGCTCAATACTCCACGTTTATGGAGGAATATGAGGCACTTGATCACATGGAGGTTGTTACCAAGAAAGATGAGGCTTCTTATACCCCATCTGAAGTCATTTACCTCAATCATCATCCAGTTTGGAAGAATGAGATTTTAAAGGAAAACATAAGGGTGGTCTTTAATGGCTCTGCCTTGGATGCCAATGGAACTTCTCTGAATGACACATTATTATCGGGCCCCCCTATTCAATCTGACATTTCTTCTGTTTTAATGAATTTTCGCTTGTTCCCTATCGCAGTGATATCTGATATCAAGCAGATGTATAGACAGATTTTGGTCGATCAACAACAGCGCGACCTTCAGAGAATTCTTTGGCGCGACGAGCCTACTAAACCTGTCAAGATCTTTCGGCTAAAAACCTTAACCTATGGACTAAAGCCCTCTGCTTTTCTAGCCATACGTACGTTGAAATTACTTGCTGAACAGGATGGCCCGTTGTATTCTCCTAAGGCTTCTGAAGTGTTAAAATCATCATTCTACGTTGACGATTTTCTTCATTCATTTGAGTCAGTATCTGAAGCACTACAGGTCTCTAAAGATTTGACAGCTTTGCTTTTGGGAGGCGGATTTTCCTTGTGCAAGTGGAACTCTAATTCGGAAGAATTTCTTTCCAAATTTCCATTAACTTCAGTCTATAACGACTCAGTAGAGCTTCTTCAAGAAAGTAATTCTATCAAAACTCTAGGCATCTATTGGAGTCCTCAAAAGGATTTTTCTTTTTCAAAATTAATCTCAGTGACATCAAACCGCAAACTAAGCGGCAAATTTTGTCTGAGATTGCAAAAATATTTGATCCTCTCCAATTTTTGGCGCCAATTATCGTCACCGCAAAACTTTTCATGCAAGACCTTTGGTCCTTGAAAACTGGTTGGGATGAACCAGTTCCTTCCGAGTTGCAAAAAAATTGGATTTCTTATAGAAATAGCTTGGAAGATCTCTCCAATGTCATTATCCCGCGAGTGATTATTCCCTTTCCCTCCTGTGGAGGATATGAACTTCACATCTTTGCCGATAGCTCATTGAAAGCTTATGGGTGTTGTGCGTATATTGTTTGCCGCAATTTTGACCAGTCATATTTCTTTTCCAATTTAATTTGCGCTAAGTCAAAGGTGGCTCCTCTTAAATCCTTATCCTTGCCACGACTGGAACTTTGTGCCGCTCTTCTGGCGGTTGAATTATCGGTCAAAATCCGCCAATCTTTGAAAATCCGATTTAGCAAAACTTACTTTTGGAGTGACTCAGCCATCACGTTGGCATGGATTGCCAAACCCTCCTCGCATTGGCAGGTGTTTGTAGCTAATAGAGTGTCCAAAATACAACAATTGTCTAACTTTGAACAATGGCATCATGTATCTGGCAAGGAGAATCCTGCAGATGTCATCTCTCGGGGATGTTCCCCTCTTATGTTGGCTAACCTGACATTATACTGGCACGGTCCTTCTTGGCTTCTACAAGAACCTTCCGCTTGGCCAAATTTTCCTCTTCCGGAATTATCAGACTTGCCAGATGTTGGTAAGATTACTGGATCTTCTCATTTCGTTTCTGACTCTCCCCTTCTCTTGCAGCGATATTCCTCTTTTCATAAATTGGTGAGGGTTATGGCTTATCTCCTTCGTTGGAAATATTTTGTGGTAGAACAACCTCTTTTTCCTAAGCCATATTTAACCCTTTCTGAATTAGGTTTAGCCACTACAAAAATCTTATGGCTTACTCAACAAGAAATATTCTCTGAAGAATGTCAGGTGTTGTCTCAAGGTCAATCCCTCAAGAAATCGAGTAGGCTTTCCTCACTCGCCCCCTTTTTGGATGCTGATGGTTTATTAAGAGTGGGAGGACGTTTATCTTTGGCTGATCTTTCTGAGGATAAAAAACACCCAATTATTCTTCCTTCAAAGCATCATGTCACTTCTCTAATCATTCGTCAGTATCATTACCAGCATCTTCATGCTGGAACCCGTACATTACTTTCCATCATTCGGGAAAGGTATTGGCCCATAAACGGAGTCCATGAAGTTACCTCTGTTATCCGGAAGTGCATTCCATGTTTTAAATCCAACCCTAAAATTACCACTCAGCTCATGGGTGATCTTCCCAACTTTAGATCTGCGCCTGCTAGACCTTTTGCCTTTACGGGGGTGGATTATTCCGGGCCGTTTGTTTACAGAAAAAATTCTCCTGAGGCCAAAAGATGTATTTGTGGAAAACTCTATATTTCGCTGTTTGTATGTATGGTCACCGGAGCAGTACACTTAGAACTAGTTACCAACGCCTCTACTGCTTATTTTTTGGCAGCTTTTGCCAGATTTTCTGCTCGCCGAGGGCTTCCTTCAGAAGTATTCTCCGACAATGCTAAAAATTTTATCGGAGCTTCTGAGCAAATTAAGAGAGCTCTTACTCAAAATGCAGCGCTGGAAAGGATTACTGATTATGCTCACCAGAGAAATTTCAAGTGGCACTTCATCCCCCCTTATGCGCCCCATCAAGGTGGACGGTGGGAGTCTTGTGTGAAACTCACCAAGAAACACCTTAGACGTGTTTGTGGCCACACCCCCCTATCTCATGAAGAGTTTAACTCCTTAATTATTTTTATTGAGGGCATAATTAATTCTCGTCCTTTATCACCCTTATCTAATGACCCTTCAGATCTTCTACCATTAACGCCGGGCCATTTTCTTATCGGTGGTCCATTGACTGCCTCCCCATCTTTATTATATTCTAATTCTCCATCTTCTTTAGCCATTTCTTGGCGCAAAATTGAAAGTTTGCGCAACAATTTTTGGCGCCGCTGGAGGTTGGAATACCTCGGTTTGCTTCAGCAGCGTGGCAAATGGCGTGCTTCCTGCTCTAACCTTCAGATTGGGGACTTGGTCCTTTTGAAAGACCCTAGTCCCCCTCTTGTCTGGAATTTGGGTAGGATTATTGAGTGCTTTCCTGGCAGAGATGGTAGGATTCGCGTGGTAAAACTGCAGACTTCTGCTGGCCAGTTTCTCAGGCCAATCACTATGATTGCTCCTTTGCCACGCGAGACCTAACTTCTGCGACTTCTTACTGCAATTTTTTCTCGCCCCTCCCAGCATGTTCGCTTTTGCGAATGTTTTTTTTTGTGGCTATGTTTCCCGCACGGTTTGAAACACTCGTTCAATTTTGCCCCATTATTTTTTTTCCGTTATAATTGCAGTATGAACACGGTGTTCTGATTATTTACTTAACTTACGTTTCATTTGAATTGTTGTTCTTTATTATTCTTGTCAACTCACCTTTTTCTGAAGTGTCTTTCTAGACGCACCATACTGTCACACTTTTTCATGAGGTACTGTGCTCATCTCAGCGGCAACCGTCGCAATGTGCTTGCGCTGTGCGCTGATTGGCTGTTTGACGCCCCGCCTTCATTCTGGATTGTTCGACGCGCTGTCGTCATTTCCACTATAAATTCTCCGCTTCGCCGTTCTGCGGCCTTGTCTACATCTACCTGCTTGAACCAGTCTGACCACGGCTGCCTGCCGTTCCACAGCAAGGCCCTTCTTGGGAAGGCCCTGTTAGTAAACATTGAGTGGCTGGAACCTTGCCAGGCGGCATGCTTCATCGCTCGGACTCTGTCACGCTGGGCGAGGCATGAGTCAACGACCTTCACCTCAGCAACTAAGTCAGCCCGCTAGCTCACTAAACTCGTCGATGAGAAACTACAATTGATTGTAAACCGCCCGACAGATCATTACCAAGAGGTCTGTTCCGGCGGGGTGCAATTCGCCAAAGGAGCCACCATCCATCTTTCTCGGAAGGCATGCCGAGGCAGCTTAGAGGAAGCCTTCGTTTGGATCACAACCCGCTTCCTGCGGGCCAAATACTAAGTACAAAAGTATCGAATTATTGGTAACGTGAACTACCTTCACTTGGTTTATACATTTTTCAAGGCTAAGTCCTTCTTCTTGCTTCTTGCTTGTTTTTAGATATTTTTCTTAAACATACTTTTTTAATCGCCTTTATATGGCCTTTTTATGCATTTTTATTATAATTCTTCTTTATTCTAAGTTTCCTGGAGAAACCTTGCATTTTTTATTAGCTTCTTTTAATTATTCTTCTAAATGAAAATGTTTGTTATTACTTCACAAATCAAATAAATGTATCAAACCTTGGTTATCAATATTTGGTCTCTTCCTCATCGCTCTATTTAAATTTCACTGTGTGCCCGAATCCCAATCCCCCTTTTCCCAGTTGGGGTGCTAACTAATCACACCCTTTTCCAAGCCACATGGCTAACATCTCCCCAAGCAGTAATACGATTTTAAAGACAATACCGTGGTCACAATGACACACATATCCCAATGGATTTAAACTGAATAGTATGCAAATAGGTACTGGATGAGCTTTAACATTATTTCCTACCCTGAGGATATAATAATAACTGGCACCAAATAGGTCCATTTCAACATGAAGGCACGAGATTCATAAAAACATTGGTCGATCTGGATAACCGGTATCTTAATAAATGCTGCGGTCAGTCATATACTGCCGTTCATAAGATTCGCTTCACAAGAGCCAAATCACTCAATAATAAGTTCTCGGGCGATCAGATAGAGTGCAGAGGTGTCCAACGTTCTCCTCTCACCTATCACAGGATTCGAACCCGGAACATTCCATATCCATCATCAGAGTTGGGGTCCAAACACTAATTACACTCTGGCACAAAGCACATATCCCAGTATGCTCACGGCTATACGAGATTTCATACGTCGAATAGATTACCTGGTTCCATGACCTAATGTTATGATCTTCGTCCGTTAATTATTAAGAGAAATCTATCAATTACTCTATAAGCTTTTACACAAGCTGCAAATTCAATTCACTAGAAAGCTCTTCCATTTCCTTGGCATAATTATATTCCCATTAATACAATATATTCTGATATTAAATTCTTTTCTTAATCCCTTAATATAATCTTACTGTATAATCTTACTGCTTAGATCGATAAGTCTTCCAATTAGCGTAAATATTTCTTGCTTACAACATTTTGCCTGATGCACTCATTCATACCTTTATTATTCATTATTATTATTATTATTATTATTATTCTTACTGACATAAATTACCATAATCCGACACAACTTAACCATCTTAAAAATCGAACAACCGTGTTCGTACATTAAGTTTACATAACAGAATTGCCATTTTATTAATAGTGGTAACGATTAATCCACTCACTGATGCAAACAACATCTCAACTCTCCTAAAATCAACACAATAATGATTAAACCTGGAGGGTCTATCTCCTAATACTGATTTTTACTGGCATTAATATTATTCAGAAACAACGTTACATGTAGTGGCCTATACTTCTACATAATCATAATTTGTGGGGTACTCACATATATAGGCTCATCATGGTGGCTCCAACCACTTATATCCTCCCGGGTCGCCTGCCATTTGCAGAATTAGAGCGACATTTGCATCTTGAATATACACATTTTATGATAGATACATTTCTTTCACCAACCACACGGAATTTTTCATTTCTATAAAGAAGCTATTGCTTCCAAAACACATGACATTTTATGACACTTATTATACCACTAATTTAAAAGATATTTCACATATGATTTATACATAACACACGTCACTTTTTACACTTTTCATTGGTTGAAATTCCCCGGCAAAATATCAGAATTGCAGGTATCAACGGCATCCTCCATGCTCCTACCAACTCCTGATTGAAAGTCTGGTTCATATGCTTACGGAATCACCAACAGTCTATCAATAATCCTACGGTAAACTTCCTGCTTTGCATAAATATGCTTACTTCCGTCCTGAGCGTAACTATTTGGTATTCTTAAGACATTACCAAATGCTTCATAAAGTTTCTCCCAGCGCAGTCCAGCGTAATAAGACATGCATAACCAGTCAATATATTATACACTGCGCTTAACATTGTACATAATTTTTACACAGATTATTACTTTCAATGGTTCTGCAACTTATATCACACGGTACTTCCTATGTGAACACAAACCATTGCTCGTACTGCTGACTACACACATGCAGCACGACTGTCCTTAATAAAAGCCTTCTAAAGGTTTTACTGCGCGGCTTCCCAAGTTGAAGTCCGGGCCTCCTTCCTTGACTTCGGTAATACGCATTTCACACAATAACGTTCGTTGATTACCGTACTTCTTATTATTTCATGACCATGCATGATTATCTTCTCACTTGGTGCATTACGATGTGCGGTGAATATAATGGTTAACACTCAAATGTTCAAGTCTTTGTTTGAGCGTCCTTTCCTGAGCCGGACCGACATACGTTCCGCGCTCGAGTCTCTTCAAAAACTGACAACAACTGTCTGACAACGACTGTGTTCTGCCAAGGGTCAACTCCCTTATATTGGTTTCACACAAAAAGTAGAGCTAGAATTCCCGCGCTATATCAACTCCTCTCCCAGCGTGATTCTGGTCTCGAAACAATGCTCATCGGGTTCCTTTTTCTTCACTGATCCCAGAACTATCTGCGTGCTGAAGGATCGATCGGCCAATTAATTAATATTAATTGCTTTTTCCATAGCGTGGCGACGCGGTTTCAGTGCGAATCCCTGGCGACATCGTCAAACCCAGCCGCGAACACCCATAGTCTTATGTCCTTCCGCACTCCATTAAATATGCGTCAATTTCGCAGATTAAAGGCTCTAAAATTAGCCTCCTGGCTAAAGATTCACCTGTGTGCAACTCTCATGTCATTGCGTTACGCCAATCACGAGTAATCAATGTTTTTCTTTGGGATCTCTCCCCTCTCTTCTTAGTGCTATTCTCAAACGGGGAAGAACTGGGTCATTATTCAACCCCCCGACCTCTTCCTGACGACTTAACTAGGTCAGAGAGATTGACAGGGCTCTAAGAGTCTCCTCCCACAATTCTGGGGCTATTAGTAAAATGTCAAACTCTCTACTTCTGCGTTCTAAGTCCAGCATAGCCTACTCCATGTAGTTCAATAATGCTGTATTCCGCTCATTTTCCCTGCATTATTTTAATAAATAATGTCATTATCAACTGAAATCACACCAGTGATTAAATATATACTTTCCTCTAGGGGTTTTTACAACGAACCTCCCTCAGTAGATCTCGGGTTCGTTCCCTGGTGGAACCTTTATTCTGAGATCACAGTCTCTGAGATCCACGTTCGATATCAGTCAGCATGACCCCCTCGGGTTCAGTATACCTATACAATCTCGGTCGAGTTCGTTACTGGGCTAAATCGGTCGAAGGGGGTGAAAATGGGGGGCTTTTTCGAAAAAGTGAAATATTGCTATAACTCTCTTAATATGTGAAATATCGAATCCCTTCAACGTTCATACTATGTATCGGATAAAGCACAAAAATTTATGTTTGAAGAGTTTTTTTATAGCACCAACCATTGACCAAAGGGGTGGGAAAAAGTGGGTTTTTCTGGAAACATTAATCATATCTCTCTTAATAGGCACAATATCAAAACCGTACAAAATGGACAATATTCCCCTAATAATTACCTAAAACTTTTGTCTGAAAGAATTTTTGATATGACCCACCATTACGCCAAGGGATGAGAAAAATGATTTCGGAATTATAAGAAAATGCCAAGAGCTATCAGAGGTTGCCATGGCAACACTACTAATTGATGAGGGATGAGCCATCAGACGTTGCCATGACAACGCACTTGCACGAGATCAGATTCAGTATTTCCATCTGACTAAGCCGGCCCCGTGGTGTTGGGGTAGCGCGCCTGCCTCTCATCCGGAGGCCCCGGGTTCGATCCCCGGCTCCTTCAGGGATTTTAAAACTGACGGGAGTGTTGGAACGGGGTACACTCAGCCTCGTGAGGACAATTGAGTAGCTGTCTGACAGTGAGACAGCACCCCGATCACGAATACCAAGATTAACGGCCGAGGGGACCCGACGCGCTGATCACGCATCACCCCAATATCTGCAGGCCAAATGGCTGGGCAGCGGTCGCTTGGTTCGGCCTTAGCCCGTCATGGGCTGGATGGTGCCAGGGGTTGACTTTGACATCTGACTAAGTGGGAAGCGGCTTCGGTGACGTAACTGGTAGCATGCAGAATGTCTATGCCCAAGGTCGCGTTTTCAAAGCCGGCCGAAGTCGTCGGATTTTCTAAGAGCGCTAAAAACACTCAGTATGCTTTCCTTTGGAGGGGAAGTTCCAACATTCGTTACGAGTTGCTGGTTGGGGGTGGCATCTAGTAGCCAAGTTCACAGCTAGGTGTCATTGACGGTAGTACCTGGTAGCAACATTAGGAACTACTGCTTGAAATTGACCGTCTGCAGTCCTTACCTGAATTACAGACTAATACAGCCATTCTAATTCACACCGTTTATCAGACAGATTCTACACTCACCCAAAGTACACGGGGTTAGATGACCGCGTTGTTGCAGCCACTAAACTGAGGAACCAACCAGAGGTAGATTTCATTAAAAAGCTAACTATTGCAATGGGTACCATGTTTCGACTTCCGGAAAATTTCGACATATCTTCGCGTTTCACATCCCCCAGATCCCAAAACCACCGTCAGTTCAAAAGTTTATATATAATTTATGTATATATATATCAGTTTCTTGTGGACACGATAACTGCCGTAATTTTGCACCAATCACTTTTTACCGAATATGTATACCTATAAAATCTCGGTCGAGTTCGTTACTGGGCTAAATCGGTAGAAGGGGGGTGAAAATGGGGGGATTTTTTGATAAAGTGAAAAATTGCTATAACTCTCTTAATATGTGAAATATCGAATCCGTTCAACGTTCATACTATGTGTCGGATAAAGCCCAAAAATTTATGTTTGAAGAGTTTTTTTATAGCACCAACCATTGACCAAAGGGGTGGGAAAAAGTGGGTTTTTCGGGAAACATTAATCATATCTCTCTTAATAGGCACAATATCAAAAACCGTACGAAATGGACAATATTCCCCTAATAATTACCTAAAACTTTTGTCTGAAATAATTTTTGATATGACCCACCATTATGCCAAGGGATGAGAAAAATGATTTCGGAATTATAAGAAAATGCCAAGAGCTATCAGTGGTTGCCATGGCAACACTACCAAATTGATGAGGGATGAGCCATCAGATGTTGCCAAGATAACGCACTTGCACGAGATCAGATTCAGTATTTCCATCTGACTAAGTGGGAAGCGGCTTCGGTGACGTAACTGGAAGCATGCAGAATGTCTATGCCCAAGGTCGCGGTTTCAAAGCCGGCCGAAGTCGTCGGATTTTCTAAGAGCGCTAAAATCCCTCAGTATGCTTTCCTTTGGAGGGGAAGTTCCAACGTTCGTTGCGAGTTGCTGGTTGGGGTGGCATCTAGTAGCCAAGGTCACAGCTAGGTGTCGTTGAGGGTAGTACCTGGTAGCAACATTAGGAACTACTGCTTGAAATTGACCGTCTGCAGTCCTTACCTGAATTAAGACTACTACAGCCAGTACAATTCACACCGTTTATCAGACAGATTCTACACTCACCCAAAGTACACGGGGTTAGATGACCGCGTTGTCGCAGCCCCTAAACTGAGGAACCAACCAGAGGTAGATTTCATTAGAAAGCTAACTATTGCAATGGGTACCATGTTTCGACTTCCGGAAAATTTCGACATATCTTCGCGTTTCACATCCCCCAGACCCCAAAACCACCGTCAGTTCAAAAGTTAGTATATAATTTATGTATGTATATGTGTATATATATATATATATGTATATCAGTTTCTTGTGGACACGATAACTGCCGTAATTTTGCACCAATCACTTTGAATTTTTTACCGAATATGTATACCTATAAAATTTCGGTCGAGTTCGTTACTGGGCTAAATCGGTAGAAGGGGGTGAAAATGGGGGGCTTTTTTTTCGAAAAAGTGGAATATTGCTATAACTCTCTTAATATGTGAAATATCGAATCCGTTCAACGTTCATACTATGTGTCGGATAAAGCCCAAAAATTTATGTTTGAAGAGTTTTTTTATAGCACCAACCATTGACCAAAGGTGTGGGAAAAGTGTTTTTTTCGGGAAACATTAATCATATCTCTCTTAATAGGCACAATATCAAAACCGTACAACATGGACAATATTCCCCTAATAATTACCTAAAATTTTGTCTTAAAGAATTTTTGATATGACCCACCATTATGCCAAGGGATGAGAAAAATGATTTCGGAATTACAAGAAAATGCCAAGAGCTATCAGTGGTTGCCATGGCAACACTACCAAATTGATGAGGGATGAGCCATCAGATGTTGCCAAGATAACGCACTTGCACGAGATCAGATTCAGTATTTCCATCTGACTAAGTGGGAAGCGGCTTCGGTGACGTAACTGGAAGCATGCAGAATGTCTATGCCCAAGGTCGCGGTTTCAAAGCCGGCCGAAGTCGTCGGATTTTCTAAGAGCGCTAAAATCCCTCAGTATGCTTTCCTTTGGAGGGGAAGTTCCAACGTTCGTTGCGAGTTGCTGGTTGGGGTGGCATCTAGTAGCCAAGGTCACAGCTAGGTGTCGTTGAGGGTAGTACCTGGTAGCAACATTAGGAACTACTGCTTGAAATTGACCGTCTGCAGTCCTTACCTGAATTAAGACTACTACAGCCAGTACAATTCACACCGTTTATCAGACAGATTCTACACTCACCCAAAGTACACGGGGTTAGATGACCGCGTTGTCGCAGCCCCTAAACTGAGGAACCAACCAGAGGTAGATTTCATTAGAAAGCTAACTATTGCAATGGGTACCATGTTTCGACTTCCGGAAAATTTCGACATATCTTCGCGTTTCACATCCCCCAGACCCCAAAACCACCGTCAGTTCAAAAGTTAGTATATAATTTATGTATGTATATGTGTATATATATATATATATGTATATCAGTTTCTTGTGGACACGATAACTGCCGTAATTTTGCACCAATCACTTTGAATTTTTTACCGAATATGTATACCTATAAAATTTCGGTCGAGTTCGTTACTGGGCTAAATCGGTAGAAGGGGGTGAAAATGGGGGGCTTTTTTTTCGAAAAAGTGGAATATTGCTATAACTCTCTTAATATGTGAAATATCGAATCCGTTCAACGTTCATACTATGTGTCGGATAAAGCCCAAAAATTTATGTTTGAAGAGTTTTTTTATAGCACCAACCATTGACCAAAGGTGTGGGAAAAGTGTTTTTTTCGGGAAACATTAATCATATCTCTCTTAATAGGCACAATATCAAAACCGTACAACATGGACAATATTCCCCTAATAATTACCTAAAATTTTGTCTTAAAGAATTTTTGATATGACCCACCATTACGCCAAGGGATGAGAAAAATGATTTCGGAATTACAAGAAAATGCCAAGAGCTATCAGTGGTTGCCATGGCAACACTACTAAATTGAAGAGGGATGAGTCATCAGACGTTGCCAACATAACGCACTTGAAAAAAAAAAAAGTCAACCCCTAGCACTATCCAGCCCATGACGGGCTAAGGCCGACCAAGCGACCGCTGCCCAGCCATTTGGCCTGCAGATATTGGGGTGACGCGTGACCAGCGCGTCGGGTCCCCTCGGCCGTTAATCTTGGTATTCGTGATCGGGGAGCTGTCTCACTGTCAGACAGCTACTCAATTGTCCTCACGAGGCTGAGTGCACCCCGTTCCAACCCTCACGTCAGTTTTATATTCCCTGACGGAGCCGGGGATCGAACCCGGGGCCTCCGGGTGAGAGGCAGGCGCGCTACCCCAACACCGCACTTGCACGAGATCATATTCAGAATTCCATCTGACTAAGTGTGAAGCGGCTTCGGTGACGTAACTGGTAGCAAGCATGCTGAATGTCTATGCCCAAGGTCGCGAGTTCAAAGCCGGCCGAAGTCGTCGGATTTTCTAAGAGCGCTAAAAATCCCTCAGTATGCTTTCCTTTGGAGGGGAAGTTCCAACGTTCGTTGAGAGTTGCTGCATGCGGTGGCATCTAGTAGCCAAGTTCACAGGTAGGTGTCGTTGACGGTAGTACCTGGTAGCAACATTAGGAACTACTGCTTGAAATTGACCGTCTGCAGTCCTTACCTGAATTACAAACTAATACAGCCATCCCTAAGTACACGGGGTTACATGACCGCGTTGTCGCAGCCCTTAAGCTGAGGAACCAACCAAAGTCTCTGCGGGAGATATAATTTTGCATGAAGAAGTAACAGACCGTTATATAGTTACACATCAGTGTCGAAACCTTGCATAAGGACAGTGTGACCACAATTATAAAAATGGACCCCAAATGACAAGAAGGTTACCGTTCCCATAAGACAATAAAATGTTTAAAATAAGCATAAAATGACGAAAAACAAAGTTAATTAAGCTCCAATTATAAAATACTTTCTCGCAATAAATGAGGTCGGATCCTTCTACGAAAACCAGCATATTCTGCCTATTTTCGCCTATCCCCAAGTTTGTCCGGTGAAATCTACCTCCGCCTTCCGGCGTGCCGAGAGGACTTTTTTTTATTTATTTTATTTTATTAATTTTATTTTTAGCGTATGGCTTTTAGTGCCGGGAGTGTCCGAGGACATGTTCGGCTCGCCAGTTATCTAGCTGCTTCCAGACGGACACCCAATGGGTGAGCTACAAGTACCGTTGGGGAGGAAAGTTGGAATGGAAGGTCGAGGAGTTGGAAGGTAGCGGCTGTGGCCTATAGTTAGGGACCAACCTCGGCATTTGCCTGGGAGGAAGATGGGAAACCACAGAAGACCATCTTCAAGGTTGCCGGCGGGGGGATTCGAACCTCCTCGCCTCCCGGATGTGAGCGACTGCCAGCCGTCATGCCGTAACGACCACGGCTAACTCACCGGGTATACAGTAGGTTAAGAATGTAAACAACGCTCTTAGGTTTCTACGTTCGTTACCAAGAGCCGACTGCGGTGGCGTCTGGTAGCTATGTTCTGAACTAGTAGTCGTTGACGGTAGCGTTTGGCAGCAAAAGTAGGAACTATTTGAAAAATTCTAAGTTGCAGTCTGTACTTAGATTCAAAAACAGATACACACTAATACAGCCATCACAATTAACACCGGTTAACAGACAGATTCTACACACACACAAAGTACACGGGGCTACATGACCGCGTTGTCGCAGTCCCTAAACTTAAGAACCAACCAACCAACCAACCAACCAACCAACCAAAGAAAATATATTTTCGTTTGGTGTTTTATACCTGGGTCTACCCACATAACAAATCCATTTGTTTATGTTGCCGCTAGGATCTCTACTAGAACGAGAAAATCAATCCAATTGGTTCTTTTACTCAATCTTCCATGCAAACTGCCGGGAAAAATGGCACCTGTTCAATTTCGTGAGTTGATTGGAAGCTATCATGGAAAGCAAAACTCAGTATTGTACCCATGTGTATAATCTCGATGGAAAATATGCTTCTGCCTCCAGCTAGCTTCAGGACTCGAGGGTGTACCGTCCTCCCACTGAGCAGTTGCATACTTTGGATTTGAGGCTAAAAGGTATCAACTCTACAATGATAAGGCACAACTCTATTCTAAAACTTTAATTCAGTAAATAAAATCATGGCTTTTAACAAATAAAACGATCCCCATAACCAAAAAAACAAAAGCAAACAAAAATTACTTTCCACAATCCACCAATATGAACATAATATAATCATAATAAGTCATATCATACCACAAACCTTTACCCTTATGTGAACTTCACAAAGATATTCTAGTGCGCTGATGCACGTACAACTTCAGAAACAAACTGTACATTGATTCTACTGTCATACAATGTGACTTCTTTAATATCACAAAATTACTGATTCATTAAACCTTCTTAATTTGACAATTATGTGTACCGCGTGTGTTTTGATCTTTCTTTTCCCACCAAATGCTTCACATGCATTAGCCTATTCTGGTGTTGCACAGCAAACTACGTGCAACTCCATAATTATGTAAGCTACCCCTACTCCACTATTTATATAGTTCCACTGCATGCCGTTTTGTGATTTCATATAAAAACGTTATGTTATTGTTGTGTCGGATGGTACAATCAAACTACCTTGCGCGCGTAGCCTGTGGAATCTGGTAACCAACTTCTGAAAAAGCTGTCAGTGACAGTACAAATGCAGCGTCTAACCATTCGTTAGATAGCTAAAATCATGAACCATCAGAGTAATATATAATTATCAATGTGTTCTTAAACCACATGGCTTCATTACTCAACATAACAATATTTCACTTCAAGTCATTAACAGGGTCTAAAATCTGTTCCTTTCAAACTTGCTTCTACGGACCGCCTTGACCGCCCAGACCCTCTACCCGAGCGGTCGGCATACAATAGGAGTGTGGAAGGGGGTTCCAACATTAACTCGACCCTCGCTTTATGTCTGAAGGCTTATTTCCAAAGCAGCATAAGATTTTACAAGACAGTACTGTGCTCCCAATGACACACATATCTCGATGGATTTTAACTGAATATTATGCACACAGGTAGTGAATGAGCTTTATATTTATTCCTACCCCGAGGATAAATAATAACTGGCACCAAACTAGGCCCATTTCAACATGAAGGTACGAGGTTCGTAAAACATTGGTTTCGTAGGCAACCGGTGTCTTAAATAAATTATGCGGTCAGTCCAAGCTGCCGACATTTGAGGTTCGCTTCAACAAGCCGAATCACTCAACAATAAGTTCTCGGGAAATCATAGTGTCGAGGTGTACATCGTTTGCCTCGCACCTACATGGGATTTCAATCCGGAACATTTCATCTATCATCAGAGTTAGGGTCCAACACTAAACACTCTGGCACAAAGTATATCTCCGCTTATGCCCCCGGCATAGGAGATTTCATACGTAGAATAGACCACCTGGCTCCTTACCTAATGTTATGACTTCGTCCTATAATATTAAGAGAAATCTATCAATTACTCTATAAGCTTCTCACATAAGCTGCAAATTCAATTCACTAAAAGCTCTTCCATTCCTGGCATAATTATATTCCCATTAATACAATATATTCTGATATCAAACTCTTTCTTTAATCCCGTAAGGTAATCTTACTGTATAATCTTACTGCTTGGATCGATAAGTCTTGCAAATAGCGTAATTATTTCCTGTTTACAACAATTTCCTGATGCGTTCATTAATACCTTTGATATTCATAATCCTTATTATTATTATTCTCACTGACATAAATTACCAAATCATTCCTTATTATTATTATTCTCACTGACATAAATTACCAAATCATTCCTTATTATTATTATTATATTTCTGACATAATTTACCAAAATCCGACACAACCAATCATCTCAAAACTCGAACAACTGTGCTCGTAACATTTACATAACTGATTGCCATCTTAATTAATAGTGGTAATGATTAATCCACTTATTGATGCACATTAACAACTCAACTGTATGAAAATCAATACAATAATGATTAAACCTGGAGGGTCTACCTCCTAATCTGATTCTTACTGGCATCTTTACTGAAATCACATAACATGCAGTGGCCCATATTCTCTAATTAACCATAATTTGTGGGGTACTCACATATCTCTAGGCTCCTCATGGTGGCTTCAACCAATCATATCCTTCCAAGTCGCCCGCCATATGCAGGTTTAACGCGACATATTCATCTTGAATACACACATTTTATGACACACAACTTCCGTTAACCATACGGCACTTGGCATTTCTGTAATGAAGCTATTGCTTCCAAACATGTGACACTTTATAACACTTATTAAACCACTACTTTAAAAGATATTTTACATATGCTTTATACATAACACACGTCACTTTGTACACTTTTCATTGCTTGAAATTCCCTAGCAAAGATATAAAAATTGCAGGTGTCGACGGCATCTCCCGTGCTCCTACCAACTCCTGATTGAAAGTCTGGTTTACCTGCCCTCGGAATTCACCAACAGTTTTTATACATACTCCTACGGTAAGCTTCCTGCGTTGCATAAATATGCTAACTTCCGTCCTGAGCGTTATTATTTGGTATCCTTAAAACATTACCAAATGCTTCGTAAAGTTTCTCCCAGCGCATTCAAGCGTAATTAGACATGAATGATCAGTCGATATTTGATACATTGCGCTTAACACTGTCCATAACTTTACACAAATTATTATTATTATTTACA
This sequence comes from Meconema thalassinum, assembly GCA_946902985.2. NCBI lineage: Eukaryota > Metazoa > Arthropoda > Insecta > Orthoptera > Tettigoniidae > Meconema > Meconema thalassinum. The sequence goes on along the minus strand of OX336394.1, from coordinate 240,744,382 downwards.
ATAGTTCTGCCACTCATCTTACACGGTGCTTCCTACGTGAACACGCCATTGTTCGTACTGCTGAGTATACCTGCAGCGCGATTATTATTAATAAAAGCTTATTAAATGCTTCACTCAAATGTACACGTCTTTGTGCGGGCGTCCTTTCATGCACCGGACCAACATATGTTCCGCCATGACGACTGTCTGCGCCTCTCTTGACAAACTGTGACAAACTGGGGTGAGACTGGCTCCAACTGTCTAAGACTGGCTTAAGACTGACTTAAGACTGAATGCTCTGCTAAGGGTCGACCTCCTTATATGAGTTTCACACAAAAAATAGAGCGAAGTTTTCCCACGTGATCTCAGCTCCTCTCCCAGCATGATTCTGGTCTCGAAACCATGTTCATTGGGTTCCTTTTCTTTCACTGATCCCAGAACTATCTGCGTGCTAAAGAATCGCTCGGCCAATTAATTAATATTAATTCCTTTCTCTATAGCGTGGGGACGCTACCTCACTGGGATTCCCTGGCAACCTCCTCAAATCCCGCCGCGAACAATGATAGTCCTACGGTCCTTCCGCACTTCCTTAAATATGCGTCAATTTCGCAGATTAAAGGCTCTAAAATTAGCCTCCTGTCTAAAGATTCACCTGTGGGCAACTCTCATGTCATTTCGTTACTCCAATCACGAGTAATCAATGATTTTCCTTGTGATCTCTCCCCACCCTTCTCAAATCCATTCTCCATCGGGGAAGAACTGGGTCATTATTCAGGCCCTCACCCTCTTCCAGACGACAGAATGAGGTCAGAAAGATTGACTTGGCTCCACTGAACACCTCCCACAATTCTGGGCCTATTTGTAAAATGTCAACTCTGCACTTGCAGTGCTCCAAGCCCCATATAGCCTACACCAAGTAGTCTAATAATGCTGTATTCTGCTCAATTTCCCTGCATTATTTTAATAAACAATGTCACTGCAACTGAAATCACACCAGTGATTTAATATACACTTCTCTCTAGGGGTTTTTACAATGAAACTCCCTCCACAGACTTCGGGTTCGTTCCCTGGTGGAACCTTTATTACTGAGATCACAGTCTCTGAGAACCACGTTCGATTTCAGTCAGCATAACCTCCTCGGGTTCAGTATGGAAAGTACAAATCACACTGTGCTAGACGCGTCTATACCAGCTATCATACCCGTACTGGTAGGAGCTTCCATGCTAACTAGTGTCATGCGATCCGGGCCTTACAGTCTATACATTACAATGCCAGTGGAGCAACACACCACGTCCGCTAGCGTTTTTGCACAGCATGGCCAATTATGCTGTGAGCAACTCGATTCTACTTGATATTATTGCTGTCTTGAGTTTATTGGCCGTGTAAATACCGTAGACTTCAGAAGATTCAGTGAGAGTCATTTTTCATCGCACATTCGCTCCACTGGCTACCATAACGAGTCGTCAGAGGGCATCATTCTGGATTATTACACAGCAGGTTTAAAACTGTTATTCGTCAAAATCGTATATACATACAGTGAGTCTCTCTCACGACTCGGTCGACCGGCGCGCCCAGATTATATATCTCCCTTTGACTCATCACTCCCCGCTCGGCATAACATAGCACTTCACTTACGTTCTCCGTGCAAGATATAAGATAACAATTAAAATTAATAAAATAAGCTGCTACTACCTTATGACAGGAGATGTTCTACATGTTCTCCTCCTACATCCACACATTTCCGGCATCGTCTTAGGAAACTCCGAGTCACACGCAATATGTTCGTCTTTCGTAATTGAAGCTATTTCTCTCCGGATATGTTAATATTTTTCTCAGACGAAGCTTTGTTCCATTTACACGGGTATGGTTCGACGACGCAGAATAACAGATATTGGAGTAGAGAAACCCCCTTCGCATATACGAAATTCCTCTACATAACGAATGGATCGGAGTATGGTGCGCAGTGAATGGATACATTTTTCAAGGCACAATTAATGCACGAAGGTACAGGGATAATATACTCAAACCAATTTTTGATGAACTGACTGACACTACCTCTCGAAATGGATATATTCAGCAAGACTCTGCCACCGCGCATACAGCTCATGACACATTAAACTTAATTGAGGAAATTTTTGAATTCCGTGTAGTTAGTACGGACTTATGGCTGTCACGTTCCCCATATTTAACTGTTTGTGACTTTCATTTATATGGGTGCATAAAGAATAAAGTGTATGCAAGAAACCGTCACACATTGGGCGAACTGAAAGAACATATCCGGAGAGATATAAAGCCTCAATTACGGAAGACGAACTTATGCGTGTGAATCGGAGTTTCCTAAGACGATGCCGGAAATGTGTGGATGTATGAGGAGAACATTTCCAACATCTCCTGTCATAAGGTACGAGCTTATTTAACTAATTGTTATTTTCCTAATTTTAATTGTTATCTCATGTCATGCACGGATAACGTTAGCGAAGTGCTATGTTATGCCGAGCGGGGAGTGGTGAGTCAACGGGAGACAGATAAGCTGGGTGCGCCAGCCGGCCGAGTCGTGAGAGAGACTCACTGTACATCAGATAGCCGTGTGCGTTAAATCTCTCACCACGACCACGATAGAGGCTGCAGCAAATCCTGAGTTCGGAGGTTCGAATCCCGTCGGTCACAGCGACTAGCTTGATTGTATATTCACCTGGTTTTCCCCCACCAACCCTCCAGGAAAATGCTGGGTTAGTACCTTATTTCAAATTCTGGGGTGCCTGTCCTCTTATCAACTCTAATAATTGCAGTTACAAACACTACTGCAGTCTCCAAAGAAATAAAGGTCACCAGACTAATTGAGCATACGGTACACGCAAGTATACGAGGCTGATGACCAAGATGTTATTATTATTATTATTATTATTATTATTATTATTATTATTATTATTATTATTATTATTATCATTGAGACAGACAGAAAATGCTACGATCACTAACGTGGAGTGGTAGGCCATGGGGCTAAGCTATTTGAGGACTTGGAAGACGTGGGTTCGTATCCCACCGTGTACCATCTTTGAAATGTTTTTGCGTGGTTTCCCATTTTCAACTCCAGCCAAATGCCGGGACGGTACCTTCTGACAGGCCACGACTGCTTCCTGCCATCTCCTTGCCCAGTTTCATCCATCGTCTTTAATTTAATCTCTCATTAACTCCTCTAACGAAGTTGGCGCCAGGAAGGGCATCCAGTCGCATCTCATCCTCGAAGCCCTTGAAAACGGGAATACTTCCATACATTATCGTAATCATCGAGAAAAGTGTTGCTTTTCAGTCGGTCAACTTGTTTATGTGCCCAGTTTAACCTTCAGAGTGCTACTGACGAAACGGTTCGTCGCTACGCGCGCGCCTTTTTAGTTTCACGTTCGAGCTGTTTAAGGCGATGTTATTTGAAAGCAGACTTACTTGCTCTTTAGTTAGAGTCCATACAACCATTTTCCTTACGTTTTTAATCTCTGTGGTGATGCGAATTACGCTGTTCATTTGTTCAAATATATGGCAAAGCTTGACTTATGTTTGACTTCTGTGCGCTGCAATGGCTGCCAACCGACCAATAGTTCGAGTAGTGGCGCTTCTAAACGTTTTCCTTACCCAAGGTGGGAGTTATAGGGGATATATCCCCCCTATAATTCTGACAGGTCGCCTCCGTAGCGTAGCGGTCATCATGGTAAGCTGCCGCCCTGGGCCCTGGAGGTCCTGGGTTCGATTCCCGGCTCTGTCACGAAATTTGAAAAGTGGTATGAGGACTGGAACGGGGTCTACTCAGCCTCACGTGGCCCAAATGAGTAGAGGGGGTTCGATTCCCACCTCAGCCATCCTCGAAGTGGTTTTCCGTGGTTTCCCACTTCGTCTTCGGGCAAATGCCAAGATGGTGCCTACTGTAAAGCCACGGCCGCCTCCTGCCCGCTTCCTTGCCTAACCATCCCACTCTTCCCATCCCTTCATCAGGCCCCCTGTTCGCTTTGCAGGTGAGGCCACCTGGGCGTAGTGCTGGTCACACTCCCCAGTTGTATCCCTGACTGAGGGTCTCAAGCTCCAGGACACTGCCCTCTATATCCATAGCTTGCCACGGTGGGTGAGTGGTTAACGTGTCGGATTACCAACCCCCCCCCCAGCTTGCGGGTTCGCTCCTGGCCGTGGTAAGTGATTTTTTGAAAGGCGGCAAAAATGACGACACGCATGTCATACGATGCTGGCATGTCAAATAGCCCATTTGAATTCAGTAGGCCGTGTTCATTATGGCAAAATTAATCTCGGGAGTTTCCGCCAACACAAAGTTCTTCATTTCTCTACTTTTTGTTGTTGTCGTGTGACCTCCTGAGAGGCCGAGTGCAGGTCTTTCTAGTCGACGCCCGTGGGCGCGTCGGGATGAGAGATGGAATGGATGAAGATGAATGAAACTGGGCAAGGATGTGGAAGGAAGCGGCCGTGGCCTGTCAGAAGGTACCGTCCCAGCATTTGCCTGGTGTTGAAAATGGAAAACCACGGAAAACCATTTCAAGAACAGCCGACGGTGGGGCTCGAACCCACGCATTTACCGAGTCAGCAGAGACCTTGGCCTCATGACCTAACGCTGCGCTTTAGGCAGCGTAGCCACTGCTGTCGGTATTTCTCTACTAGAAAGCGCTATAGAGTCTAGGAGCTTAAATATATAACGTCCTTGACTTTCATAGTGCTTCAAGGAACAACAAAATTCGACATGCAAGCTACCCTTTGTATACTTCTGGAAAAAAAAGGGGGTTAATTGGATGACATGTTTCGTTCAACATGCGAACATCATTAGAACCTGTTTTTCTTCTTGCTTCCGATTTTGGCCAACTGTGGACCACGTGTAACTTAATGCTTTCTGGCCAATCTTCTTTCTTCTTCCCAGAACTTCTTCATTCGCTCAATCCTTAATTTTCTCTTCTCCTCAGATTTCGTATTAAGGTTTTGCACCTGTTCTTCAGTTGCACTTCGAGACATTTGTCATTATCTACTTAAGTTCTGAGCTTCTTTCTGTTGAGGATCAATTCAGATGTAATTTTATTTTTTTCTGTGTCCTTCTTAACCACCTCCACCCATTTCGCCGTCCTCCTCAATCCAATTATAATTATATTTAAAGATTCTTTTATGTTCGACGCTGACTATTATATGTCAGAAAACTGTACTATAATGACGCTCATTATAACACTATTTTTCATTATGTAATAGTTTTTCCCACCAATCAGAACTCAAGAAGCAGTTGTTTGACCAATTAGATGAGAATAGCATCGCACCAGCGCAGAGTTCCACGACCTTCTAATTTAAATTTCACTGCGTGGCCCAGTGTCATAGTAGGGTAATCAAGGAGGCCATGGTTAAATACAAGGCATTCTCTGCGTCTCATGCGCTCTGTTCAGTACATAAAGCTGGCGAAATCTCGACAGATATTTATGAATATTTATGTTCGAACATAAAATAGTTATAATAATTATCATCGAACATAAACAGTCGTATGCAACTCGCCTATAATGGTAATTAAGACACTCGTATGGAAATTATAAAACTCGCATACGCTCGTTTTATAAACATACCCATGTCTTAATTATTGCCATTATAGGCTCGTTGCATAATGTACTATTAGTCAATCGTTTGACGCCCATTCTTACTAGATGTCCGTAGAATTTCAGTTTTCGCAGTGTCCGTGATCTTTTCGGAATACTTGTAGAGATCCTCATTTCTCCTTTTTTTTTCCATGTCCCGTCTGTGGTCTTTATCTTTATTATAACCTGTTTACTTAAGGATATTCTTCGGGTTTGGCAAATATGTAGATTATATAACACTTGTGTACAACACTGTTAATGTTTGAGTCGTCAGTTTTATGACTGGTTTGATGCAGCCCTCCATACTTCCCTGTCCTGAGCTAATCGTTTCATCTCTACATAGTTATCACGCCCTACAACCGAGGTAATCTGTTTAACATATTCTAACCTTGGTCTACCCCTACAGTTTTTATCATCGACTCTCCCTTCCATAACTAAGTTTGCTATTCCTGGGTGTCTTAGTAAGTGTCCTACCAACCTATCTCTTCTCTTAGTTTAGGGGCTGCGACAAAGCGGTCATGTTTCCCCATGTGCTTTGGGTGTGTGTAGAATCTGTCCGATAACCGGTGTTAATTGTGAAGACTGTATTAGTGAGTGTTATCTGTTTTTAATTCAAGTAAGGATTGCAGACGATAACTTCAAGTAGTTCCTAATTTCGCTACCAAATGCTACCATCCACGACACCTAGCTGTGAACTTCGCTACTACTAGATGCCATCGCAACCAGCGCCCGGTGACGAACGTTGGAACTTAAGAGCATTAATAAAACCTAACCTACACATTTTGGCTTCACACAAGTATAGTTAGCGGGAGGTCCTTTTTCATGCCATAAATCTATGACATGGGACCGCCGGCTTTACTTCCCCTCGGAAGGAAGGCATACTGAGGGACTTTTAACGCTCTTAAGAAATCCGACGACTTCGGCCGGGTTTGAACCTGCGACCTTGGGCATAGAAGCTCAGCATGCTACCAACTAAGCCACCGAAGCCGCCTGTGAATTAAATAAACAAATAAATAACTAACTAACTAAATAAATAAATAAATAAATGAATAAATGAATGTTAAACGAATAAATAAATAAATGAATAAATGAATGTTAAACGAATAAATAAATAAATACAATCAATAAATTACCAAAATAAATAAATATATTAATGAATAAGTAAATAAATAATTAAATCAATCAATATAATTAATATAATTAATAATTAAATAAATAAAATTACATACAGTTATTCAAATTTAGGAATCGATCAAACGGTCCTGTTTGAATTACCATGGCATGGAAGTAATATAGGGACTATTTTCATTAATTCTATGTTACGTTCGGACGAAACTCTATATTAAAAGATGTCTTGTTCTTGTTTCGTAATGGGATCGTTTTAGGTGTTTGTATCTGGTCTCAGGATCATTACAAGTGGACGTGCTCCTTGCGTGGCCATTATAAACGGCCTGCCTTCAGTTCAATTTCTTCAGGACCACACGTCTTGTATCGCTCCTCCCCAACACAATACCTGTTACAAGAATTGGATTTTTACGACCCTATTTAAGGCCAAGGATGACTTACTGGGGTAGCTACACACTTAACGTAAAGCCAAGCTATCTCCGGACTTGGATAACGAGTGGGTTTGAGTCCACCGTGTGCCATCACCGGAATGGTTTTTCGTGGTTTCCCATTTTCAACTCTTTTTAAATGCCGGGACGGCACCTTTTAATAGGCCACGACAGGTGTTTAGACTTGCAGAGGACGAATAGTTTCAAAGCTTCCTGGGCAATTCCAGAAAAATGTGAATCACTACACTAATTTCCCAAACACCATTATGTAGCCCTATCTCATCCTTCATAAATTACTATGGTAATAATAATAATAATAATAATAATATCGAATGGCCTCGGGTGCCGGTTGCAAGCTTTGTAATTTGTCACCCAGAGGGTAGCTTGCATGTCGAATTTCGTTGTTCCTTGAATCACTATGAAAGTCAAGGAGGATAGATATCTAAGCTCCTTGAACACTATAGCGCTTTCTAGAAGAGAAATGAGGAACTTTGTGTTTTGGTGGAAACTCCTGAGATTAATTTTTCCATTATGAACACGGCCTACTGAATTCAAATGGGTTCTTTGACATTCCAACATCGTATGACATGCGTGTCGTATTTTTGCCGCCTTTCAAAATTCACTTACCACGGCCAGGAGCGAACCTGCAATCTTGGGGTTAGTAGACCGACACGCTATCCACTCACGCACCGTGGCAAGCGATTACTATGGTTAAATTATCTAATTAATTGGAAATTACATTTATTCTCAAATCATTTTAAGTATCAGCAGTTGGAGAATAACTTTCATTTTTTAAAATAATGAGCATAGTTTAATTATTAGGCTATGGCCATATCGGCTATATTCCTCTCTTTGCCGTGCCGTCTTCTATCGAAGGTTGGTATTCTAGTCTTGGAGTATGCCACACGGAAAAGGGTCGTTGTGTTCATCAACCAGTCCCTTAGCTTCTTGAGCCATGAGATCCTCCTTCAGCCAGGTCTCCGTTGCCCTGAGATCTTCTCCTGTATCACCAACCGTAGGATCCTATATATTTCATTCCACATCACGTGTCCGAAATATTCGAGTTGCGCTTCTTGATGGAAGAAAGGAGCACTTCAGTCTTCTTGTTTAATCTTCCCATCACCCCCCTATTCCTCATTGTTTCGGTCCACGATATACTTAACAACCGCCGATACACCCACATTTCGTAGGCTTCAAGCTTCTTGTACAGGACCTGGGTTCGAATCCGCCCTTCCATTCCACATAATAGTATGGGAAATACATATCGCCTGACCATTCGCAGGCTATATTCGATATTTATTGTAATAGGCTACGTTAATTCTTACTACTAATTCCAACTTATTAAATTAGTTTTTCATACTTTTTATTTATAGTCAGAGATTATGTTGTGCAAAGCAATTTTTTAAGGCTGATTTTCTTTTTAGTTTCAGTTATCTATGGACCTCGCTATTTCAACTGCTTTCTCCCCCGATCCCTCACATTTGGCCAATTTTCCCACATTCTTCTTCGGTGAGCTTCCTTTCGTTCTTCGGTCGACACCTTTCCCGCTTTAATTCTGGGTTTTGGCTGAACATTCCTTATGTCCCCAAGTTTCTTCTTCAAAGGGTCACGTTCCAACAATGTCCTCATGTGATATCCTCAGTTCTTGCAAGTATTTTTCCACGTCTGAAAACCAGATTCCTTTGGTTTTCTTTCCCACAAAGTGGCACAGATTCGATTGGACAATCCTCCAGAGCTCATTCGTGTCAAGTTGCCATAGAAAGAGATTCTCCTTTTGCATTTGGTGTCCGGTATCTTCTTCACCTGAAGATATAGTTCACCGCTGTATCGTCTTCGGTACTCTCCTTGTTCTTTGACCTGGCCCAAGATCTTCCTCTCTTTGGCTTCCAGTTGTTGTGCCAGAACTTTCCTCAGGCCTAAGAAAGTCCATACTACTTTCTCCGTCCGTTAAATAATTATTCTTTTGTTTGGGCCCGAACTCGGTAACAGTTTTGTAACCAACCTTGTTTGCTTGTTTGTCACTAGATTTCAGGGACTTTCCGTTCATTTTGTTGGTCCTTGGAAAAATTATATTTCCATGGCAACGTGAACATGGACGGTGAATGGATGCATGTGATAAGGAGTTCGCAAATCAAGATAATTATTACGTCTCGACATTTGGTGATTTACAGAAAGGTAATGGTAGTTTCAGTCGATAAAATGGCAGTATATTGTTGGTTGATTGTGTGTGAATTAAGATCTGTTTTAGGTCATGCTAAGTTTATAATAATAGAGACATAATGAGATCCTGTATAGGTTAACTGATCTTAAGCTCTTCAATATTTGAGAAGTAATGATGGATGTGATGTGTGTTGCTCGTAATCCAGCCATCGGCTAGAAGTTTAGAAAATCTGCCCGCGTATGAATGAGAAATTATTATAGGCTATATATTGAAAATGTGTTAACACATACAGTACAAGTAGACTTTTTCTATTGGGATTAATGGTGTACATTATATTTAGGGGAAGGATGAACATCCTCTTTATTCTCTACATGTAGCCTACATTCTCATCATTTCTCAAACTTTTGTTTCACTTGTTCATGATGAATAGTCTTGTCACTTTATTGCAGAATTACCATGCTGGCAAGAAGGTCTTGTACTGCTCTGAATTGTGATGGCGACATCTAACCAGCATAGGCACCTGCGTGGATTTCCCTTGGATGACCGTATGGTAGTAGTTTTATACAAAACCTTGTATAAACCAGGTACAGTATTGTCCATTTTAGTCACCTTTCTCTGTGATGTAGATTTGTGTCTGATCATCTCTGTAGTTAGGCTATTATCAGTCAGGTAGTTGAGGTTTTAAGGGGCAGAACTACGAGGTCATCTGCCCCTATCAGTAGATAGCATAAGCTTCACCCAGATGTTCTCCATGAGGAAGTTTTGTTTCTGGTTTGACAAATCGTGATCATAATGTCGATGTTGATACCTTGACAGAATTATACATGTAATTGCAAGTTTCCACGGTTAACATAGAGACAAATATTAGGCTTGTGACTGTTTGGAGTGTGATAAGTTATCAGCAGGACCCGGATAATCGTGTACTTAACTCCCTCCTCCCAAATGCCTTGCTGTTTGGTGGGTTGTAATATCTCTACGTGTAGCGATGAATTCATAGACTTGCTATTATTACGAAATGCATCTGGAGCTTTGTACCTTCAGAGGTAGAAAAGTCTTAATTGGAACAACTATGAATGTGGATGCCATTGCTATTGTAAACCGGATACCAATTGCCTGATCAGGTAGCCTATACTGTACTGCCACTTGTCGCACATCAACTATGCACAGTGACCATATACATAACTTCTTTTGTGCCTCATTGTGTAGTGGCTAGTACTCTTGGCTGTCACTGCGGAGGCCCGAGTTCGATTCCCAGCTCTGCCAAGAAGTTTAATTCTGGCCTGAGGGTTGTGCAAAAACTGAGAAGAGGCAAGTTCCAATCACACCTCAGCCATCCTGGAAGTGGCTTTCTGTGGTTTCCCCACTTCTATTCCAGGCGTATGCTTAATTAAGACCACAGCCGCCTCCTTCTTAATCTTCATCTGAGTTACAACTGCACACACTAATACAGCCTTCACATTAACACCGGTTATCAGACAAATTCCACACACACCTAAGTACACGGGGCCACATGACCACAATGTCGCAAAGCCCCGAAATGAACCAACAACACAATATAATTTCTTTTGGTGGCTTCAACATTGCAGCCCCCTGTGGGTGGGGGTTTAGACTACACCCATGGTATCCTCTGGCTATCGTACAAGGCGACTAAAAGGAGCAACCTTGGCTATTCTTTGAGGCTTCCTACTTGTCTTATGAATTTCCCCCCTCAAGGGTGGGAGGGATGGAATACACACACAGGCAGAGTTGGATGGTTGGCACACGTGCTGTGAAAGTATTCTGGAAATATATATAATCTGGTGTAACAATATGTTAATGTTGTAGTAATTTCTAAACATTGCACTTTGTCAGTACATGTGTGTGTACTGTATATAGTTTAATGTAAAGTTTTTTACATATTTGCTAGCTGCAATCATGTAAGTGCAGTGCTAGGCCATGGGGTCTATCTATCTGGTGACTGGTTTTGGATTTTTTCTGGTCAGGTTTACCATTTTCAACATCCCCCAATGGCCTGGACGGTACCTCGCTTCATTCCAACTGCTTGGTCATATTCATTTATTTCATCCTTTTATCAGCTCCTTGTGATGTTGCCATCTATTACGACATCCGGCTGTACACATTGGCTAGGTGAAACCGCATCGACTTAAATTAATGCAATATTTCAATGGTGGTATTGTATTGGATGGCGGTTCACTGAAATCTTGTTTCAATTTTTATAGCAATTCATTGTATCTCATCTCCGATCCCTCTGAAAGAATAAGGTGTAGGTATGCCAGCAGCTAAAGCGCAGCGTTCGGCCATGGGTCCAAGCTCTCTGCTGACTCGGTGGACGTGGACGTTCAAACCTCACCGTCACCATCCTTGAAATGGTTTTCCGTGGTTTCCCATTTCCAACTCTAGGCAAATGCTGGGACGGTACCTCTGACAGGTCACGGCCGCTTCCTTCCACATCCGTGCCCAGTTTCATTAAATCATCTCTCATTCCGGTGCGCAGGTCGCCCACGGGCGTTGACTAGAAAGACCTGTACTCGGCCTCTCAGGAGGCCACACGACAAAAAAGATGACAGGGGGTAGATATACGTGCACATGTTTTGAACTTCACCAGTCCTCTTCAACAAATCAACATCGTCATTGCCTAACTTTAAAACAATAGATTTTAGCATTTAATGTGCACATTTCAAAACACACATGTTGTGAGATAATGGGTGAAGTTCAAGTCCAATGTAAATTTATATTTAAAGGGCATATAGTATTTTCAAGAATATTGACAACTTGTCTGTATGACACACTCTTTCCCGGCGGCTTCGGTGGCGTAGTTGGTAGCATGCTGAGCTTCTATGCCCAAGATAGCGGGTTCAAACCTGGCCGAAGCCATTGGATTTTTTAAGAGCGTTAAAAATCCCTCAGTATGCCTTCCTTCAGAGGGGAAGTAAAGCCGGCGGTCCCATGTCATAGATTTATGGCATGTTAAAGAACCTTCCACTAATTACACCTGTGTGAAGCTAAATTGGATAGGTCTCTTAGGTTTCTACGTTCGTTGCCAAGAGCCGACTGTGGTGGCGTCTAGTAGCTAAGTTCTGAACTAGGCCTAGTAGTCGTTGACCGTGGTGTTTGGCGGCAGAAGTAAGAACTATTTGAAAAATTCTAATTTGCAGTCTGTACTTAATTTAAAAAATAGATACACACACTAATACAGCCATCACAATCAACACCGGTTATCAGACAGATTCTACACACACCCAAAGTACACGGGGCTACATGACCGCGTTGCCGCAGCCCCTAAACTGAGGAACCAACCAACACTCTTTCCCCTCTCTCTTTTAATACAATGGGCACAATAATCCTGTGATGCAGATTTTTTTCTGTGTATTTAACAGTAATATGATGTGGCTTCGTACATTTGGCCTGCAGGGATCCTTTTAACATGCCCGAAACAGGAGGTTTTAATTGCCATTAAACTGAGGTGGGGGTATTAAATGTAATTGGTAATGTGTTGCACCATTACGTTCAGCCACATCTTCCAAATTTCCCCTCCCTCTTATTTCTTGCAAGAAATGCTGCATTAACTGGAATTGTGTTGCTTTACAGGCTGAAAATTCATGTTCACCAAAAATAATCCTCTTTGAGTTTACAGCTTCTTCAGCCTGAGGATTGATCGAAGCTAGCCAAGAGGTTTTCCTGCGTTGGAGTGTACTTGGCTGTGGGTGATCAGTTGTTTTCCACCGTCCTGCAGCATAGCCGATCATCTGAGTGCAGCCCGGCATGGTCTTCTTCAATCCTGTCTCCAGTCGACTAAGCCATTGGCGTTCACACATCAGAAGTTATGACTCACATGTGAAAGAATGTACAATGTGTACCGTGATTGAACATAAATTAATAAATCAATTGAAACTGTCTGGAAAATCAGCTTTCTCATTTCCTTGAAGACAATCCTCAACCCTGCCTATATTTTTTCTGTAGATACAGTTGAAAATCATTTAATCATTGAGGCCAAGTTAATTGTAATGAAATGACATTATTGGGCATATACAATTTATTTAGAGAAGGAGGTATAGCAGACAAGAAATCGGCCATAGTGGCGGACTGGGTCGGAATAGGGGTACGGTAATTTTGAGGTTATGGTATCATAATATTGCAAACTTGCATGCAACTTCATGATTTATTTATTTTTATCGTTGAAACTTAAAAAGACCATTCGCTTGTACTTCAACGTCTTAAAAGGGCGAAGCAACTGAAAAAAGTAGGAAATAAAACAACGACCGTCCTTTTTTTCTTCTCATCGTACCAACGTCATAGACCACAACGGACGTATGAAATTCAAGTTTACGATGTCCGTTGCCTCTTAATATTCAATCTAAGTAATATATTGGCGTTCAAAAATAAAACGTAGTTGCTTTAAAGCAACAATAACTAGGTGTATCCAGATTAAATCAAACTCGATTCGATTTCCTCTCATTTCGTAAGTTGGCAAACGTACTCGGCGAAAGCAACTTAGATCCTTCGGTCGCTTATTTTTCTAGCACAATATACGGCCAGTTATTGCATCTCAGTGGCGTTGGAATTCGCCACGTGGTGCGCACCATGCAACGCTTTTTAGTAGCTTTGCGCACCATGTGCTTTTGAGTTGGAGCCCAAACAATGACGCAATCGCTGAATTTAACGGAACGCAGAAATAGCAGAGAGTCCCTACTCTGTTATTATATGCTCCTTGACTTTCCTATTCATCGCCAGGCAACTGATGCATATAGCGTCTCTGGTCGAATAATGGTACAGTAGTGCCTGAGTTTGGCCTTGAAGGACACTGATTGTTTATTGTAGGTGTCTTTGGTTAGATGGTAAGCCATTTCAATTTTGTTGATTCTTGACACGAAAGCGTCTTTTTCACAAATGTTGGGCTCTATTTACTCACCCAAGGATTTGAATGACAGTTTATTATTATTATTATTATTATTATTATTATTATTGTTATGGTTTGAACATGTGCAGCGTAGAGAGGGCGACACAATGGCAAAAGCAGCTTACCTGTTTACCAGCTTGCCACGGTGGGTGATTGGTTATCGTGTCAGGCTACCAACCCCAAACTTGCAGGTTCGCTCCTGGCCTTGGTAAGTGATTTTTGAAAGGCGACAAAAATCACGACATGCATGTCTTACGTTGTTGTCATGTTAAAGAACCCATTTGAATTCAGTAGGCCGTGTTCATAGTGGCTTCGGTGGCGTAGTTGGTAGCATGCTGAACTGCTGTGCCCAAGATCGTGGGTTCAAACCCGGCCGAAGTCGTCGGATTTTTTAAGAGCGGTAAAATCCTTCAGTATGTCTTCCTTCGGAGGGGAAGTAAAGCCGGCGGTCCCATGTCTTAGATTTATGGCATGCAAAAGATCCTTCCACTAACTAAACTTGCGTGAAGCTAAATTTCTAGATTAGATTTCATTGAAACGCCCTATCAAAGTTCCAACGTTCACCACTAGGTGTCAGTGACATCTGGTAGCGAAAGTTCGAACTACTTGAAAATGAACGGAACTTGTAGCTCACCTCATGGGTGTCCGCTTGAAGCAGCCACAAACTCTGGCAAGCCGAACATGTTCGGACACTCCCGGCAGTAAAAGCCATACGCTAAATAAATAATAATAGTGGCAAAATTAATCTCGGGATTTTCCGCCAACACAAAGGTTCCTCCATTCTCTACTAGAAAGCGCTATAGTGTCAAGGAGCTTAGATATCTAATCTCCTTGACTTTCATAGCGTTCGACATGCAAGTTGCCCTCTGGGCGTCAATTAACAAAGCTTCCACCCGGCAGCCGAGGCCATAGATATTAATATTATTTTTATTATTACATGTTTACGATCTCTTGAGAGTGCAGTACGTTCTGTTGGCACAGGCTAGAGTAAAATGTGGCCTTTCACCGATGTCTCAGTCCCACTCATGACTGAGATTATATGGAAGCTACTGAGGTATGAGTGGTGCTGAGTAATGGCCTTCAGGGCACAAACAGTGCCTCTGTGTATTGTGAAAGGGTGTACGCATAGGGTCAGACTCAGTGAGGAAAGGAATGACAAACTACCTCACTCCTTTTCTTGCTTAGTAGGTCTCATTATAGTCTGCCTTAGGTTTCTATGGGTATCTACCCACCTAACCTGTGGCAGTACTTTTTGAGGATCCAACCAGCCTTTGAGCTGACTACCTAACAGACAGACAATGTCGCCATTTTCCTGGAGGGAATGCGAAATCTCCAGGGAAAACCTCACCACTAAGGCTGGCATTCGAACCTCGGATCTATCTTCGAAGACTCAGTTCTCCATTGCAGTCTTGGAATTTGATTTAACACGCTTGGCTATGCCCGCCAGTTTTCCCTCCGGTCTGGACGAAACGATTAAATATTGTACATACGTGACCGAGGTGACACGTTCCACGCTGAAAATAAAAGTACCCCCCCCCCCACCCCCCCACACACTCACACACCAGTTCAAATCGATTTCGAAATGGAATCCTTAATGGCACGTGGCAAATACCTAGATGAACCGAGCTGTCGAGGGCGTGTCAATCAGAGATAGGAAGGCTTGACTGGTGTTCAACAGTTTCGAGGTGAAAGGCGTGTGGAAGCAATGAGGAGGTGGCTTCAAAACTGCACCCAGTCATGTTGTTGTTGATTCATTGAGGGGCTTTTCGACACCGTGGTCATTAAGCCCCGTGAACTTGGGTGTGAGTGGAATTTGTCTGATAACCTGTGCCATTGTGATGACTGTGTTAGTGTGTGTATAATACTTATATATATAAGCCTCCGTAGCTTAGGCGGCAGCACGCCGGCCTCTCACCGCTGGGTCCGTGGTTCAAATCCCGGTCACTCCATGTGAGATCTGTGCTGGACAAAACGGAGGCAGACAGGTTTTTCTCCGGGTACTCCGGTTTTCCCTGTCAAAATTTCATTCCAGCAACACTCTCCACTATCATTTCATTTCATCTGTCATTCATTTAATCATTGCTCCAGAGGGGTGCGTCAGGCCTCGGCAGCCGGCACAGTTCATATCCTCGCCGCTAGATGGGGACTTCATTCATTCCATTCCTGACCCGGTCGGAGACTGGAATCAGGCTGTGGATTTTCATATATGTATATATAACCCCTGGCACTACAGCCCATCAAGGGCCTACTGTAGGCCTACCAAGCGGCCGCTGCCCAGCCATTTGACCTCCAGATATTGGGGTGACGCGTGATCAGCGCATCGGGTCTCCTCGGCCGTTAATCTTGGTTTACGTGATCGGGGCGCTGCCTCACTGTCAGACAACTACTCAATTGTCCTCAGGAGGCAGAGTGCACCCCGTTCCAACCCTGACGTAAGTTTCTAAGGCAGGCACGCTACCCCAACACCACGGGGCC
The DNA here is from genome assembly GCA_946902985.2 of Meconema thalassinum. Lineage (NCBI taxonomy): Eukaryota > Metazoa > Arthropoda > Insecta > Orthoptera > Tettigoniidae > Meconema > Meconema thalassinum. Next base: position 240,727,717 of record OX336394.1, on the reverse strand, counting down.
GGCTGTTTGTGTGTGTAGCGTAGTTGTAATTCAGACGAGGAATGGGAAGGAGGCGGCCGTTGACTTAATTTAGGAAATTTCTCCTGAAATAGAAGTGGGAAATCACGGAAAACAACTTCCAGGTTGGCTGATGTGGGAATCGAACCCGCCTCTTTTGAGTTTTGCCTCACGATGCTGAATGTACCCCAGAATTAAATTTCTTGGCAGAGCCAGGAATTGAACCAGGGCCTCCGCGGAGACAGCCAAGCAATGAGGCGGACAATTTTCTTCTTGACATTCTCGTGGTTCGTTTCCCGTCCATGCCAAGGCATTCAATTTAATCTGGTCTGAGGGTTGGAACGGGATCCACTAAGCCTTGTGAGGCAAAACTTAGAAGTGATGGGTTCGATTACCACCTCAGCCATCCTAAAAGTGTTTTCTGTGGTTTCCCCACTTCTACCCCAGGCAAAAGCCGGGATGGTTCCAAACCAAGACCACGACCGACTCCTTCCCAATCCTCACCTGAATAACAAATACACTCCCTACTACAGACATCAGGGGCAGATGACCTAGTAGTTAGCTTTTGATTTTATGTTATTGTTTTTTCGCTCTTGATTTTATGTTATTGGTTTTTCGCTTTTGATTTTATGTTATTGGTTTTTTGCTCTTGATTTTATGTTATTGGGTTTTAGCTTTTGATTTTATGTTATTAGTTTTTTGCTTTTGCTTTTAAGTTATTGGTTTTTCGCTCTTGATTTTATGTTATTGGTTTTTTGCTCTTGATTTTATGTTATTGGGTTTTCAGTTTTGCATTTATGTTATTAGTTTTTTGCTTTTGCTTTTAAGTTATTGGTTTTTCGCTTTTGATTTTATGTTATTTTTTTGCTTTCTGTTTTTGTTTTGTGATTTTTGTTAATGGCTTCGTGTTTGTTGCTTTTATGCTTTGACATTTCTGATTTTCGCTTTCTGCTTCATGTTTTTGTATTGTTTTTTGCTTTTGATTTTGTTTTTGCTCTGTGGCTTATTTTTCTGGTTTCGTGTTTGTCGTTGTCTGCTCTGGCTTTTATTTTTGGTTTTTGCTTTGAGTTTTTGGGTTTCGTGATTTATTTTCCTTTCATTATTGATTTTTTGTTGTTTTTGCTTTGCGTGGCGGGGCAGGGGAACTTTGGCAAACTGAGACATAAGCAACGAAAGAAGAAGTAGGCCTACCCATTTTTGTGTTCGATCTCGATAGCATTTCGTACGGTTTATTTGCACCTATCAATGTGCAAAATCTCGACAATGAACAGTTTTACTTAAGGAAGTGTTAAATTCAGGTAACACTAAACGTTTTACACGAGTAAAGAGAAATGTTCTCGAATTAGTGAGTTTAAACGTACATAATTCGGTCGTTTGTCATCAATCCCAAGATTAGCTTTATTCAAAACCAGCAACCTGCCCCGGCTTCGCCTGGGAACAGATATACATGCATTACGTGATAAGCGCTTTTTTTCGATGTCAATGAACTACGACCAATACGTTATCTGTTTTACGTCTTGGCATGATGGGTTAAAATCAGTGACTGAACTATTAATTATATCATGGAGATGCATGTGCAACGAATTCTTGTCAGACTTAATTTAAGAAGGTCGAGGTGCATGAAACACAAATTCCCCTTCCATCCAATTTTGACTTGACTGTGTATTTTGCGGAACGAAAAGTTCACAGGTGAAACGAAGAAAAGACGAGTTGCACTTCCAGAGAAACTCCAAACACAACCACTCTTCTCTGAAGTCTTAACTGAACACGACTTGACAGTTTGCTGCTGGCGATATATTGAAGATAGAGATATGATCTTTTGTAGAACTTTTAATGCTGAACAATTCTTACCCTCATAGTAGCCTATATTGATATTTTAAGCGGTTTGCCCAGCGTAAGCTTAAAAAGCGCCCGGACGCCAGGTCTTTTGCTTTTGACTTTTTCACTGAAATTGTTACTGCTTGGCTTTCTTTGATCACAAATGAATTTTTTTCTACAGATACCTTCCTCGAGATATCCTTTACAGAATGATGAAAACCGCATCAAAATCCATCCAGTGGTTCTCGTGATTACCCGCGACATCCAAGAATCGGGGATTCGTTTTATACTACAGTAAGTAGAGATATACATTTGATCGAATTACGTATTTTTAATATTTGCCTCGTGGGGGGATTGATCCCCCTCATCACCTCCCGCAGTTACGCCACTGATGGAATAACGCGTGAGATGTCACCAGCGTGGGACCTGTTGAGGTCTTAGAAGAGCACGCCCATTTCTCAAGATTGCGAACTCCGCGGTAGGTGTTGCAGTATCGATGGCGAGTGCTGTACCACGCGGCGGGAGTGGGGCGGGGGTAAGGCAAGGAGGGTGGGGGGTCTAGCGAGCTGTCAGTTGCTTTCTGCTAGTCGCGACGTACGGACGGTAGATCGGGCATTCTTCAGTCACACCACGTGTTATCTGTCAGCCAGTGTGTATTTCGGACGACTGCTATCTGCGGACAGTGATTTCTAGTAAGGTAGGTGCCGCTTTTTGAATTTCATCACCAAACTCGTTGCCCAGGCAATAAATTACTTGTTTTGCTGTCATATGTATGGCGTTTGTTGCTTAACTGATGTGTAATCGTGAAGTTTGATTTACCAAAACATGGGTTTTGTAAAGGTATAGCCGCTTTAATAACTAGCGTTGAAATTGCTCTGAATATCTGCTTCAGTAAAAGAGGGTTCTTTTAGTCCTTGCCTCACGCAGAATATACATTCTTGGCCTCCTGTATCAACTTATCCTACGATATATCGGAAAAGATAAATTTCTCGGCCTTCTTGATCACCATTTTATTCCTTACAATATTTCAGATGTCAATTCTAGACCCCTTTACGAAGCTTATGATACGTTACATTGTTTGATATGAATCAAGAAATGGGATAAAATAAACAGTAAACCAAGATCTATTTCATGTTTTCTTATTCAGGTATTAGAAGTTATGGGATATTGAATAAACATTATTATTAATGTTAATTAATTCGCAAGATGTCATAGTAATCGGACAAATTAATTCGAATATTCTCCTTCTAATAGAAATGATTTTTTGTTATTGAAATCAGATAGTTTTTGTTGGTTCATTTAGGGGTTATGCGATATCGTGGTGGTGTAGCCTCTTTACTTGGGTGTGTGTGGAATCTGTTAACCTGTATCATTGTGATGGCTGTACTAGTGCGTTTACTTGTAATTTGGGAGGGCGTGGTGGTGCAGCGGTCAAGCTGTTGGCTTCTCACCAAGGTGTACAGGGTTCGATTCCCGGTCAATGCATGTGAGATTTTTGAAGTGAAATGCCATATCCTGTGGTTCAGATTCCACGTAAAAAGGAGGTCCCATGGCTCATGATAGCATGAATAACGGTCACGTGAAACTAAAAACTTCATTTTACTTGTAATTGGGGCTAGGATTCTGGTAGGAGGTGACCGTCATCTTAATTGAGTTGTTTTCGATCCTTTTCGGGGCTTTGTGACATCGTGGTCATGTAGCTCCGTCTACTTGGGTGTGTGTGTAGAATGTTGTCTGATAACCTGTGTTGTTGTGATGTCTGTACTAGTGTGTGTATTTGTAATCGATGTAGGATTTTGGCAGGAAGCGGTCAAGTTCTTACGTTAGGTACCATCCCTCTTTTCTGGAGTAGAAGTGGGAAACCACGAAAAAAAAACTTCCAGGATGGCTGGGGTTGTAATCGAACCCACCTATTATCAATGTTGTTTCACGAGGCTGAGTGTACCCCGTTCCAGCCCCCAGACCAGAATTACAATTCTTGGCAGACCTGGGAATCGAAACTGGGCCTCCGCGGTAACAGCCAAGAATGCTAGCCACTACACTACGAGGTGGACAATCTTAATTGAGGTACTATTCCGGCATTTTCCTGGAACAGAAGTGGAGAGCTACTGAAAACCACTTGTAGGATGGCTGAGGTACCACTTCTTCTCAGGTCTACCTCACGAGAATAAGCGTACCCCGTTCTGTCCATAGACTAGAATCAATTTCTTGACTGAGCCGGGAATCGAACCCGGATAACAGGGGTGACAGCTAAAAATGATAATCACCAGGGAACTGATTTATATGTACTAACAATTAGTGAATTATGTACATATATATTCAGTTATTTTTATTGAAACATGGAATTATATATAAACTTAAAATTACAAAGAAACTAAACATAGTAGATCTACTTGAAACAGATAGTTACACGTCCCATTTTAATATCAATATGATCTTTGAAGAATGCTCAATATTTTATTCTCTGTAAATAAAACAATGGATTACAAAATGTTCTTGTAACTGCTGGAAAGTGAATCTTCCCCTATTGTCTCTAAGGACAGATTTATATTGACTGAAACTGCGTTCAACATCAGAAGAGGTATTGGGAGCATATTTGAACTCCACAATGTCTGCTGGCGTTGAATGGAACGTTAACTTTATCTTAAATCTCCCCACAAAATGGCAGCAACATTTCCTATTGCTTCATATCCAGGGTTCTTTGAAAGTACAGTGTCCATCTTCAATTTTGCCAAATCTGCAACTTTACCTGTACCATGATTTAATTTTTAAATATACAGTAGATCTTTAAGTTATTTCTCCATTATTGACAGGACTGCTAATGAACAAGAATTTAATATTTTCTAGCCGAAATATGGACTATATTGATTTTAATGATGAAGAATATGAAACCTATGTGCTAAAATTCCAAATATGGAAAAATATGGAAAATAAATACTCCACGTTTTAACTCCACACGCCATGATTCGTAAGGATAATACAAAATATAATTCAGTTTAGCTTCGTAAATAGATATGTATGTATTTACATAGAAATCCGTTCTCTGATAATTATCCCCCAGGGGCTCACATCTAGTGGGACGTGGGTTGGCGACCACGGGGCCCCAGCTGAGTCCGGCATTGCTTCCACTTACTTGTGCCTGGCTCCTCTCAGTCTTCTTTCCTGTCGACCTCACTTGGTCAACTCTTGTTCTCTTCCGACCCTGACGGTATTGGGGTATTAGAGGCGTAGGCAGTCTCTTCCTTTCCCGCCTTAATTGGCCCTTGTCTCATCTTTTCTGATACTCTCCTTCTGCGAGGGGTCAGCCTTCTTTTTCATTTCCTTTTACCTCCTGCCTTGTACTCAAGGCCCTTAAGGAGGCAGGGTGTATGTAGCCCCACCACTTCTGGTGCACCCTAGATATTGCTACACCGTCAGGGGCTCACGGCTGGTGAGTTCGGGAGTTGGCGACCCCGAGGGATTCCTGAGCTGGGTCCGGTTTACCCCTTTTGTCCTTTACCTGTGAGCCGGACCCTCTCCTCATTCACTTTCTTATCTGCCTTTCATGGCTCTCCTTCCTTCCAAGTCCCTCAATCCGCATTCTTCGAGGGTTGAGGGCATTTCTTTTCCTCATGTCCTTTATTTGCCTTATTCTTCTTTTGTTTTCCATTTCTTTTTCTAGTATATAAGTTATTAGTTAGTTTTAGTTATAAGTTTACGTTTCATTTCCATCTTCACCATCACCCAAACGATTAGGGGCCGATAACCTAGATGTTAGGTCGTTTAAAACAACAATTATCATCATCATCTGATAATTACTATATCTTGAGATGGACCTTAAATCATCTTGGCATGTTGCTTCAAATACTGTATAAGCAAATCAGTTCAGCTGTCTCTCATACCAAGATGAGGTTTTGTTCCATTAACCACCTCCTATGACCTAAAGGTGTAGGCAGAACTTATAAACATTCACAATAACTAAAAAGAAAAACATGAAGGGACAAAATAATAATTACAATACTGATTTTCTTACATAAGTCACGAGTGTAAAACAGAACTTGTTGTGTTATGTGCTGTGAATTTACAAGACGAAGGCTAATTTTATTTATTACCCTCGATGGTTTCGTAACTGCTAACCCCGTAGCGAAGTGGCTAGCAATTTTGACTGTCACCGTGATGGTTCGGGTTCGATTTCCAGCTCTACCAAGAAATGTAATTCTGTTCTAAGTGCTGGAATGGGGTTCACTCGGCTTCGTGAGGCAGAACTTAAATAGGTGGGATCGATTTCCCCCTCAACAATACTAGAAGTGGTTTTACGTGGTTCCCCACTTCTACTCCAGGCAAATTCCAGAGTGGTACTTATATTAAGGCCACGACCACCTCCTTCCCAATCCCTAGCCTAAATTAAACATACAGACACTATTACAGACATTACAATTAAAAAGAAATCCGCACACACCTAAATACACAAGGCTACATGATCACGATGTCGGTAGTTGAGTTATTGATTCTAATTGGGGCTTTGCGACATCGTGGTCATGTATCCCCATGTACTTAGGTGTGTGTAGAAGTTGTCTGATAACCTGTGATTCTGTCATGTTTGTACTACTTTGTGTACTTGTAATCAAGTGGGGCGTGGTGCCACAGCGGTCAAGCTGTCGGCCTCTCAACAAGGCTGACCGGGTTCGATTCTCGGTCAATGTACGTGATATTTTCGAAGTGAAATGCCATGTCCTGTGGTTCGGATTCCACGTAAAAGTGAGGTCACGTGGCTCATGATCGCGAGATTAACGATCACGTTAAACTACAAGCTTCCTTACTTGTAATCAAGGCAGGATTTGGGCAGGAAACGGCCGTGGCTTTAAGTTAGGTGCCATCTCAGCATTTGCCTGGAGGAAAGGTGGAAAATCACTTCCAAGATGGCTGAGGTAGGAATCGAACCCGCCTCTCCTCAGTTCTGCCTCACGAGGCTGAGTATATCTCATTCGAGCCCTCAGTCCATAATTAAATTTCTGTGCAGACCCGGGAATCAAACCCGAGCCTTTGATCCACTGCCCAGTAAACTGAGAGCGATCAAGGGAACTACTCGTGTGTGGCGGAGCTCTTTCCGGTCACGGAGAGAGTCCGTCATTTTGTGTAGGCTAAGGATAGGTCATACAAATCCACCCACTCGTATCTGTTGAGAAGGGAAGGACCCCCCCCCCCCCCCCACACACACACACTTTGTACCTGTGGAGTAGTTTTCACCGTGGCCCACATTTTCACAGAGTGTGTGGATCTTGCTGACTTACGAAGAAACCTTGGTTTGCAGATGACACTCAAACTTATATTAGCCGATGACGCGGTGGCTGCTGATCGCGTTATCCGCTTTATAAGTGAGAGTGGGTTAGGGCCAGCAATCTAATTTTTTCAGTATAAATTGACTCAACGACTTGTTCGTTTTTAGCCTATTTTCAATTTTGAGAAAATAGGCTTATGAGATCACCTTTTGTCCGTGTGTGTGTGTGTGTGTGTCCTAATAAAATCTAAACGGCTGGAGCGATTTCAATGAAACTCGGTAAGTTCATAGCACTATTCCCGGCGACCTCGACCGTGCCCTTCAAATTTTGTTACGTCTCACCAATCCAACATGGCGGCTGTGCGAAATATTTCACTAGCATTCAATATCTCCGAAACTACAATCGATATCGCCCTGAAATTGTGTACGGTGATAAAGGGCACTACTAGAAGTTCACCTATGGGACTTTCAAAAACCTGGTGACTACAAAACCAACATGGCGAATTTGAGACTTTTAAATAGACTTTTCTCGCGATTTAACAATCCAAATGTAATGAAACTTGGTGCAGCAAATGTTTATACACATTGTAATGCTCTGGAGTCTAATTTAGTTCAATTGTTTACATAACCTCAAATGGCGGCTGTGCAAAATATTTCCTTGACATTCTATATCTCCGAAACTATTACAGATATCACCCTGAAATTTTGTACGGTGATAAAGGGTACTGATACAAGTTTATCTATGTAACGTTCATAAACCCGTAAAGTACAAAACGAACATGGCGGCCATGCGAATTTGAAATATTTTAATAGACTTTTCTCGTGATTTAACTCTCTGAGCGCAGTGAAATGTGGTACAGTAAATGATTTTGCAGATTGTAATGCACTGCCATCTAATTTAATGCAATTGTTTACATAACCTCAAGATGGCGGCTGTGCGAAATTTTAAAATTAAGTTATTTCTTGTGTCGTAATTATGCGATCAAAGTGAAAGTTTGAATAATGAACCTAGGCAATAATTGTCCTTGAATGGTACATAACTCTATGGCCTATACATATAACAATCTTAAATGGCGAGCTTCCGAAATATTTAGACGGTTCTCAATATCTATGAATCTTTTACAGCAACCAAACTATTTTTTTAATGTTCATAGAGACTATGAACATATGTTCACCTATAGGACTTCAGTAACCTGGTGAGCACAAATCCAACATGGCGGCGACGCGAAGTATAAATATTTAACTGGACGTTTCTCGCGAATTAACTATCCGAGTGCCGTGAAACGTTGCACGTTAATTGCTTATACAAATGTTGATCCACTGGCATCTAATTTATTTCAATTGTTTGCATAATCACAAGATGGCTGCTGTGCGTAATTTTAAAATCTCGTTTTTACTTCTTGTGTTCTAATCATGCGATTGAAGTTTGAATACCACACGAACACAATAATATTAATGTAATAGTACAAAAATAAAAATCCAACCTGGCGACAATCTGAAATATTTAGATGGTTCTTAATATCTACGAATACGTTACAGCAATTAAACTGAAATTTAGTGTGTTGATAGTGGCAATTAATATGAGTAGGATATATGAAAATAGGCTGTATAGTTCTTCACGGAACTACTTGTTGAATGATAATGTTTTGTTTTTCCGTAATTTTGTTTATTTTTATAATTTTTAATTTTTATTTATTTTTTGTTTTTGTTGTATTAATTTTTGGTCTTTTTAAATTTAGGCGTCCACCTCAAAATTTTAAATTCAATTCCAAATTTGTATTCTATAATTTGTGTTAAGAGGGGCAGATGACCTCCTAGTTCCGCCCCATAAAATAACAATAACTAACATAAACTCGAGCCTCCGCGGTGACAGCCAAGAATGCAAGGCACTACGCAACGAGGTGGACTAAACGACTACAAGCACGGGTTGTAAGCATTGCCGCATTGAGGCACGTGTGCGCTGTGAATGCATCACTGTTTTGCTCCTTCCTTGTTATTGGAGCCTAGAGTGTACTTTGCTATGCACACTGCCATTAACACCACGGTGTATTGGAACTGGGAATGTTTGTGTTGGAAGCATGGAAGACGGAGCACTCACGATTATCTACAGTACGTTATTTTGTCAGTGCTAGATGTGGTGTGCAAATACAGATAGGGCAAAGCTCGTCCATTATAATTACTTTGAAATGCTTTCCATGTGAATTCAGTATTGCATTTTTTTAGCGTATGGCTTTCAGTGCCGGGAGTGTCCGAGGACAAGTTCGGCTCGCCAGTTTTGTAGCTGCTTCGAGACGGGCACCCAATGGGTGAGCTATAAGTACCGTTGGGGAGGAAAGTTGGAATGGAAGGACGAGGAATTGGAAGGTAGCGGCTGTGGCCTATAGTTAGGGACCAACCCCGGCATTTGCCTGGGAGGAAGATGGGAAACCACAGAAGACCATCTTCAAGATTGCCGGCGGGGGGATTCGACCCTCCTCGCCTCCTGAATGAGAGCGACTGCCAGCAGTCATGCCGTAACGACCACGGCTAACTCACCCGGTAGTATTGCAATCAAGCTTGTCGACAGAATGAGGAAGCGGTTTCTAGAGCGGAGAAATAGAAGTAGATTCATAAGTAGTCCATCCGTAGACAGTGCTATTTTCCTATTCTGATACTGGACAATGACATGGCCAGGCCGGAGACAGAATGATATATAGCACCCTTTTGGAGTATTTATAATAATCACGATAGTTTAAATGCAAGAGACCTATGTTATTAGTAATTTATTCGCACGTTTAAGACATCGCCCCTTCCCATCATGACAGAATTTTGGAAGTAGTATAAATCGCGATACATTACACTACGAAATTCTCCTGGACACAAAATGGCAGCATCTATGACGTCATGAACGGCACTAAAGTTTTGAACGTTGCATACATACTGAATTGAATGTGTCAATAAGGCTTGACATACAAACACAAACCTAACCTAGGGATTACGTCTTAGACCCCATTGGTTTCAAGTTGTTGTCTTTCCGCCGACCATCGAACCCAGACGAAGAACGTATGATATACATCGACTAGATTATTTTCACAGTAAATGCATAGAGAACTCCATACTTTGGTCATCCGGTAGAGGTAACTCCGAAAGTAGCCATGGCCAGTCAACATCTGAGTCCGATAGTAATTGATCTCTCCATGTATCCTGGTTATCCACTCAACCAAACTCGGTATAATAATATTACTAATATTAATAATAATAGTAATAATGGTGTTTGGCCCCCAGAGAGACTATGCGCAAGTCTCTGCATTTGAAATCCCTGGATGACACGCGCGTCGTAATGATCAAATTATGATGCACGTGTCACAAACACCCAGTATCCGAGCTGGAGAAATCAACCATTGTACATTGCAATCTCAGATTCCTGCTAGGAAACAGCTACGTTCTCAATCATTTTAGTTGCAATTACAAAATTAAGTAAATGACCTAAAAATGACAGTTTAGAATCGGATTGGGAGGACCAAATTCATGATCCGGCTCCTTGAGGACCATTTCATGTGGAAGTCCAGCCTAGGAGGACCAATATGTGTAGCGGATGACCGTAACTTCCTTAGGTAGCTCGAGTATTGGAGACAATAGTGGACTGTATATTTGATGTTAGTGGTGGTCAGTAATAGAATTGCATATGCCCAGTTTGATGCATATACATCTGTGCCAGCTGCTTATTATACATGGAGATCTGGCCGCTGTTGGCATTTATTTCTATGGACTTGGATGTCACACACATTACGTAAATGAATAGATTGCATTTATAAAGGAACAAATAACTACCACATTTATTTAGTGCTTATAGTACACTTCTAATGATGATCATATGGGTAGATAGGGTTACAAACGAAGAGGTATTAAAACTAGTGGGAGAGATGTTTCTGGCGACTGCTAATGAAGAGAAGAGATAGGTTGGTAGGACACATACTGAGACACCCAGGAATAGCAAGCTTAGTTATGGAAGGAAGGGTCGAGGGCAAGAACTGTAGGGGTAGACCAAGGTTAGAATATGTTTAACAGATTGAATCAGATTAGGGTGTGGTAGCTATGTAGAGATGAAACGATTAGCTCAGGACAGGGAGGCCTGGAGGTCTGCATCGAACCAGTCAAACGACTGATGACTCAAACAACAGTACACTTCTAACCAGATGTGGTCTCTTGTTGCTGTATGAAGCAATTACCTTGCATGGTAGCATGTCTTGAACAATAGGCCGTACATCGCTTGTGAACGTAGGGAATCTAGACTTAAATAGTTTTATGATACTATTCCCATAATTTATATGGAATGATAATATTCTATAACTAATCTTATGTTAGTGTAAGATTGTACTGCGTGAGAGCAGGTTTTCATATCGGCTATTCCCCTTCTGCTTTAGGAAGCCATGTCTTCTTGTACAGGGGCCGATAACCTAGCTGTTAGGCCCCTTAAAACAACAATTATCATCATCATCATATCTTCTTGTACAGCAATCATAATCTCCACCCTGTTTCGGAATCCATATAATTCTCTTGTACTAACAGCCTCCCTGGTCTTAATCACACCGGCTTGTATGGGAATAAGGAGTGCTGCGATCTTGCGGCTAATGTTGAATTAGCCTTCTGGCCAGCACAACGTATTGTACCATTGACACAAACATGAACAGCTGGCCCTAGCCGTATTAGCTGCAATATTTACACACCATTGAGGGGTAGAGCTATGCCTTCCTGTCGTAGACAATGACCATGATAGTCCGTTTCCTTATTGTCGTATTAATGTAATAAACTATTTATTGTTACGTAAAGTCAATATTTAGTACATTCAAACCGTACGGGTTTCGGTCACAATGCGACCTTCAGCGTGGTATAGGATGAGTAACTGTGTAGTACCATACCAAAAGTTCACAAAGTAAAATATAAAAAAAAAAAAAAAAACCAGATCTGTTACAATAATTTTGTTAATAAAGCATTAAAAAAATCTTGGAAGACAGCGTTGAAATGAGAGTATATGTGAAAAATATGTAATGTACAGTATGTTGAATAAGTTAGGTTACACAAATTATGCTTGATGTGTATTTGCCAGGTATTGTAGAGAAAAGTCGCCTCCGTAGCGTAGCGGTCAGCATGGTTAGCTGCCGCCCCGGAGGTCCTGGGTTCGATTCCCGGCTCTGCCACGAAATTTGAAAAGTGGTATGAGGACTGGAACGGGGTCTACTCAGCCTCGGGTATTCCAAATGAGTAGAGGGGGGGTTCGATTCCCACCTCAGCCATCCTCGAAGTGGTTTTCCGTGGTTTCCCACTTCGTCTTCGGGCAAATGCCGGGATGGTACCTTCTTCAAGGCCACGGCCGCCTCCTTCCCTCTTCCTTGTCAATCCATCCTGCCCATCCATTACCTTCCCTCATGAGGCCCCTGTTCGCTTTGCAGGTGAGGCCGCCTGGGCGAGGTGCCAATCCCACCTCACCAGTTGTATCCACTCCGATTCGATGTTCCCAGCTCTAGGACACTGCCCGTAGAGGCGGTAGTGGTGAGTTCCCTCGCTGAGTCCGTGGGCTCCACCAACCTGGAGGGTAAACGACTAAGAAAAATAAGAAAGAAAAATTGTAGAGGAGAACTTTGGAACTGTTGAGAAATTTATCTGTTGTGTAGTACATATTTTCACATAAACATCTCCTAATTTCTACGCTGTTTTTCAAGACATTTGTTTATGATTTATTAACAAAATTATTGTAACAGATCTGTTAATTTTTAAATGTTGCTTTGTGAACTTTTGGTATGGTACTACTCAGTAACTCATCCTATACCACGCTGAAGGAGGTCACAATGTCACCGAAACCCGTACGGTTTCAATGTACTAAATATTAACTTTAGGTAAAAATAAATAGCTATTTATAAAATTATGTAACTTAATTTTCTTATACAATTGTGAAAATACTCTTACGTTGATCCAATTTCAGTTTGGTCACAAGCAATTCTTTATTTATTTAATTGCTCTATTCATTGCTCGATGTTCCGCACCTTGAAAAAAACAATAGCTAACTGACAAACTTTATTCCTTATTGTGTTTGATGTAATATAGTTTTATCGATAATTTAAGTTATGTTTAGTACATTAACATCCCCCTTTATGTGAGACTGTGGCTTAACCTTGTGCGTCTCATGGCGCAGCGGATAGCATAACTGGCTGTCATGCTTGAAATCTGGGTTCAATTTCCGGCTCTACCAAGAAATTTAGTTCTCGTCTGAGAGCAAAACTGAGAGAAAAAAAAAAATAGTTCCATTCCGACGCCAGCCTTCCTAGAAATGGGTTTTCTAGGTTTCCCACTCCAAACAAATGCCGAAATGGCTCCCAACGCACGATCATGGCCACCTTCTTCCCTATCATCACTTGAATTACAAATACACACACACTCGACTACAAACACCACACTAGCACCGGTTATAAAACATATTCTACACTCGCCCAAAGTACACAGAGCTAAATGACCGCTGTATTTAAGCCCTTCAAATGAAACAACAACAACAACGAACTCGACATCATTATATTTAAAATACATATTCTTCACTGAGAGACAATTTTAACTTTTATAGATAGAGTATTTTTTCATCTGAAGATTTGACATTGTGGGCTTTAGCCTGATGGTTCTGACGCCTGTCCGAAAAACTATCTTATTGTGGTGTCTATATCATTGTGTGCATTTTGTGGTTGCAAATAAAATTATTGAGGATGTGGCTGTTTCCGTAAGTAAGGTATGATTATGATATGTGCCATGTCCAACAGAATAAGCACTAGACTTATCAAAGAGCATAGTGTGACTCCTGATGGGTAGGCAACTCACCATTTACTTTTGCTGGGTGGGTAACAGCACTTGTAGGTGCTAATCATGGGAAAGTAATCAGTGTTTTACTGTCATTTGGTTGTTGTTATTATTATTATTCATATTTGGAGATTGGAACTTCTTGGCCATTAACGCTATGTATTTGGGTGTGTAGAATATTTGTTTTAATCAGGATAGTCAAGCCTCGGCATCAAAAAAACAACAAAAATATTTCTGGAAATGTTGATTTTTTAAACATTCTGTTCTGACTTCTTAAAATTAAAAATTCACACACCTTGTTAGAATTTTTGATTGTGGTGATGATTTCTTAGGAAGGCAGTTTGATTATAATACTGTGTTATTCACCTTTCAGTGAAATATTATTGTGATGTTCTTTCCTTTGGAGAAAATCCAATGGAATAGCCATGCGCATTAAGTCGCGTTCTAGGACTGTGAGCAGAAGGTATACACACATCAAAAAAAGTTTTGCATCACCTCGGTTCCAAGAGTTCCGGAACCGTTAAATACAAAGGGAATAGAGATCAACACAAACAACATTTCAGCTCGTTTTATTGCTCATGAGACCCACACATTGCATGTTGTACCATCATACAGCTAGACTTTCAGCATTTGTGGTCCAGATTGCAGTACACACCACTACCTCTAATACCCAGTAGCACGTCCTCTTGCATTGATGCATGCCTGTATTCGCCGTGGCATACTATCCACAAGTTCATCAAGACACTGTTGGTCCAAATTGTCCCACTCCTCAACGACAATTCGGCGTAAATCTCTCAGAGTGGTTGGTGGGTCAAGACGTCCATAAACAGCCCTTTTCAACATATCCCAGGCATCTTCGATAGGGTTCATGTCTGGCGAACATGCTGGCCACTGTAGTCGAGCGATGTCGTTATCTTGAAGGAACGCATTCACAAGATGTGCACGATGAGGTCGAGAATTGTCGTCCATGAAGACAAATGCCTCTCCAATATTCTGCCGATATGGTTGCACTATGGGTCGGAGGATGTCATTCAGGTATCGTAAAGCCGTTTCGGAGCCTTCCATGACCACCAGTGGCGTACGTCGGCCCCACATAATGCCACCCCAAAACATCAGGGAACCACCACCTTGCTGCACTCGCTGGACAGTGTGTCTAAGACGTTCAGCCTGACCAGGGTGCCTCCAAACACGTCTCCGACGATTGTCTGGTTGAAGGCATATGCGACACTCATCGGTGAAGAGAACGTGATGCCAATTCCGTGGGGTCCATTCAGCATGTTGTTGGGCCCATCTGTACAGCGCTGCATGGTGTCGGGGTTGCAAAGCTGGACCTCGCCATGGACGTCGGGAGTGAAGTTGCGCATCATGCAGCCTATTGCGCACAGTTTGAGTTGAAACACGACGTCCTGTGGCTGAACGAAACGCATTATTCAACATGGTGGCATTGCTGTCAGGGTTCCTCCGAGCAGCAATCCGTAAGTAGCCGTCATCCACTACAGTAGTAGCCCTTGGGCGGCCTGAGCGAGGCCTGTCATTGACAGTTCCTGTATCTCTGTACCTCCTCCATGTCCGAACAACATCGCTTTGGTTCACTCTGAGACGCCTGGAAACTTCCCTTGTTGAGAGCCCTTCTTGACACAAAGTAACAATGCGGACGCGATCGAACTGCGGTATTGACCTTCTAGGCATGGTAGAACTACAGACAACATGAGCAGCGTACCTTCATCCTGGTGGAATGACTGGAACTGATCGGCTGTCGTACCCCCTCCGTCTAATAGGCCCTGCTCATGCATGGTTGTTTACATCTTTGAGCAGTTTTAGTGACATCTATGAACAGTCAAAGGGACTGTATCTTGGATACAATATACACAGTCAACGTCTATATGCCGGAGATCTGGGAACCGAGGTGATGCAAAACTTTTTTTGATGTGTGTATGTTCGGAGATCAAAGGTTCTAATTCCATTCCAGCCATGGCTGCGGCCACTGTAAATTAGGTTCTCTCTCCGGGACTCGAGACAAATGTTGGGGTGGTACATTATTTCTTTACGGACAAATAACCTGGATGTTTCGCCCTTTCAAACCAATCACCACCATTTCAATTTCTGGAGCATCTATTTAAATCCTAATTTCAGTTACACAAACTCAGGCATTTAACACAGTGTAGTAGATAAATTAAATACACACGTAAGCGGGGCTGATGATCAAGACGCCTTCAAGTCACTTAAATGAACTAACAACTGATTCCTCTGATTTCTTAAGCTTGAGAGATTACACACCTTTTCCGAATTACTATAATCGTCATGATTAATTTGTTAACTTCGAAGCCATCTGCACCACATGATACTATGAAACAGGAGCGAATTCAGGTGGGAGGAGCAAAGAGTGTTGTGACCCTCCATCACAACTTTGGTGAAATAAAAAATCCACAGCCTGCTTCCAGTCGACCGACCGGGTCAGGGATGGAATGAATGAAGCCGCCATCTAGCGACGAGGACATGAACTGTGCTGGCTGCCGAAGCCTGTCGTACTCCTCTGAATCAATGATTGACAAATGAAATGATAGTGGAGAGTGTTTCTGGGATGAAATTTTTGGCAGGGAAAACCGGAGTACCCGGAGAAACGCCTGTCTGCCTCTGTTTTCTCCAGCACAGATCTCACATGGAGTGAGCGGGATTTGAACCACGGACCCATTGATGAGAGACCGGTGTGCTGCTGCCTAAGCAACTGAGGCTTCACCACTGATGATGTACCATATTTTAAAAAATACGAAAGAGACATGCAAAAATTAGTGCTCACCTTTCTTTTTTAGATCTGCGAATCAAATATGAATTGTCCACCTCATGGTGTAGCGGCTAGCGTTCTTGACTGTGGTCTGGGTTCGATTCTCGGCTCTACCAAGAAATTAAAATCTGGTCTGAGGGTTGGAACGGGGTAAACTCAGCCTCGTGAGGCAAAACTGAGAAGAGATGGTTCGATTCCCACCTCAGCCATCCTGGAAGAGGTTTCCCTTTTTTAGGCAAATGCCGGGTGGGTTCCTAACTTAAGCCACGACCACCTCCTTCCCAATCCTTACCAGAATTACAAATACACATACTAACACAGCTATCACAACAACACAGGTTATCAGACATATTTCCACAGGCACCCAAGTACACGGGGCTAAATGACCAAATTGTCCAAGCTCCTCATATGAAACAAACACAACAACAAACTATAACAAATATGAATTTATTTATGCACCTCTCTATAAATAAAGTGGTGTAGCCGCTACCACTCGTGGCTGTTTACTCAAAAGTCCGGGTTCGATTCCCGACTCTGCCAAGAAATGTAATCTGGTCTGATGATTGGAGCGTGGTAAGCTCAGCGTTGTGAAACCAAACTGGGAAGAGGCAAGTTCGATTCCCTCCTCAACCACCCTGGAAGTGGTTTTCAATGGTTTCTAACTTAAAGCCACGACTGCCTCCTTCCCATTCCTCACCTGAATTACAAATTGTGATGGCTGTTCTTGTGCGTTTGTAAATTGGGGGGCAGGATTGAGAAGTAGGTGGCTGTTGCCTTAAGTTTGGAACGACAGTATACCGGTATTTGCCTGGAGTAGAAATGGGAAACGACAGGAAATCACTTCCAGGGTTGCTGAGATGGGAGCCGAAACCTCCTCTTCTTAGTTGTGCCTCACGAGGCTGAGTGTACTCCCTTTCCTGCTCTCAGACAAGAATTAAAATTTCTTGACAGAGATGGGAAACGAACCCGAACTTCAAGCGTGGCAGCCAAAAATGTTAACTACGACACCACGAGGTGGTCAGAAAAAGCACAACGTTCGCCTTGGAACTGAGCTTCCGCTCGGATTCGTGATCCGGCATGGATGAGTGGGTTGTCTTTAACTGTAGGCCCATTAATTATCTGTGATAATATACATTGCTTCTCACTCCATGTGAGATCTGTGCTGGACAAAACGGAGGCAGACAGGTTTTTCTCCGGGTACTCCTGTTTTCCCTGTCAGCAATTTCATTCCAGCAACACTCTCCACTATCATTTCATTTCATCTGTCAGTCATTAGTCGTTGCCTCAGAGGAGAGCGACAGGCTGTGGCAGCAGGCACAGTTCATGTCCTCGCCGATAGATGGGGGCTTCATTCATTCCATCCCTGACCTGGTCGGTCGACTGGAAGCAGGCTGTGGATTTTCATTATACATTGCAATACTGTTTACTCATTATAAAAAGATACGTAATGCAGGTAAAAATAAATTAATCTGAGACTGGCCGCTTGGCTTCGAAAGGGCAAATGCAAATAAAAAATAGAAAATAATATTCTATTTTTATTTACATATATGTTGAAAAATAAAAAATACATACGTATATTGAATAAAATCTTTAGAAATTGTGTGCTGGTTGGTAGTTCATAACCACTGTCTAATATTTGTTGTTGGCTTCCTTTCAGTGCATAATTCTAAGTAGAACACTCTTCAGGGTGAAAGGTACAAGATCACCTGGGTAGTGGCCAAGCAAGGTCCAACAGCCTGTCAGTAGTTACCCCAACATTACAAACTAGTCGACATCGGGTACGAAAAGCTATTCACAAATATAATTAAATATGTATCCTTTACAGTACATGATTCAATGATTCAATTCAAAAATAAAATCAAACACGGATACAGATAGGAATTTTTAAAGTGACTTGTTGAAAAATATCACATTCCAAAGCACTTTAATGTAATTATCGAGCCGGAATGTACGGCACAGTATGTTAAAGGTTGTCTTTGAAAAACCAAAAGGGGCTTGCCGATTGCATGAGTGACGGTCTCGATTTGATATCTCTAATGGTATATTAAAAATCCCCTCAAACACCATGAAGCCACAACAGCTAAAGCTACAGTATATTGTAATTATTATTATTATTATTATTACTATTACTATTCCTATTCACAGTGACTTCTCTGTGTAGCGGAGTGGCTTCGGTGGCGTATTTGGTAGCATGCTGAACTTCTATGCCCAAGATCGCGGGTTCAAATCCGGCCGAAGTCTTTTGATTTTTAGGAGCGTTAAAATCCCTCAGTATGCCTTCCTTCGGATGGAAAGTAAAGCCGGTGGGCCCATGTACTAGATTTATGGCATGTAAAAGAACCTTCCACTAACTAAACTTGTGTGAAGCAAAATTTGTAGGTTAGGTTTGATCAATGCTCTCAAGTTCCAACGTTCGTCACCAGGCGCTGGTTGCGATGGAATCTAGTAGTAGCCAAGTTCACAGCTAGGTGTCGTGGACGGCAGCATTTGGTATCGAAAGTGGGAACTAGCGAGTTCCTCTCATGACTTGGCCGGCCAGCGCACCGAGCTTATGCCTCCCGTTGACTCATCACTCCCCGCTCGGCATAGCATAGCAATAAGAACAGAATAACACTTGGCTCAGTTGTTCAGAACTGCGAGGTGCGTGTTGTGTAACAGGAAATGATCAGTCAACGGGAGGCAGATAAGCTCGACGCCCTGGCCGGCCAAGTCATGAGAGGAACTCACTGTCCTTGAAAAGTCGATAGTCTGCAATCCTTGCTTGAATTAAAAACAGATAACACACACTAATACAGTCATCACAATTAACACCGGTTATCAGACAGATTCTACACACACCCAAAGTGCACGGGGATGCATAACCACTTTGTCGCTGCTCCTTAAATAAGGAACCAACCAACCATCTGTGTAGCACTGTGGGTGAATGCCATCCAGTGCCCTGCTCTAGCAATGAGCCTTCTCATATTATGATCGTATGCGGAAGTTCATGTGTTTTATTGAACTGTTTACTGGCTACTCGGCAATTTGTGAGACAAGGAAGGAAGACGTCTAATTCCCCAACATACATACAATCAATACAAAGTTCCTTTGTTCATGCTAAAATAGGATTCTATCAATGTATCGTCATAGATCTTGCATTGCCTTGACTCAAAATTATCTAAGCGATCAACATGCATAACCCATAGATCTATTGCAGTAAGAATGTCCTTATAAATAAATGTATGGATTTATAATAATAATAATAATAATAATAATAACTGGAGGTCCCGTGCGGGAACTCGTGCATGCGTATAAACCACCCGCTTGGCTTTATTGGTATGCGAGATCGACGCGACACAGTTCTGGGAGGGGATATAGTCTTTTTCATTTGTCAAATCGCATTTCCAATAGTTATGATATCAGAGTGTAATTCGTCACTGGTACGGGTAATCCTTTCTTTTGAATGTTCATTTGTTACGATCGATACTTCTGTGACTGGCTGCGTGGTGTAGCGGTGACGTTCTCGCCTGCTGTGCCCAAGGTTGCAGTTGTTATTTGAGGGTGCGTAAATGAGAGGAAGCCGTGTCAGTAGATTTAATGGCACGTTAAAGATCCCCTTTGGGCAAAATTCTGGTACCCCCGGCGTCTCTAAAAGCCTTAGTAGTTAAAAGGAGCGTAGAACCAATACCATTGTTATAGTTAACTTGTGAGCGCCCCATGTATATAGACCACCTGCTCGGCTTTACTATTACGCGGGCTGGACCCGACGCAGTCTGACAGGGGCTATCATCTTGTCTATTCGTTTAAACGATAAACAAATGCATATATTTCCGATGACATATCATGAAATACAAGATTTTTCCTGTACTATTGAGACGGTTTGGGAAATTTTGGTAAAAAGCCGCACCTTGTAACACTCCCTTGTTTAAGAGCTTGAATTTTGGTGAAACATACACCTTAGCTCCTGGCCATGGTAAGTGATTTTTAAAAGGCGTCAAAAATCACGACACGCATGTCATACGTTGTTGGCATGTTAAAGAACCCATTTGAATTCAGTAGGCCGTGTTCATAATGCCAAAGTTAATCTCGGGATTTTCCGCCAACACAAAAGTTTCTCCTTATTCTACTAGAAAGCGCCATAGTGTCAAGGAGCTTACTGTAGATATCAAACCTCCTTGACTTTCAAAGCACTCTAAGGAACAACAAATTTCGACTTGCAAGCTGCCCTCTGGGCGTCAAATAACAAAACTTGCACCCGGCACCCCAGGCCACACGATATTATTATATCGTTTTATAGATATAAAATGGTAATAATAATAATAATAATAATAATAACACTAGGTTCTTTATTGCTTTCCCCCAACTATTCAACAACCCGTTGAAACGTGAATAATACGGTATTATTAATAATAATGTTATTGGTTTCATCCCCACCCCTACACAGAGATCCCCCGGGGGCTCACTTCTAGTGGGCGTGGGTTGGCGACCACGGGGCCCCAGCTGAGTCCGGCATTGCTTCCACTTACTTGTGCCGGGCTCCTCTCCGTCTTCTTTCCTGTCGACCTCACTTGGTCAACTCTTGTTCTCTTCCGACCCCGACGGTATTAGGGTATCCGAGGCCTAGGGAGTCTTTCACTTTCCCGCCTTCTTTGGCCCTTCTCTCATCTTTCCTGATACCCTTCGTGAGGGGTCAGCCTTCTTTTTCTTTTCCTTTTACCTCCTGCCTTGTGCTCAAGGCCCTTAAGGAGGCAGGGTGTATGTAGCCCCACCCCTTATGGTGCACCGTAGATAATGCTACACCCTCAGGGGCTCACGGCTGGTGAGTTCGGGAGTTGGCGACCCCGAGGGATTCCTGAGCTGGGTCCGTTTTCCCCTTTTGTCCCTTACCTTTGGGGCGGACCCTCTCCTCTCTCCCCTCCCCTCTCCCCTCCCCTCCCCTCTCCTCTCCTCTCCTCTCCTCTTTTCATTATATTTACTTTCTCTTTAAGATTCCCGCACTGTTTTTGTTACTTGGTTCACCGTGTATCTAAATTCCCTTTTAGCGATTTTGTAAGGTATTTTTAATCTACGTTGCATTTTGTACGTATTTTGAACCTAGCCTTCATTTTGTGGGTATTTTTCAATCTATTCCTTTTGTGAATCTTATCGTTCTAATTTCCCTTTTGTAAGAACATTTTGTGAGTTGTTTCAATCTGAGTTCCTTTTTGTAAGTACTTTCCGTCTCACTTAATTTTCGTTCTGGTTTCAGTTTCATTATCATTTTCGCTATCACCCAGATCATTAGGGGCCGATAACCTAGATGTTAGGCCCCTTAAAACAACAATTATCATCACCTACACAGAGAAGTCACTGTGAATAATAATTAATATAATTTATTTTTTTATTTTTTTCTTTATTTATTTATTTATTTATTTATTTATTTATTTATCGTATGGCTTTAGTGCCGGGAGTGTCCGAGGACATGTTCTGCTCGCCTGAGTCTGTAGCTGCTTCCAGCGGACACTCTTAGGATCAGCTACAAGTTCCGTTTAATTTCAAGTAGTTCCAACTATCGCTACCAGATATCAATGATACCTAGTGGTGAACGTTGGAACTTTGATAGAGCGTTCTGACGAAATCTAACCTAACAATTTAGCTGCACATAAGTTTAGTCTGTGGAAGAATCTTTTACATGCCATAAATCTATGACATGGGCCCGCCGGCTTTACTTCCCCTCCGAAGGAAGGCATACTGAAGGATTTTTAACGCTCTTAAAAAATCCGACGACTTCGGCCGGGTTTGAACCCGCTATCTTGGGCACAGCAGTTCAGCATGCTACCAACTACGCCACTGAAGCCGCTATAATTATAATAAATGTCTGTAACAGAAAATTAGGATTCCTATACTCTTTAGTGTTAAATTCTATAATTTGGTAACTCTGCTGAGTTGTTCAGTGATGTATGGCAACAGCTTGCCACTTGCTAGCAGGCCTGTGTATTCATCGAGTCCAGCAGACCTCGTGCTGTTCACTCATCCACCCACTCTCACATCGCATCACATAGCATCGCCTCCGGCCGATAAACAGCTGACTGCTGCCGTCGAAGTAAATAACAGTTACACTCAGACGCGCGACGTTGTTCATTTGTATTCGAGTTGACACTACAGATACAAACTGGTGCGTGAACAATACATTTTTATTTGAGCGAGGCCATGCCTTCTCCCACTTGTAGCTGCTACCGTTAACTACTTCTTCATATCGACATCCGAGGCGTCGACACAGTGACAAGGGATGACAGTCTTGTAGACGTGACTGTGACTGGCCTTTCATATTTACCAGTCACACAATTACATGTTCTTAATATACAGAAACCAGACAGCAGTCATTCGAGCTGAAGGACATGAGAGAGAAGCTGATATTCAGAAAGTTTTTAGGCAAGGCTGCAACTTATCACCCATACTTTTCAATCTTTACATTGAACAAGCA
This sequence comes from Meconema thalassinum, assembly GCA_946902985.2. Classification (NCBI taxonomy): domain Eukaryota; kingdom Metazoa; phylum Arthropoda; class Insecta; order Orthoptera; family Tettigoniidae; genus Meconema; species Meconema thalassinum. Next base: position 240,704,602 of record OX336394.1, on the reverse strand, counting down.
ATGAAGGAAATTAGAGAAAAATGTAAAGTGGGAGTGAAGATTCAAGGAGAAATAATTTCAACTCTGAGATTTGCTGATGACATCGTCATCTTGGCCGATAAGCCTGAGGATTTGAATGAGTTTTTGAATGGTATGGACTCCGTCTTACGGAAAGAATACATAATGAAAATTAATAATTGTAAAACAAAAATACTAGAATGCAGCCGAAATAAATCAGAAACCTCTATGGACATCAAATTGGCAGGTGAAAAGCTGAAGGAAGAAGGAGACTTCTGTTACTTAGGAAGCAAAATAACCTGTGATGGACGAAGCAAAGAGGATATAAAAAGTAGGTTGGCTCAGGCAAGGAAAGCTTTTCTACAAAAAAGGAATCTGTTGACATCGAATATAGATTTAGATATTAGAAAGTCATTTTTGAAAGCCTTTGTCTGGAGCGTGGCGCTCTATGGAAGTGAAACTTGGACTACTGGTGCAGCAGAACAGAGGAGAATTGAAGCATTTGAAATGTGGTGTTACAGGAGAATAATGATCAGATGGGTAGATAGGGTTACAAACGAAGAGGTATTAAGACGAGTGGGAGAGGAGAGATGTTTCTGGCGACTGCTAATGAAGAGAAGAGATAGGTTAGTAGGACACATACAAAGACACCCAGGAATAGCAAGCTTAGTTATGGAAGGAAGGGTCGAGGACAAGAACTGTAGGGGTAGACCAAGGTTAGAATATGTTAAACAGATTGCCTCGGATGTAGGGTGTGGTAGCTATGTAGAGATGAAACGATTAGCTCAGGACAGGGAGGCATGGAGAGCTGCATCAAACCAGTCAAAAGACTGAAGACTCAAACAACAACAACAACAATATACAGTGCAACGGAACCTGACAGTGACCGTGCCGCGGAGAAGTTTCAATGACTCACACCATGCGCCGATTGCAACAGCGTGTCGGGAAGGCCTGGATGCTGTCATAGCATGTTTTACATACGCCACTGGCAAGATACCTTAATTGTGATAATTAAGACTTGCTTTGAAGTACTGTAGTCTACCTCGTATCCAGTGAACATGGTTAGGTATAGAACAAGACATTGAATTTCCTAGTGGAAAATTATATTCTCAAGAAGATGATGATGAAGATGAGGATGATGATGATGAAGATGAGGGTGAGGATGAAGATTTGTCCGTAAGTTTCAATGTCGTGCGATTTTTTACTTGTGAGGGAACTTCAGACAAAAATCAGTCAAAGCCAACTCCGTACAGGCCATGACGGCCCTGAGAGTAGTGGAAGGTAGAGGTTTCCACTTTTTGTGACATATGCACTAGATTGGATGGAGTTATCAGCTCCACGCCTGGCAGTTTCTGCTCTCAGGAATTACCCTGGTACTCATTTCTGGTGTAGGCTGAGTGAACTCCAGGGCTATTTGCGTTTCCGAACGTGGTAGTTTTGTTTCTAAAATCCAATACCTGGGCGGTAAACCTCAAACTAAAGGTTGACAGAAACAAGTCACGTACTGTGGAGGCTTTCGAGAACGAAATAACTGCACTGATACGAAATATCAGTGAGGATGAATTGCAGACAGTGTACCAAAACTTCCTACGTTGGTGCAACGTGTGTTAAGAAAACGAAGGACAGCATTTCCAGCAACTACTCTGAAATTCATGTAAGTAATTATGATTAATAAATAGTGTAAATGTGTTAAACTAGTTGGGGGCTACGCTACTGCTAGCGCCAATGCCTTGCTCGACACGCTGCTACACACAGTGCCCCGGCCGTCGCACGTTGCCTGCCAGGCTCCTTTCTATTGGGAAGGATCTCGCTGTATATTGGTTTACAATGGCCTCTTTACCATCTCTTGTCAAATGCAGTATTATACATTTGCATTTGTGTGTTGGCACAGGCTAGAGTAAAATGTGTCTTTTCATCGATGACTCATTCATGGCTGTGATTATATGGAAGCTACTGAGGTATGAGAGGAGCTGGGTAATGACATTTGGAGCACAGCTGTGCCAGTAGGTGTTGTGAAAGCTTCTACTCATAGGGTCAGTGCTGTTTTTCTGACTCAGTGAGGAAAGCAATGACAAATTACCTCACTCCTCACCTTGCCTAGTACACCTCAATATAGTGCTCCAGCCAGCCTCCGGCCTGACTGCCTAACAAACAAAATTGGCTTACACGGCCTTGTAAAGAAAACTCAGCCGATCTTACAGTATAAGGTTTTACCTAAATGCACTAAATCAGGGTCATCAGTTGGCTCTTAGCGACCGTGCCTAGACCACCGCTGGGGTAGTCAACCATGCACTACGTCCCCTTATATGAAGCGCAATTGCGTTTCTTTACTGCGAGAATTCAGAGCTCTTACAGATCTTCTCCTCTATACAGCAGACGATCTCAACGTTTTTGAGACTGTGAACACCACTTTCATGCCGTACCAAGTACGCGAGCACCCTTTAATAAATAAATAAAATTATTGTTAATAATAATAACGCAACAATTAATAAATTAAACCAGAAGCCTTATATGCAGCCGAAACATTGTCTCTCACCCCCCAGGGACCGCTTGAAAGGCTGGAGGTGAAGGAAAGAAAGATAATACGCAAAATCTTAGGCCCCAAATTTCATAACAAATTAATCCATGTCAGCAACGAAACTCTTTACCAAAAGACTGAAAAACCCTCGGACACAATAAGAAAACGGAGAATTGAATTTTATAGTCACATCCTCCGAATGAATTCAAATAGACTAACCAAAAAGATCTTTGACTACTTTCGTAATAAAAAACTAAACCTGTTTGGTTTAAGGAAACTGAGAAAGACCTCGTAGAACTCCAAATTACAGACACCATGCTCATGGTCAAATCAGCCAAAACCATCACCAAGGATAAGAAACAACGGTTCCATGTTAAAATCAAACAAAACCGTACGATCCACATCTCTGCCGAAGAAAGGGAAGCAAGGTCTCAAAGGATGAGGCAATACTGGGCCAAAAGGAATGCTCAACACAATAAAAAACAAGTAGTTCCGTGAAGAACTATACAGCCTATTTTCATATATCATACTTATGTTAATTGCCACTATCAACATACAAAATATCAGTTTGATTGCTGTAATGCATTCGTAGATATTGAGAACCGACTAAATATTTCGGATGGTCGCCATGTTGGATTTTATATATGTAGGTCCTAGAGTTATGTACTGTTACATGAAGATTATTGTGTACGTATACCATTCAAATTACAATCGCATGATTAGGACACAAGAAGTAAAAACGAGATTTTAAAATTACGCACAGCTGCCATCTTGTGGTTATGGAAATAATTGAAATAAATTAGATGCCAGTGGATTAACATTCGTATAAGGATGTACTGTTTCAAGTTTCACTGCACTCGGATGGTTAAATTGCGAGAAACGTCCATGTGAATATTTATTCTTCGCGTCGCCGCCATGTTGGATTTGTGATCACCAGGTTATTTAAAATCCTATAGGTGAACTTAAGTTCATAACCCCTATAAAAATTTTAAAAAATCAGTTTGATTGCTATAATAGATTCGTAGATATTCAGAGCCGTCTAAATATTTGGGATGGTCGCCATGTTGGATTGTTAAATGTATAGGCCAAAGAGTCATGTACCATTAAAGGAAAATTATTGCGTAGGTTCATTATTCAAACTTCCACTTCGATCGCATGATTACGACACAAGAAATAAAAACTTAATTTTAAAATTCGCACAGCCGCCATCTTAAGGTTATGTAAACAATTGAACTAAATTAGATACCATTGCATTACAATGTGTATAAACATTTCCTGTACCAGATTTCATTGCGTTTGGAACATTATATCGCGAGAAAGGTCTATTTAAAATTTTCAAATTCGCTTGGCCGCCACGTTCTTTTTGCAGTTAATCGGTTTTTGAAAGTCTTACAAATGAACTTCCAGTAGCGCCCTTTATCTCCGTACAAAATTTCAGGGTGATATCGCTAATAGTTTCCGAGATATAGAATGCCGGTGAAATATTTCGCACATCCGCCATCTTGTGGTTATGTAAACAATTCAACGAAGTTAGAAGTCGGTGCATTACAATGTGTATATGCATATACTGTACCAAGTTTTATTGCGTTTGGTTGGATAAATCGCGAGAAACTTCTATTTAAATGCCGCAAATTCGCGTGGCCACCATGTTGGTTTTGTAGTTATCAGTTTTTCAAAAGTCGCATAGGTGAACTTCTAGTAGTTCCCTTTATCACCGTAAAAAAATCCAGGGTGATATCGTTAATAGTTTCGGAGATATTGAATGCTGGTGAAATATTTCGCACTGCCACCTTGTTGGATTGGTTATACGTAACAAAATTTGAAGGGCACGGTCGGGGTCGCCCGAAATAGTGCTATGAACTTACCGAGTTTCATTGAAATCGCTCCAGCCGTTTAGAAGTTATTAGGGACACACACACACACACACACACACACAAGCCTCCGTGGCTTAGGCGGCAGCAAGCCGGCCTCTCACCGCTGGGTCCGTGGTTCATATCCCGGTCACTCCATGTGAGATCTGTGCTGGACAGAACGGAGGCAGACAGGTTTTTCTCCGGGTACTCCGGGTTTCCCTGTCAACATTTCATTCCAGCAACACTCTTCACTATCATTTCATTTCATCTGTCATTCATTTAATCATTGCCCCAGAGGAGTGCGTCAGGCCTCGGCAGCCGGCACAGTTCATATCCTCGCCGCTAGATGGGGGCTTCATTCATTCCATTCCTGACTCGGTCGGAGACTGGAAGCAGGCTGTGGATTTTTCACACACACACACACACACACACACACACACACACCTCACACACACACAGACACACGGACAAAAGGTGATCTCATAAGCCTATTTTTTCAAAATTGAAAATAGGCTAATGATCGATTTCATGTACCCCAAAGTTGGGAGAAACAAATCAAGAAGAATAACGCAACAAGCAGGTGCCTTTCCTTTTCATATCTCTCTGTCTCTCTGAAGTGCTGAAATAGCTATGTATTCTCCGCTCACCAGGCAGGATGCAACTGCTTGCATGACTCATGTGTATTAGATACATTTACGTGTATACAGTCGAGTCGAATCAGCATCTTTCGTGTTACTCATAAAACAGGGATGCTCACATATTTCTATTGTAGTTTGGCTGGTTGGTTGGTTCCTCAGTTCAGAGGCTGCGACAACGCGGTCATGTAGCCCCGTGTACTTTGGGTGTGTGTAGAATCTGTCTGATAACCGGTGTTAATTTTGATGACTGTATTAGTGTGTGTTATCTGTTCTTTTTAATTCAAGTAAGGACTGCAGACTTTTGAATTTTTCAAATAGTTCTACTTTTGCCGCCAAACGCCACCGTCGGCAACTACTAGTTCAGAACTTGGCTACTAGACGTCACCGCAGTCGGCTCTTGGCAACGAACGTAGGAACCTGAGAGCGTTGTTTACTTTCTTCAGGGGGGGGGGGGGGGCGTGGTGGCTCAGCGGTCTAGCTGTATGCCTCTCACCAAGGCGGTCCGGGTTCGATTCCCGGTCAATGCATGTGAGATTTTCGAAGTGAAATGCCATGTCCTGTGGTTCGGATTCCACGTAAAAAGGAGGTCCCGTGGCTCATGATCTCAAGATTAACGGTCACGTTAAACTACAAGCTTCCTTCCTTTTTCCTTTTACTTTCTTCACCTATACGATTTAGCTCCACACAAATGTAATTAGTGGAAGGTTCTTTAACATGCCATACAACTATGACATGGGACCGCCGGCTTTACTTCCCCTCCGAAGGAAGGCATACTGAGGGATTTTTAACGCTGTTAAAAAAATCCAACAACTTCGGCCGAATTTGAACCCGCGATCTTGGGCATAGAAGCTCAGCATGCTACCGACTACGCTACCGAAGTCGTCCACTATTGTTCCAGTTCGTGAAACAAAATTTCAATTGAAGAATGTATCTCAAGGGAACTTGTGCTCACGAACACTTTGTGGCTCGTATGACGAGAGCACTGCAGTGAATTTCATTTAAATAGCACCGGGTTGAGAACACCTCACTAAAGGTTTCCAAAATGATGGCATATTGCCTTCACGGCCAAGTAATTAAAACTTGGCAAATCTTTTAAGTCCGCAGCCTCTCCTGATTTGAATCCGTTGGAGCACATCTGGGAACACTTGGATCGCGCAGTTTGGGGATCTGAGTACTCTGCTACAGTTAGTATTGGCAAGTATTTTTCCTGATAGGCTACATGGTTCACTATCCCTTCGGCAATCCGGCCACGGTCACCAAAAGCCCGCTGATGAGCCTGACTTGGTGTACCTAGGCAATGCACGGCAAATGCCTAGAAGAATTGCTGAGTTTCAATATAATAAAGCATTACATTACCTTTGCCTTAAATCAAGAATGGGATGCCCGCTTCAAGCAAGAAAAGGGGAGGTGTGGTGGTGTAGTGGTCAAGCTATTCGCCTCTCATCTAGGTGGACTGGGTTCGATTCCCGGTCAATGCATGTGAGATTTTCGAAGTTAAATGCCATGTCCTGTGGTTCGAATTCCTCGTAAAAAGGAGATCCCGTTTCTCATGATCACAAGATTAATGGTCACGTAAATCTACAAGCTTCCTTCCTTTCCTTTTTGCTTCAGGAAAAACAAAAACACCGCAAACAAAACCAAAATACCAGTTAAATAAACCACTTTGTGATAATATAATGGAACGAATATAACTTAATTCTTTTCCAACAGAATTATAAATTTGAGAGTAAACTATTATTTTTATGTTACAGTAATTACTTATAATTTACGCCACTGAGGTGTCAACTTTTGGTGATTAGAAGATACATAACATTTAATTATTTTAAATGCCATCAAAATTATAGGCATATGTCATGTGGCAATATTGCTGTGATAAATATATTCACTCCTGTTTTGTAAAATGAGATTCAATATCGGTGAAGAGGCCTTCTTTTTATAGGTGCGTTTGACTTAAATCGTTAAATGTAGTCTACTTTGGTTCAGTAAATCAATTACTTAATTTACGTTATATCATGTCACTGTTATACCCCCTATATCAAATATCACCATGATAATATCCTAATTAGGATTGCTCACTCTTTTAATATCTTCTCAGCATAAGAATGCCATAGCTATTTAGACACAGTACATGTACAAACGAAATTAAACTTAGCAGCTCAGAGTGGCATTTGAACCGAAAAGCTTAAGATGGGAAAACTGTGGTCGAACGCGACATTGGCTTAAAGTTATTTTCCTGGCATAATCTTTGGACTACTAATACGATTCTTAGGATGCCAATGTCTAATTAGCAATCCTTTGCTATCCATGGTTCCGTTCTTCTGATGATAATAATATTTATGTCTTCCCTTTTAACTATTGTGACTTTTAGAGACGCCAGAGTGCCTGAATTTCGCCTTGAAGGGGATCTTTAACGTACCGGTAAATCTAACAACACGGCACCCTCGCATTTGCGCACCCTCAGATGCCAGTTGACTCTGCCAGAATTCGTTCCTTCAACCTTGGGAACAGCAGGCGAGAGCGTTACCACTGAGCCACGCAGCCAGCCAGTCCTTCTCTGACGACAATGGTGTCTTATCAGCAGGATAATATCCACCTCTCACCACATTAGTGTGTCACATGAATTATTTCAGGTGCACGAGAGTATCTTTAGTATCCCTGCCTAGTCCTCACTCTCCTGATTTGAATCCATTGGAGCATATCTGAGAACGCTTGGATCACAAGATTCGTCGTGCTGAGCCACAATCACGCAGTTTGGGGATCTGAGTACCCTGCCAGAGTTTGTATCGGCACGTGTGTATCCGGATACATTCCGTCAACTAATAAAATCTATGCCACGGCCATTCTCTCTATTAGAGTGGTGGACACAATGGTTGGTTGGTTCTTAAGTTTAGGGGCTGCGACAACGCGGTCATGTAGCCCCGTGTACTTTGGGTGTGTGTAGAATCTGTCTGATAACCGGTGTTCATTGTGATGACTGTATTAGTGTGTGTTATCTGGTTTTTAAATTTAAGTACTGCAACTTAGAATTTTTCAAAAAGTTCCTAATTTTGCCGCCAAGCGCCACCGTCAACGACTACCAGGCCAAGTCCAGAACTTAGCTACTAGACGCCACTGCATTCGGCTCTTGGCAACGAACATAGAAACCTAAGAGCGTTGTTTACATTCTTAACCTATCCAATTTAGCTTCACACAGGTGCAATTAGTGGAAGGTTCTTTAACATGCCATAAATCTATGACATGGACCGCCGGCTTTACTTCCCCTCCGAAGGAAGGCATACTGAGGGATTTTTAACGCTCTTAAAAAATCCGACGGCTTCTATGAGTCGTCCAGTTGCAAAACTCGATTAATCCATTTGTGAATAAGAATCATGTCGGAAAATTATTTATTTAATTATTTTATTTTGTTTTGTTTTATTTAGTTTTATTTAGTTTTAAATGTTTTTTTGTTATATTTTATTTTGTTTTTGTTTTTATTTTGTTTCGTTTATTTTATTTTGTTTTGTTTTGTTTTATTTTGATTTTGTTTTGTTCATTTTGTTTTATTTTATTTTGTTTTATTTTGATTTTCCAGAAAACGAACGCAATACCAAAAACAAAACAAAAAACACGAAGCAAAAAGCAAAATTCAAAAACAAAACAAAAGTAGAAAACAAAAAACAAGCAACCAAAGCAAAAAGCAAAATTCGAAAAAGCAAATGCAGAAAAGAAACACAAAACCAAAACCAAGAAAGAAAAGCAAAAAGTAAAATTCAAAAGCAAAAGCACAAAGCAAACACAAAACCAAAAACACAAAGCAAAAAGGAAAAACGTAGAAGACAACAAACACAAAAGATACGTGAGGCAAAGTCCAGAGAAACGTTTCTCATGAAAATGATTCTTATTCACAAGTGGATTAAACGAGTTTTGCAACTGGACGACCCATATTGTGATATGAGTGTACATGCTGTGTGATGTCAGTGTACAGTAATCTATGGTAGAGGCTAAGGGTGGATCACTCTTATAGGAAGGGGCTTTGAGAATTCATATTTCAACTCTTTATAATGACACGTACGCGAGAGATGTAATGTTAGTATTTGATGTGAGAGGGACTTTGATATGGAACTGCCTGTTATGTAGAAGGCTGTTTCATTTAGCACAACTCAGGCGAGTCAACATTACTGTAGCACGATGAATGCCTCTAACTTTCCAAGAGTCAACGGCCTGTAAGTATTCATACTCGTGCCTCAAATGTCCTAGTCTGGATCAGTGGCGTACCTACTGGGGGTGATCAAGAGGATAAATCTCCATAGAGAAAATAATTTAAATATGTGATTTGTTGAATTTTAAAATTTGTGATGACGGAAATGATTGAATTATGTTAGTGTTTACTTACCGATTTGAGATAATTTGTTTTCATTCGTGTGAAATTTTAGTGTTACTCTAACTCACTGAATTAGCTGAGTGTCATTTCGGAAAGTGAATAGGCCCCAATATTGTGTTAAGATGTCTTGCTGTTTTTAAGTTAAACTTTAGTTGGAATCTGTAGTTTATCTCTACTTATTATAAAGCAAAGTCCACGATTCTTGGATGTCACGGGCAATATCGAGAACCACTGGATGGGTTTTGATGCGGTTTTCACCATCCTGTAGAAAATAATTTATTTATGATCAAAGTAAGCCAAGCAGTAGCGATTTCATTGGAAAAAGTCGAAAGGAAACCTGGCGTAGTGCGCTTTTTAAGCTTACGCTGGGTAACCCGTTAAAAATATCAATATACTATGAGTTTAAGAATTGTTAAGAATGAAAAGTTATACAAACAGTCCGCGAGAGCATATCTCTATCTTCAATACATCGCCCACTTTAAGTGTTTTTAGATTGGACGGAAGGGGGATTTGTGTTTCGTCTGAAAAAAAATTCGTTGCACATGCATCTCCATGATAATATAGTCCAGTCAGTGATTTTAACCCATCATGCCGAGACGTAAAACTGATATTGACATTGAAAACAAAAGCGCTCATCACGTAATGCATTCATAACTGTTCCCGGGCGAAGCCGGGGCGGATTGATAGTTAATATTATATACGATGTCGAGGAATAGAAAGGGCCAGGTGATTTCGCGAAGAAAACTAGACCATAATTTAATATCAACAACTTTGTCAATGTTCGAGCATTTGCACATTGATAAGTGCAAATGCACCGTATGAAACGCTAATGAAATCAAATATCAATAGGAGGTTTTGAAACTTCGGGATCGTATATTGTATTTGATTTCATTGAGTACGTCCCGTTATGCCCTAGTCCTTGTTGTCAAGACAGTATTTCGATTTTAATACAGTGTTTAAACTTTTAATGCAGTCAAGTGGCCATAGGTTTACAAAAATGCTATTTATATAAACTTAATTCCTATTGATTCGCATAATCACTGATTGTCCTTGTTCTTTTTGTACAGATTTCCAAGTGGTCATAGTGATCGCATGTATGTTCACACAGTTGACACTTGTCAGGGGCCTATAACCTAGATGTTAGGCCCCTTAAAACAACAATTATCATCATCAGTTAACACTTGCATGTAATTGAAGGGTCATGATACGTCTTGTTGTGACAAATGATGTGATGGAAGCCGTGTACTGCCATTCTTGTATAGACGTGACGCATTTCGAAGTTTGCTTTCGTCCATGATCGATCATTCATGGCGCCAGATGCAAAAAACTCCGGATATAAGTCTTCTCGCTTTTGGATGAGTGTTGCCAATAGGTTTTCTGATGCATTTGTGTTGGGTGGATATAATTGTGTCTTTAAGATCTCCTATGAGGAAGGATTCTCTTGTCAGGAGATACTAATCTGGATCTGGTTGTCTTTGAAAATCCAATTGCTTTCTTAATGTATACTGCTTTTACTCTTTCTAATATGGAGAGGTTTTTCATTGAGATATACGGCCAGATAATTTCTAAGCCATACGCCAATATTGGCAGTAATTTTTCTTTAAATAGACATTGCTGTCTCTAATCTGAGGGATCTTATATAACTTATTCCATGCATGGCCACTAATTACACCTGTGTGAAGCTAAATTGTATAGGATTTGAATGTAAACAACGCTCTTAGGTTCCTACGTTCGTTGCCACGAGCCGACTGTGGTGGTGCCTGGTAGCTAAGTTCTGAAGTAGTAGTCATTGACGGTGGCGTTTGGCGGCAAAAGTAGGAACTATTTGAAAAATTCAAAAGTCTGCAGTCCTTACTTGAATTAAAAAACAGATAACACACACTAATACAGTCATCAAAATTAACACCGGTTATCAGACAGATTCTACACACACCCAAAGTACACGGGGCTACATGACCGCGTTGTCGCAGCCCCTAAACTTAAGAACCAACCAACCAAACAACCAACCAACCAGCTTTTTCTATTATATGTTTTAATACATTAGTGATTTTGTAACTCTCATCGGCATCAAACTATAGGTGTACTATGTTCTACGTCTAAAATGCGAATGCGATATTTGCTGGAACTTGTTCTCGTCATCTTGATTGGTGTTTAAGAGAGATAATAGCCCCACTCAACATTTACTGCTGGAAGATGGGGGGGACTTTTAACGACTCTAACTGCGGGTCCATTGATGTTATTATGCCCGCTTTGGTATAATGCGGTGGGCTACTCATACAGAGCACGGCCGACACCATAAACGTTTTTGCATGGCCCCCTTCAGGGCCTCGTAAAGCGCGCCGAGCCCTCCGCTTCTTTGATATTCTTTATCTGTCGTAAATTTTGCATTACAGCAGGCTTTGCCCGTCATGAATATTATGTCACATATTGTCATTTGTAGCTTTAAAGTCAGTCAACTCTGTTATGCCCATACAAGATATAAATATGTAAATGCACTCATGGTAAAATTGCATGTATTAGTTAATTAACACAATGAAATGGGGCAATTTAGGATTACACGTTTCGACCTCAAGTGACCATCATTAGATCATGATCACTTTGTTAATGTTTAATTTTCACTATTGTAAATTCACCAAGTTACTGTTGTACAATAGTAAGTCGTTAGGTGATTATAATAAGATTCGCAATTTGAATCTCGTTATACGTTAGGTTTGTTAATTTGTTTAGGTTTGTTAATTGATTAATTATTATTACAGTGTGTTATTCTAAGAGCTTCCGTGGCTAAGGCGGCATCACGCCGGCCTCTCACCAGTGGGTCCGTGGGTCAAATCCCGGTCACTCCATGTGAGATTTGTGCTGCACAAAGTGGAGGCAGACAGGTTTTTCTCCGGGTACTCTGGTTTTCCCTGTCCCTGTCACTCTCCACTATCATTTCATTTTATCTGTCATTCATTTAATCATTGCCCCAGGGGAGTGCGACAGGCTTCGGCAGACGGCACAGTTCATATCCTCGCCTTCATTCCATTCCCTGACCCGGTCGGTCGACTGGAAACAGGCTGTGGATTTTCACATTGTGTTATTGTAAATTGTATACACGTGCATATACATCTTGACTCACGTAAATCACAAAACGCTGAACACAAAACAAACCTAACGTATAACGCGATTCAAATTGCGAATCGTATTATACTCACCTATCGACTTACGATTGTACTACAGTAACTTAGTGAATTTACATTAGTGAAAAATTAAACTTGAACACAGTTTAGGTTTGTTAATTGATATATTATTATGACAGTTCATATCCTCGCCGCTAGATGGGAGCTTCATTTCATTCCCTGACACCCGGCCGGTCAGGCCACTCGAGGGTCGAAACGCGTAATGCTAAACTGCCCCAATTTAATTGTGATAATTACTTACACATGTAATTTTTTCCAGGGGTGTATTTACATATTTATAACGCGTAACCCCCCCCCCATTCATTGGGCGCAATCTTGTTGACAGACTTTATTTTTGTCGTGTGGCCTTCTGAGAGGCCGAGTGCAGGTATTTCTAGTAGACACCAGTGGGCGACCTGCGCGTCGGGATGAGAGATGAAGTGGATGAAGATGAATGAATCTGGGCAAGGATATGGAAGGAAGTGGGTGGCCATTCAGAAGGTACCGTCCCAGCATTTTCCTGGTGTTGAAAATGACAAACCACCGAAAACCATTTCAAGGACAGCAGACGGTGGGGTTCGAACCCACGCGTCTACCGAGTCAGCAGTGAGCTTGGCCCCATGACCTAACCCTGCGCCGTAGTGAGCGTAGCCACCGCTGTCGGTGTTGACCGGCTGAAAAGCTAAAATGACAATTTGTATAGGCAACACTGGCTTCAAATCTCCACATTTCGTCACATATTCTTTATTATCGTGTTGAACTCCATTTCTCAGCGTTTCTTTAGTATTCGAAATTAGTGCTTTTCAGTCGGTCAACACGATTAAATCCAATTGTAATGGGTGTTTCCCTAAACCTAAATAATTAATTGAGTTTAATAAATAAATACTTTTGGATGACCAGTTTCGATCACCAAACGATCATCAGATTCTTTACACTTAAGCCGTTAAATCTATGTCTACAAGTATACACTATACAGGGTTACTCACCCAAGATGTTACACGGAAATCCCTCCCCATATTATTCTGCTAAGGTCCCATTCCAGTTTTGTACCGAAAATAAGGTCCCATTAACACCAACCTACACATACGGGGTACCTACAGGTTCAGCATATCCCAATGCGTAAGCGAAACGCACTCACTTACTCTTTAAATGCCTCACAATTAAATAAATACCAAAAAACATGTATATTTACAATGAAATAATGAATGAATGCAACACGGTAACCATGGTAACAGAATCTCACAGGTCCATCTATTTCTATAATAAGACGCAATGCAATTCCAATTATTACATTACTGTGAAAGTTTCCAGACGGTTATAAGGTTATCACTGAACCAAATTAAGCTGTAAAATTCATCAATACATACAGTATAATGCACTTGAGGGGGCCAAGGGGCACTCTATTTTTTTCACGCAATTTTCACGTGTGAGTGTGTTACGAAAGGTCTTTTTCACCCGACTATAAAGGGTCTCCGAAAACCACATTTAGAGGCCCTTAAATTAACAGTGTCTGTGATATTCCCAGAAAACTAACTTCGCTCTGATATACCTAAGAAGGAATGACAAACCCCTAACCACTGCACCAGTAACTGAATTGATAAAGTCTGATTATTCATACCAAGGATAAATGAGTCATAGCATTCATGATTGAGATTTTGCTAAGTGTACTCTTTACAGCTAGAATATTCACGGGCGAAGCCGCGACGGATAATGCTAGTAACGTCTAAACCATTAAAGATATCGCCATTCTGTTTTCATATTCGTAAATGATACCCAGGGACTCGGAAAATAATGTGCTACTTATTCTCATGGGGTGAGTAGGCCTAATAACCGAGATATTGATACTAACCCCATATTTTTAAATGGAACTGTACAAATTCATACAATTGGTCTAAAAGTGCAACTGCGTACAAGTTCAAGTATGTAGGTATTTTAAAATTCGGACAGTTATTTTTTGAGATATCAATAAGAACAGCATGTGCTGTTGTGCATGCCGCATCAGACAGTGTGCAGTCGGGCAACGTGCAAGGAGGTTCCTGGGTGTGATTCCAGCCTCAGGATGGATACCAAGCATGTAAGCATATTGTACACGTGGGATGGGTTTGCGAGTGTGTATGACAGGCGAACGCGACAGGACAGGGAGGGTGGATGTTTTTAAAAGGAATAAGATAATTTCTTCGACTTCAAAGGAACATAAGGAAAGCTATAATGGGATCATAACGTCTCGTCAGTGTATTTGGTATGAACTCTGTTTACATATTCCTCTTTTAAATTTCATTGGACACGTAAGCTTATGGCTGCGAACATGGTTAATAACGACAGGGCAGAGAGGCTTTATTGTTATATTATGATCAAGCGGAGTTACGGAGTCGGTTAAGCAACGGGCCTCAAAACCCAAGATTACGGGATTGGTCCCATCTCAGTCCGATGACACTTATGGGTGTTTAAATGCGGCAAATTTGTGTCTACATATCTTCCAGCACGATACAAAACCCCTCTGGCATCCCGACGTCACTAAACGGTAGACTACGTCGTGCATGATCTGACGCAAGAATGGGGTGAGTGGGGCTTGGGGACGCCCGTCTTACGGTATTTGAAGGTTAGCTTCTGTGTGTCGTTCTATCCAAAAATAGTTATTAGAGAATATGTGAGGTGTAAAAGGAAATTGGACCTTTTGTTGAATCACGTATAGGCCTATTTTGATTTTATGCTGCTTTCAAAAGCAGCATTAATTTCTAAAATTTCCGATACCAAATAATGATTTTTGCCTACTTTATTGAAATGAAATTGACTTAACAGACCAATCGGAAGTCAGCTTGTGTGTGTCCGTATCTGTGCCGCGTGTGTATATATATATCCTTTCTAACCAATATTCTAACCTGAACCGAATTAAACAGCTGGTGTGTGGTAGCCATCTTTCCGTACACCTTATCAGAATGTTTCTTATTGCTTTCATCTTGGCGATAGTGAAATGGTGGCCAATTGGATCTTACCGGCGGAACCATTCATAGGATTCATATTAAATTTGAATCTCACGTGGCGTCTTATTCAGTGGGTCGGAAGCTGAAGTTACGAATATCTTAGCTAGTGAATTTCAATATGGCAGTCATGCGAGTTTTACAACTATAATAATCAATAACTTACATTTCAATTAGTAGAAACTCACCTAAATTCACATTCAGAAAGCTTCTTATCATGGACATAAGTTGCCCGAGTTAGGAAATAATAATGTTGAATTTAGCACGCATCCACCATTTTGAATACATAGAATTTAAAATTGGTTCCATGCCAATGGTGGCAGTCTTTGTGAGGTCTAATTTATGAGACTTGTACTCCATGTGCATTCCACGACCCAATAGCTGTGTCTGAATTGGAGTTAAGAGTATTTGGCATTGTTTTAGACATCTAAATAAATGCTTCACTGAAGATATTCAGCCACCGAGTATGTGACGTGATGTTTCTTAGTCTTTAACATTTCCTGCAAGGATCAACAGGTCTCGCGTCTCTAGTTGTCTAACACCGTTTTTAAAGCTTCGTCCATTTTTTTTCTCTAGTTAATAGTCGAAGTTATATAATTCAGAATACAACTCTGTGTTGGCTAGTGATGTATTGTGAAATATTAAGTACAACCTGTACCAAAAATAGTTCATGAAAGTTCTCAGAAAATGGAACGTAACACACCATGATATTACGGCCATGTAATAAAACATCACCAAGTAGGCCTACTCTAGTTTTTTTTTGCATCACACGTTGCTTTAAAATCCTATGAGCTATAGTTTCGAAGATATATCCCGTTAGAATTGTGGTGATAGTCAAGTGTTGCCAACACGTGCAGTATGGATACTGCTCGCACCAGTGTTACCAACTTTGGCGAAAAACTGTAAAGAGTTTCATATGATTTAAAAAAAAATTAAGTCCCATTTGTGACGAATCATTTCATCTCAATTCAAAACAAAGTAACACAGCAAATTTTGATCACCTAGCTAATTTCAGCAAATGTAGTTTGGCATCACTGCTTGGAACGCACTCGCTCAAACAGTAGCTGCCCAGTTACGTACAGGCTAGAAGGCGGGCATCGAGTACACTGGTAGAGCATGAGCCGTGCTCTGCAGGTTGGCAGGACATAGTCAATATTTCTTCAGGAGAGTGGCATTAATCAAATAAACCTCTAGTTGCTTTGTTCCTTAAATAGCCTTGTGTAGTTACGTAACTGATTGCGTGGTGCAGCGGTAACGTTCTCGCCTGCTGTGGCCAAGATTGCAGGATCTAATTCCAGTGCAGTCAGTTTGGATTTGAGGGTGCACAGATGCCAGATTTACTGCCACGTTAAAGATCCACTTCAGGGCAAAACGCAGGCACTCTGGCGTCTCTGAAAGCCGCAGTTGTTAAAAGGGACGTAAAACAATAACATTATTAATAATTATGTAGTTTGGTGCTCTCTCACACAACGTGGTTTTCGTACTTGTGTGTTCAGTGACACATTACATGCTTTCCTTGGGCTGTTCACAACTTGATCAATTGCAGTGCGTTGTTTGTATACAACGTAGCGACGTATTAAGTAACACGATACGATAATTGACCCACCATTTCCTGAGTTTGGTTACTACAGTCAGAATTATTCCGGGATATTTTTGGACTATAACCTCTGCCAGCGATGCGGTAGGGAGGAATAAACAATGGTTCACGCCCCTGGTTCTTGTCCATTCGGTGATGTACCCGCCACCAAAAGTCAGGTCCTTCATCGCTGAAGAACTTAAGAAGAAAGGCCTCAACGTGCATATCATGCTATGGCACTTCCAGCCAGATGGATGGACATGATGGCTTACAAGCTTCGTAATAGAATTGAATTATGTTCAATTGTAAACTGAAATCGAAAATTTGGTTTCCTCGGTTTCGACTGTGATGGCGCCCTCTGCTTCGGGCCCTTTGGGTCATCGAGCGTCCGACAACCCAACCTGCCTGATCTCCCGATCGGAAGGCAATTGACCTCGGCGATTGACTAGCTTCCACCGATGCAGTAAGTCACTGATCCCTGACGACCTGAACCAGCGGCTTTTTATACTGAGGAAGCGATGTTATTGCTGACCAGGTTGAACTGGCGATGATTGTCCGAAATGGCTTTACCTTGAACTGACATAGGGACATAACAATACGTACTGTAGTTCAGTTGGAATTGTGAGATCCTCCATTTGCAGTTTGTGAACTCCTTTTCTACATTCTCGAACAGTAGCCTAGCTTAATCATATTGACTACTCAGCTTTTACGTCTTTCCTTTGTTTCTTGTACACCGTGCTCATTGCTGGCAGTCAGTACATACGGGAAGTTGATGGTGTTTAGAAAATAAATCATATTTCTCTCTCGGACACCCTGGATAGTAACTGCTTGTTCAGACGGCCCAAGTTCGATTCCCTGTTGTGCTATGTAGAGTTTAAGCGTTGGTATGAGGGTTAGGGTACGGTAGTGGTATTCACCGAAACAACATGGTGATAGGCCTCGAGGTATCCAGCGTACACTCCTTGTTCGAGTGGGACTCGGAACGCATCGCACATGCCAGTTTCCCAAAATAACATTTATACTTTTCTTGGATTAATGCACTAAATATGTTTGCAAGGTGGTGAAATTACTTAACATGTTTAACCCAAGAGTCTTACTTCTATTTTATTTTAAGAAACTCAAAGTAAAATGATCTTTTAGTATTTCTACTAACAGAGGAGCTTTGCTACTGCAAAATGCCAAACGTTATGTTTTGATTGCTTCACTCTACTTTTCGTGTGCATTTAGAGCAGAGGAAATTGGAGTTACAGTATTTTACTGACGATCCACTCTTGAACTATTCAACGATTCATGAACCACGGATTGAAATTACCTGACTTAGAGGGTATACTCCCAAGTCAATGGAAAATAGAAAACGGGCCAAGCTCAGGTACACCTCGGATTACCCAATTCAGAAAGTTTCCAGACAATTTCTTATGGGAAAAGGTGTAAGTCGACAAGAGAGACAACATTACTAAGTAAGGTTACAAAACCCCTCGGGGGCTCACATCTAGTGGGACGTGGGTTGGCGACCACGGGACCCCAGCTGAGTCCGGCATTGCTTCCACTTACTTGTGCCGGGCTCCTCTCCGTCTTCTTTCCTGTCGACCTCACTTGGTCAACTCTTGTTCTCTTCCGACCCCGACAGTATTAGGTTATCCGAGGCCTAGGGAGTCTTTCACTTTCCCGCCTTCTTTGGCCCTTCTCTCATCTTTCCTAATACCCTCCTTCTGTGAGGGGTCAGCCTTCTTTTCCTTATCCTTTTACCTCCTGCCTTGTGCTCAAGGCCCTTAAGGAGGCAGGGTGTATGTAGCCCCAACACTTCTGGTGCACCCTAGATAATGCTACACCCTCAGGGGCTCATGGCTGGTGAGTTCGGGAGTTGGCAACCCCGAGGGATTCCTGAGCTGGGTCCGTTTTCCCCTTTTGTCCCTTCCCTTTGGGGCGGACCCTCTCCTCTCTCCCCTCCCCTCTCCAATCCTCTCCTCTTTTCCTTATATTTCCTTTTCTCTTTCAGATTCCCGCACTGTTTTTAGCCTATTTTCAATTTTGAAAAAATAGGCTTATGAGATCACCTTTGTCCGTGTGTGTGTGTGCGTGCGTGCGCGCGCGCGCGCGTGCGTGTGTGTGTGTGTGAGGTGTGTGTGTCCCTAATAAATTCTAAACGGCTGGAGCGATTTCAATGAAACTCGGTAAGTTCATAGCACTATTCCGGGCGACCTCGACTGTGCCCTTCGAATTTTGTTACGTCTCACCAATCCAACATGGCGGCTGTGCGAAATATTTTGCCAGCATTCAATATCTCCGAAACTATTACCGATATCACCCTGAAAATTATTACGGTGATAAAGGGAACTACTAGAAGTTCACCTATGTGGCTTTTGAAAACCTGGTAACTACAAAACCAACATGGCGGCCACGCGAATTTGCGACTTTTAATTAGACGTTTCTCGCGATTTAACCAACCAAACGCAATAAAACGTGGTACAGTATATGTTTATACACATTGCAATGCACCGACATCTAACTTGGTTCAATTGTTTACATAAGCACAAGATGGCGGCTGAGCGAAATATTTCACCGGCATTCTATATCTCTGAAACTATTAGCTGAATCACCCTGAAATTTTGTATGGAGATAAAGGGCACTACTGGAAGTTCATTTATAAGACTTTCCAAAAGTGGTTGACTACAAAAGGAACATGGCGGCCAAGCGAATTTGAAAATTTTAAATAGACCTTTCTCGCGATTTAATGTTCCAAACGCAATGAAATCTGGTACAAGAAATGTTTATACATATTGTAATGCACTGGTATCTAATTTAGTTCAATTGTTTT
The DNA here is from genome assembly GCA_946902985.2 of Meconema thalassinum. NCBI lineage: Eukaryota > Metazoa > Arthropoda > Insecta > Orthoptera > Tettigoniidae > Meconema > Meconema thalassinum. Next base: position 240,684,709 of record OX336394.1, on the reverse strand, counting down.
CATAACCTCAAGATGGCGGCTGTGCGAATTTAAAAATTAAGTTTTTATTTCTTGTGTCGTGAATGTTTGAATAATGAACCTACGCAATAATTTTCCTTCAATGGTACATGACTCTATGGCCTATACATTTAACAATCAAACATGGCGACCATCCGAAATATTCAGACTACTCTGAATATCTACGAATCTATTATAGCAATCAAACTGATTTTTTTAATTTTCAAAGGGGCTATGAACTTAAGTTGACCTATAGGACTTTAAATAACCTGGTGATCACAAATCCAACATGGCGGTGACGCGAGGTATAAACATTCACATGGACGTTTCTCGCAACTTAACCATCCTATTGGAGTGAAACTTGGTTCAGTAAATCCTCATATAAATGTAAATCCCCTGGCATCTAATTTATTTCAATTGTTTCAATAACCACCAAGATGGCAGCTGTGCGAAATGTTAAAATCTCCTTGTTACTTCTTGTGTCCTAATCATGCGATTGACGTTTGAATGCTACACGTACACAATAATCTTCATGTAACATTGCATAACTCTAGGACCTACATATATAAAATCCAACGTGGCGACCATCCGAAATATTTAGTCGGTACTCAATATCTACGAATCTATTACAGCAATCGAACTGAAATTTTGTATGTTGATAGTGGCAGTTAATATAAGTAGGATATATGAAAATAGGCTGTATAGTACTTCACGGAACTACTTCTTGTTACTTAGTTCCCCGTGTATCTAAATTCCCTTATAGCGATTTTTTTTGTAGGCATTTTTAATCTACGTTGCATTTTGTAAGTCTTTTCGATCTAGATTGCATTTTGTGAGTGTTTTTCAATCTCAATTGCATTTTGTAAGGATTGACAATCTAAATTTGCTTTTTAGTAAGTCTTTCAATATCCGGGCCGGGGCTTTTGTGAGTTTTTTGAATTTCAATTGCATTTTGTGTTTTCAACCTACCCCGCTTTGTTCAAGTAGTTAAGTCTCAATTGCAATTTTGTGGGTATTTTGAATCTCCATTACATTTTGTGCGTATTTTCAATCTCATTTGCATTTTGTATGTATTTTAATTTCACTTGCATTTTGTAGGAGTTTCGACTGTACGTTGCATTTTGTACGTATTTTTGACTTAACCTACATTTTGTGCTTTTTTTTTTCAATATATTCCTTTTGTATTTTCGTTCGAAATTCCCTTATGTACGTATTACCGCTCTCCATTTGGTGAGTAGTTTCAATCTGAGTTCCTTTTTGTAAGTATTTTCCCTGCTACATAAGGCATAGTTGTTGGGGCTCACTGTCTATTTTATCTAAACCATTTTCGTTTCATCCATAGCAGTGAGCTGTTTTTTAATCTTTAACCTTTCATTTCACGCCATTTCATTTCCTCAGGGGCCGAGAACCTCGATGTTAGGTCCCTTAAAACAACAATTATCATCATCATCAAGGTTACAAAAGATGTCAGCAGTTGATCAACAAAATGATTTTGAATTTAAAAAATTGTTTCTGATTTAAATTCTTTATTTGATTCTAATAAAATTTGCCCACCTCTGTTCTAATAACATTTGCACGCTTCTGTAATGCACACTGCACACTTGTTAGTGCTTGCCATGCCTTTGTTAGTGTATGTTCGAGTAGTTCTAAAATTTTAGCTGATGTGATTCGTTTGGTAGACTACTGTATTGTACCACTAATGGTACTGTTTACAACTACGTACAGTCGAGTCTCGCAAACTCGGCCTAATGTGGACCGAAGGGTTTAAAAGTAATTCAATGCAGTACATTTATTTGTTTTTAACAGAAACAAAAGTTTTCAAATGATTAAGCCACTAAAATTACAGAACTTGAATATGTACAAAACAATTCCCGTAGGCAAATAGTTTTTACACTTAATGAAAAGTACCATTTACTTTTTTGTGCAAAAAAGTAAGTAATGTTCTTTTGCTTTTCTCTTTGAAACTTGTTTCTTGAAGCTTCGTCACGAAGACGGTGAAGAAACGGAATTGCGGAGAATGCGCAATCAAATAAATACAACGCTCTGCGCGAGAACCGTTTGTTTACTTCTTACTACCATCAGTTAGTGCATTTACAATATTATATTTAGGCTATCACTCGTGATACGAGTATGATTTTCTTCCAAGTTACATTTATGTAAATCTTCGCTGTAATCAAACATTAGGCCTAATCATATTGCGCGAGTTCTTTGGTGACTGTACAGTCCGATCCGAGAACCACAGACTCTTCCACAATATTGGCACACAAGGTCTTGAGCAGCCAGTGGATCTTGGGGGTTGATCATTCTGCGAATCATGCGCTCTTTCCTGGCATTTCTTTTTTCAGCCAGAAGCCTTCTTCTCTCTTGTTCGAAGTACAAGTGGCCTTGATGGACGTTGCGGCGCCACTCTGATCGGTCGGATGCGACAGCCTTCCAGTTACCTGTATCAATTTGACATTTCTTCAAGTTGGTCTTCAGAACATCTTTGTAGCGTTTTTGTTGCCCACCCTGCTTTCTCTGACCGACATTCAGCTGGCAATATAAGATTTGTTTTGGGAGGCGGGACTCAGGCATGCGAACTACATGTCCTGTCCATCGAAGTTGGTGTTTTATAATGAGAGCCTCTATACTAATAGTGCTAGCTTCCTCTAAAACACTTGTGTTAGTGCGCCGGTCTTGCCATTTAATACCAAGAATTCTCCTAAGGCATCGTTGATGGTATTTTTCTAAAGATACGAGGTGCCTTCTGTAAGTAACCCAGGTTTCGCAGCCATAAAGCTTGATAAACGTATAATTTTGTTAGAAGCATTTACAGTACTGTATTGTAAAACTACCTGTATTTATCAGGTCGTCGTTACTATTCTTACTATGTTCTGTAGGTCAACTTGTTTCGCGTCGTATTTAACTGTCGATAATTCCATTGACGGAGAAGACGAAAGAAAACATAATAACGCTCTGTGCGGAAACACAAAAACAAACAAAAATCATGATTTCTTTCTCCTGTCAGGGTGGCCGAGAAATCCGGAGTGCCGGGTTACCGAGTGCCGAGTTTGCGAGGCTCTACTGTACAATAATCACAGCATCAATAAGCAAATGATACCAGTCAACACCTTGATTTGACTTTAACTTATTTCCTTTATCTCCTAAGTGGAGCATAGAGCAACGATAAATTTCCGCCATCGGGCTCTGTTCTGCGCTATCCTCCTAATCTCGTTCCAGGTCTTCCCTCCTTCCTCCTTTCCTTCTGTTATTACACTCCTCCTCCAGGTGTTCCTTGGTCTGCCTCTTCGACTACTACCTTGTGGATTCCATTCCAGGGCTTATCTTGCTATTTTGTCTCCATCTCGTCGTAATGTATGCCCAATCCATTTCCTACGACGCATCTCAATATAAATGGGTGTTTGCTGTGTTCTTCTCCATAGCTCTTCATTGGAGATAACTTCTGGCCACCATATCCTCAGGATATTCCTCAAGCATCTATTCACAAACATTTGGAGTCTGTTAATCAGTTGTTGTTGGTTTTCCAAGTTTCACATCCATAGAGCAATATTGACTTGACATTTGAATTGAAGATGCCAAGTTTGGTATAGGTGTTAAGTCCCATTGCTTTCCGAATTGGTCTCAACATTGCGAATGCTCCTTTAGCCTTATTTATTATATTGCCTATATCCTCCATAGTACCTCCCTCAGTGGTGACCATACTTCCCAGGTAGCAAAACTGTTTGACTTGATCGATCTCTTGATTCCCTAGAAATAATGGTGCCTTATTTCAGTTATTATGCGACAGTCAACACCTTAGCAAGGGTTATTTCATCATCCTATAAAGCACAGGTTATTTTCATCTCAAAAAACTTCCACCATCCGCCTCGTTGCGGAGAAGCGACCATTCTTAGCTGCCACCGCGGAGGCCCAGGTTCGATTCCCGGCTTTGGCAAGACATTTAATTCTGGTCTGAGGGCTGGAACGGGGTCACTCAGCCTCAAGAGGCAAAACAAATAAAAGGCGTTTTTTTTTATTCCTACCTCAGCCATCCTCAAAGTGGTTTTCCGTGGTTTCCCAATTCTACTCCAGGCAAATAACGGGATGGTTCCTAACTGAAGGCCATGGCCGCTTTTTACCTTACAAATACACACACTAGTACAGACACCACAGTGATACGGGTTATCAGACAAATTTTACATACCGCACACCTACAAGTACTCGGAGCTACATGACCACGATGTCGCAAATCCCCTAAAGAATCAACAACGCTGTTCAATTGCTGTGGTTTTACACTCACCGGGGTGGCGAAAGTTTGTCTTGACAAAGTCGTGCCTGCGGTATTCCAAGCGGACAAGGTATGTAAATGACAAGTGTGACGTCACTTCTGAAGGTTAGCGAGGGTCTTCCAATAACAGATCTGTAGAAATAAGCTCCAAAATACTCAAGGTTAGAATGCTGGTGGCTACTGGAGAAGGCTCCATTATATTCCCCTCCGTAAACCTTGAAATGTGGACATACAGTGAATACTGCTTACGAGTAAGCTGTAGAGCACTTGTGCCACGCACAGTATGAGGTGATTCTCCATATACAGAGTTATTCAGCAAAGAGGGCATCTCAATTATCTACGAAACCGTTGAATATATCGACATTCTGTATTCAAAGGCTGCTTTGGTGGCGTAGTTGAGAGCATGCTGAGCTTCTATGCCCAAGGTCGCGGGTTCAAACCTGGCCGAAGTCGTCGAAATTTTTTAAGAGCGTTAAAACTCCCTCAGTATGCCTTCCTTCGGAGAGGAATTAAATCTGGCGGTCCCATGTCATAGATTAATGGCATGTAAAAGAAACTCCCACTTTTTTTTATTTTTTTATTTTTTAGCGTATGGCTTTTAGAGCCGGGAGTGTCCGAGGACATGTTCGGCTCGCCAGGTTTGTAGCTGCTTCGAGACGGACACCCAATGGGTGAGCTACAAGTACCGTTGGGGAGGAAATTTGGAAGGTGAGGACGAGGAGTTGGAAGGTAGCGGCTGTGGCCTATAGTTAGGGAGCAACCCCGGCATTTGCCTGGAAGGAAGATGGGAAACCACAGAAGACCATCTTCAAGGTTGCCGGCGGGGGGATTCGAACCTCCTCGCCTCCCGGATGTGAGCGACTGCCAGCAGTCATGCCGTAACCACCACGGCTAACTCACCCGGTACCTCCCACTAATTACACTAGTGTGAAGCTAAATTATAGGATATATTTGACTAACGCTCTTAGGTTCCAACGTTCGTCGCCAGGAGGCGACTGCGGTGTCATCTAGTAACAGAGTTCAGAACTAGTTAGTCATTGACGTTGGCGTTTGGTAGCAAAAGTTGAAACTACTTGATAATCGAATGTCTACAGTCCTTACCTGAATTAAAAACAGTTAACACACACTAACACAGCCATCACAATTAACACCGCTTGTCACACACATTCAAAGTACACGGGGCTACATGACCGCGTTGTCGCAGCCCCTAAACTGAGGAACCATACCAACATATGTATTTTTTTAAATCATTTTAAATGATCTAGTCAACTTAGTCGTTACGTTACGGTGACGTCAACGAAATGTACCGAGAATGCACTGAGGTGTGTGACGTCATATTACCGCTTGGTGCATGTGTACTGAGTTCACTGGTGAGCACTGGCGTGACGTCATCCAGCCAGCTCCCTCGTTTCACCGCGCGCTCCAGCTCCCTCATGACTCGTAACTTTCTAGCGTTCTGATTGTTTCTTGATCATCTAACATGTAAGAGTCATTGGCTTCGAGCGAAGCGAGAAGCCTCTAGCCTTTCTAGCATTTTCCAGCATTTGTAGCATTTAAAATGATATACTGTACAGTCCAGTCTTTCAGGCTGTCTTTTTTTTTTAGCGTATGGCTCTTAGTGCCGGGAGTGTCCGAGGACATGTTTGGCTCGCCAGTTTTTGTAGCTGCTCCGAGGCAGACACCCGATGGGTGAGCTACAATTAACGTCGCGTGTGAAGTGTTGTCTGTGGAGGAAAGTTGGAATGTAAGGGCGAAGAGTTGGAAGGCAGCGGCTGTGGCCTATAGTTAGGGACCAACCCCGGCATTTGTCTGGAAGGAAGATGGGAAACCACAGAAGAACATTTTCAAGGTTGCCGGCGGTGGGATTCGAACCTCCTCGCCTCCCGGATGTGAGCGACTGCCAGCTGTCATGCCGTAACGACCACGGCTAACTCACCCGGTACCATCTGTATTCAAACTCTTAGATCGTATTAAGGGGATAATAAAAAACGGCATATTTAGCCTACTATCGATTTTTGCAAAAAATGAAAGTAGACTTATGAGATCACTACAGGGCCAAAGTTGTGTGTCTGTGTGTGTGTGTGTGTCTGTGTGTGTGTGTGTGTGTACTCTGAATGTCTGTCCCCCTGTATCAATTCGAACACGATGAAACCGAATTGAACGAAATTTGGTACAGAGGTAGAACAAGCAAAGGGCACCTCAGTGTCATGTTTTATATCGCCGCCATCTTTACCAAAACTGAACGGCGGCCACTCAAACGATCAAAACGTAAAATCAAATAGCGACTAACCAAATTATCCGATCTCTACCAAATTTGGTAGTAACATACCTTCATATAGGACGCGTCTTGTGACCAAACTAAAAGGTCATCCGATGTACCATTTAAGGATGGCGGCCGTGAGAATTATGCGAACTTTATAATCCATATCATGGGACCCACCAGTTCCGATTATCGAGCCGAGAATCGATTTAACTGTTCTAGAGGAAGCAGCACGTTCGAAATTAAAAGTTTATTTTGTAATACTATAGTGCAGAAGTGATTTTAAAAAGCTGAGCCGTCTCTGTAAGAAGACAAGATGGCACCGGATATCTTGTGCCTGACTTATATTTCACTAATTTGAGTATTGCATGCAATATAGCGTACTGATACAAAATAAATAAACTTTGTATGAAATGCTTTATAAAATAATATACTCCACTGATGAAATCGTTTAGTCTAAATCATTATTTGCTAACAAGTTATATGTAAGTCATTTTATATAGAACGATGTTCGTTGGCACAAATGGCTCCGTGGTAAAGCGTTGGCCTATCACTCATATGCCTATGGTTTAAACACCATCAGATTTTTTTTTTTTTGCTTGAAATTTTATATATTTATTGTTTTGTAATGATTCAGACGTTTTAAAATTAAGCGTTATATTGTGCATATAACGGTGGAAAATATATATTTAATAAAAACATAATTCACCAGCAGATTTGCTCGAGACATCTAGCAGCCAAAAAGGTAACTGCACGCCGGCCTACTTATTAACTTCAAGATTTTATTGAAAAGTTTCTTGTTATGGCCACTAGAATGCACTCGCCCTGTTAGGGTTATATTGTTCGATACTTCTCCACTAGATGTGAAGACTGGTCTACGTGGGACTCGAATGGTTAGTACCGTATACCATTGGCATTCTATGCGCATCGAACTTGAAGAATGGCAAGATGATACTACGATAAATTTTTACTTTTTATTTTAAAGGGTTTGTAACAGCCTATTGTGCATTATTTGAAAATGTTATTTGAAGTAAAGAACAAAACGACTTCACATAGTAACTGAATTCTAGCCGTTGGTGCTAGTTCAGGTTATTAATACTTTTATTTCAGGCAAATAGCAATCGAAAATATCCACCTAGTTTGTATACACACGTCTCTGTAGGGTCATGGAAAGATTTGTTAATTCAATTAGGGTTGTGAAAGCCATGCACAACCAGACGTGTAAAGACATGCCTCAACTCAAAGTTGGATGTTGCTCACGGCAGGTCGATTATGTAATAATAACAATAATAATAATAATAATAATAATGTTATTTATTTTACGTCCCTTTTGACTACTGCTGCTTTTAGATACGCCGGGGTGCCGGAATTTTGACCCGAAGGGGATCTTTAACGTGCCAGTAAATCTACTGACACGGCTCCCTCGCATTTGTGCACCCTCAAATGCCAGCTGACGGCGCCAGGATACGAACCTGCAACCTAGGGCCCAGCAAGCGAGAACGTTACCGCTGAGCCACGCAGCCAGTCCGGTCGATTATGTCTCCAGATCCATAACATTCTTGAGATACTTCTTATCTACCTTTCTTCAATGATGGTAGTAGTTTTTTTCTAGGTTGTGGCGTTTGGTAGAGGTAAATAGTTTCTAAGGTCTTCAACCAAGAAATGATTCTATTATACTCTTTGATAATAACGAGTTATAACTATACTCATACATTTAGGAGAAAGTAGGCTATATGTTCTTTACTGAACATCTTGTTTTGTCGTCAGCACGTACGAAGTTATAGAGAAACCGGTAGAAACTTGGATGTTTTAAATGGGCTATACTAATTTCAACTAGAACAGTTAGGAATGGAATCGAACGACTAGTTCAGTTATGCGCTTACTTTTCAAACCCGACGAGTACCTTTTGAGATGGTTGGTTCCTTAGTTTAGGGGCTGCGACAACGTGGTCATGTAGTCCCGTGTACTTTGGGTGTGAGTAGAATCTGTCTGATAAACGGTGTTAATTGTGATGACTGTATTAGTATATGTTATCTCTAATTCAGGTAGGAACTGCAGACGATATCAAGTAGTTCCTACTTTTTCTACCAAATGCTACCATCAATGACACTTAGCTGTAAACCTTGTTACTAGATGCCACCGCAACCGGCACCTGGCGACAAATGTTGGAACTTAATAGAGCGTTAATCAAATATAAACAACACATTTAGCTTCACGCAATCGTAGTTAGTGGAAGGTTGTTTTACTTGCCATAAATCTATGACATGGGCCCACCGGCTTTACTTCCCCTCCGAAGGATGGCTTACAGTACATGACATGCAGATATTATTGTCTGTACAGAGTGAACTATTGCGTCACATTTTTACAGAGTGAACTATTGCGTCACATTTTAAAATTGCCAAATGTTCGTGCACTGAAGATTCATTCTACAGATCAATGGGAACTTGGTAGACTATGACATGGGTAGTTTACAAGAGAATGGGCTGCCTTCGTGAGCCTATTCTGTTCCAACCAGCTCCAAGATATCGCGTTTTCAGGTGAGATTGTTTGTGAAGAACGAAGCCATCACCGAGACGTGAACATCAATCCTACCTGGCACGAACCACTGGCGCCAGACTTGAGAACAGCTCTCCTGGAATTGACGAGAAGGATTTATTTTTGCTGTTAACGTATGTAAATATGGAGACAATTCTTCAAATTGTCTATACTTTTCTACACTACCTTGACCTCAATTCTGTTACTGAGTGAATTGATGGAGACGTAGTTTACACAGCTTAAACTGCCTGCTGTGGTACCAGTTGCACCTGACATTCCTCCGCCAATTTATGGTGTTTTGCAAACCAAGGTCCACTCGTAGATTGTGACTGGAAATCTGAGTGATTCATTAATGCCAAAGTAATATCGACAGCAGACAAAAATCTCAATTGAGGTAACTTAAAAGAATTTGGATGGCCTAAGCGAAAATTATTAAATTTGTGTTCTTAATGAAAATGAAAATCCACAGCCTGCTTCCAGTCGACTGGGTCAGGGAATGGTATGAATGATGCCCCCATCTAGCGGCGAGGATATGTACTGTGCCGGCTGCCGAAGCCTATCGCACTCCCCTGGGGAAGTAATTAAACGAGTGACAGATGAAATGAAATGATAGTGGAGTGTTGCTGGAATGAAATTGACAGAGAAAACCGGAGTACCCGGAGAAAATCCTGTCTGCGTCCACTTTGTCCAGCAAAAATCTCACATGGAGTGACCGGGATTTGAACCACGGACCCAGCGTTGAGAGACCGGCGTGCTGCCGCCTAAGCCACGGAGGTTGCCTTGTGTTTTTAATCATTTGATAACTTGACATAACATGAACTTTTGATATTATTTCGTGGAAATATTTTGGTTAACAGCCAGCCATCCATCCAAGGCTCACGATTTTGGTTATTTTTGCAGACCATATCACTAACCATTTCACAAAACAATTCCTCGTAATACGCCTTAGACTATACTTTAGGAGTTACAAGGGAAACTGATTTGACAAATACAGTTTTGAGGAAACGAACGACAAAGTTGCCTGGCTTCTTAAATGGCCTTTTTAAATAGCTTTTAAAGTCATAGCCCCTAAATTAATGCAGATATTTGTAAAATTCTTGTACCAAAATTAATTAGAAGAGCAGAGTTATACAAAAAGATTTCTTCAGGGTGTTAAGCTGTACCAACCCTTTCAATCAAATTCACCTTTGATTATAGTGTGGAAGTACTCTCTTTGTTTCATTCACCATCGTTATGACCGTTCTAGAAAATGGTTTCGCACGTTTCTCAAAATAGTTTCTCTGAGTTAGATCACAAATAATGAAACCATTCGATATTCACTTTGCACATCTGGGTCACGACAGTGAAAGACAGAATTGTGAAGGGTGAGAATCAATATGTGGCACACAATGAAAGAGGACATCAGTTTACTGCGACATGACTGAGAGATGTAAGTGGAGGGAGACCTCCAGATTGGATCACGCAGAGTTCCAGACACGCTATGGTACTGCTTAGCACGTGCGGCTGTCAACTGAGATAACAATCACCCAGTATGGCGGACATTTATACACCGCTTACAGCATTTTGAAATAAATACCAAACCGAGTACTCACATGTAGTTAGGTTCACATTATCAACAATGTTTGCAATTTTATAATTTTTTAATTTTGATTTTTTGTTTCAACGCATTTTGCTAAATAACTTGAAGTCCGTAACATGTAGCTGAAAACGTGTCCTATACTTTGGCTGTCTCCGGAGATAAGTCGCTTCGAACCCCACCGTCGGCAATCCTTGAAATGTTTTTTCGTGGTTTCCCGTTTGCAACTTCAGGTACGTGCCGGAGCGGTGGTGCTGGTTATTGTTGTTGTAAGGTGCGTAACATCAAGGCCACCTGCTCCAAATGGTGTGTTAAACAATCTCGGCTAACATTCTTGTCTCACGTCCGATCGTAGTTCGATTCCCGGTTCTGCCAAGAAATTTAATTTTGGTGTGAGGGGTGGAACAGGATACACTCAGCCACGTGAGGGGGGGGGGGGAATACGAGAAGAGGTAGGTTCTATTCCCACCTCAGTCATCCTTGAAGTGATTTTCCATGGTTTCCCCACTTCTACTCCAGGCAAATGCCAGGATGATTCGTAACATAAAGCCACGTCCATCTCCTTCCCAATCCTAACTTGACATACAAATACCTACACACTACTTCAGGCGTCACAATAATATAGATTATCAGAAAAATTCTACACACACGCACACGATTTACAACTGGTTACTGCCTCAAAGACTATTTTATTCTTTGAAATTCTGATTTTTATTTTTCCGGAACTTTGTTTATTGTTATAATTATTAGTGTTCATATAATTCATTGTTTTATTTACTTTCGGTCTTTCCATATTCAGATGTCCACCTCTAAATGTTTCATTCAATTCTAAATTTGTAAGAGGGGCAGATGACCTCGTAGTTCCGCCCCTTAAAACAACAATAACTAACACACGCACAAGTAGGCTGCACGTGGCTAAATGATCACGATGTCAAAGTCCCTCAAATGAAAAAACAACAACAACCTAATGATGAGGATGATATTCAAGAGTAATATGAGATGAAAACTGCCAGTTAACTTAAGATCTAGAGGAAGAACAGGACCAAAAAAACAACAAATACGGGAAATAGAAGATGAATTAGGATTGAATTATTTGGAGAGAAGTACAGTAGATGGACAGAGGAGAGGGTTAACCTGAAATGCAAAGGAAAAAGAGGGAAATGGACCCAGCTTTGGAATTCTTGGGAGTCAACAACTCCCCAGCGCACTAGCTGCAAGCCCTTGAGGGTGTAGCGCTATGCAAGAAGCAGCATGCATGGTGGGGTTACACACACACTCTGCCTCGTACAGGACCTCTAGTGAGTGCTCCACCACTGCCCGCAACACCTCAGGTGGGATGTTGGCCACCTCCCTCACGACGCTCACCTTCAAACGTCAACATGTGTCAGTTTCCCTGTCCTTAAAATAATCCCACAGCCAGAAATCAAACGTGTTCAAATCTGGGGATGTTGGTGACCACTCAGTGGGGAATGATCGGCCGATGATGCGGTTCCAGGCTGTCGTGGATGCAGATGGACGTCACATTGAGCATCGTTGTAACCTGGACTGTCAATATGGTACGCAATTAACACCTGTTACCCGCTCATGTGGATATTAAAATGTGTTCCTTTGAATGGTTTATTCGTTATATCTCTTCCGCATGTCCTGCTAAAGGTCTCCTCATTGTTTCATTGTCCTACGATCGCTCGTTTGTCCATTGGGCCTCGCAAGTTTAATTATAACTACACTGTACGTAGGAGGTAAGTTAGCTTAAAAACTGGCAAAATATGGCGTTTAGAAGAACGTAAGAAACAACACAGTGAATTGATGAGATTTTGGAAGAAGAGGACGGCAAAAACCTAGTCATCAAGAAAATGGACTACAGTAGTTCCAACGTGCTTCTTGAATAGGCAACATGAAAATAGTTGTTGTTCATTCTTCAGGGGCTTTGCGACTATGTGGTCGTGTAGGCCCGTGTACTAGTATGTGTGTAGAGTTGGCGGATAATCAGTCACTGTGACGTCTGTACTAGTGTGTGTATTTGTACTTTAAGTAGGTTATGAGTAGGAAGCGGCCGTCAAGTTAGGTACCATCCCGACATTTGAATCCTCATCTGAATTATAAATACGCACACTAATACAGCCATCACAATACTACAGGTTATCAGACAAATTCTTCACACACCCCAGTACACGGGGCTACATGCCCACGATGTTGCAAAGCCCCTAAATCAATCAAACCAACAACAACAACAACAACAAACTAACATAATTTTGGAGACGGGAAATGTCCATCCAAGGATCACATTGAACTAACGTAGCTGGAGTTAAATTATTCCATATTAATGCGGGTGTTTCAATGGAGTTGGGTGTACAATAGAAACTTCCGAGGATACGAGTAAATCAGCCGGCTGTCGTCTGTTCTTCCGCCGTGAATACTTGATGGCCGTCATGGCGTATGGCAGACAACACGGCAATGTTCGAGCTGTTTTATAACGTACGCAGTCGTGATGTCATATACAAAATGTCGGAGATAGAAGTAGCAATGGCCTTTTAGGTTGAAATTTGCGCGTTGAAAAGGACAGAAAATGCCGTTTACAGCGTATACTTTTCTTCACTGTATAATATAATACATGGAAAAATTATATTTATAAGGTTACAGGAGACTGTATCCTGAACTATAAAAGTTAGTTAATGTCCGGGATAGCCTCTCTTTATCAATTAAAATATTATAGAATACGATTAAGGTAGTGTGAATTTTGAGAGGCTTGGGGTTCTCTTCAGAAAGTTATTCTTGATATTTTCTTATTGTTTATAACATTTCATACCTTTTACATTATTTATACAGGGTCTTTTACTCAAAGTGGGGCCAGCCGCACGGCCGACGCAGCGCTGCAGGGAAGGTCGAGCCGAAGGTCAGATGAGCATATGGCAACGCGGAGCTGAGACAGTTGCGATGCAAGATTTGCCGAGTAAAGTTGACTTCGTTATTTCGTGTATAGCCTATTTTAAGTTACACGTGTTATAAGTTTATAACGTGTGTCCGTGGTTACTGTTTAATTGTTATTATGATTCAAAGTTTTATAACCTGTTATTGCTAAGTGTTAAATCTTATTGCTTCAATTTTTATTGCTAGGGAAAATTGAACAATAAGATTTATGCAACAAACTCTCACACTCTAAATATGAGTTAAATTGAGGCTACCTCGGTAGATGAACTAGGCCTAATGCATGTGAATGAAAATTTCCCGAGACGATGCCAGAAATGTGTAGATGCAGGTGGAGGGCATCTTCAACCTTCCGTGACAAGTTGAGTAATGATTTTACTCTGATTATGTGTGATTGTTATTTACATGCGATTCGTACGGGCGCCCTCTCGACCCCAAACTCAGCGAGTTGCCATGTGTTCGTCCGACCCTTCACGCGCAGCGCGGCCGGCCCGGCCCCACTGTGAGTGAAAGACCCTGTAGGTTCTGTGACTTATTTCTTACATTCATGTTGGGATTCATTAATCATACTGAGAAGGATTTTTGCATTAGGTTATTAGAGAATCACTGTAACTAATAATCACATGTATCAGGTGATAGTTGCAATAATAAATATTCTCGCCCCAATCTCTGGCTAACCGGGATTAGGAACTGAGGGTATTATAGCCTAAATTCTAAATTATTATCTATATTACACTACCGCTTCGCCCATTTATTATTCTCATTAGAAGATTTGGATTAGGATTTTCTCGACCCCATTGATGGCAAAGGAGGATTTTCAGCTATTAGGTCATGTATCGTTCAAAGAGTACAAGCCATATACAGTAGGCTGAATGTGGAAAATAGGGGTTCAATCCCTCAACTAGTTTTAGTTCTTGGAATCTAAGCCCACAGCGGGCTACGATTACAGTGTGATTGCGTCACCGCGGTTGAGAGATCTCCATTGCCATGAGAATTAAAGCGTTGTTGTTGTTGTTGTTGTTATTTCTTCATTTGAGAAGCTAAGACATCATGGTCATTTAGCACCGTGTACTTCGGAATTTTGTCTGATAACCTGTGTTATTGTGATGGCTGTATTAGTCATTGTGGATTTGTAATTCAGGTGAGGATTTGGAAGGAGCCATCCCGGCATTTCCCTGGTGTAGAAGTGGCAAACCACTTGAAATCACTTCCAGGATGGCTGAGATAGGAACATCTTCTCAGTTTTGCCTCGCGAGGCTGATTAAACCACATTCCAGACCTCAAGCCAGAATTAAATTTCTTGGCAGAGCTGTGAATAGAACCCGGATCTCCGGGGCGACAGCCAACAATGTTAGCCACTGCACCAGGAAGGGAACAATCTCCAAGCTACTTATCCTTCCTCTCTTAAGGGTGCTAAAATACGATAACCTTGCGTCGGTAGAATTACTAGCGCGCCGAATAGGAAGATTCGGGTAGCTTGGCTACCGTACTGGTTTCCTAGTTGCTTGAAATGATCAGTTGTGGCCACAAAGTGTGACACACAGTAGATACTCCTTACGTGGTTGAGTGACTCGAGCCTGCAGCAATCCTCTAATGTGTGTGTAAACACAAGTACACTATATCGATCGATCTGTTTGATCTGGTCATTTCATCTCCGGCTAAGTAATTACTTCCTTGTCACGATCCTACTCCTGGGGATTAACGACTCTCATTTACACGCGCAGCATTGATTGATTCATCAATTTTAATCCACAGTGAATCAACACTTGTTTGAGCTCCCGAACGAGACCATTATTAAAGGTATGCTCTGTTTATCAGAGATGAATATAACAATAGGAATAAAAAACTTTACGAGCCTTACAGTAGTCGCATATGATGTGTAACATCTGACATAGAAGAAACCTCACGTGAAATTGTTGATACACCGGTATTTCATAATATTATACACATATTAATCTATTGTAAAAGGGAGTGTTCTACTGATATTGTAGTTTATAATACGGAACTAATTTTATTACATGATTTGTAGCTTCCACCAGCACTAGCCAAAATAAAGAATACGAGATGGATCAACTAGATTAATAGACGCGACACCGCTCATAACCTTAAATTCCTTACAAATAGGCCAACTTGCGAGTAAATGCAATGTGCAGAGCAGTAAATCATGAAAGGCTTGCCCAGTTCCCGGACCTCTTGATTCACAGACCAACACGTAATTTCATATGGTTTCTGTTAAAATGAGTAATATGGATATGATTAGCAGCAGGGTATCAAGAAGGCAGTGCGAGAGTAAAAATATCAAGGAGAGTGAAGTAAAAAAAGTCTTGGAATTGTTATGTATTGTTACGTGCCACCCCTAGTGGCACTTTTGTTAACTAGATTACGGTGGGTAGGAAGCACAACACCAATTACTGCTTAAAGAAATAATTAACTTTATTGCGGCCAGAAAATTACACTACTCTTCAGAAAATACAAGCAATAGGAACCTTACTCCAGTTTCCTCAAGTCTCTTGCTTGTGGAGAGCTCTTGCCCTTTCACTTGCCAACAAACCACACAAGTTAATCCTTCCGCTAATGAGCCTAGTGGCCTTGACAGTACTACATGCAACTTCTTCCTAAAGTACGCCGACTACAGTTATTTACGAGCACTTGCTGCACGCTGTTCACAAGCTGGGAGAAACAATGTCACTGGATTTTGTAACCACCATATCTCCGACACTCAGTGAAAGCACACTCACTCAAAACACAGGCAGTCCCCTGTATGTTTCTCACTTCCCCGCTCCACTAGGGGTTTCGCATGTCACCACACTTCTCTCGCTCAGGATAATCGCTCACACTAGCTCGTAAACACAACAACAACCACTGCTTGACAGGTCGCACTTATATAGCAGGCCGGTGACTCAATAAATGCTTCTAGATCCATCCAGGGTCCACGGCTTCTCGAGGTTTCTATCGCTGGTCCAGTCACGAATATTCTGGACTATCCCTTTGTCCTAGTAGCCCTATTGCATAAGGAGCACGCAATACAGGAGGCAGGGCTCAGCCCAACCCTGGGGCAGTTGTGACTCATGCGGCGAGCGATGACACAAACTCACAGCCGTAACACCACCCCCTTCCTAAAAAGGCTTATCGTCCCGATCAATCATTGGTCCGTCTGTGTCCCTCCGTAGGCTGCCAGGCGATCTTCGCCCTCGGGCTCCACTGGATCCTGTAGACGACATCGTTGATCCGTTTCACGACTCGGTACGGGCCCTCCCAGGACTTCTGCAGTTTGGGTGACAGGCCTTTCTTCCGTAATGGGTTGAAGAGCCAGACCAGGTCGTCCTCGTGGAATCCGCCGGCATCCATCTGCTGGTCGTAACGGGTCTTCATTCGGTCGGTCTCGATCCGCAGTTTCCTCCTCGCGAACGCGTGTACGTCCTCCAGTAGGTCGACCAGTTCTTGACAATACTGGCTTACCGGGATCGGATCATTCCCAGGTCGGCCGAAGGCAAGATCGACAGGTAGACGGAGCTCCCTCCCAAACATGGCCCGGGCTGGTGTGCACCCGGTGGCTTCATGCACGGCGGCGCGGTAGGCCAGGAGAAATAGTGGAAGATGCTTGTCCCAATCCCTCTGGTGCTCGCTGACAACTATTCGGAGATGGTTCTCGATGGTGCGATTGAATCGCTCTACCTTCCCGTCGGACTGAGGGTGTAGCGGCGTTGTCCTTGTCTTCCGGATTCCTAGCAGCTGGCATAGGTTCTGGAACACCTGCGACTCGAAGTTCCTCCCTTGGTCGGAGTGCAGCTCCAGGGGTACTCCGTACCGGCTGACGAATTCCTTCACCAGGGTCTCTGCGATCGTCGCGGCTTCTTGGTTAGGGAGCGCATACGCCTCCGGCCATTTGGTAAAGTAGTCGCTGACGACTAATATGTAGCGGTTCCCTGCCTCGCTTAACGGGAATGGCCCAGCAACATCGATAGCCACTCTCTCCATGGGGCCGCCCACGTTGTAGGTCTTCAGTGGACCCCATCGTCTTCGTCCTGGGCCCTTGCTGGCTGCGCAATCGTGACACCTCGCGCAGTGGTTCTCTACGTCTGTTCGGCATCCGATCCAGTAGAACCGCTCTCTCAGCTTCTCCAGGGTCTTCTTTATCCCTAGGTGTCCACCAGATGATCCTCCATGAACTTCCTTCAGGACTTCCTCCGTCATAGCCTTTGGAACGACGACTTGTTCCCGATATGTCTTCCCGTCGGTGCTCTCCCAGGTGCAGCAGATGAGGCCATCCCTTACAATCAGCGAGTCCCACTGCGTCCAGTAGGACTTAAACTTTGGCTGCAGTCACTCACAATGTTCCACCCGGGTCTGGGGACACAGGCCCCCTTCCATTCGGCTATCAGTCCCAGGTAATCATCTTCTGCTTGTGCCCGCGTGAAAGATTCGCTGCTCCAGCTTCCTTGAAAGTCCACGGTAGTCCTTCGGCACTGTATCGCGATGTTCTCCTCCCTTCGGGCACAGAAGGTGCAGTCTTCGGGGCACGGTCTTCGTGACAGGGCGTCGGCGTTAGAATGCAGCTGGCCTTTCCTGTGCTGAATCTCAAAGTTGTACTGTTGAAGCCTCTCTAACCACCGCGCGAGTTGACCCTCGGGCTGTTTGAAGTTCAGGAGCCACCGCAGGGATGCATGGTCGGTCCTGATGAGAAATTCTTGCCCGTACAGGTACTTGTGGAAGTGTTCAATGGTCTTCACGATGGCGAGCAGCTCCTTGCTGGTGACGCAGTAGTTCCTTTCTGGCTTTGACAAGGCCTTGCTGAAGTAGGCCACTACTCTCTCCTCGCCGTCCACTACTTGCGACAGGATTCCCCCTATGCCAAAGTCGCTACCATCGGTATCGACGATGAACCTTGTTCCAGGTCTGGGGTAGGCCAGAATAGGCGCGGTGCACAGAGCCTGCTTGAGTTATTCGAAGGCACTGTGGCATTCCGCTGTCCACGTGAAGAGTTGGTCCTTCTCAGTCAGTCGATGTAAAGGTTTGGCGATGTCGGCGAATCCTCTCACGAAGCGACGGTAATAAGTGCAGAGTCCCAGGAAGCTTCATAGTTGGGACTTGTCCTTCGGAACTGGCCACTCCCTCACAGCTGCGGTCTTCTCTGGGTCGGTGCGCACCCCTTCCTCGGAGACGATATGCCCAAGGTACTGGACCCGCTTCTGGAAGAGCTGACACTTCTTGGGGCTCAACTGCAGCTGGGCATCCCGTAGCCTCAACATGATCTCCTTCAGGTTGCTGTAGTGCTTCTCGAAGCTCCTCCCCAGAACGATGACGTCGTCTAGGTAGACCAGGCAGGTCTTCCAGTGTAGTCCCCTCAGAATGGACTCCATTAGCCTTTCGAAGGTCGCAGGGGCGTTGCACAGACCGAATGGCATGACGGTGAACTGCCAGAGCCCGCTGACCACAGAGAACGCAGTTTTCTCGTGGTCCTTAGGGTGGACCTCCACCTGCCAGTAGCCACTCTTCAAATCCAAGGTGGTGAACCATCTCGACCCTGATATGGTGTCCAGGGTGTCGTCGATCCGGGGTAGAGGGTAGCTGTCCTTCTTCGTGACGTCATTCACTCGTCTGTAATCCACGCAGAACCTGGTGGAACCGTCCTTCTTCTTCACTAGCACGACCGGAGAACTCCAAGG
Source organism: Meconema thalassinum (assembly GCA_946902985.2). NCBI lineage: Eukaryota > Metazoa > Arthropoda > Insecta > Orthoptera > Tettigoniidae > Meconema > Meconema thalassinum. Next base: position 240,665,483 of record OX336394.1, on the reverse strand, counting down.
ACTATGTGATGGCTCGATCACCCCTTGCTCCTTCATCTCTTCTACCATCCGGTCGACTTCGGCTTGCTTGGCGAGCGGGACACGTCGGAATGGGGCCCTAATCGGTGCGCTGTCCCAAACGTCGATTCTGTGCTGGACCAAGCTTGTCCTGCCGAAGTCTTTGCTCCCCACGGAGAAGACGTCCTGGAATTCGCGCAGCAGGTCCTGAAGTTGGCGTGATTGTTCCTCGTCTAAATGGTCCTGGGATCCTTGGTACAGCTTCTGTAGTTCTTCTGGCAGTGTGCGTCTTCTTCGGTTGTCCGTCTGCAGGTGTCCGTCTGTCGTATCTGTGATGCGGGCAATCCAGGTAACGGGCTCGCAGACTCCTAGGTTGGTGTCCCGGTGAACCGTAATGTCGTAGTCGTTCAGGTTGGACAGGCGGACGTACGGCCGAGACGTCGTGTTGATGAGTGTCTTGGCAACTAGCAATCCTTTTGTCTGGATGTCCTCATATTTTGGCGCGATGATGGCCGCCACCCTCAGCAGTTCCGTCGACAATTACGGCAGCGCTGACCTCCGTGCTGGCGGGAACGATGACGTCTTCTCTCATCCTTACTCGTCGTGCGGTGATGGACTCGTGCGCAGGTTGCAAAGCAAGTTCCTCACCTCCGAAATGCAGAGTGTTGGTACTCAGATCCAAGATGATGTTGTTCTGGTCCAGGAAGTCCAGTCCGATGATCACTTCATTATATACGTCAGCCACAAGCACTGGATGCTTTATCGCCCGTCGACCAATGACGAACTCCAGTGAAGCTTCGCCATGTACCGGTGCGGTCTCTCCGGTCGCGGTTATTAGCTGGAGGTTCCTTTGTGTGGGTTGCACTCTCCACTTCGGGATCACGGTGGGACTGACGATGGTCCTCGATGCTCCCGTGTCGATTAGCATGGGCCCGCTCTCTCCGTTGACGACTCCGTCGACCATCTAGCTGCTATTATCCCTCCGTAACTGCGTCACACGAACTTGGACTGCCGGGGCTTGACGACTGTCACAAGCCAACCTTTGCCCCCCAAGGCTGGCTGATACTTGCTTTCCTGGGCCGTGCGGTTTCCCTACGACTGACTGTCCCGACGGAAACCCTTGGCGGCGGCGATCACCGCAGTCCTTGCTCAGGTGGCCTCTCTTACGGCAGGTCCAGCAGGTCGGTAGTCCTCTTCCGGGCCGCCTCTCCGGATGTTCTTCGGCTACGTTGTTGTTGATTGTACTGCGACTCTAGAAGAACCGGCCTAGCGCCTCCATCAGTTCATCGGCCAGGGGCTTGGTCTTGTTGGTATTTGCCGGTTCGTCGTCGTCCACTTGACGCACCCGCGCGTGCATTCTAGATGCCTGTTTTGCCGTCTCGAACTCAAGTGCGTGGCTCAGCGCATCTGCCAGGGTCTTATTGCGCGCGAGACGCAGCGCCTGTTGAGTGTCCGAGTCCCGTAGCCCGTCGGTGAAAGTCTGCGTCGCTATCTGCTCCAGAACGTCGGCCGGCGCTGTTGGGTAGGCGAGCCTTACGAGGCGTGCGATGTCCATCTCGAACTCCTGCAGGGTTTCCGCGTTCTTCTGTACCCGGGTCCGGAGCTGCATCTGATAGGCCTGCCGAAGATGGCTATCTCCATATCGGGACTCCATATGGGCGATCAGGGAAGCGTAGTCCTGGGATCCAGTCGGGATGGCCTGAAGGACGTTAAGGGCGTCACCTCTCAGCGCTACGATGAGAGCTGTAGCCTTTTCTGTGTTGTTCCAGTTATTTATGGAACAGGCCGCCTCGAACTGACGTAAGTAGGTGCTCCACGGGACCTTTCCGTCGAAGGTTGGGGGCGTCACTCTGCTATGTCCCGTTCCTGATATTCCCGGTGTACCGGTGGGCGGGCGTTGCCGCAGCTCGGCAACTTCCTTTCGTAAAGCGTTGAATTTCTCTTCCACCCCCTTCAGTGGGCGTTGGCGCAGCTCGGCAACTTCCCTTTGTAAGGCGTTGAATTTCTCCTCCACTCCCATCAGCGGGCGTTGGCACAGCTCGGCAACTTCCACTTGTAAGGCGTTGAATTTCTCCTCCACCCCCATCAGCGGTCGTTGGCACAGTTCGGCAACTTCCACTTGCAAGGCGTTGAATTTCTCCTCCACCCCCGTCAGTGGGCGTTGGCGCAGCTCGGCAACTTCCTTTTGTAAGGCGTCGAACTTCTTTTCCACTGCCGTGACTTCCTCACGCAGACCCAGTTCTAATTTCTTCAGGTCCTGTGTCAACTTATTCTGACCGTCTTCCATCTTCTTCTGGCCGTCCTCTATCCTCTTCAGGTCCTCCGCTAGCTTATTTTGACCGTCTTCCATCTTCTTCTGGCCGTCTTCTAGTTTGGCAGTTAGGTCCTCGGCTAACTTCTTCTGGTCGTCCTCCATCTTCTTCTGGCCGTCCTCCATCTTCTTCAGGTCCTCCGCTAACTTATTTTGACCGTCTTCCATCTTCTTATGGCCGTCTTCTAGCTTCTTCTGGCCGTCCTCCATCTTGGTTTCCATGCCATTTAACTTTTCTAGCAATGCTGCCAATTTCTCCTCCATTTTAGTTGTTTGTCTTGTAAAGGGCGTGCACTCACAGGAAAAGTAGAGAAAATGACCTGCTCGGGTTTTGAAACCAGGACCGTCAGGTGTTGTGCTTGAGTTCGTAATCCGGCTTCTGACACCAGTTGTTACGTGCCACCCCTAGTGGCACTTTTGTTAACTAGATTACGGTGGGTAGGAAGCACAACACCAATTACTGCTTAAAGAAATAATTAACTTTATTGCGGCCAGAAAATTACACTACTCTTCAGAAAATACAAGCAATAGGAACCCTACTCCAGTTTCCTCAAGTCTCTTGCTTGTGGAGAGCTCTTGCCCTTTCACTTGCCAACAAACCACACACGTTAATCCTTCCGCTAATGAGCCTAGTGGCCTTGACAGTACTACATGCAACTTCTTCCTAAAGTACGCAGACTACAGTTACTTACGAGCACTTGCTGCACGCTCTTCACAAGCTGGGAGAAACAATGTCACTGGATTTCGTAACCACCATATCTCCGACACTCAGTGAAAGCACACTCACTCAAAACACAGGCAGTCCCCTGTATGTTTCTCACTTCCCCGCTCCACTAGGGGTTTCGCAAGTCACCACACTTCTGTCGCTCAGGATAATCGCTCACACTAGCTCGTAAACACAACAACAACCACTGCTTGACAGGTCGCACTTATATAGCAGGCCGGTGACTCAATAAATGCTTCTAGATCCATCCAGGGTCCACAGCTTCTCGATGTTTCCATCGCTGGTCCAGTCACGAATATTCTGGACTATCCCTTTGTCCTAGTAGCCCTATTGCATAAGGAGCATGCAATACAGGAGGCAAGCCACAGCCCAGCCCCTGGGGCAGTTGTGACTCATGCGGCGAGCGATGACACAAACTCACAGCCGTAACAGTATTATTAGTGTGTAAATAAAAAAGATTTGTGTATGTTGATGAATGTCCATTAGGGATACGATCCAGCTGGCAGTGCGTCTTACACACTTCCGTCCGATCCACTTCCGTCCCATTTTTCAAAATCACTCCCACAAAAATAACCAGCAACTGAGTGGAACGATGTTACACATCAATAATAATAATTATCTATTTCGATTATCTGTGAGTTATATTGTATTACATTAGTCTTTACATACTGAATATACTCCCCCAGGGGCTCACAACTTGTGGGACGTGGGTTGGCGACCACGGGGACCCAGCTGAGCCCGGCATTGCTTCCACTTACTTGTGCCGGGCTCCTCTCGGTCTTCTTTCCTCTCGATCTTCCTTGGTGAACTCTTGTTCTTTTCCGACCCTGACTGTATTAGGGTATCTAAGGCCTAGGGAGTCTTTCACTTTCCCACCTTTCCTGATCCCTCATTCTTCGAGAGGTCAGACTTCATCTTTTCTTTTCATGATATCTCCTGGCTTCTGCTCAAGGCCATTGAGGAGCAGGGTGTGTGTAGCCCCACCACTCCTGGTGCACCCTCAAGGGCTCACGGCTGCCTATTTCCATTGCCTTTGGAGCGGACCCTCTCCTCTTTCACTTTCCTATTTGACTTTCTTGGCTCTCCTTCCTTCAAAGTCCCTCAATTCGCATTCTTCGAGGGTTGAGGGCATTTCCTTTCCCCCTGCCTTTTATTTACACTCTTCTCCTCTTTGTTTCCAATTTCCTCTTCCAGGTTTTAAGTCCGAAGTTAGTTTTAGTTTAGGTTTCATTGGATCATCTTTCATTTTCACCATCACCCAAACCATTAGGGTCCGATAACCTAGATGTTAGGCCCCTTAAAACAACAATTATCATCATCATACTGAATTTAAAGAAAAGGATGCAATAAACGATATTGAAAAGTAAAATCAAACTGTGAAAAGATGTAAATAATTTTAAGATTTTAAATTTATTAAAAAATCTCATAAGATTATAGAAGTGTTAAGAAACTTCTCCTCGTAGTAATTCGTTGTTGTTGTTGTTGATTCATTGAGGGGCATTGAGACATCGTGGTTATGTAGGCCCGTGTACTTGGGTGAGCGTGGAATTTGTCTGATAACCTATGTTATTGTGATGGCTGTATTAGTGCATTAACCTATGTTTTTGTGATGGCTGTATTAGTGCATTTAGTTGTAATTCATATGAGGATTAGGAAGAAGGCGGCTGTGGCCTTAATTTAGGAACCATCTCAGCCTTTGCCTGGAGTAGAAGTGGGAAACCACGGGAAATCATTTCCAGGATGGCTGGGGTGGGAATCGAACCTGCCTCTTCTCGGTTTTGCATCACTGGCTGTGTGGAGCCCGTTTCAGCCCTAAGACCAGAATTAAATTTTATGGTAGAGCCGGGAATGAACCCGGGCCTCCACGCTGACAGTCAAAAATGCTAGCCACTACGCAACTAGACGGACGTTTTCTAATCTAATTTGCTGTTTCTGATAGCTTCGTGAACATAAGCGCTTAGTGCTGATGACATATATAGAAAACCTTCCTCATTTCAACCCTATGTCTTAGGGAGCCAGTCCACTCTGGCTGCTTGCTTGCCAGGCCAATTTTGATTGGTCCAGCTTTCGTGTGCGACAGCGACGTTGATTGGTTCAGATTTCACGCGCGAAGTTCAGCTGTGCTCTCGTGGAAATGTGGGTCGATTTCTGTGTGTAAAAATACATTCTGACGATTAATCTAGGCTAATATAAAGAGTGGAAATTAAATGTAAAGAGGTAGCCCTGGAGTGGATGTTTGAATATCAACAAGAAGTTCCGTGAAGAACTATACAGCCTACTTTTCATGCCAATGATTATTCTACAGAATATGAACCTATCTAGAATAATGACGAAATTAAGTTGGTAATATCGAAACATCTAATTAGTTCAAAATATACCTGGTATAATGTAGCCTAGTAGAGCACTACAGTTAGCAGCCCTGGTGACTGAATATATTCTTAGTTCCATCTCTTAAGGTACAGAATACAAAATTAGGTTGAAGTCCAATGGACGTTACATGCAGTTAGACATTGGATCTATCAGCACGCGTAAGAGCATGTTGGGAACAATGTCATGCGTGTGCTGGTCAGAAATAATCTGAACTATTATGATATCTTTTTGTGCCAATTTTGGATGAAATACATTTGTTAGTATAGAAGTTACATGTATTTTAAAATTGGACATATCAGCAGGCATAGAATCATGTTGGCAGCACTGTCTTGTATTAATTACTCCAAATTAATCTAGAATGTCAGGTGCTATACGTGTGCAAAGTATAGAGCTGTTGGCTTGCATACTTTCTGATATATTGATATTAGGGTAAAAAAATATAGACAGCATTTATTAACAGTTGGCAGCCCTGATTGCTCTTAACAATACTAATAGTAATATCTGTTATGGTACACATAGCACATACGAAATTTGGTTGAAATCCAACTGATAGTATAGAAGTTACATGTTTTAAAAATTGGTACTATCAGCAGGTTTATAATCATGTTGGTAGAACTGACGTATATAAGTTACTCCAAATTAATCTAAAATGTCAGAATATACGTGTGCATAGTTTAAAGCTGTTGGCTTGCATACTTTCTGATATATAGGTATTTGGATGAAAAAAATAGAGAGAGCAATTATTAACAGTTGGCAGCCCTTGTGGCCTTAAGAATACGCTCAGTCATATCTGTTTATGTACAGATATTACATACAAAATCTGGTTGAAATACAATTGATAGTGTAGAAGTTATATGCATCTAAACATTGAACCTATCAGAAGGCTTAACATTATTTTGGCAACACTGTCATAGTTGGCCTCCTGGGAATTAAACTGAAATAGTCTTATCTACATGTGTGCCGATTTTGGAATAGCTCCCACGCATACCTTGCAAGATATCCAACATGGAGCTCAAATTTCTAGTGCGCATTTTCAGCAGTTGGTAGCACTGACATCATTTTCAAATATGGACGTGAGATATTCCGGTGCACATCTTTACTCATACTAAATTTGGTTTTGATTACTGCAGCCGTTTAGGAGTTGATAGGGGGGGTGGGGGACACACACACAGCCAGACAGACAGACAGACAGAAGGACAGACAGAAGGACAGACAGACAGACAGACAGACAGACAGACAGACAGACAGACAGACACCCATTTTCCCGGATCGATCTCATAAGTCTACTTTTTCCTCATTTTTGCAAAATGTGAAAAGTAGGCTAAAAATACAATGGAACGCAATGGATAGAGCTCTGTGCGGATGAACAAAACCTTATCCGCATCCGCACGATTGTTATCCACATCCGCCCCGCATCCGCACGACTTATATCCGTATTCGCACGTTTATCCGAATCTACTGGCATTACAATGAAAAATCCACAGCCTGCTTCCAGTCGACCAACCGGGTCAGGGAATGGAATGAATGAAGCCTCATCTAGCGGTGATGATACGAACTGTGCCGGCTGCCGAAGCCTGTCACACTCCCCTGGAACAATGATTAAATGAATGATAGATGAAATGAAATGACATTGGAGAGTGTTGCTGGAATGAAATTTGTGACAGGGAAAACCGGAGTACCCGGAGATAAACCTGTCTGCCTCCGCTTTGTCAGCTCAAATCTCACATGGAGTGACCGGGATTTGAACCAGCGATGAGAGGCCGGCGTGCTGCCGCCTAAGCCACGGAGGCTACTGGCATTACAATAATGTTTTTAATGAGATACAGCATAAAGTATTAACGCTAGACATTTGAGGAGAAAGTCGTTCCCCTAGGATGTGTGTGTCATGTGCTATGTTTAAAATGAATGTTATACAACCAGAACTGCAACCCTTTTCAGCTCGGAATGTTAATTGTGCTTAATGACATGATTTGAATACGATTTGTCATGAGAAATACATAATGGAAAAATTTATGTCATACATATCCATGTCCTAGTAATGGTATTCAACAAGTTCGGATTGTATTCTAAAAACTATCCGCAAATTTACTCCAAACATTATCCGCAGCTTATCCGCTATCCGCACCGCCATGCATATTATATCCGCATGGCGAAAATTTTTGCAGATATCCGCTCGTTTATCCGTGGATATCCACATCCGCGCATGGCTTTAGCAATGGATAGTAGGCAATAGGCAATATGGACGTAGCTTGACCTTGGATGTACTGGCCTTAGTACAGTACAAGACTTCAATTATATTAGTTATCTCATTCTGTGTACTAAATTATCTCAGCAGCAATGTGCTTTGAACCACTGAGTGGGATCCTCTTACATCGTGCTGTCAGCACATTGCTAGTGTGTCCACTTGGCGCGGACCAATCAGAGTTGATCAAAGAAGAGAGTGGAGATGTGGGTGGACTGATCGAGCCGGCGGGTTCAACTCGGGAAGGGTTTCTAAATACGCCATCCGATGACTAATTAGACTGAGCACACAGAGCTGAGTGTGTATTCAATTCGTACGTGAGAAATGGGGTTAGGGATGGCAGGTGTAAAGTAAAACTGAACCTTGGCTTTGATGTTGAGCAATGAAGGTGACAGATCACTTGGCGTGTGGTCACAATGGTCGAACGTCCTTGGATCAGTTAGCGTATCGCCACCGGCTAGCACATCTCTCTGCGAAGACAGAGCGATCACACTCTCTCTTGAGAAGCAAGATGTACAAGTTAAATTTGGTTATACAATGGTAACTTCTTCTTCTAGTGGGACATGGTTTGCTGAATCCGGCATTGCTTCCACTTTCTCGTGCCTGGCGACTCTATTTTATCTTCCATGTTGACCTCCCTTGGTCAACTCTTGCTCTCTTCCGACATTGACGGTATTAGGGTATCGGAGGATGCCTTTCGTTTTCCCGCCCTAATTAGCCCTTAACTATTTTCTACTTTTACCCTCAATTTTAGAGCGGTCAGATCGCTTCTTCTTACTGTGGTTCCTTCTGCCTACTGAAAGACACCCTAAAGGAGGCAGGGTTTGTGTAGTCCCTCCATGCATGATGCAACCTTGATAGTGCTACACCCTCGAGGGCTCACGACTGGTGAGCTTGGGAGTTGGTGACCTCAAGGGATTCCTGAGCTGAATCCAATCTCCCCACCCCTTAAAAATTAAATTTGGGGCTTGGCCTCCACTATTTTTCCTTTCATCTCTGCCTTTCATGTTTCTACTTCGTTCAAAGTCCTCCAGGCCATTTAATTCATGGGGAGTGGGAATATTTTCCCCCTGACTTGTATTTGCCTTATTCCCAGTTTTTAGTAATTCTTCTCCCAGAATGTAAGGTAAATGCAAGTCAGTATTTGCTAGTTGTAACCTTTTCGACTCCACCTCGTTATGTAGTGGCTAGCATTCTTGACTGTCACCCTAAAGATCACGGGTTCAAACCCGGCCGAAGTCTTCGGATATTTTTAAGAGTGTTAAAAATCCTTCAGTATGCCTTCCTTCGGAGGGGAAGTAAAGCCGGCGGGCCCATGTCATAGATTTATGGCATGAAAAAGAACCTTCCACTACAATTTTTATTGGTAGTGTGTAGCCAAACTTGTAGGCTATATTTCGTTAGAAACGCCCTGTTAAGTTCCAAAGTTCGTTGCTAGGTGTCAGTCGCATCTGGTAGCCAAAACTGGAACTACTTGAAATTGAACTTGTTCATTCTTCTTCATTCTTTTCATCTCATCCAGACGCGACGGTACTTGTAGCTCACCCCATGGGTGTCCGCATAGAAGCAGCTACAAATTTTGGCGAGCTGAACATATCCTCGGACACTCCCGGCACTAAAAACCCATACGCAAATAAATAATACCCTGGAGATCCGTGTTCGATTCCCGCCTCTGGCAATACATTCAGTTCTGGCCTGAGGGCTGGAACAGGGTACTCTCAGCCTCGTTTGGCTGAGCCTAAAAGTAGTATTCCGCAGTTTCACCTCTTCTTCGCCAGTCAAATGGTGCCTAACATACGGCTACCGCTACCTCCTACCGCTACCCAATCCCAGCTTCACTTAAAACTACACACATTAGTAACTTACAAATTTCACACGCACACCCAAGTACACGTGGCTACTATACCACGATGTAACAAAGCTTCTAAAAAAATCAATAACAACACGACTAGCTTGTCTTGCGACCAGCTCCATTACAATACAGAGGCATGCAGTCTGTGAACACGAGAGGGGACCATTTAGTGCAATGAACTGTTTACGAGTTTTCTTGTGCCCTGTAATGAACGCAGTTGTGAGTTCAAACGTTGTTGACTCCTCGCCTACACGAGACCAGACTTCAAGAACCAGTGTTACGGGTGTATTTAGTTGTTCAATATGTGTGGTTGAGTCTGCTCATGGCACATCATGAGATCTATGTCTGTCTGTTAGGTAGTCAGCCCGTAGGCTGGTTGGATCCTCAAAAAGTACCGCCGTTACGTTATGTGAGTAGATACCCTCAAAAACCCAAGGCAGCACTATTTTGAGGCGTTCTAGGCAAGAAGAGGAGTGAGGTAGTTTGCCATTGCTTTCCTCACTGAGTCAGAACAGTAGTCCTAACCCTATGAGTTGAACCTTTCACAGCATTCACAGGCACTGACTGTGTCCCGAATGCCATTACTAAGCCCCACCCATACCTCAGTAGCTTCCATATAATCACAGCCATGAGTGAGACTGAGACATCGGTGAAAAGCCACCTTTTACTCTAGCCTGTGCCAACTGACAAATGCAAAAGTACTGTATTCATCAAGAGATGGCGAACAGGCCACATGAGATCTATAATAAAACAAAAAAAGTCAGTCTTATTTTACGTCTTCTCTTTGTAATTGTTGCTTTCCAGTCAATTAATACGTTATTAATGTGCCTAATTAAATTAGGTTGGAAAAATATCTACTCACACCATTTTAAGGGAGCGTCTACATATTACGTAATAACAATGACGGGGATTTGAAGCATATTATGTTTACGTTGATGACGAGGCGGGGAGTGGGAAGGTTTAACGAAATATTACGTCATCACTTAATAAATATCAAAATATATACTCATTTTGCGCTCCACGCGCTAACGGAAGACGCGACCACGTGGCGGGAGGAAGGGGTAACCCCCTGACCAAGGGTATTCCCCTGATCATTTCTTGTTTTACTTATTCAATTAGCGGAAGCTATACCATGTTCAATGTGATAAATTATATATTTTTATATACTTCTCGAAAGTGGTAGTTTACTGATAGACAAGTTAGTTCATCAGGCGAACATCATCAGATCTTTTACACATAAGGTGTTTCTAAGATTGGAGTATACATAACCTAATATATACTCTTATGTACAACTTATATCCAATTACTTAGTTATTATTTTAGAATGTTTAGTTGTGTATGTGTTGATTTGTCTATTGCATTGTTGATGTGATGACTAGTATACTATCCCGATTCAAACCCGACCGAAGCCGTCGGATTTTTTAAGAGCGTTAAAAATCCCTCAGTATGCCTTCCTTCGGAGGGGAAGAAAAGCCGGCGGTCCCATGTCATAGATTTATGGCATGTTAAAAAACCTTCCACTAATTACACCTGTGTGAAGCTAAATTGTATAGGTTAGGAATGTAAACAACGCTCTTACGGTTCTACGTTCGTTGCTAAGAGCCGACTGCGGTGGCGTCTAGTAGCTAAGTTCTGAACTAGGCATTGTAGTCGTTGACGGTGGCGTTTGGCGGCAAAAGTAGGAACTATTTGAAAAATTCAAAGTTGCAGTCCTTACTGAATTAAAAAAAAGTCCTCTCGGCACGCCGGAAGGCGGAGGTAGATTTCACCGGACAAACTTGGGGATAGGCGAAAATAGGCAGAATATGCAGGTTTTCGTAGTCTTATGGGGACGGTAACCTTCTTGTCATTTGGGGTCCATTGTTAGCCTACTTTTCACATTTTGCAAAAACGAGGAAAAAGTGGACTTATGAGATCGGGCAAATGTGTGTCTGTCTGTCTGTCGTTCTGTCTGTCTGGCTGGCTGTGTGTGTATCCCCCCTATCAACTCCTAAACGGCTGGAGCAATCGAAACAAAATTTGGTAGGAGTAACGATCTATACCTGAATATCTCACGGCCATATTTGAAAATGTCAGTGCTACCAACTGCTGAAAAATCGCAATTGAAATTTGAGCTCCATGTCGGATATCTTGGAAGGTATCAATGGGAGCTATTTCAAAATTGGTACACGTATAGATAATAATATTGCCATTTTATTTCCAGGAGGCCATACATGGCAGTGTTGCCAAAATCACTATATGCCTGCTGATAGGTCCAATTTTAAATGCATATAACTTCTACACTATCAATTGGAATTCAACCAAATTTCGTATGTTGTATGTGTACGTAAACAGATATGACTGAGCCTATTCTCAAGAACCACCAGGGCTACCAACTGTTAATAAATGCTCTTAATTTCTTTTATCCAAATACCAATATATCAGAAAGTATGCAAACCGACAGCTTTAAACTATGCACAAGAATAGTACCTGACATTCTATATTAAATTGGAGTAACTTATATACGTCAGTGCTACCAACATGATTCTAAGCCTGCTGAGAGGTCCAAATTTAAATACATGTAACTTCCATACTACCATTTGGATTTCAACCAAATTTCGTATCTGCTGTGTGTTTCATAACAGATATGACTATGCGTATTCTTAAAAGCAACCAGGGCTGCCAACTGTTAATATGTGCTGTCTCTATTTTTGTTACCCTTATATCAATATATCTGAAAGCATGCATGCCAATAGCTCTAAACTTTGCACACTTATAGTACCTGGCATTCTAGATGAATTTGGAGTAACTAATATACGTCAGTGCTGCCAACATGATTCTAAGCCTACTGATAGGTCCAAATTTTAAAATGCATGTAACTTCTATACTAACTAATGGATTTCATTCAAAATTGGCACAAAATAGGTCATATTATTTTAGATTATTTCTGACCAATACATGCATGACATTGTTGCCAACATGATTTTACGCGCTCTGTTATATCCAATGTTGAACTGCATGTAACGTCCATGCTATTCATACTATGCTGAGAGCTCATACTATGCTCTTTGAAGTAGCGGAGAATCGCACTTTTGACTTTGGTGAAGTCTGCTAATTATTTATCTGAGGTCTTATTAATTAATTTTATCTTTCCACGAGACTCAGAATATTCCATTTCGTCATGCTGCATTATTAAAACATTTTGGAGAATGTTATTTTCGCTTAAGGTAAGGTAATACCCTTGCAGACACGCAAATAGGAATGTAAGTAGTCGCTCAACGACTTCGGTTTGACGACCTACTTCCTCGAGTAACCCTGTGCCTTGCACTACGTCTGGAGAATCCGCCCCGTGTAGGCGTGAAGTTACATCCGTCTTGTTAGACGTAGAAAATATCCGCTGTTTAGCGTGGAAATTGTTATGTTGCCATCGTGCACGAATATTCTATAAATCACTGTTCATTGATGCACAGTGAACAACAAGAAGCATATTGTGATATAATTGGCAAGTATAGTGAATTTTATAACATTACCGTAACACCACATTTTTGTACCCACGTGTTTGTGGAGGGCCGAGTTCCTGGTGAAAAATATAGAGGTAAACGTGTTATAACTACTTAAAATAATTGTGATTATGAATGTACTATATATTTGAATTGCCACAGTGAATTTTTCAATTACAAAACGACGCACTTTTCACGGATGCCACGTGATGTAAAAAGTGGCGTCAGTACACGTGAAGAACCATAGAACAGTGCTTGCTCACGTATTATTCAATATCTGCAAAGTAAAGGCTGTGTTATTAATTGTATTAAAGCCTGTAACATTTTCAACGAACATTGTGATTTTTGAAGTGAAAGAATGAACTACTACACGATTTATTCTACCACCCACGTGATCAAATTATTCTACACCATGTTTGAGACCGACATCATGGGCTAATACCGCTATGGTATGAGGTTGATGTATCTATTGGAACCAGTATGATGGTGGAGCTTCCAGAACAGCGAACGAGGAGGAAGGAACCCAGGATGCCATTCCCAGGCAAGTCCAGTACATCCACGAAGTTATCGACAGGGACAGATCGAACCCTGGCCTTTGGGAGAGTCCAGATGGGAGTCCCGATGAGGACGATGCCGTTCCGGAGAGCCAGTGGTGAATTTGTTCAACCCTTGTCGTTGAACAGAGGGCTGAGTGAGAGCTCCTCCATTTCGTGAGGTTTTGTACACCATTTCTCGTTCTAGTTTCTGGTGGTATAGTAGGTTTAATGTAGTTTGTGAACCAACCGAACTCAGTGACAGCCATTTTTATAGGTAGGGAATGTAACTAGTCTAATTAGATGTCATTTATTTCAGTTAGAGTGAGACACCCTTGGGTCAGACATTTTGGTCAACCCTGGTGCAGCTTGATGGACGTCGTAGAGCGTCAATGCCTATCTTTTGCTAAACGTGACCGTAGTCATTTCAGGCTACTTTGTTTAACCCTATCTGGGGTGATTTTTCAAGTCTTTGCTGACTTTAGTTATGGCAATCAGAGGCCATGGTTATATTTCTTTAACTGCATTTTTTGCAACCAGTCTTTGTTACACCCCTGACTTCGTTAGAGCAGTCGTATCAGTTAGGTAATCGACTGTAATTACCAGTTTTGTAACTGCATTATATTTCATTTGAGATGTTGCTCAGAAGCCATCTGGTCAAGTGTGGACCTTATAAGTAGAAGGGATGTTTCGTTGTCTAGCATCGAACCCAGTTCCCAGCGTATCATTAAGCAGATCCAGAGTGTGGAATCTGCGTCACAATTATTATTTTGTTAGTGTCATGTGAAGACATGTATTTATTTGATGTTGTACAAGCAACTACTGAAGTATTATATCTTTGAGAGCAAAGAACTCCAGCAATGTGACATTGCTACCATTTAGACGTCTTTGGTTTGAAAGACGGAATTATATTATTGTATTCAGATTTATAGCGTGTTTTTATACACGTATTCTTCGAGGTTTATAACCTATGGTAGAGGTTTTTATGATGAGGCCAGTTGTACAGTTTTTATTTTGCTTAAATCGCCGGCCTTGATAGTTAGCGTGTGTTGTGTCAGACCGCACAGGAATGTTGTAGCCCGCGGCGACACAAACTGGTTTGTGTCCCAGTGCCCTTAAGAGCACGCTTGTATTGTGAGACAGAATTACTTTGACGAAGGACAGAATGCTTGTAGTATTCGCTCTTCCTTTCATTGCTACTTAGCTCATGGAACCTAGTGTCCAACCTTGTATCTGATCACATGTTTTTATAGATTGATTTTTTGTTAGTTAAACGCACTTTTGCGTGTACCGTCGTCTGACGTGTACAGTTTGTGTCCCAGTGCCCTTGAGAGCACGCTTGTATTGTGTAGAAAAATAGGATGAGAGTCCCACAAAAGTTATAAATTTAACCTTTAATGCACTTAGAGGCGGTTGCCACTGAAAATCCGTTCTCTGATACCTAAAGTGAGTAGGGACCTGGTCGAAGCTGACGGGAACCGCAGCTAAGACTTGGGCGGTTTGCCAGAGAAAGGCTTTGGTGTATTTCCTCCCAAGCATGCATAAGACTACTATGGGGAAGGGTGATAATCTGGCAAGACAAATAGTAACAGATTTATTCTGTATTAACGATGTCATAAACTGAGGAAGAGTTAGGAAAGCCAGGATCTTGCCTAACTGTTGTATTTGCGAAATGATAAATCCAAAAACAAATATTTAATTTATTTAACAATTCAAAGAAGTTTAATGAATTTAACAAGTATGTAATATCTTTTTGACAAATATAGATCATTTAAACTTTTTAACAAATGGGGTCGCAGACCTCCTAAAATTTAGAGATTGCTCCAGGCAAATAACAATCCTTAGGTTTCAAACCTTATATATGTACTAAAATCTTTGTAAGATTTAAAAAAGACAAATGAAGTGATTAAAGTTTAATCATTCAATTGAGTACAAGGAGTGTACTTTAAGAAATTTCTGAGAGAATATTCTAGAGAGAGTGACAACTTCAAAAATAACAATAAGATGAACATGAAGAATAAGATAGAAGTTCCTAAAACTTCTTATATTGAAGCTGAATTACCTTTGGTTATTATACAAATAAGGACAGGTCACTTACTGTGAAACCTGAAGAGAAAATCAAAAGGAAGGTTCTCGACCTCCTATGTTTAAGTAGGAATCACAAGCCAAATGGGGCAGTTTCCATTTCGTTAGACCTAGAAATAACTCACTCAAGAGTTGAAAGAATTGTTTTCCCTGATTATAGGAAAGAAACAATGTAAGCATGAACCGTGTATAAAACACGCAGTTATACAGAAATTAATGAATGATAAACAAGCAAGATGGAAGGGCACTTCGTTAGAGTGACACCTTATAGAAAAGCTACAATTTTATTAATATGGTGTGTTAGTAGAAGGTTTAGGGAAGATCAATTGGGATTGAGGAGAAATGTTCATGGCCTTATTTAATGTAAACGGACGATCGCGACGCGGTAGAAAAGTTGGACAAGCACTAGTTTTCACTATAGTCTGTTAAATAGATGAAAAGTTCACTGTAGAAACACGAAAGTTTATGAGAAATAAAATTATTGCAATGATGAAAATAACTGGTTGCACAAGGTAGGCGAGAGTCTATTTCTTGAGAAGGTTGTGAATTACAATTAAATGTGCCATAGAACATTCCATCGGTGGAAGAAAATTAGCTATTGAGCTTTAATTCAGACGTGAGATTCTTCAATTTTAAATAGTATTCTCACAAGTGAGTGAAAAATACATGACGGCAGGACTTGTAGATAAAGTACAGGATCTGAAAGGTTCCAGAACGATCTTAATAGAAGAATGGGGTCAAAGTTAATCCAGCGGAGGAACTAGCTTGGTAATTTATAGACAGCGGGTATTAGGTAATACCCCACGTGGTGAGAAGATTTCTCATTTAACAAGCATAAAAAATGCTGCTTTTTCACCAAGATTGGCTTAATTAGACAAAAGCCCAACATGGAAAATCCCGCGAAGGATGATTATTTCAATAAATAAGTAATTTCACACTGCCTATAAAAGATCGTTAAAAGCATGTAGAAGTTAAAACCATGAAGATGAGGTTAAAACTTGAAGTTTGTACTTAACTTTGCTGCATGGCGAAGGTGAGGTTCTCCTTGATGTTTAAAGTTACCACATGGCGTGGAATCTAAAAAATGCCTCGTTAGGTCAGGAGGCTAGCACTAGTTGAGCCTTAACTGAGTCGACGGCCGGCGCACAAGTGAGACCCACTCAGCGACGCACAGAGAGTCCAAGGAAAGGAAAGGAGTGGGGGTAGGAGACAAAAGGAATACATATCAGAATAACCAACATAAGAAATTAAATTCTCTTGAGGAGATGGTCTTCAAAGAGTTGATAGCAGGCGATACTAGCACAGCATGGTGAGTGAAAAAGTAGACGAAGTTCTCTTGCTCATGGAGATAATAGCTGGCGATGGCAACGAGATCTGGTGGCCAGATGGAAAAGGAAGTCCTCTTGCACCAGGAAGAATTGAGGAGCTTCGGAGATTCGCTGCAAGATGACGCTAGGTGGGTCATGGAAGATATATATCTAGAACAGACTCACAAAAGATATAAGCGACATGATCACCAAAGAGAAAATAGAAGATCACTGTTGGTGTTTGACAAAGAGGAAGGAAGGAACAAGCAAAGAGCATTAAACTTCATATTCTCTCGTACCGTGTATTCCAAGAATACACCATACTGGGAGGGGAAAACACCAACAGAGAACAAATATGCAGTTAAACATTTAAAGGTAATGGAGCGATCAAAGTAAGTGGTCTTGTGATCGGACCATTAGTGGTCATGACTCGGACCACCCTGACTCTCCCATCTCTTCCAGGATAACACTCGGTCACTCTACCAGAAGTCCTGACTAGGGGGGGGGGGTGAAACATCCCTAACCAAGACCAAGTCCCCCACTTTAATGTCGGGACTGGAAAGAAACCACTTCTGTCTCCGTTGCAAGGAAGTTAAATATTCCAAGTTCCACCTCTTCCAAAAAGAATTACGGAGGGCTTCAAGTTTACGCCAAACGATAGGTAGATTAGAATCCCTGTAAGAATTAGGAAGGGGAGGAGGGGCAGAGAGAGAAGTGCCTATAAGGAAGTGACCAGGTGTAAGTGGAAGCAGGTCATCAGGGTCATTGGAAAGCGGAGTTAAAAAACGAGAATTAACAACACCTTCAATCACAAAATAGCTAGAAACTGCGGGAAATACGGCACTAGTAAAGATTGCGATAAGATGCGAAAGGAGAATTGACAAGTTTAAACAAAGCGTATAGAAACAAGTACATCTATTAAGGATAAGAATATACCAAATAAACAAAGGAACTATGCGAGTAGGAGGCAAGAACGCCATAGGTAACAATCTAGTAGCCATAAACAATGACCTTAAGTTATAATAAGTATCAAAGGGGTTAATCGGAAAAATACTTAAGTCAGCGAGAAACTTGACATTACAAGCATAAATAGAAAACCACATCGAATGTAACGACGAGAAGAAACAAGTTTGTTCATCAATGAACAATAAAGGTGCAAAATATGTAAGCAGAGTGCAATACATAAGCGCGTAAAGGATATGCAACGATGTTATGAAACAAGAATCGAAGCAGTTGTAGGATACGAGTCTGAACAAGTGGGAGACACAGGCAAGCGCGGCCTTGACACACATAGTACAGAGAGATAAGGAATATAAATATCTGAAAGAGTCCTTGATCGGAACAAGTTTATTTTGGTGATGAGTTGAGCAGCTTCTGAACTTACGGAAGCGACTCGCAAGACAATGGTTGGCAATCAGCCAGAGTTGAGATAAGGGAAACGTGCTCTGACCTTTGGCAAGCATACAGGAAATAAACAGCAACTTGGCCTTACTCAAGCTTGTATACAAACAAGTTTGACAAACAAGCAGTTCAAAATAAACAAACAACACTAGTTGAATCAGCTTGGACTTAAAGTGGAACGAGTAACACGACATGCAGTCATCCGTAGCTTGGACGTGAACAAACAATTTAGAGACATATGAAATAAAGTAAGAAATCAATTTCGCATGATTTTGAGGATCACTGAATCCAACAATTTTCGACAGAAAAAAAGCTTAATTCTTCCGAAATAGGAAGAGAAGCTGGGACATTGAGAAGGAGTTTATGCATAAGAATAGTTATTCTAGATGCTAGAGGATTCAGATTTTCAAGCGGTTTCAAAAGCGGCTTCCAATTGTGAGGAAGGAGGAGGGAGCCGGCCGTGGCCATCCTTCTAAATAGCGAAAGAAGTGAAACATAGCTTACAGCGAAGTGATGGTGACTGATAGCCATGGTTTTACACAAGGGGAAGATAGTTTTCGATAGAGAGTTTAAGCAATTACCTGCTATAAAAAATGACATGAGAAGGTAAACGAAGTAACACAAGGTGAGGCGAACTTGAATTGCCATCTTGTGCGGGATGAAGGCAAAACCATTTAAACAACTTACAAAGGTGGCGTAGTTGTTTACGATAAGACATAGTTTCGGCAAGTGTTTTTCAAAAGTATTGAGATCGAAAGCATAGGTATTCTCTTTTTCAGAAATGGGATTTATATCAGCAGTAACAAAATGACATTGCGATTTGGTTTGAAGACTGGGATGTTGGATTTCACCAGTAATAACCCAACCAAAATCGGTGTCTCTAGCGACCACGGTTGAAGATGACTTGCGAACCTGTTTACGGAGGCAATTCCAAAAAACATTGGCACTGAAAAGTACATCAATGGGACCTTGAGCATTAAACTGAGGATCAGCTAACCTTAAGTGCGAAGGAATCTTTAAACCGGAAGTATTAATAGAGCTGCTAGGAGTGTCCTTGCCAATACTGGTAAGAATGAGACAGTTTAAGTTAAGATTGGTGTTTCTTTGGCAAACGTCTCTGATTTTCAATTTTGAAGACTGCAAGACTTGAGTTTTCAAATTGTCAATGCCGGATACATTGATGGAAATAGGCGCTGACGAAAGACCTAGTTTTTTAATTAACGATTGCGAAACAAAGTTGTGCGTTGAAGCGGAATCGAGAAGACCGCGGGTTCGAACCCAATTTCCAAATTTATCTTGGATTTCGAATTGTACAGTGGACAAAAGGACTTGCGCACTGTGAGAAGTTTCGGCGTTAGAAATGCAGGAAGAAGCATTAGTTTGTTCGGAGCTGCTCTGCATGGAGTTTGAAGAAGCGGGTACTGATGACCTCGATTTATCATGAACGTGCAATAAAGAATGGTGCGGTTCTTTACAATGAAAACAGAGGTTGGAAGACGTGCAGTTTGAAGAAGAATGCTTAGGTGACAAGCAGTTGAAGCAATGTTTGCTATTGAAGACAAACTTCCTTCGATCTTCGACAGACAAATCTTTAAAGGATTTGCACAAATACAATGTGTGAAGCTTTTTACAGAGCGTGCATTTTAAGGATTTGTTGAGCGGCCTGATATGTTCTCTTGCATGATTGAAAGAAGCAGAACGGGTTTGCTTGTTCTCGACAGGTGGGGGCTGATGACCCTTTGAAAAAGCAAGGTTTTTCTCAAAAATGTGACACTGATGATTCGTTACGACATTTTCGCACTGAAATGAGAGTGCTGTAAGGACTTGGCATCGGCTGTTGAGAAACGAGATGAGGTGTTCAAACGAGTATTCCTCCTTGCGAGCGAGTTCGATCTCCCAAGCCTTTAAAGTCGAAAAATCGAATCTGGATGTAGCTAGATGAATAAGTATAGTGTCCCATGTTTGGACAGGCTGCATAAGTTGATATAATGCTCTAACATTTAACTGCATAGAGTCTAACAGGTCTCTTAAAGAGGTGACGTCATTAGGTTTGACGGCTGGTAGGTTGAACAGACAGCGGATATGACGAGCTACATCATCATCATCTTTCTTCAGCTTTTCCCAATTAATTGGGGTCACCGGAGCCAACCCGGCTCATTTTGGTTTTGGCCGGGGATTTAAGGTCGGATGCCCTTCCTGACACCACGTGATTTTTCAGGTGAAAATTCCACCCCGCTGTCACCGGGATTCGAACCCCGGTCGTCCGGGTGAAAGACGAGCAGCTAAGCCACTGCGCCATCACGCTCCCCATATGACGAGCTACACACAAACGTAAATTGCCATATCTCTCTTTAAGGAGATTAAAGGCGATGTGGTAGTTATCTGCGCTTAAAGGAAGTGACTGAAACAAGGCCAAGGCCTCGCCTTCCAAAGACGTACGTAAGAAGTAGAATTTATGAATGTCGGGAATTCCCTTATTGTCATGAACGAGTGAGCAGTAAAGTTCATAAAAGGAATACCATTCACCTTCCTGGCCTGAGAAGTGAGGTAGGCTTATCTTAGGAAGTAACGGTTTCGGTTTGTTCTTGTGAACTGAAGCGGGTGCGAACTGGGCCGGATTGATGACCCTAGTGTCCGGTTCTGAGATACTGCGGATCAGTTGGTGGGCCTTGGCAATCCCTTCAAAGTACAAGGGTTCGACCTCGTCCCGATCCGATTGAAGTTCTGGGCAAGCGGATTCAATCTCGGTTTGAATTTGATCGTAATAATCATAGGACCGTTCGTACAACTTAAGGCGTTGTGTCAAGATGTCTTAATCACACTCGGCGGGATTGAATTTGTTGATGAAATTTCTGAATCTGGTGAGTTGCCCTTTATAGGAAGAACGTCTGGCAATGAGAGTTTCATCTTTTTCAGTAGAAGCCATGACAAAGAAAATAGATTGAAATACAACTTACAAAACTGTAGAACCTTGGAAATGCTGTCAAGCTGGCAGCAGCAAATAAGTAGAAAGAACGGGACACACCAAAGGAGACAGGATCGGCCTCTTTCCCCTTCACAGGCTTTGCACGATGTGGTTATAGCTGAAAGATTCAAAGCAGATATTAATAATTTGCAAGGTATTGTCAAATGACACTTTTAAAAAGAATAAGAATAGAAAATGGACTCTCCCGGGTTTCTGGGAGCAAATTTTGGGTAGATTATTGGCTGAGGAATAACCTAACCACCAAGGGAAGATGATAAATAAAAGGAGGTGGGTTTCGAACTGGAGAAAAAGGATAGAAAAATAGGATGAGAGTCCCACAAAAGTTATAAATTTAACCTTTAATGCACTTAGAGGCGGTTGCCACTGAAAATCCGTTCTCTGATACCTAAAGTGAGTAGGGACCTGGTCGAAGCTGACGGGAACCGCAGCTAAGACTTGGGCGGTTTGCCAGAGAAAGGCTTTAGTGTATTTCCTCCCAAGCATGCATAAGACTACTATGGGGAAGGGTGATAATCTGGCAAGACAAATAGTAACAGATTTATTCTGTATTAACGATGTCATAAACTGAGGAAGAGTTAGGAAAGCCAGGATCTTGCCTAACTGTTGTATTTGCGAAATGATAAATCCAAAAACAAATATTTAATTTATTTAACAATTCAAAGAAGTTTAATGAATTTAACAAGTATGTAATATCTTTTTGACAAATATAGATCATTTAAACTTTTTAACAAATGAGGACGCAGACCTCCTAACATTTAGAGATTGCTCCAGGCAAATAACAATCCTTAGGTTTCAAACCTTATATATGTACTAAAATCTTTGTAAGATTTAAAAAAGACAAATGAAGTGATTAACGTTTAAACATTCAATTGAGTACAAGGAGTGTACTTTAAGAAATTTCTAAGAGAATATTCTAGAGAGAGTGACAACTTCAAAAATAACAATAAGATGAACATGAAAAATAAGATAGAAGTTCCTAAAACTTCTTATATTGAAGCTGAATTACCTTTGGTTATTATACAAATAAGGACAGGTCACTTACTGTGAAACCTGAAGAGAAAATCAAAAGGAAGGTTCTCGACCTCTATGTTTAAGTAGGAATCACAAGCCAAATGGGGCAGTTTCCATTTCGTTAGACCTATAGAGCATCCAGCGTTTAGAAAAGACTGTGGGTCTTATGGGCTTTTACTTTTAACGGAAATCCCCCCTACACTGGTTTTGTTGCCTCACCTTTTATCATGAAGGAACTCTGAACATATATATTTTTCGTCATAATAGCTTCCTACAATTATCTGCCAACTGATTACCTCTGTTATTGCGTACAAGTATCGCTTATATTACGTCTTAGTAATTTAAAAATTTTCGAGGTTAGCACGCTGGAAAGAAGAGCCTCGTCCTGTGCTGCATGTTCGCCCGGAGTGGAGCACGTGCTCAGTTCCGCCGACAACATAAGTTCTGAAGCATTATCCGTCATTGGTGTTATTGTTGTGTGTCTGTTCTATTTTCTGTTCGATCGAATCATGGCTGCCGACAGTTGGGTTCCAACCCACTATCTACCGAATGCAAGCTCACAGTTGTGCGCCCCTTACCGCACGGTTAACTCACTTCAATATTACAAATATTAATCTAAACAAAACAACAAGAATAACATTGAAAGAAACTAAATGACAGCCTAACTAATAACTAAAGAGGTGATGATCAACAGTATTGCTGACATAAATATTGTTAACATCGTCTGCATACATCCGAGAGGGAAGGAAGGGTTGTGCTCTCGACATCTGTCAATCAGTAATGCGTCATATCACAACGAAATGAATGTCGTTATTGGTTCTCTTCGCATACAGTATCCTTAATGCTGGTCCAATCCGTTAACACCTGCAAAACTGCTCCTTCCTGGGCGTGTTCTATTTCAGGTAGCTGCTGGGGTTGTGGTTGTCTCGCTAACTTATGAAAGCGCAGTACTCGAAGCGGGTGAACACATCGTATGACGTCAGCGCTACCTCAGCCTAGAGTTAGCAACACTGTCGCCATAAGGCTCCACAGTCTTTTCTAAACGCTGGATGCTCTATAGAAATAACTCACTCAAGAGGTGAAAGAATTGTTTTCCCTGATTATAGGAAAGAAACAATGTAAGCATGAACCGTGTATAAAACACGTAGTTATACAGAAATTAATTAATGATAAACAAGCAAGATGGAAGGGCACTTCGTTAGAGTGACACCTTATAGAAAAGTTACAATTTTATTAATATGGTGTGTTAGTAGAAGGTTTAGGGAAGATCAATTGGGATTGAGGAGAAATGTTCATGGCCTTATTTAATGTAAACGGACGATCGCGACGCGGTAGAAAAGTTGGACAAGCACTAGTTTTCACTATAGTCTGTTAAATAGATGAAAAGTTCACTGTAGAAACACGAAAGTTTATGAGAAATAAAATTATTGCAATGATGAAAATAACTGGTTGCACAAGGTAGGCGAGAGTCCATTTCTTGAGAAGGTTGTGAATTACAATTAAATGTGCCATAGAACATTCCATCGGTGGAAGAAAATTCGCTATTGAGCTTTAATTCAGACGTGAGATTCTTCAATTTTAAATAGTATTCTCACAAGTGAGTGAAAAATACATGACGGCAGGACTTGTAGATAAAGTACAGGATCTGGAAGGTTCCAGAACGATCTTAATAGAAGAATGGGGTCAAAGTTAATCCAGCGGAGGAACTAGCTTGGTAATTTATAGACAGCGGGTATTAGGTAATATCCCACGTGGTGAGAAGATTTCTCATTTAACAAGCATAAGAAATGCTGCTTTTTCACCAAGATTGGCTTAATTAGACAAAAGCCCAACATGGAAAATCCCGCGAAGGATGATTATTTCAATAAATAAGTAATTTCACACTGCCTATAAAAGATCGTTAAAAGCATGTAGACGTTAAAACCATGAAGATGAGGTTAAAACTTGAAGTTTGTACTTAACTTTGCTGCATGGCGAAGGTGAGGTTCTCCTTGATGTTTAAAGTTACCACATGGCGTGGAATCTAAAAAATGCCTCGTTAGGTCAGGAGGCTAGCTCTAGTTGAGCCTTAACTGAGTCGACGGCCGGCGCACAAGTGAGACCCACTCAGCGACGCACAGAGAGTCCAAGGAAGGGAAAGGAGTGGGGGTAGGAGACAAAAGGAATACATATCAGAATAACCAACATAAGAAATTAAATTCTCTTGAGGAGATGGTCTTCAAAGAGTTGATAGCAGGCGATACTAGCACAGCATGGTGAGTGAAAAAGTAGACGAAGTTCTCTTGCTCATGGAGATAATAGCTGGCGATGGCAACGAGATCTGGTGGCCAGATGGAAAAGGAAGTCCTCTTGCACCAGGAAGAATTGAGGAGCTTCAGAGATTCGCTGCAAGATGATGCTAGGTGGGTCATGGAAGATATATATCTAGAACAGACTCACAAAAGATATAAGCGACATGATCACCAAAGAGAAAATAGAAGATCACTGTTGGTGTTTGACAAAGAGGAAGGAAGGAACAAGCAATGAGCATTAAACTTCATATTCTCTCGTACCGTGTATTCCAAGAATACACCAGGCCGCCCTGTTAAAGGAGGTATTTATTGTATGAAGGTATTTGTGTGTACCTTGTCCGGGATTGTTCCCGTTGACCAGATGTTATTGGAGGGTGACTGAGTGTGCAGGCCCATCCCAGAGTTATTGAACGCGAGCTTTGCGCCGCTGGTAACTTGTGTTATTGTGTGTCCGAATTGTTATTGCTCGTTGATTGTATTCAGACTTTTGAGTCGAGGATTTTGGTGGAGATTGATCTCAGTGGAGACACTCCGTGCCCAGGCTATTGTCAGTATTATTCGCCATAAACCAATGATAAACCTAAACCGACATCTTAATAATAAAACGCATAATTTTGGTAAAACAAAAGCTAACGAATTCTTCCTATCTAATCATGTTCTTTTGCATTTGGAACCTGCTGACATGGCCGTGCTAATGTAGGCATTTCTTTTGAGGAAATGACTAGGACAGCTGACACTTTGTAGCGACCTGAAGCTTGCTCGAACCTTGAGTTCGTAGCTTGTGGAGCGCAGGCCATGCGATGTAAGACGTAGTCTTTACTACGCAGTCGTCACCGTAACTACACACATTAGAGGACTATGGCTTACAAAGAGTAAACCAAGGTGCAGGCAGGCATTTTAATAAAACTGTTGTCTCTTATTAATTATTTATGATGTACAAGTGTATGAATCCTACATGTTACCCTATTGTGTGCTGTTAGCACCTAGTTACTAAGAATAATTAAATGTTTTTTTATATGGCTGTTCACTTAGCTTTGAATGTAATTGTTTGCTGTTACGGACGTCATCGCCGTAAATTTTGTTATTAATTTATAGGACTTAGCTAGATGAATTAACGTTAAATGTAAATGTGGAGATGGTATCATCCTAACTTAGATTTGTTTTGCTACCCTGTTAAATGTAAATTCTGATATTAGCTTGATGTTGTAACTTGAACTAGGGACTTGCGTCGTACCATTTTCCTAGTGTTGCTGTTGTAGCTTTGTTATTGTGAGATAGATCTTTCGCGAGGGTTTTCCGTAACTTCTCAGGTAGGGACCTGCTCTTTATTTTTGATTATTTATTAGCTTGCGGACTAGCCGATTGAAACCCTCCGAACTAGGCTAGGGGCTTGTGAATTTTAACAATAAATTTTCATGGTGTTTTACATAAGTCTGGATGTTTATTTTCTCAGTCTAGTTTTTAAGGTGAACCTTTCCTTAGGCAGTCTATGACCATCGTCACCATGTACCACGATCCCTGTGGACTACAGTTTCTCGTGCCGCTTTAGCCTATTTAGAAGTTCACCTGATCCTCACGGCAATTATGTCCGACGGGTGAGATGTTAGGGAAGTCATTGCGGTTGTTGGCTATCCTGACAGCTCCACCGACGGTCTCAATGTACATACATAAATTATATATAAACTTTTGAACTGACGGTGGTTTTGGGGTCTGGGGGATGTGAAACGCGAAGATATCTCGAAATTTTCCGGAAGTCGAAACATGGTACCCATTGCAATAGTTAGCTTTCTAATGAAATCTACCTTAAACAGATACACACACTAATACAGCCATCACAATTAACACCGGTTATCAGACAGATTCTACACACACGCAAAGTACACGGAGTTACATGACCGCGTTGTCGCAGCCCCTAAACTGAGGAACCAACCAAACCAACCATACTATCCCGACATTTTCCTGGCGGGGTATAGAAAAACCCGGGGGAAATTCCACACTCTGGATAGCCGCCGTCAGCCCCAAGATTATAACCTGCTATGTCAGTAGTTGCTGCCCTCGCGGCCGTGGTGCACGATTTAACGAGCATGGCTACACCACGGGGCTGCACATAATTAATAGTCTACTGTAAGTAACAGTACTTTCTCGCTCAAGTCTCGGCGTCCTCCTCGTGGTGTAGTGGCTAGCATTCTTGGCTGTCACCCCAGAGGCCCAGGTTCGATTCTCAGCTTTGCCCAGAAATTTAATTCTGGTGCGAAGGCTGGAACTGGATACACTCAGCCTTGTGAGGTAAAACTGAGAAGATGTGGGTTCGATTCTCACCTCAGCCATCCTGGTAGTGGCTTTCGGTGGTTTCCTACTTCTACTCCGGGCAAATGCCGGGATGGTTCCTAACAAAAGCCAGGGCGTTTCTTTCCCAACCCTCACCTGAATTACAAATTTCACTAATACAGCCATAACAATAATACAGGTTATCGGACAAAAATCCACACTCGCACAAGTAGGACTACATGGTGTCAAATGACCACGATGTCCAAGCCCATCAACCGAAAAAGCAACAACAACAACAACAACAACAACAACAACTCGCTCAAGTCTGTTGTATCCACTCGGGTGTCACTGATTGCTGTTCTAGGGCCGTGTTTAGAAGACCGCTGAGGTAATGCGTCAGAATTTACTAGATCCTCAAGTTCTTTGTCGTTACAATGGAGGAACCAACACGTTATGAAGCTCAAATATACATTCTAGTTTCCTCATGGGACTATTCTTTGTCCCTCAATGATGGTGGGGGTGGGGACAGTTAAAGAAAATAGTGACCAGCTTAGTGACACATACGTACGTTAGCTGTTGTTGTTGTTGTTGTTTTATTTGAGGGACTTGGACATTGTGGTAATTTAAACCCGTGTTCTTCGGTGTGTGTGGGGAATTATGTTTGATAACGTTTGTTACTGTGAAGGCTGTACAGTATTAGTGTGCGTAATTGAGGTGAGGATAGGGCAGAAGGCAGCCGTGATCTTTGGTTAGGAACAATCCCCGCATTTCTCTGGAGTAGAAGTGGGAAACCTCGGAAAACCACCACGAGGATAGCAGAGGTGATTTTGCCTCACAAGACTGAGTGCGCCCCGTTCCAGCTCTCAGATCTGAAACACATTTCTTGGCAGAGCCGGGAATCTAATCCGGGTCTCCCGGGTGACAGCTAAGAACGCTAGGGGTCCATATGTTAGCATTATAACCCAATTCTCCACCTCCCTTTGAAATGGCTAGTATTATTTGTATAACACACGATCTACTAGCTAAATTCTGCGGTTTGTCATCAATGCGTTCGTGAAAATCCAAGTCTTCATGATATTATTTTGTCAAAATATTGCGTAGTAGCGTATTTACAAGGTGTATCCGTGATGATGTTACAAACTTTCAGGGAGGAAGGCAAATGAATCAATGTGAGATAAGGAACTATAGTTCGGAAACGATCACAAGTTATAAGCAAACTGGTACTCATTATCAATTTATATGAAATATCATATTCCCATTCGGCAATATTCATAACCTATTAAAATGATACTCATTTAATACCGTTTACCAGCATACGTCTGTGGTGGTTACGGGTGTTAACATGTTCCAACCCCATGTTGCTGGCTTCAGGCACGTTAAGGAACGCCTGCGGGACGAAATTCCACCACCCCGGCGTCTGTTAAGAACTAGAATTGAGGACGGACGTTATTAATAACTGTTGACTTGGCGGCTTCGGTGGCGTAGTTGGTAGCATGCTGAACTACCGTGCCCAAGATCGCGGGTTCAAACCCGGTCGAAGTTGTCGAATTATTTAAGAACGTTAAAATCCTTCAGTATGCCTTTCTTCGGAGGGGAAGTAAAGCCGGCACTGCGGTCCCATGCCATAGATTTATGGCATGTAAAAGATCCTTCCACTAACTAAACTTGTGTGAGGCTAAATTTCTAGGTGAGAAAAGCTCTATCAAAGTACCAATGCTCACCACTAGATGTCAGTGACATCTAGTGACGAAAGTTTGAACTACTTGAAATTGAACGGAACTTGTAGCTCACCCCATGGGTGTCCGCTTGACGCGAACCGAACATGTCCTCGGACACTATCGGCACTAAATGCCATACGCTAAATAAATAAATTAAAAAAAACGGATACAACCTGTATAAAACACTAGATCTAGAGTCTCGTTGCTAAAGTTGGTGACACTGTTTTTTTTTTTTTTTTTTAGGAAAGTCTCTAATCGGGACGCCTACGTTGCGATGGGATACGGCACTGAGATAAAGGGTTCTTGTGAGTAGACGGGCGGGACACGCGACATTACCGCCAGCCTTGCCAATAACGGTTTTCAAAGGAAGTCAGTCGTATAACAGCGAGTGAGAGAGCTAGGTATGGAAAGGTCGGTCACGAGTCAAGGCCTTCCTCATCAGACGTTAATCAGCAGGCTGCTCATCTGCCGGCCGGTGGAGCACTGGCGGGCCCCTTTCTTCTCGCCATCGCGCTCTAAGCCGCCTCAGGCGTTCGGAGTAGCGGGAGCTCAACATAATGGCTTCAAGTTCCCTTCATCCCATTATTAAATAACCTGCGATATTTTTAGCCTACTTTCGATTTTTGTAGAAAATGAAAGTAGACTTATGAGATCTACACGGGGCAAATATCCGTGTGTATGATTGTGTGCATGTATGTGTCACTTATGTCTATCTCCCCCTCCCTATCAATTCAAACATTACGAAACCGAATTGAACCAAAGTTGGTGCAGAGGTAGCACTAGCGAATGACACCTCAGTGTCATGTTTTATATTACCGCCATCTTAACGAAAATAAAATGGCGGCCTCCAAAATGCTCAAAGCTAAAACAAATTACGACTAAACTAATCATCGGATCTATTCCAAATTTTGGTGAAACATACCTTCATGTGATAAGCATCTGGCACGCAAATCACAAGGTCACCAAACAAACGATTTCAAGATGGTGACTATGCGAATATTACAAGCATTATAATCCATAATTTATGATTCAATGAATCAATGTTCACAGTACTTGTCAGTTTTATATAAGAACCCTCAGTTACAAACGTTATGACTATACGAGCGTGAATATTACGCGCATCTGCCATCTTGAAGTTATAAAATATAAAAATAAATAAAATATAAAAATAAATAACTCTCAACCATTAAGAGCCACATTAACGAAAATTAGTGACAATAGTTAGTTAGTTATTGTTGTTCCAAGGGGTGTAACTACGAGGTCATCTGCCCCTGACAATGTAGGACCGTATATGTTGCCATGTAATGCCAATGTAAAAGAACACTCTCTCCGTACATTCAAGATGGCGGCTGTGTGAATTATTAGAACATCAAAATTGATAACTCATAAAGAAATTGGGTCATTAAGACGAATCTTCACGGTGTGAATATCTTAATATAAAAGCTCTCAACGTATGCGGGAATACCGGCCGAACGTTGAAGTTCAGGCGCAAAGAAATGGAAAAGGACAGTTGAAATAGCGTGGGCCGTAGATGGCCGAAACTACAGCAATAATAATAATAATAATAATAATAATAATAATAATAGATATGAAGAACAGTTGGCTGACCCATGCTGATTTCTTTCCTGAGACTGCAGAATTGGTAGTTGCAAATCAGTATCAAGTGGTGGCTACAAAGTACTACCTGTAGTACATCGTTAGGGCAGACATGCCAGATGACAAATGCAGGTGTAGCCATATTGAATCAGAAACCATCTAGGATATTACAGGGGACTACCCAGCAATTCCATGTACTTAATGGCCATGTAGCCAAGATAATCCACCTTAACCATCGTTTAAGTAAGAACGTTTTGCTTTACTATCAATATAAACCCGATGCTGTTTTGCAGATGACACACAAGCTATTCTAGGACAGGTCAGTGATCACAGGTGGAACTACCGTGGGTGGAGATTTTTCTCGTTGATAACCTGCAGAGGAGAACCCATCTAATCGACCTCGGAATCCCTAATTCGCACAATATCCAACAAGAATATTCCACTGGCATCATATTGATGTCGCTGAGAGCGAACCTGATAGTTTGAGGTTCCACTATAATCTGCAAACCATGCGAAAAGCAGTCATTTTAGAGATCTGCTCTTGATCCGTAGTTCGTTCGTTCGTTCGTCAACTTAACAACGTAAAGAACTCCACTCAATGTTGCAAGAAATGTTGATGGAATGGTTTATTATAGTCAACGACATGGTGAACATATGAGTGTGAATTGATAATAAATAATATTATAATTTATAATAATGTAGCCTAGGACAACTAGAAATCCAAGAAAGGAAGCTAATGAGGAAGATATTGGGACAAATCAAGGTAGGGAGTAATACACAAGACGACCCAACCAGGAGCTCTATAGTTATTCTGAAAGCATTACAGACGTAGCCAGGAAGAGACATCTAACATTTTATGGACACTTCTCCAGGATGCATCCCACCAGGCTGACCAACCAGCTTCTCACATACTGGCAAGGAAGGAAGGAAGTAAGTCCAAGTCACAATGGCTGGCAGAAATACACAAAGATCTGCTGGAACTGGGAGTTACGGAAAAGGCATAAAAGATTGAACGTCTCTCAGGAGTAAATTAAAGCAAATAAAGTTCCACGAAAAACCCCCAAGGATGACAGGTGCCCTCTGGACAAAGAAGAGAAATGAACAACACGGCCCGAGGATGCGTGACTACTGGGCAAACATCAAGACCCACTCCAAGCAAAATAGTTGAATATCGTGGTCCGTAGTTGGCATCTTTGATGTCCTGCCAGTATCACTTGACCCTTCCTCCGACCTCCTGGAAGATGCGGTCCTTGGGTTCTGCCGATGCCTTAAAACCTCGGTAGTGTTTACCATTTGTTTAACATCATTCCTGTCCACAATTTGTCCCCCAGAATACTGATTTCTGTGTGAAGATCTTTTATCACATACTTAGAACCATTCCAATTTCTTTTTGCCTTTGGTTTCGCGAAATTCCAAATATTTCTTATCACTCGTTCATCTGATATTCTGAAGATGTGCCCATAGAGTAACAACCTTTCCTTTTCAATTGATGGTGTGACTGATTCCATCTTTCTGTATAACTCTTCATTTGATTTCAAACGTATGTGTCCGTCGTCCTACATTTTTTCTCAATGCCTGCGTTCTCTTCTGACCAACTGGTAGATTAGTCCCTGTCTGTTCATAGTCCAAGTCTCCGAAGTACTAATCATACTTTCTTTATAAGTTCGATAATTTTGGAGCTAATCTTTGAGCCACCCTGTACGTTGCTATTTACATCTGGTAGCCAGTGCTTTAGACCCTCCAGACAGATAGATGTCGCTATTGATCCGGCAGGGTACGCTCTATTAGTCTCGCATCACGGCACTTGATTGGCTCCCTGGAGCGCTCCACGTGTCCCCGGCAGTCATCACCGATAACGTAATATTTGTGTTGCGATCAGGCCGGGCAAGTCGTAACACTCAACTGGGATGGTACAGTCAAGCTTCACTTATACGTTATTCATTTTAACGTTTATCGCATTTATACGTATTACTTCCAGGTCATTACTTCCAAAATATTCTCATGTGTACATAACAGGATGCAAAGTGGTTTTTGGAACGATGACTGTGGTAATAATGTAATAATAATAAGAATATTAATAAAAGCATTTGAAATCAGGACAGGAGTGAGGCAAGGAGTCGGGCTATCACCGCTTCTCTTCAATTGTGTTTTGGAAAAGGAATGCGGAAGGAAATGACAAATTCAAGGGTAGAAAATGGCGTAAGGCTAGGGTACAAGTATATGAATCTTACAACCGACTGTTTAGCCTTTGCTGATGATCTAGTGATCTTTTCAGATTCCATTGATATGGCAGAAGAACAACTTAACCAGCTGAAAAATCAAGCACTGAAGGCTGGGCTTCAAATCTTCTCTGAGAAGACACAATTCATGACAAACATAAAATCAGCGCCCAGGGAACTGGAGGTCTGACTTGGAAAAGTTCTGAAGGCAGAAAAGTTTAAATACCTCGGTGAATGGATGGAGCCTAACCTATCAGAGTAGGAAGCCTTCATGCCACGCATTAATAAAATGGAAATGGCATACAACCTGACTAATGACATCTACAATAAGAGATCGATATCCTTAAACGCCAAAATTAGACATTACTGCACTCTTATTCGACCAGAGTCTCTGTATGCGGCTGAGGCTCTAATAATGAACAAGAAAGGTTTAATGGAAAAACTAGAGGCTAAAGAAAGGAAGATTTTGAGGAAAATCCTGGGTCCCATCAAAGAAAACAGCGAGTACAGAAGGCGTCACAACCACGAATTGTACAAGCACGTGGAGAAGATCAGTGACACGATTCGAAAAAGGATTGCCTTTTATAGCCACGTGACACGAATGAGCCCAGGCAGGATATCAAAACGGATATTGACGTACTTTCAAGATAAGAAAACCAAAGGGGCATGGTTTACGGAAGTTGAGAAAGATCTACGTGAAATGGAAATTTCCCCTAAAGATATCCAGGAGCGTGTTCCACTTCAGGGAAAACTACGTACGCACAAAGGTTTCCAGGAAAAGCCGAAGCTGAAGACAGTGAAGGCGTGGTCCCAAGAGAGAAAAGAACAACACCGGATACGAATGAGGGAACACTGGGTGGTAGTTAGAGCTCGGAAGAAGAGACAGTTGAACTGACGTGGTCCCTAGTTGGCCGAATCGAAGAAAGAAGAAGATTAATAAAAGCAGGATTTCTGAAAAGTTCGCAATCTCAACACGAGTTAATACATTCGAAACAGCCTTCCGCCTCACACACCAACTGTACAATAAAAAGTCATTTCTAGGAATGCAAAGTTAAGACACTATCAAACTCTAATTAGACCGGAAGCACTGTATGAAGCGGAATGCCTTACAAACCGCGCAGCTGACCCGATACAGAGACTTGAATTTAAGGAAAGAAAGATCATTAGGAACATTCTTGGTTCTAAGTTCAAAGATGGAGGTTACAAGCTCTGGAGTAATTCAGAAATATACTCGCATACTGAAAAGATCTCAAGTGTATTCCGGAACGGAGAATAACATTCTATGCCCACCTCCTCAGAATGCCAGTCAGTAGATTCTCCAACTGTCTATTATCATACTTCCAGGTTTAAAGGCGATGCCTCTTTGGCTGGTGGAAGTGGATAAGGACTTATTAAAGTTTGACATTTCTGAATAAGATATCTTGCTCATAACCCCATTGAAACAAAAACTCCACCAGGTTGATCAAGAGGAAGTAAAACCCAGCGAGAGATATGTTCACTCGGATGAATGGAAGAAATCCCATTCCGAAAGGATGAAGGCGTGGTGGGCTAACAAGAAGAAAATCAGTTGAGATCTCGCGGTCCTTAGTGGCCATAGCGATAAAAGTAAACAAGTA
Organism: Meconema thalassinum; assembly: GCA_946902985.2. NCBI lineage: Eukaryota > Metazoa > Arthropoda > Insecta > Orthoptera > Tettigoniidae > Meconema > Meconema thalassinum. The sequence continues at coordinate 240,631,477 of OX336394.1, read as the reverse complement.
AATAAAAGCAGGAACAAAAAATTCTCTTGATCAAGCTCTCAAGTTCTGGCGGTGTCTGAAATTGCATTATTTCGAATAAAGGAATCAAATCATTAATTACAAGGCTTGCATTGCTGAATATCATTTCATTCGCATATTATATGCGGATATATATTACCGTTCAAAAATTTGTATTTCTTGACATTTCCGGGAATTCAAAATGTTATTTTACCCCTAGACTCCCTTAAGGCTCCGACAATGCTTTTCAGATTTCATCTCTATCTTATTTAAATTTTAATTTTCTGACCATAAAGGAATCCAGACAGATGCCTGGGTGGTATCAAATTTTAAGACCCAATTGTCTGGCTGGCACAGTGGTTACGTTCTCTCTTGCTGTTTGCAGGTTCGAAACCTGGCGCAGTCAGTTGGCATTTGAGGGTGCGCAAATGCGAGGGAGCCGTGTCAGTACATTTACTGGTACGTTAAAGATCCCCTTCGGGGCAAAATTCCGGCACCCCGGCGTCTCTAAAAGCCAGTGTAGTTAAAAGGGACGTAAAACCAATAACATTATTATTATTATTCTCTTGCTGTGTCCAAGGTTATGGGATCGATCCCGGCATTTGATGGTGCTTAAATACGAGAGAGCCGTGTCAGTAAATCTCCTGCACCGCGGTGTCACTAATACCCGAAACGTTTCAAAAGGACGTAACAACCACAATAATAACATTAATAATAATAATAATAATAATAATAATAATAATGCAAAACTGAAACACTACAAAACAGTTGTACTACCGGAAGCTCTATATGCTTCAGAAACCATAGCTTTAGGAGGTCATTCTAAAATTGCAAATATAGAAAAGCAAGAACGTAAAATTCTTAGAAAAATATTCGGCCCCACACAAGAAAACGGAATTTGGATTAAAAGACGAAATTCAGACCTATACCGTCACACAGATAGTTTCAGCAACACGGTACGAAAAAGACGTTTAACATTTTATGGACACCTCTTCAGGATGGACGATTATAGACTTACAAAAAGGTTATTCAATGTAATAAATTCTCAGAAATCAAGGATAGCCTGGCTGGATGAATCAAGAGAGGACCTGCAAGAGTTGAACATCGGAGAAAATATTCTGAGAAACCGCAAAGTCTTCAGGACCGCAGTAACAAAGCACAAGTTTAGGGTGAAAACTAGTGGCAGGACTGGAACCAAGTGGACAGAAGAACGGAAGAAGCAGCACAGTGACTTCATGAAGAGATTTTGGGAAGATAGGAAGGCGAATATCATCAAGCCGAAAAACAAGTTCAAGCGCGCTCTATAATGGGCAAAACGCAAAAAGAATAATAATAATAATAATAATAATTCTTGGCCTGATTAAAGCCAAAGGTGAATATTGACGACGGCAAAACCATGAGCTGTATAGGCTATTCATGTCCAAAAGATCTCTGATGTTATGAGGGAAAGGAGAATTGCGTTTTATGGCCTCTTTCTAAATATGAAACCCTCACGATTGACGAACCGGATCTTTACCTATTGTAATGATAAGAAGCCCAAGCCAGCCTGGTTCAAAGAGGTAGAAAGTGACCTGCAAGAGATGGAGATTACCTGTGAAGATATTCAAGAACGCAACCCCCTCAGGAAGAAACTAAACGACCACCAGGGTTTAAAAAAACAACCAAACTTAAGACGGGAAATATGAGAATGGAAGAAAGAAAAGAGCAACACCGGCAACGTATGAAGGAGCACTGGGTAAAGATCAAAGCCCTGATAACACAGTGATGACGTGGTCCTTATTAGCCCGATACGATTAAAGAATGATAATAATAATAATAATAATGAAAACTAAGAACAACTGACTATTGAAGTTGAAAAAGACCTCCAGGAAATATACATCTCAAGTGATATGGCAGTCGTCAAGACTGATTTCAGGGAACCAGTAGACAATCATCAGTTGTCTAACCACCCAAACATTACATCCAACAGAACCTGGACGGAGGAGCGCAGAAGGAGCCATAGCGAGAAGATGAAGATATTTAGGGACGACAAGAAAGTAAAATCCGCTAGTTTCGATCGTGCGCCTTCGACGGGCAAAACTACGTAATTTTAATAGTAATAATAATAATAATAATAATAATAAATGATTAAATATCGAAAAACAGAAAACATATCAGAAACAATACGGAAGAGGAGATTGCTATTTCTTGGACTTATGTACAGCATGGATGACAGTAGGTTAACCAAGCAGATCTTCACATTCCTGTGGAACAAGAAGTCAACAACAACCTGGATACAAGAAGTCAAAAAGGATTTGGAAAGAAGGAATATCAGAGAGGAAGATACACCACAGAGATATATATTTGGGCAAAACGTGCTGAAAATGGAAGGATTCCAAGGGAGGAAGGGAAAGAAAACCGGCTCGAAATGGTCCGAGGAAAGGAAGAAGTGAAATGATGAAGGAATACTGGAGGAAGAAGAAGGAACAAAAAAGGACAAAGCATTGCAATTGGCTCGTGGTCCCTCGATGACCGAAATGAAAATAATACTACTAATAATAAAATAAATCAAATTAGCTTAAGACCACGGCTACTTCCTTCCCATACCTCCAGTTATATTCAAGCACAGTACTACGGTACTATAAGGTACGTTATCGGACAAATTCTATTGTACACCCACGCACATCATGTAGCTGATTACCACGGTACCGCAAACCAATGAATCAACAACATCAAAGCTCTCAGCTGAGAACTGAAGATCGTACCAATTAGATAAGCTCTGCCACTACGTTATGAGTTTCTTGTAAGCCAGGAGGGCTAGTTTGGTAGGTCCAAGGACCAAGAACCTCACCGCTCAAGTTCAACAGCCCGGCCAATGGCTGATGTCATGGCCCTCCCGGGTGTGGCGAGACACGTGGCCAAGCCCATATTATCCATCAGCACGGCGTTAATCGTGATTAGCCGCGATTCACTTGTTTACTGTGAGTCAACAGTCTGACGAGAAGCTTCAAGGAATACTCAGCACGCAAGTTCTAACTTCTTAGAGAGTCAACAACAAGAGTAAATACTGTCCTAGAGTTTCAAGTGTGATCAAGAAACGTTCAATTTACCTTCTTGGTTTACAGTGACGTCACAAGACCCTGGACCAGGGGTGACCAGATTTTCTTAGAAGCGCGATTTAAATACAACAATCTCAGGCATGAAACGCTGTTCTGTAGATTAACGGGGCCTATATTATTATTATTATTACTATTTTATTATTATTAAGGATAATAATAAAAATAATAAATTAATGTACACAGATTGAATGATGAGGTCGATAGATGGCCTATACGAAATGAATAATAATAATAATAATAATAATAATAATAATAATAATAATAATAATAATAATTGTAATAATGATAATAATTGGAATCTTGAAAGGATGTGGAACAACAGGCACCGTATTTGCAGCTCGTCAATTGTTGGAAAAACAGAGGGAGAAAGCAAAAGAACTGCATTTGGCCTTCCTTGATCTTTAAAAAGCCTTTGATCGGGTGCCACATCAGTTGATTTGGTATGCTCTTCATCTACCTCAGGGTGTAGCGGCTAGCGTACTTGGCTGTTCTTGCGGGTTCTGCCAAGAAATTTACTTCTGGTGTGGGGGCTGGAACGGGGGTTCACTCAGTCTTGTGAGGCAATACTGAGAATATGTTGGTTCGATTCCCACCTCAGACATCCTGGAAGTGGGTTTCCGTGGTTTCCGCAATTCTACTCTAGGAATTTGCCACGGCTGCCTACTTCCCATCTTCACCTGAGTTACAAATACACACACTACTACTGACACCACAATAAAACAGGCTATCAGACAAATTGAACACACACCCAAGTACACGGGGCTAAATGACCACGATGTCTAAGCCACTCCCATGAAACAACAACGGTATGCTCTCTGTGAAGATGCTGCACTCAACCACCAGCAGCAAAATAGGATGCTCTGCAGGTTTATGAGACTGTTGCAGCCAACGACAGTGTTGCGCCAGGTACCGTTGCGACAGTGCGCTCCTTACCCTGGTTTGTGATATTTCGAGGGTCTTAATTGAAGTTTATAGAGATAATATTAAGATTTAAGAGTTATTAATTGATTTGGCGAGTGTGCAATTTTGGTTTACTGGGGTGAAGTAGTAATGGTTGGTTGGCTCCTCAGTTTTGGGGCTTCGATAACGCGGTCATGTAGCTCCGTGTACTTTGGGTGTGTGTAGAATTTGTCGGATAACCGGTGTTAATTGTGATGCCTGTATTTGTGTGTGTTATCTGTTTTTAATTCAAGTAAGGCCAGCAGACATTCAATTTTCAAGTAGTTCCTACTTTTGCTACCAAACGCCACCGTCGACAGCTAGTTTTGAACTTGGTTACTAGATGCTACCACAGTTGGCTCCTGGCGACGAACGTTGGAACGTAAGAGCGTTAGTGAAATCTAACCTATAATCTAGCTTCACACAAGCGTAATTAGTGGAAGGTTCTTTTACATGCTACAGTGAGTCCGTGAATGTTCTCTGCGACTACATGCGTCTGCGAGAGCTAGCTACAGACGTTACGTTGGCAGCACGGCTGCCGCTAGCATCATTAATTATTACCCTTTCACGAATTGATTGCCGGCGGTCGAGGTGGGAACTATTCTTTGTTTACTTGTGTCACACGTCAGCCTTCTTCGTTGACAGGTACAGTTGCGCGAGTAGGATATGACTCAGCTCAAGTAGCCTCTTGTCATCGTTTAACTGTCCGTGGTGACATGAGCTCCTATGACGCGCAATGCTGCTTGACTTATGTGCAGAATGCATTCTGTCATCGCTGTGTTCCCTAATAACAAGCAAACAGTATACTTTGTACTCACCGAAGCCATTCATAACAGATGCTGGAAGTGCTGATGACACATACGCTCGCTAATTGCAATACACACTGACGATTTCGACAGGCTACAGCCCACACGTGTGGGATTGACTCTGTCGAAGACACCGTGCTACAAACTAAACCGATGAGGCAACCACTCACAGCTGCACCTAACCACTGCGGAGAACATTCTCGGGCGCCCTGGATAAATATGACATGGGACCGCCGGTTTTACTTCCCCTCCGAAGGAAGGCATACTGAGGGATTTTTAACGCTCTTAAAAGATCCGACGACCTCGGCCGGGTTTGAACCCGTGACCTTGGGCTCATAAGCTCAGCATGCTACCAACTACGCCACCGGAAATGCTGAAGTATTAATAATAGTTTGTGAGGGGTTGAACTTGACTGTATAATTATTTTGGATATGTCGCATTGGGAGAAAGCGTGGCGCGCCATGCATCTGCCCAACAAGCTGAGAGCCATCAAGGAGACAACGAAGTTATGGAAATCTTCCTTCCGATCTAGCTGGAAGGAAGCTGTGGTACTCTGTCGACTCCGGGCCGGCCAAGGGATTGTTACGTACTTCTACTTGCTAAAGAGAGAAGCCCCTCCTGTGAGTACTTGCGGCGCCCACCTTACCGCAGCACACACTCTCTTGGAGTGTGTGAACCTGGCCAATCTGCGATAAACTCTCAAACTGCCGAACACCCTCTCCCTTGTTCTACGTGATGACGCGCTATCCGCAGATATCGTCATCCTTTCATGAGAGATAGTGGCTACTTTTTTAAAAGCTTTAAAACAATTTTTTTTTTAGTTTAGTCTTTTTATGTTTTTATTGTGTTATCTATTTTTACTGTTCAACACGCCTTATTTGTTTCATTCTTTTTTTAAATCATTAACGTTTTCTCTCCCTTTATGCAAATAAGGTTTTATTAATGTTAGGGCTAACTGTCTATTTTCTTCTCCTTCTTTCGGACCACGCTTTTTCAACTTTTGGGTATTGGCCAGTACTGATGCAACTTTTCCCGGCGTATTGCTTTTCTTTCCTCCGACCAGGGGGTGGCTTTCCTTAAAGGTTTGTCCCGAAAACTACGGACTTCCTTAAGAATGTGTCTCACAGACTGTCTGTCTCAGCTTCAGTCAGCCAAGTGCTAGACTACATACCTTTTGTTTCGCCAGAAGGTGAACAGGCGGTTGGTCAGTCTGTTCGAAGGCAATCTTGCCACATTACCATAAAAAACTACCCTTCTTTTTCTGGCACAGTCAGAAAATCTCTCTATTTGTATGTAGAGCTCTGAGTTGTGTTGTCTCTGGTATTCCCCATCTTCTAGTACTGGTCCTAATATCTCTCTGGAAATTCTTCTCTCTGTCTGTTGTACAGTATATAAGCCATTTTCGTTTTCATCCCCCTGGCGTACCCGAAGCTGCTGCTGGCTCACATTACAAACAATTAAACACCTTGTCCCTCTGCGAACGGACGGTCTACCTTGACTCATATGTCCAGGAACTGAGGGGCAAAGCCATGGCGAAGTACTGGTGAGAGATAATCTTATTTATACCCCTTATTATTCCCGTTTTTCAACGGGGTCGGGGATGAGATGGGATGAAAGTATTTGTGGCGATGGTTTTTACGGCCGGATGTCCTTCCTGACGCCAACCTCATGAGAGGAGTTAATGTGAGATGAAATGAATGATCGTGAATGAAACTGGGCAAGGATGGGGAAGGAAGTGGCCGTGGTCTGTCTGAAGGTACCGTCCCAGCATTTGCCTGGTGTTGAAAATGGGAAACCACGGAAAACCATTTCAAGGACGGCCGACGGTGGGGCTCGAACCCACGCGTCTACCGAGTCAGCAGAGAGTTTGGCCCCATGACCTAATGCTGCGCTTTAGCCAGCAGAGCCACTACTGTCGGTATTTATACATAATATATAATTAATGAAATTATATATATCTTTTCAAACAACATATCCAATCAATCATGCACCCACTGCCGACCTATCAAATCGGTACGGTGTAAAACCACTTAAAATTTTAAATTTCTTTTGAAACATTGATTAAAATAAAAAAAATCACTATATAAAGGCGTGTAAGGAGCTCTTTGAGAGCACCAGGTTCCCATTCTATAAGGCAATGCACTCATGCCTACAAGCTTGATTATCCCCCTGACAGTGGGCTATTTTTATGCTCATCTTTTCAGTTCATTTCACACCATTTCATTAGGGGCCGATAACCTAGATGTTAGACCCCTTAAAACAAGAATTATCATTATTATAATTATTTTGGGTGGGTTTTTGCCTTTTTAACTTAGGGTTTTGATTTATTGGTTGGATTGATACGGGCTGTTTGCACAGTTAACGTTCGACGTAGCAGGCCAGTTGTTCGCCGTGTAGACTTTATGCATTGGTAATTAACTGCCATTACACTCTCGCATGCTATGACCTGTTTGGTGGAGCTGAGCTGTGATTGGTGGCTCTTTGTGTGCCGTAGTTTGGGCTGTTATGGGAGGTTATTTTGCAGTTTATTGGTGGATAACTTTTGTTAGCGGCACTTCGATTCATTCTAGTTGTTGTGAACTCCACATTATCAATAATACGACCACTTTTATTTTATTCTTCAGCACAGCCTATCAATATAAAACAGTTTACCAATACGAAGAGATATTAAGAAGTATTGCAAAAACAATGACGAAAGAACTGAGCATCAGAGTCCTCAGAACATGCAATTTACATACAATGCACAGAACAAGCGGCCATGTTTGTGCTCGGTAACAAGAGTCCATCTTCAGACTGAATTAGCCAAACGAACATGACACTAGTCATGAACACCTTTATTTGTGGTCTTCAAAGAGATGACCCGAGGACATTACTGCATTGTCAATATTGAATCTATAGTTCTGTCACGGAGCATACTGCAGGGAGTAACAGAGTTTGGAAATAGAAGGAAGTAAAGTCATATTGATCTGTTAAATAGGTTCAATAGAGCTCCTTAGTTGTGCATAACATTGTAAAAATGATGATGATAATAATAATAATAATAATATTATGGAGATTTGTAGACTTCAGAAATGCCTACAATTCGATTGGTTCTCATTATTCCAAATTCTAGAAGAAAGGCGTCTAGATCCTACAACCAGAGAACTCATAGAACGGACACTAACTGGCACAAGGTCTAAGGTGAGATTTATGGGGTAATCTCAGAACCATTCGACATTCAAACAGGTGTACGACAGGGTGATGGACTCGCTCCTGTTTTGTTCATCGTCATCCTAGACAAGGTTAAGATGGAATGGGAGAAGGAACTCAAGAAATGTGAATTTTGGATGCCAATCCGACTGGGCTTTTCCAAAAGGAACCTCTACGTACCATACCTCGCATTTGCGATCTAGCGATACTAACCGAAGATGCTATCAAACAGCTCGAGATACTTAAAGAAAGTGCAGAAAAGGTGGGACTTCAGATCTCGTTCGAGAAAACTAGATTCTTCTGTTCAAAGATAGATATCACACAACTAAAAACAAAATACGGTATAATAGACAGTATCCCACACTTTAAATACCTCGGAGAATTCATAAAACCGACAGGTCTTGAAAATATCTCACAACAATATCGTCTCCAATAAGGCATTAGGGTTACTCCAAAACAGTCCTTTACGAAAGCGAAACTTGGACACTTAACAACATACATGAACTTGAAGAAATCAAAAAAGTAGAGATGAAGATCATTAGGAAAATCTTAGGAGCAAGATATACCTAAGATGATTACAGGCTACAATCAATCAAAACAACAGAACAGTATTCAAACTTCGAAATTGATATTAAGAAAATACGAATGGAATTCTTTAGTCATCTCACTAGACTACCAGAAAATCTATTGACAAAGAGGATAATACTGTAGATTATGTAACCTCATTCAAGAACACCTTGGCTAGAACAGCAGTCGTGTTTACCGACTGAAAAACATTACATTTTGATCAATTAGTTTAGTTTAGTTGAGCAGTGCCAGCCTCATTGAGTAGTGGCTAGCACTCTTGGATCTCACCGGGGGCGGGGAGGGGGAGCTGGCTTAGATTCCCGGCTCTACCAAGAAATGTAATTCTGGTTTGAGGGCTGGAACGGTGTACTCTCAACCTCGTGAGGCAAAACTGGGAAGAGATGGGTTCAATTCTCACCTTAGCCATCCAGAAAGTGGTTTTCCTTGGTTTCTCACTTCTACTCCGGGTGAATGCGGGGATGAAGCCTAAGTTGAGGCCATGGCCGCCTCCTTTTAAAACCTCATCTGAATTACAAATACACACACTAATACAGCCATCGCAATAACATAGGTTCTAAAAGTCAAATTCCACACACACACACCCAAGTGCACGGGGCTACATGACCACGATGTCGCAAAGCCCCCAAAATGAATCAACAGCAACAACAAACAGTTGAGTAGCAAAGTGATGACTTTCTTGGGTACATTCGAGGGCCACAAGTATTTCGCGGACATCAAGTTGTTGGCCTATCTCACTGGAGGAAGCTTTCTTCTCAATTGCTGTCGGAGCGGCGGCGCCTCGCCGAGTCACAGATCAAGCAGAAGAAATCATGAATGTGGGGTAATGTTCATTGGGACAACATGCTCCTAATGAACCAGAGCATTGCGCTTCAGTGTCGAGGGTCAAACTACTGTCCATTACGTCACCACTAATTCCAGCTTGGTCGTCTGTAGCATTCCCTGGAGATGTAACCAATATCACCGTAGCTTGTTGCAGCGCGTTTCCACTCGCTACTTCATTTCAATTTATTGATCGGGGTTGGCACTTCTGTTATCAAGGCTAGAGTTTCTAGTTCGATCCCGGGGACTAGAGTACGGGGAGGTAGCTAGGAATTAGTTTCATGAGAGGATTTACACGGCCTTCGCCGGCCCCGTGGTGTTGGGGTAGCGCTACCCGGACCCCCAGGGGCTCACATCTGGTAGGACGTGGGTTGGCGACAACGGGGCCCCAGCTGAGTCCAGCATTGCTTCCACTTACATGTGCCGGGCTCCTCTCCGTCTTCTTTCCTGTCGACCTCACTTGGTCAACTCTTGTTCTCTTCCGACCCCGACGGTATTAGGGTATCCGAGGCGTAGGGAGTCTCTTCATTTCGCGCCTTAATTGGCCCTTGTCTCATCTTTTCTGATACCCTCCTTCTGCGAGGGGTCAGCCTTCTTTTTCTTTTCATGTTATTTCCTGCCTTCTGCTCAAGGCCCTCAAGGAGGCAGGGTGTATGTAGACCCACCACTTCTGTTGCACCCAGGATAGTGCTACACCCTCAGAGGCTCACGGCTGGTGAGTTCGGGAGTTGGCGACCCCGAGGGCTTCCTGAGCTGGGTCCGGTTTTCCCTCTTTTATTCATTGCGTTTTGGGGTGGACCCTCTCCTCTTTCACTTTCCTATCTGCCTTTCATGGCTCTCCTTCCTCCCAAGTCACTCAATCCGTATTCTTCGAGGGTTGAGGGCATTTCTTTTCCTCCTGTCCTTTATTTGCCATATTCTCATTTTGTTTTCCATTTATTCTTCTAGTATATAAGTTAGTAGTTAGTTTTAGTTATAGTATACATTTCATTTTCATCTTCACGATCACCCATACCATTAAGAGGCCGATAACCTAGATGTTAGGCCCCTTAAAACAATTATCATCATCATCATCTCACCCGGAGGCCCCGGGTTCGATTCCCGGATCCGCCAGGGATTTTAGAAACTGACGTGAGGGCTGGAACGGGGTGCATTCAGCCTCGTGAGGACAATTAAGTAGCTGTCTGACAGTGAGGCAGCGGCCCGATTACGAAAACCAAGATTAACGGCCGAGGGGAGCCCATGCGCTGACCACGTGTCACCCCAATATCTGCAGGCCAAATGGCTGGGCAGCGGTCGCTTGGTAGGCCCAGGCCCTTCATGGGCTGTAATGCCAGGGGTTACTTGCGCGGCCTTCAGGCTGTCACTTGCTGCCGCAGTTACCAACTCTGGTAACATTACGTATTGAAATTCCTGACCAAATGTTCCTGTGTTCGGTACCCAACTGCAAGATGGTATTCTTTTTTGGTATGAGGGATGGAACGAGTACATCCGGTATAATAGAGATAATTAAGAAGTGGGTTTGATCCCATTTCTGCTCCAGCAAAAGTAAGTCGGGAGGTTCCTAGCATTAAAGTAGTTCCGCCTCTAAAACAACAGTAACTAACTAACCAGTCATTCCCCACCAGAAGCAAATTCTAGTTACGCCACTGACGCCGAGGGATTCCTGAGCTGGGTCCGGTTTTTCTCCCCTCTCCATTGCCTTTGCGGGCAGACCCTCCCCTCTTTTCCCCCTTTCCTATCTGCCTTTCATGGCTCTCCTTTCCAAGTCTCTCAATTTTCATTCTTCGAGGGTTGAGGGCATTTCTTTTCCTCCTGTGATGGTGGCGCAGCGGCCAAGCTGTTTTTCTCTCACCAAGGTAGACCGGATTCAATTCCCGGTTAATACATGTGAGATTTTCGAAGTGAAATGCCATGCCCTGTGCTTTGGATTCCTCGTAAAATGGAGGTACCGTGACTCATGATCGCGAGATTAACGGCCACGTAAAACTACAAACTTCCTTCCTTGCTTCCTTCTTCCTCCTGTCTTTTATTTACCACTTTCCTTTCTATTGTTTTCCATTTGTTCTTCTAATGTGTAAGTATGTAGTTAGTTTTAGTTATAGTTTCCATTTCTTTTGTTTTCCAATTGAATCGGCCGGAGCTGAAAAGGATTAAGTCAGTTTTCATTACTTTTCAGGAGACAGATAAAACGTCATTGACAGAAGTGAACTTTACAAACCCACTATATGGTTATCTATGTTGTGAAGAAACTATTCAGGTTACATTTGTGTTAGCGGAATATTAATTTTAATTTAAAAAAACAACAACATATTTTTCAAATCAATTTTGCAAACGTGACTTAATGCCTTTCAGCCCCATGGTCAGTTTTTCGCGGCATAAAGTCAACCAGAATGTATATTTCACATTGTATTGTTACGGCTGTGAGTTTGTGTCATCGCTCGCCGCATGAGTCACAACTGCCCCAGGGCTGGGCTTTGGCCTGCCTCCTGTATTGCGTGCGCCTTATGCAACAGGGCTACTAGGACAAAGGGATAGTCCAGAACATTCGTGACTGGACCAGCGATGGAAACCTCGAGAAGCCGTGAACCCTGGATGGATCTAGAAGCATTTATTGAGTCACCGGCCTGCTATATAAGTGCGACCTGTCAAGCAGTGGTTGTTGTTGTGTTTTACGAGCTAGTGTGAGCAATTATCCTGAGCGACAGAAGTGTGGTGACTTGCGAAACCCCTAGTGCAGCTGATTCTCTTGACAGCGAGGAAGTGATTGTGGTGCTTGTGAAACAGTGTATAGTACAGTGACAGACCTAGTGCAGCTATTTCCAGCTAGCGTACGGGACCGGACTCATTAGCGAAGAGGATTAACTGTGGTCTGTGGACAAGTGAAAGGGAAAGTATTCTCGACGTGAGGAAACTGGAGTAAGGTAATAATTGCTGTTGAGTAGTGTATTTTTCTGGCTGCAATAAAATTAATTATTTCTTTAAGCAGTAATTGGTGTTGTGCTTTATACCCACCGTAATCCAGTTAACAAAGGTGCCACTAGGGGGTGGCACGTAACAGTATTTTATTTTAAAATGGATTTGTAACATAAAAATCACATAAACCCTGTACAAATGTAATTTACAATAGCACTGTAACACGCGGGAATCTTGCAGTGCGGCCAACATTAAGTAGGGAATACGGCGCTGAAAGTCAGCAAGTCATTCATTGACTTAATGCTCTTCTCCTCTTATCCCACTATATGTAGCAGTGGTTTCTGGCCTAAACAGAAGGTTGACATAATTCTTTCCTATGCCGTTCCAAGGCCCTTGGGTCAATACTTCAGAATACTAATTGTTTAAAATATGACAATTTTTAGCCTATTTTCAATTTTGAAGAAAAAAAAAAAAGGCTTATGAGATCACCTTTTGTCCGTGTGTGTGCGCGTGTGTGTGTGTGAGGTGTGTGTGTGTGTGTCCCCCTAATAAAATCTAAACGGCTGGAGCGATTTCAATGAAACTCGGTAAGTTCATAGCACTATTCTCGGCGACCTCGACCGTGCCCTTCAAATTTTGTTACGTATCACCAATCCAACATGGCGGCTGTGCGAAATATTTCACTAGCATTCAATATCTCCGAAACTATTACCGATATCGCCCTGAAATTGTGTACTGTGATAAAGGGCACTACTAGAAGGTCACCTATGAGACTTTCAAAAACCTGGTGACTACAAAACCAACATGGCGGTCAAGCGAAATTGAGAATTTTAAATAGACATTTCTCGCGATTTAACTATCCAAACGTAATGAAACTTGGTACAGCAAATGTTTATACACATTGTAATGCACAGGAGTCTAATTTAGTTCAATTGTTTACATAACCTCAAAATGGCGGCTGTGCGAAATATTTCACTGACATTCTATATCTCCGAAACTATTACAGATATCATCATGCAATTTTGTACGGTAATAAAGGGTACTGATACAAGTTTACCTATGTATATTTCATAAACCTGTCAAGTACAAAACGAACATGGCGACCAAGCGAATTTGAAATATTTTAATAGAATTTTCTCGTGATTTAACTCTCTGAGCGCAGTGAAATGTGGTACAGTAAATGATTTTGCAGATTGTAATGCACTGCCATCTAATTTAATTCAATTGCTTACATAACCTCAAGATGGCAGCTGCGCGAAATTTTAAAATTAAGTTTTTATTCTTGTGTCGTAATCATGCGATCGAAGTGAAAGTTTGAATAATGAAGCTAGGCAATAATTGTCCTTGAATGGTACATAACTCTATGGCCTATACATATAACAATCTTAAATGGCGAGCTTCCGAAATATTTGGACGGTTCTCAATATCTATGAATCTTTTACAGCAACCAAACTGAAATTCTTTATGTTCATAGAGACTATGAACATATGTACACCTATAGGACTTTCAGTAACCTGGTGAGCACAAATCCAACATGGCGGCGACGCGAAGTATAAATATTTAAATGGACGTTTCTCGCGAATTAACTATCAGAGTGCCGTGAAACGGTGCACGTTAAATGCTTATACAAATGTTGATCCACTGGCATGTAATGTATTTCAATTGTTTGCTGCATAATCACAAGATGACTGCTGTGCGTAATTTTAAAATCTCGTTTTTACATCTTGTGTTCTAATCATGCGATTGAAATTTGAATACCACACGTACACAATAATCTTAATCTAATAGTACAAAAATAAAAATCCATCCTGGCGACCATATGAAATATCTAGACGGTTCTCAATATCTCCGAATCAGTTACAGCAATTAAACTGAAATTTTGTATGTTGATAGAGACAATTAACATGAGCTGGATATATGAAAATAGGCTGTATAGTTCTTCACGGAACTACTTGTTGACTTAATGCTTTTCTGCTCCGACCGATTGAATTGTTCTTCTTGTATGTAAGTCTGTAGTTAGTTTTAGTTATAGCATAACGTATAGAATAAGAAGTGATATCACTGGCTTAGTACGCCTGGTCCGCCGCAGCGTAGCGCTGGCTCCGATCTGTGATGTAAGTTAGCATTGGCGCTTACGAGACTTTTAAAACCTTGCGACCTGTTTTACACGTTAAAACACCGCAAGATATCCTCATAGGCGCTAATAAGTTCGACATCTACACTTACTTTACTGTGCCCAATTATAATTTAATAAGTCGTCTCCTGTAATAGTCCAGTTTCGACAATAAGTGAAGACAGAGAGCAAGTTCAAAATGCAATTAGTTTTGCTAGCTATCGGTAAATTTATAAAAAGAACGGAAAAATTAACCTCGCTATCAGTAAGGATTTCTTCACATTGTTACACATTTTACATTCCCTTAACAGACTTGCAACACAGAAAAAAAAAAGCCGTACGAACGCAACTTTCAACTTTACCGTAGATTACTATACAATTCAATAATAACCATAAATTTCACTCCACAAACCAAAATCAGTAAACTACCATCATTTCAGAAGAACTTAACATTAAACAGACATAGAAGGCATAGTCAAGACCCCTTCATAGAGTAGGCAATTGTCTAAAACTGATCACGCCTCCTTCAGCATTACGGTACATACCGTAAATGTTTTTTAACTCATTGTCTTTTTATTCTCATCCCTTTCCAGAAGTGGTCTTTAATGGCATCAAGAGCATTTTTATTTACACCATACTGGACAAATACTTAGGCAAATTAGGAAATATATATGGAACAGAATAGTCTTTCAATCGCCAGTTGGTTCTTTGGAGAAGTACTACTTCCTTCCCTTCTATCACAAATTTGTCAAATTTAACAATTAAATCTTCTGAAAAGTGAGCATCACAGATGTAGGACTTTTCAGTAAGTTCCCTATCCTTCCCTGGTATGGCCCCTTTGCACTTGATAAATCGTTCCTTATCTTTAGGAGGTTTGAAAAACCGTCTGACCTCTTAACAGTCCCCACAGCTAGATCTGCATTCTGGTACAATAGAGCAAGGCATCTTCACTACTCACATTAAGCACTCATGAAAATGTGAGGGCTAAACTGCTGTTTACTTACATTAAATAACAATAAAATTAACACACGAAGATAACGTCAACACACGACAAGAAATTAAATTCCATTTCAGTTAATGCTTCCTACAATAGCGTTTCAGGTATTAATACTATGAAGTAATAGTGTAAGCACTTGTAGATCAATAAACGTTTGCACTGAACACCACCAAAACACTCCGATCGATTAAATACTTAATATATCGCACATAAACATATGTGGAAATCAACAATCTCAAATCGACTGTAGCGCTGCATAGCGGCGAGTGCCAACCCGATCCGTATTCATTACATGCTATTGAGGGAGAAGAGATCACACTTTATATTCTATTCGTTATGGTTATAGGTTCAATTTTTACATCTTCACTATCACCGAAACCATTGGGGACCGATAACCTAGATGTTAGGCCTCTTAAAACTACAATTATCATCATCATCATCATCATCATCATTCCAGAAAATGTTCAAGTTAGTACGGAACAGGGAAGATCAAACCGTCAGGCACTGCCCATAATATTCTGCGATGTGCAGTAATACTATTTTAAGTAGAATCTGGCGCGATGAAATAAAGGGCAGTTTTAACTCTAGCACAAATACTCCCACGTATTAGAATGGATCGTTCTATCCGATTACACAGCAGTGACATTCGGATGTACCTGAAAACAAACCTGCTGAACCACGCTAGTGCTCACAGAAATGTAATTATTTTTTAAACGATTGTTTTTCGGTGGAATGCGGTGTCGTCAAATCAATGCTGAACGTTTGTTTGTGGTGAATCAGTGGTGCATGATGCAGATAAAGCGCATGCAAAGGAGTTTCGAGATTTAAAACCTAACTCACTCCATCAATTCATGAGTCATTTGCATAGAGCGGTTGAGCATTAATACGATGGATCTGTGAAATCAGCCGTGATCATTGAGCCAATATGTGAAATGCAATGAACTGGCTAATGCCCATGACATACGTGAACCCTTGTTTAGGAGAACAATTACGTGTTTTAAAAACATGAATATATTCCAGAGTTCTCAAAAGAATGACTTTGTTTAGAAAACTATTTGGGAATCAATGGTGCAGTATTCTTCTTATTTCTTAAATTTTGGCTTGCTTTGGACCACGGGAAACAATAATTGACTTGCTGGTTAGTCCTTTTTTATTTTCCCAGACCTTCATCTTTGTACTGTGGTTTCTCTTCCTCTCATCCGACCAGATGTTCTTGGCTTTTCTACTTCGCTTTTTCTGGAAACGCTTGAATTTATCAATCATAGCTCGAAACACCTCCCTATTCCAGATTTCTTTTAGACTAATCCCAACTTCCTCCATGCCCTTTATTGTTTCATCCTACTGGGCCCTAGGTTAGAGGTTCCTATCCTGGCGCAGTCAGCTGGCATTTGAGGGTGCGCAAATGTGAGGGAGCCGTGTCAGTAGATTTACTGGCACGTTAAAGATCCGGCGCCCCGGTGTCTCTAAAAGCCACAGTAGTTGAAAGGAAATTAAAACCAATACCATTTTAACATCATTTTATTGTTTCATCCACCCATTTTGTCGTCTCTTTTATCTTGGTAATGTAGTTGAAGATTTTCTTCGTTAGTCGACTCTTGCTCATTCTCGTGAGGTGTCCATAAAACTTTATTCTTCTCTTCCGTATGGTATCTGTGATCTTTTCTGCTGTCTCTATAAATCTTCATTTCTCCTCTTCCGCCATGTACCATAGTTTCTTTTTTTTTCTGGCTCTTAAGATCTTCTTCAAGATTTTTCTTTCTTTGTTCTCTATCTCCTACATTTCCCCTTCCTTGTTCAGTATCAGACATTCTGGACTATAGAGTCCCTCTGGCTCGACAACTATGGTATACGAGTGGTGTTTTAATTTTGCCCTGTTAAGATATTGCTCTTTTGTTATATCTATTCTCCCTTTATTTGCCGCTTTGTCCAGTCCATGCAGTATTATTTATGAGTTAGTTCATTTTTTATAATCGAATTACTGTAAATTGATATTGGAAGTTCTCAGTCGGTCAACACAACATAATCTCAATTACAACGGCTTCGGTGGCGTAGTCGGTAGCATGCTGAGCTTCTATGCCCAAGATAGCGGGTTCAAACCTGGCGGAAGCCGTCGGATTTTTTAAGAGCGTTAAAAATCCCTCAGTATGCCTTCCTTCGGAGGGGAAGTAAAGCCGGCGGTCCCATGTCATAGATTTATGGCATGTTAAAGAACCTTCCACTAATTACACCTGTGTGAAGCTAAATTGGATAGGTTAAGAATTTAAACAACGCTCTTAGGTTTCTTTATTCGTTGCCAAGAGCTGACTGCGTTGGCGTCTAGTAGCTAAGTTCTGAACTTGGCCTAGTAGTCGTTGACGGTGGCGCTTGGCGGCAAAAGTAGGAACTATTTGAAAAGTTCTAAGTTGCAGTCTGCACTTAAATTTAAAAAAAAACAGATAACACACACTAATACAGTCTCACAATTAACACCGGTTATCAGACAGATTCTACACACACCCAAAGTACACGGGGCTACATGACCGCGTTGTCGCAGCCCCTAAACTTAAGAACCAACCGACCAATCTCAATTACTGGGACATGCAAAATAAAAATGCAGAAAAAATTAAAAATGTATATTTGTTATATATTACAGATGAAGTGTTTCGCTCGTCAAACGAGCATCATCAGATCCAATTATGCTAAACCAAATAGCTCTACAAAACACTACCAAACCCGCAATGCCAACCACAAACGGTCGCTGTTCTCTAAAAACAAAATGCACGGCAAAATCTTAGCTAACTTGTCTTGTATATTTCGATGTGATGATGCTCAACTGGCGAGCGAAATATGTCTTCCTAGATCTTCTGTGTGTGTGTGTAATATTTAATCATATATAATTCTTTGTCAAGTTGTTTTTGGGCTTATCCCAGTAATTGGCATTACTGTACATGATGTTGACCAACTGAGAAGTTGCACTATCAATTGTCAATAAGGGACCACTGAAAAATGGCTTCAAATCTCTCTATGACCTACTATAGCTTCACAATTTCTCGAATGTTTACTGCTGCTTCTACTACTGAAACCCAGGTTTCTTAGGCGAACAAGTTGAGAACTTATTAAAAAAATGCGACGTCCTGTCAGCCTGCACTGTTGGCTGGTACAATCGCGTGGGTAACATATGACAGCTCCAATAGATTTGTAACATATTCAGAAATCAAGAATGGAACTGTTTTAATTTGAACTTGTACAATTGCGATGTGCTGTTGCTAAGAAGATCCATTGATGTCTTTGTATTAGTATCTTGTTATCAGCACTCTGACTTGCTAGCATGGAGTACAGAAACTCAAGAGAAGGTATCAGAATGGATGCGCAACAGACTTTTCTTTCTTTTTTTCTTTCTTTCTTTCTTTCTTTCTTTCTTTCTTTCTTCGGCTTTTCCCAATGAATTGGGGTCGCCGGAGCCAACCAGGCTCATTTTGGTTTTGACCGGGGATTTAAGGCCGGATGCCCTTCCTGACGCCACGTGATTTTTCAGGTGAAAATTCCACCCGCTGTCACCGGAATTCGAACCCCGGCCGACCGGGTGAAAGACGAGCAGCTAAGCCACTGCGCCATCACGCTCCCCATGCGCAACAGACTTTATATACTCGTAAATGGCGTGCAAGATGGCTGCTGTTACTGAGGGATCTGAGGTAGTGGTTAAACGTGGAACTAATGAAGCTATTACTATGACATGCAAGATGGCTGCTGCGGCTTTGGAATTTATAGTAGTGGTGATATTATGAACTAAGAAACGAGAAAGCAAGGAGACCTAATCTAATTGTTTATTCCAGGAGCTGTGGTGGACAATGAACGATGAAAATATATAATGGGATGTCGTCGTGATTAAATTAACATTTTGACTGCTCCAACAGTAAAAAAAAACTAATGTGTATGAAGAGATTGGAATTGAGTTGTCAGAAATTATATAAGAAGAGAATAGAAACAAGAAAATAATATGGGTTAGGCTATGATGTATCAATCATAAAGAGAGTTTGCCCAATCCAGAGCCATTATCCCAGGGATTGAGTGTTTGTTGCTATCTTTGAAAGTGTTGTCTTATTTATGTCAGAGCTACAGTCAGTTCTTTCACTACGGATCCCTATATTCACCACAAGTGTTCTTTTAATAAGATTATATTACAATATGTAGTATCTTGCCTCTTATCTAATGAATCTGGTTGGTGATTATATCATCCTACGACCTGAGAAAGAGTTATGCTGTGCTTTACCAAATATTATTGGTTTATTTGTTCACAAGCGTTCTGCTTATGAACTGGCGCCCTCACAGATATATTTTATTACTACAAAGAGGTTAGGAACCCCAACCTCTAAAATCTATTACAGATTGCCATTCTTCTCCTCTCTGTGGTGACATGTGTTCCTGTCATGCTTAGCAATGCTGGACTTATGTGGACACTGTACTCCGTCACCGCTGTGTCCTTCTCTTCTTCCCAGATAGCTCCAGCTCCTATGATTAACAAACGCTAGCGCAGCCAAAGTCAGTGGCTCTCGTTTCTCAAACACGTAATAGGCTGCTGCTACTACTACTACTACTACTACTACTACTACTACAATGTGCCTTTCAATCTATTATTGGGGCAGATGACCTCCCTGTTTCACTCCTTAAAACTCCAATAACTAACTAATTTAATGTTATTTCGTAATTGATAGACTGCCAAACATGATCAAGGATAACCTACGATTGAAGAGTTGCAACGTAGGAACAAAAAGAAGTGTACACCACAGTTATGGCCGGTCAGCCCTGGTTGCGTAGTCGTACAGAATATAGTCGGCGAACCTCAGGTAAGCGCAATTGATACGAGAGTTGCTTTCAGCACATCTGACAACAAACGTATCAATTGCACATGCCTCAGGCTTGCCGACTGTCTTCTGTACGACTACACAACCGGGGCTGACCGGCCTAAAACTGGTGTGAACTGTAAGACCATCTTGTTATGTAGCGGCTAGCATTCTTGGCTGTTGCCTCGCACGTCGGAGCTTCTTGGCGCTGTACGAGAATAATGGAGATAACTCTTTCAAGAAATGTGGCGGGAGATCAAAGATGGTAGCACCATTCTGGACCAGAGACGAAGAGGCAATCATGGAGTGACATCATGCACATTCACCCAGAAAAAAAGAAATTCAAAGTGATGCCTTCAGCAGGAAATGTGATAGCTGACATTTTCTGGGATTCGGAGGTACATTTCCTTGTTGAAGTTATAACTCAAGGAACCACCATACATTCTGATGCATAGACGTATGTGGTAACCTTAAAGAAACTTCACGCTCGCTTGAATGGTGTTCGACCACATCGACAGGATGTTTTACTTTCGCATGATAACGCGCGACCTCACACCAGTCAGAAAACCAAGGACGCTAAACAAACACTGGGATGGACAACGTTGCAAATCCGCCTTATAATCCTGATTTGGCGCCCTCTCTCACCATCTCTTCGGTTAACTTAAGGACTCGCTTCGTGGACAGAGGTTTGAAGACGTCGTCTCCCTCGAGAAGGCTGCTTGCCGGCTTTATTAGACGTGCTGGGCCAGACTTGAACTGTGCAGGAATACATGCACTCATTCCATGGTGGCGTAAGGCAGTTGAAAGGGACGGGGATTTTGTGGAGAAATGAAAGTGCCGAAAGAATGCATCTACACTCTCATAATTAGGGACCGGAAATTTATGCAATAAAGACGATAAAATATGCATGCAATTACTCTCTAAAAAGTAGAAAATTTGCAATAAGAAATTGAAAACAAGAAGTTCCGTGACTAACTAAAGAGCCTACTTTTCTTAAAATTAAAATGCCAATGATTAATCTATATGGATCTATATGGATCTATCTAAAATAATGACGAAATTAAGTTGGTAATATAGAAATTTCTATTAGTTCGAAATACTGTATACCTGGCATAATGTAGCCTAATAGAGCACTACAGTTGGCAGCCCTAGTGACTGAATATATTCTTAGTTCCATCTCTTAGGGTACAGAATTCAAAATTTGGCTGAAGTCCAATGGATAGCATGGATCTAACAGTGCACGTAAAATCATGTTGGCAAAAATGTCATGCTAGTATTGGTCAGAAATAATATGATCTATTGTTGTGCCAATTTTGAATGAAACCCATTAGTTAGTATAGAAGTTACATGCATTTTAAAATTGGACCTATCAGCAGGCTTAGAATGAAGTTGGCAGCACTGACGTATATTAGTTAATCGCATGAATAAGAAACGATAAATAAAATATGATGGTTTTAATTATTTTTTTTAGCGTATGGCTTTTAGTGCCGGGAGTGTCCGAGGACATGTTCGGCTCGCCAGTTTTGTAGCTGCTTCGAGACGGACACCCAATGGGTGAGCTACAAGTACCGTTGGGGAGGAAAGTTGGAAGGGAAGGGCGAGGAGTTGGAAGGTAGCGGCTGTGGCCTATAGTGAGGGACCAACCCCGGCATTTGCCTGGAAGGAAGATGGGAAACCACAGAAGACCATCTTCAAGGTTGCCGGTGGGGGGATTCGAACCTCCTCGCCTCTCGGATGTGAGCGACTGCCATTAGTCATGCCGTAACCACCACGGCTAACTCACCCGGTGATGGTTTTAATGTTTCGAACTGATGCTATCCTGAAATTTTGAAAACAATTGAACATCATTACATGTCTGAATAAAGATTTGTTGTGCCAAGTTTCAATGCACTCGGATTATTAGATCGGCAGGTTATTTTAAATATTTAAAATAATTTGGCCACCATGTTATTTTTGTGTTTCTCAGGATTTTGAAAGTCACATAATTATAGCTTATGTATTTACTTGACAGTCTCTATATAAAACACCAGCCTGTCATAAGGACAGTTTATGCTTTTAAAGAGGCTGATAGTTAAATCTTTCAGCCAAATTTTGGAGAATTTTCATGCCGAGGTGCTAGTATTTCTAAAAATCAAATAATATATACGTATCTACTTGACGTAATGTATTGAATAAAATTAAAACAAAATTAAAACTAAAAACATAAACAATTAAAGTGTAAAAACAAAAAATAAATATAGAAATAAAAATATAAAAATAAAATTACAATAATAAACGTATTATAAAAATTAAAATAATAAACATAAATATAAAATAATTATGAAAATCATTGAAAAAATCAATTCGAAATTAGTTAATTAATTCAATAAAAATATCAAAATTGAATCTACTGTATAAGAACATAAATTGAATATTAAAAATAAATATATAAACATTAAAATTAGAGAAAAAAGTAACAATATTTATAATTATAATAATTAAAATAAATTGAAATGTAGAAACACATAAACGTAAAAAATAGTTTCGCCCTATAAAGGGTTAACTCCATACACAATTTCAGCCATCTCATTTCCAATATAGACACAAAATAACACAGGTTACCAGACACCTACACAAACTCTAGTACACGGGACTAAATGATCACAATGTCGTAAGCCCTAAAATCGACCACAAAACTCCTCTACTATAAATGTAGGTCCTAATAATACAGTCAACAGTGCAATTCAGATTATATCAGACACACGTTGCACACACCCACGTACAAGGAGCTGATGACAAGATTGTCCCCAGGTTCCAAATGAAATAACAATAAGTCATTCAGGCCTCACCCACCACTTGATAGGTTGAATGACGGCGAAGGGGGAGTGAGAACATGTGCCAAATTGATACTCACTGGGCTAAGGTTTGGCTACATTAAAATACTGCGGTGTTCCAGCCTATTGGCTGGTGAATGTTAGCAATTATCAGTTAATCACAGCTGCCTGAAGGAGCTAAATGTCAGTCACTCCCTCGCCTGTCCTGTAGATGACGTGTGTCGTAGGACCACCCAGATTTCCGCCTTACGAATAGAGCCCGAAATAAAGTTAGATTGCTAGACCATGCTGCCAGAATATAGCCGCAGTTGGAAGATGTGTGGGTGTGCGTTCGTACTCTGTTGTCGGTCATCTTTGAAATAGTGTTCAACTGGCGGTAACGTTCTCACCTGCTGTGCTCAAGGTTGCAGGATCGAATCCTGGCGCAATCAGTTGGAATTTGAGGGTGCACTAATGCGAGGGAGCTGTGTCAGTAAATTTACTGGGGGCGTTAAGATCCCCTTAGGGACAAAATTCCGGCACCCTGGCGTCTCTAAAGCCAAACCAAACCAAAACCCTTGGCACTGCAGCCCAGGCCTACCAAGCGACCGCTACCCGGCCATGCCATCTGCCCTTAAAGTTATGGGGTGACGCGTGGTCAGCGCGTCGGGTCACCTCGGCCGTTAATCTTGGTCTCCGTGACTAAGGTGCTACCTCACTGCCAGACAACTACTCAATTGTCCTCACGAGGCTGAGTGCACCCCGTTCAAGCACTCGTCAGTTTCTATAATCCATGATGGAGCCGGGAATCAATCTCGGGGCTTCTGAGTGTAAGGCAGGCGCGCTACCCCATCTCTAAAAACCAGAGTAGTTAAAGGGACGTAAAACCAATAACATTATTATTATTATTATTATTATTATTATTATTATTATTATTGAAATAGTGTTCTGTAGTTTCCCATTTTTAACTCCAGCTACACCTTGTGTAGTGGCTAGCATTATCAACCCTGAGGTCCTGGTTTTATTTCGGTCTATTCCAAGAAATTTTAATTCTGATCTGAAGACAGGAAGGGGGTAGCCTATACTCAGCTTCGGCAGGCAAAACTGACAAGAAGTGGGTTCGATTTCCACCTCAACCATCCTGACCGCTGCGTTAGGTCACGCATCACGATTGAAGTCCGAAAAATGAAGATTCGAATCCTGGCACTGACAGTTGCCAGCTTGAGTATGTTTTTCCCTATTCTTTTACCACACTCCCACCAGGAGGATTTCAAGTCTCGGGGCACCTAACGGTTACACTCACCACAAAACCACAGGTTGTCAAGACAAATTTGCCAGACTCGTTGCGTGGTGGCTAGCATTCTTGGCTGTCACCGTGTAGGTCTGGGTTCGATTTCCGACTCTGCCAAGATATTTAATTCTGGTTTGAGGACTAGAACGGGGTACACTCAGTCTTGTGAGGCAAAACTAGTCTTGTGAGGCAAAACTAAGAAGAGGCGGGTTAGATTCCTACCTCAGCCATCCTTGAAGTGGGTTTCAGTGGTTTCCCCACTTCTACTACTACTACTTTCTTCGGCTTATCCCAAATAGTTGGGGTCGCCGGAGCCAACCAGTCCCATTTTTTGTTTTGGCCAGGGATTTAAGGCCGGATGCCCTTCCTGACGCCACGTGATTTTTCAGGTGAAAATTTCACCCCACTGTCACTGGGATTCGAACTCCAATCGTCCGGGTGTAAAACGAGCAGCCAAGCCACTGCGCCATCACGCTCCCGTGTGGTTTTCCCACTATTACTCCAGACAAATGCCGGGATGGTACCTAACGTAAGGCCACGGCCGCTTCCTATCCAAATCCTACCTAGATTACAAATACACTCACGAGTACAGACATCGCAGGCTCTGAAACAACTTCTACACATATCCAAGTACACGGGGCTATATGACAGAGTTGTCGCAATGCCCCGAAAGATTCAACAACTGACAAGTTTAACACACACCCAAACACATCGAGCTGATGATCATGATGTTCTAAGCTCCTGAATTACTGTGCGGGAAAAAGTGTGAACGCTATCACGCGGAGATATGCGTCAAAAGAACAATAACTCTTTTGGACCTGTGTACTCAACACTAGGATTTTTATGTATGCACATTGTGCGATATTCCGTTATAATAATTAATTAGCAACTACCACTTCCCTCTCAAAATATTCGGCCAAAGTAGAGACGACAGTCACGATGCGGCAATGACTCATGCAATCTAATCAAAGAGAGCATGACCCAAAGTCTGTATAGAACTTGACCAGTGCTTGTCCACTCATGATGTCATCATCTTGCCTAGAGCACTCTATTATACAAGCAGGACAACAGGGCATCTTGCATCCAGGAGTCTCAGCCCAGAGGAACAGAGACAATCCCATCGCTAATGAATTCTGTATTCAAACTGCCATATCTCTCGTAATTACTGACGAGTCATAGTGATTCCTTGATGTAATTAACCATGTAATGCTATACCGCTGCTAATATTGCCTAACATTACCATAATATCATATCAATACATAAAACAGACCGATATTACCCGTCAAGAAATTCTGTTGTCCACACTCGCAGACGTATCTCAGTATTCTGAAAACACCACAAGACACTAGGAATTTTAAGTTGGATATTCAAATATTTTATCAAATCATGTTTCATGTATGAGGCGCGTTCTACTTTTAAGTAAAGACGTTTTTGTATCCTGGACATATTTTAATGCGAGTATCTCTGGGATTGGCGTGGGCAAAACTGTACCTCTGAACCAGACGAACGTAAGTCCAAAAATTACGATTTTCAGGTTATTACATCATTGTATGTAGAATTTGATTCTACATTAAGCCATTACAACTTAAGTCCGGTGAAACATCCCATTTTGTATTGAGACCGTTTAGTTGAGTCAACAACCACGATGACTTAACTAACGACACATAAATCGAATAAAAAGTACCGTGAGGATCAGGTGACCTTCCATAAAGGCTAAAGCGGCACGAGAGTCCGTAGTCCACAGGGATCGTGGTACATGGTGACGATGGTCATAGACCGCCTAAGGAAAGGTTCACCTTAAAACTAGACTGAGAAAATAAACATCCAGACTCATGTAAAACACCGTGAAAATTTATTAAAATTCACAAGCCCCTAGCCTAGTTCGGAGGGTTATAATCGGCTAGGCCGCAAATTAATAAATAAACAAAGATAAAGAACAGGTCCCCTACCTGAGAAGTTACTGAAAACCCTCGCGAAAGATCTAACTCACAATGATAAAGCAACAACAGCAACGCTAGGAATATGGTACGACGTAAGTCCCTAGTTCAAGTTACAAGATCAAGCTAATATCTGAATTTACATTTAACAGGGTAGCAAAACAAATCTAGGTTAGGATGGTACCATTTCGACATTTAAATTTAACATTAATTCAACTAGCTAAGTCCTATCAATTAACAAAATTTACGGCGATGACGTCCGTAAAAGAGAACAATTACATCCAAAAGCTAAGTGTACAGCCATGAAAAAAACAAACAATTTAATTATGCTTAATAACTATGTGCTAACAGCACACAATAAAGTAACATGTAGGGTTTAATACACTTGACATCATAAATTAATAACGAAATAGACACAGTAGTTTTATTAAAAATTCCTGCCTACACCTTGGTTTACTCTTTGTAAACCATAGTCATCTAATGTGTATAGTTACGGTGACGAATGCGCAGTTGAGACCACGTCTGACATCGCATGGCCTGAGCTCCACAAGCTACGAACTCTAGGTTCGCACATGCTTCAGGTCGCTACAAAAATGTCAACTGTCCTAGTCATTTCCTCACAAGGAAATTATCTTCAACTGCACGGCTATGTCAACAGTTCCAGAATGCAAAGAACAAAGTTAGATAGAAAGAATCGTTAGTTAGGCTTGTTTTACAACAATTATGCATCTTATTATTAGAATGTCGGTTTATAGGTTTATCGTAGGTTTATGGCGAATAACATTGACAATAGCCTGGGCACGGAGTGTCTCCAACTGAGATCATTCTCCACCAAAAAGCCTCGACTCAACAGTCGGAATATAATCAACGAGTATAACAACTCGGACACACAATAACACGGGTTACCAGCGGCGCTAAGCTCGCGTTCAATAACTCTGGGATAGGCCTGTACAACAGTTACCTTCCAATAACATCTGGTCAACGGGATCATCCCCGGACAAAGCATACAATAACATCCTGCTATAACAGGGTAGACTTCACCATCCTATAGAAAACCTTACATAACTGTACCTGTCATACGACAATACACGCAACAGAGCGTTAAACTAACAAAAACCGATCCATAAAACAAGTGATCAAATACAAGAGTGGAAACTGATTTCTATAAGCAAAATAGCAATGAAAGGAAAAGCGAATACAAATTATACTCTGTCCTCGTCTATAGTAGGTTTGTCTCACAATGAAGCAGGCGTGCTCTAGGTCACTGGGTTACATAACCAGTTTATTCAAGGCCGGCGATTTAATCAATACAAAACCTGCACTTGGCCGGTTCATAAAAAACTTTACCATAGGTTACGGATCTCTACAGAGTCCGTGTATCAAACGCACGCTATAAATCTGAGTATAGTAATACACTTCCGTCTTTCTACCAAAGACGTCTAAATGAAAGTAAACTTACAATAACTGAAGCTCTTTGCTTTAAAAAATGCAACTCAGTAGTTGCTAGAACATCAAATAAAAACGTGTCTCACACGACACAAGAAAAATATGATAAATGTGGCACAGATTCACACACTAGATCTGCTTAATGATACGTTGGGAACCGCGTTCGATGCTAGGCAACGAAACATTCCTTCTAGTTGTTAGGTTCAAACATGACCAAGAATAGCTTCTGAGCTTATTCAAAATGAAATATAATGCATTTACAAACTGGTAGTTACTGTCGACTACCTAAATGATACGACCGTTCTAACGACAGTCAGGGGTGTAACAAAGGATGGCTGCGAAGAATGCAGTCAATTAATAACCAAGGCATCTGATTGCCATAACTACAGTCAGCAAAGACTTGAAAATTACCCCAAGTAGGGTTGAACAAAATAGCCTCAAAATGACTACGATCAGGTTCAGCAAAAAGGTAGGCATTGACGTTCCACGACGTTCACCAAGCTGCACCAGGGCTGACCAAAATGTCTGACCCCAAGGGTGTCTCACTCTAAACTGAAATAAATGACATCTAACTAATCTAGTTACATCCCTACCTAGAAAAATGGCTGACACTGAGTGTGGTTGATTCACAAACTACATTAAAACTACTATACCACCAGAAACTAGAACAAAGAAGGGGTGTGACAAAAACTCACGAAATGGAGGAGCTCTCACTCAGCTCTCTATTCCACAACGAGGGTTGTACAAAAACCTCTCTGGCTCTCTGGATCGGTATCCTCCTCATCAGGATTCCCATCTGGACTCCCCCAAAGACCAGGGTTCGATTTGTCCCTGTCGACATCTTCGTGGATATGCCTGGAAATGGCATTTTGGCTCCTTCCCTCTCGTTCATCGTTCTGGAAGTTCCACCATCATGCTGGTTCCTGTAGAAACGTCACCCCCCCATACCGGGATGGTATTAGCCCATGGTGACTGCTTCAACCATGGTGAAGAAAAGTCCAATCACGTGGGTAGCGAAATAAGTTGCGTGATTATTCATCCTCTCACTTCCAAAATTATAATGTCCGTCGTGACTATTATTGGCTTCAATTATAAAATACGACACAGCCTTAATCTTGCAGACGTGAATTAGCATGTGAGCTAACGCTATTTTGTAATGCTGCACGTGCTAGTGACGCTACTTTTGTATCACGCAGCATCCGTGAATTATACGACGTTTCAAAGATGAAGTTTCCACTTTGGCAATTTAAATATCTCATACAATTATAATCACACTTATTCAGGATAATTGTAACACTATTACCTGTATATTTCCACTAGGCATCTGCCCTCCACATACGCGTGGGTAATATGTGATGTCACAGCAATGTTGTGCAATATACTATACTTGCCAATAATTATTTCCCAAGCTTCTTATTTAATTCACTGGACTCTAACAACAGTGAATTAGTATTTGCATGCTCGATGGCACCTTATAATCACTTTTAACGCTAAACAGCGGATATTCTTCTACGTCTCGTAGGACAAATGTAATTCCACGCCTACACAAGGCGGATTCTCAAGACGCAGTGCTCCGGTACTGGGTGTCTCTAGAAAGTAGGTCGTCAAAACGAAAACGTTGAGCGACTACTTACGTTCCTTTTTGCGTATCTGCAAGGGTATTACCTTACCTAAAGTAAAAATAAACATTCTCCAAAATGTTTTAATAATGCAGCATGACGAAATGGAATATTCTGAGTCTCGTAGGAAAGATAAAAATAATTAATAAGACCTCAGATAATAATTAGCAGTTTACACCAAAGTCAAAAGTGCGATTCACCGCTACTTCAAAGTATCGCGTGATCTCTCAGCTTCACGTGGCTTCCTGGGTGTGTTCAAAAGTACAACATCCCATCATAAATGCTCTGTCATAAAAAAAATATCACATGAACCATAGCTCAGCGGGTTCAGTATTTACTAAGGGTTGTAAGAACGTATGTCCCAACCTGTGATTTAGCCAGATAAACTTAAATCCACTTACGTTATTGTGGTTCTGAAGCGTTAAGAATACATTAAAACGCAGTCCCATTAACACACCATGTCATAGTGCTAAGTCCTAAACCTGGTTTTATAAGTACAGCCAATGTAACGCATGTCCAGTCTTAAGTCCCAAAACGATTTCATAAGTACAGCCAAATAAAAAACGTAAGTCCAGTCCTGACTGAATATTGCGCTAATTCTAAAGGAAATACCAGTAAAGGGGTTAAGTATATACAACTGTAATAATGTCAATAGTTTTTTGCTGCCTAATTCAAGTGTTAGCTATGCAGTCAGACATAGAGTTCATTTTCTACAGTTTTTATGCTCTCCTGAAAAGTTGGCATAATGTGACTTACGTTAGTCTGGTTCTGAGGTACAGAAAAGAAAACCGACACGGTGGTTACCATGACAACAAGAGTTAGTCATTCAGTCCTATGCATTCTACATCACTCGTTGAAGCGTGTTGGATCGACAAATTTAAATCATTATCGGCCTATTCCTTGTCCAATGTAACTCAATTCAACTCAACTTATAACATAGGTAAATAGCACAAGTCAACACGAATTTTGAGTCTGGGTTCAGTATGTCTGATTTTGATTTGTCATGCCTAATTGATAAAATTGATAAATGGAAAATCCGCCTGACCAATACTAAGAGAAGTTGTTTAATGAAATATTAAATGACGTACATGTTCCGGAATATCAATGATTCCATCCTCAGAGTGAAAAATATTATACTTTAAAAACTAATTAAACATTGTCAAAAAATGGATATCCTTACAATGTTAATTTAAATTAATGAAAAACTTGTAAATATATGAATTGATGTGCAATTAGACAAACTACTTTAAAATACTATGTTGAATTTTATTAGCATTACGAAAAATATATTCATAGGAGAATGTAGATATGTGAGAAGGCAAGTAACCCCAAGATATGAACTGTGCCGGCTGCCGAAGCCTGTCGCACTCCCCTGGAGCAATGATTAAATGCATGACAGATGAAATGAAATGATAGTGGAGAGTGTTACGGGAATGAAATTGTGACAGGGAAAACCGGAGTACCCGGAGGAAAGCCTGCCTGCCTCCGCTTTGTCCAGCACAAATCTCACATGGAGTGACCGGGATATGAACCGCGGACCCACCGGTGAGAGGCCGGCATGCTGCCGCCTAAGCTACAGAGGCTCACTATTGTCTTGTCTAAATAATGAAAGAAAAAAAAACTACCTAATAAAGTTTGGTTTTGTAGCTACCACAACGAGAGTTCAAATTTGAAGGAAATTCTCTATTCTTATGAGTTCAAACGAAAACAATCATTAATTTATATATTTAAATCACGTTTATAGTTAACGTTAATCTACAAATCAAAAAACAATACAACCAAGCTTTAAATATGCATATTTTTGGTACTTCTTCTGTGTGGGTACGAACTTTCTCGTATTAGCCCCAAAATGTAATTATATTGTCCTTGATAACGTTGCTCAAAGTCCATCACGTCTTGGTGAAAACGTTCCCCTGGCTCTACTGAATATGCCCTCAAGTTATCTTTTAATTGGTCCAAGTGAGCATGTAACATGTGTACTCAAGGGACATAGTGGAAAAAAGCTCTTTTTTTATTCTCAGCTTTCTTAATTCCAAGGAAGCCATGGATCACTGCCTTAAGGCTGTACCATGCTTGTTAGCCTATTTTCAATTTAGAAAAAATAGGCTTATGAGATCACCTTTTGTCCGTGTCCGTGTGCGAGTGCGTGTGTGTCTAATAAATTCTAAACGGCTGGAGCGATTTGAATGAAACTCGCTAAGTTCATTGCACTATTCCGGACGACCTCGACCGTGCCCTTCAAATTTTGTTACGTCTCACCAATACAACATGGCGGCTGTGCGAAATATTTCACCAGCATTCAATATCTCCGAAACTATTCCCGATATCTCCCTGGATTTTTTACGGTGATAAAGGGAACTACTAGATGTTCACCTAGGTGACATTTGAAAAACTGGTAACTACAAAACCAACATGGCAGCCACGCGAATTTGCGACTTTTAAATAGACGTTTCTCGCGATTTGACCAACCAAACGCAATAAAACTTGGTACAGTATATGTTTATACACATTGTAATGCACCGACATCTAACTTGGTTCAATTGTTTACATAACCACAAGATGGCGGATGTGCGAAATATTTCACCGGCATTCTATATCTCTGAAACTATTAGCGGTATCACCCTGAAATTTTGTACGGTGATAAAGGGCACTACTGGAAGTTCATCTATAGGACTTTCACAAACCGGTTAACTACAAAACGAACATGGCGGCCAAGCCAATTAGAAAATTTTAAATAGACCTTTCTCGCGATTTAATGTTCCAACAGCAATGACATCTGGTACAGGAAATGTTTATACACATTGTAATACACTGATATCCTAGTTAGTTCAATTGTTTGCTTAACCTCAAGATGCGGCTTTGCGAATTTTAAAATTAAGTTTTTATTTCTTGTGCCGTAATTATGCGATCGATGTGAAAGTTTGATTAATGAACCTACGCAATAATTTTCCTTTAATGGTACATGACTCTATGGCCTATACATTTAACAATCCAACATGGCGACCATCCTAAATATTTAGACGGCTCTGAATATCTAAAAATCTATTATAGCAATCAAACTGATTTTTTTATGTTCATAGGGACTATGAACTTAAGTTCACCTATAGGACTTTAAATAACCTGGTGATCACAAATCCAACATGGCGGCGACGCGAATTATAAATATTCACATGGACGTTTCTCGCAATTTAACCATCCGAGTGCAGTGAAACTTGGTACAGTAAATCCTTATACGAATGTTAATCCACTGGCATCTAATTTATTTCAATTGTTTCCATAACCACAAGATGGCAGCTGTGCGAAATTTTAAAATCTCCTTGTTACTTCTTGTGTCCTAATCATGCGATTGAAGTTTGAATGCAACTCGTACACAATAATCTTCATGTAACTGTACATAACTCTAGGACCTACATATATAAAATCCAACATGGCGACCATCCGAAATATTTAGTCGGTTCTCAATATCTACGAATCTATTACAGCAATCAAACTGAAATTTTGTATGTAGATAGAGGATATATGAAAATAGCCTGTATAGTTCTTCACGGAACTACTTGTTTTTCGTTGGTGTTGAGTAATTGTGGAAATTCTTCCCTGGTCATTAGTTTCTTTATTTGAGGACCGACGAAAATACCAACAATAATTTTAGCACGTAATAATTTAGGGGAAAAAAGTCTTTAAATATCTCCTCCCTTACGTGTTCAAAGCCGTTGCTCCTTAAATAGTCTACCAAAACTTCAAATATTTATTTATCATTGCTTAAAGTACAAAAGCAAACATTATTAATAATGAGTGGCGTTTTTGGTTACTGTTCGATGTACAGTAGACAAGTCAGAATATATGCATTAAATAATAGACTCAACACAAAATGTTTAGTTTGTTGACTTGTGTAATGCACATCGTTCTTTATAAGTACCATGGATAAACCTAACCAACTGAAGTAGTTTTGGGTACATTTAGGTCGACCACCCCTCACACAGGAGAGGAAGGACACGTTATTGGCTGGACTGAGGAGATATTGGAACAAAGAAAGCATCGCAGAAGCAATAGTAATAAGCGCTTCTTAGTGAGCTTAGTTGCGTAGTGGCGTAGTTGGTATCTTGCTGAACTGCTGTGCCCAAGATAGCGGGTTCAAACCCGGCCGAAGTCGTCGGATTTTTTAAGAGCGTTTAAATCCTTCAGTATGCCTTCCTTCGGAGGGGAAGTAGAGCCGGCGATCCCATGTCATAGATTTAAGGCATGTTAAAGATCCTTCCACAGACTAAACTTGTGTGAAGCTAAATTTCTAGGTTAGATTTCGTTGGAACGCTCTATCAAATTTCCAACCTTCACCACTAGGTATCAGTGACAGCTGGTAGCGAAATTTGGAACTACTTGAAATTGAACGGAACTTGTAGCTCACCCTATGGGTGTCCGCTTGAAGCAGCTACAGCGTCTGGCGAGCTGAACATGTCCTCCGACACTCCTGGCACTAAAGGCCATACTATAAATAAATTAAATAATAATAATATTAATATATATAGGCTAGTGTGTACTGCATGTACTCATCGGGATCATAATGAGAATTTCCGTCTAGATAGATATTAACATTCTATCGTCAGTAAATTGCTTACTGAAAATATCTCGTGGAACGCTCCAGAGACTCCAGGCAAAGATAAGTCGATGTTAATTATTATATTTTGTGATGTTCTGACATTAATTTTAAAACACTTTAATATCTCTTCGAATTAAGAATGCTCGCCGGCAGGTGAGGCAATGGAATGAAGTCTCGCCACTGGCCGAGCAGAGAGGAGTTCCTCTGGTGTGACTAATGCACGGGAAAACAAAAATATCCGAGGGTAATCTCGATAGTTGTTACATGGGCTGTATTGTTAAGGACTTTCTGACATTTATATTAAGTTGGTTGGTTGGTTCCTCAGTCTAGGGGCTGCGACAACGCGGTCATGTAGCCCCGTGTTCTTTGGGTGTGTGTAGAATCTGTCTGATAACCGGTGTTAATTGTGATGACTGCATTAATGTGTGTTATCTGTGTTTAACTCAAGTAAGGACTGCAGACGATAGTTTCAATTAGTTCCTACTTTCGCTACCAAATGCTAACATCAATGATAGCGAGCTGTGAACTTGGCTACTACTAGATGCCATCGCAACCAGCACCTGGTGACGTACACTGGAACGTAAGAGCATTAATCAAACCTAACCTACAAATTTCGCTTCACACAAGTTTAGTTAGTGGAAGGTTCTTTTACATCCCCCCAGGGGCTCACATCTAGTGGGTTGTGGGTTGGCGACCACTGGGCCCCAGCTGAGTCCGGCATTGCTTCCACTTACTTGTGCCGGGATCCTCTCTTTCTTCTTTCCTGTCGACCTCCCTTGGTCAACTCTTGTTCTTTTCCGACCCCGACGGTATTAGGTTATCCGAGGCCTAGGGAGTCTTTCACTTTCCCGCCTTAATTGGCCCTTGTCTCATCTTTCCTGGTACCCTCCTTCTTTCCTATCTGCCTTTAATGGCTTTCCTTCCTTCCAAGTCCCTCAATCCGCCTTTTTCGAGGGTTGAGGGCATTTGTTTTCCTCCTGTCCTTTATTTGCCTTATTCTCCTTTAGTTTTCCATTTCTTCTTCTAGTATGTAGGTTAGTAGTTAGTTTTAGTTTTAAGTTCGCTTTTCATTTTCATCTTCACGATCACCCAAACCATCAGGGGCCGATAACCTAGATGTTAGGCCCCTTTAAACAACAATTATCATCATCATCATCATCATCATCTTTTACATGCCATAAATCTATGACATGGGACCGCCGGCTGTACTTCGCCTCCGAAGGAAGGCATACTGAGGGATTTTAAACGCTCTTAAAAAATCCGACGACTTCGGCTGTGTTTTTTACCCGCGACCTTGGGCATAGAATCTGAGCATGCTCCCATCTACGTCACCGGAGCTGCCTCGTTTATATTAAGGAAGGAAGCTTGTAGTTTTACGTGACCGTTAATCATGTGTCACGGGATCTCCTTTTTACATGGAATCCGAACCACAAGAACATGGTATTTCATTACGGAAATTTCACTTGCTTTGGCCGAGAATCAAAGAAACCTGGTCCAACTTAGTGAGAGGCAAACAGCTTGACCGCTGTGCCACCACACCCCTCAGACGATCATGTAATGATAGAATGGTAGAGATTTTATGATATTTCCTTGATAGTTTCCTCCGCTGAAGTGCAATTTCCGCGCTCGTGGTTCCATTATGCTAAGGTCAGGTTGTTAATTCGTTTCGGAGACTAGTGATCTTGTCCGTAAGCCCGCGTACTTTAGTTCTGTGTTCACTTTGTAGGTGTACCTGTAATTATGCTTTCCCCGGTGGGTGAGTGGTTATCGTATCGGACAACCAACCCCAAGCTTGCGGGTTCGCTCCTGGCCGTGGAAAGTAATTTTTGAAAAGCAAAAAAAAAAAAAAAAATCCTCGACGCGCATGTCATACGCTGTTGGCATGTTAAAGAACCCATTTGAATATTCAGTAGGCCGTGTTCATAATGGAAAAATTATCTCGAGATTTTCCACCATCACTAAAGTTCCTCCTTTCTCTACTTGACTTTAGTTAGTTAGTTAGTTAGTTAGTTAGTTAGTTAGTTAGTTAGTTAGTTATTGTTGTTTTAAGAGGAGGAACTACGAGGTCATCTGCCCCTCTCCTTGACTTTCATAGCGCTCCAAGGAACAACGAAATTCGACATGCAAGCTGCCTTCTGGGCGCAAATAACAAAGCTTGCACCAGGCACCCGAGGCCGTACAATATTATTATTATTAAGTTACCTGTAATTATTAGGGTCTGGGGTGGGATTGGTGCCCCGGGACTTGAAATAAGGTAGTCTACTATCCTGCCATATTCATGGAGGGAGTGTGGGAAAACCAAGAGAACATCACACTCAGGATAGCGGCCCATTGTGGTCGTGGTGAGCGATTTAACACGCACATCTAAGCCGAGGGGTATTAAGCTTAGCTTTGCACTGGTACGTTTCAGTCACAGATAATGTCGTATTACTCAGTCCAACGAACTCCATAAAATTTATACAATATTGTCTGCGCGCCAGTAGAAGTCTGTTGGATACGCCATGACGGGGAGCGGGAGTTTCGGCTGTACGCATGCGCAGCCCGTCTACTCCTGACCTAAATATATCGGCAGCACTAGCAGCAGGGTGCTTGTTGTTTATCCAGCTGTAAGTATGTATTGTTTCCTTCCTAATGTCGACATTCTCACAAGGCTTTATGTCGAATTATTAACAGAGAAAGAAAGAAAGAAAGAATGCACTGAGTAAGTAAAACAGGCAATGCCAGACTTGATGTTTTTTGAATGCGTAGTAAGTATTACGCGTGAAGACATCTGCAGTTCAAACCCAGCTGATTTCTCCTGGCGGTGAGATAATACCTGGGTGTTTTAGAATAACATGTCATTGTAAATGTATGTAAAGTAGAACATCTGTAATCCGTCACCTTTGGGGCTGAGGGTATGGTCAAAACGCAACAAAGGTCGGAATATCAGAAATTATGGAAAAATACTGATTTCCATTAAAATAAACATTCTCAAACATGACTAAGTTAATTTACGTATGTACAGTATGTATATTGTTGTCTGCCTGGCTGCGTGGCTCAGCGGTAACGTTCTCGCTTGCTGGGCCCAAGGTTGCACGTTCGTATCCTGGCGCAGTCAGCTGGCATTCGAGGGTGCCGTGTCAGTAGATTTACTGGCACGTTAAAGATCCCCTTCGGGGCAAAATTCTGGCACCACGGCGTCTCTAAAATCCAGAGTAGTTAAAAGGGACGTAAAACCATTTTTTTAATTTTATTTTTACATTCGACTTTAGCCACTATGGACTACGGAGTAACAATCAAAATCAATATTTCGTTCTATATCGTCTGCCAGATTTGATATCATGCCAGTATCTCTTGAGCCCATCACTCAGCGCCTTCTTCCGACCTTCTGAAAGAGGTCCCCTCCGTATTTTGGGTTCTGCCCCTACCTTAAATCCTGGTAATTTTTAACCTGTCCATAATTTTGCAGTCCGGAATACCAACTTCTATAAGGTCTTTGTTGCATTCTTCGAACCATGCCAAATGTTTCCTCTTTGGTTTCACGAAATTCCAAATTTTCTTTGGTAGACGATCGTTGGACATTCTGAAAATGTGTCCATAAAACAAACACCTTTTCCTTTTTATTATTGACGTGACTGGTTCTATCTTTCTATATAACTCTTTGACTTCAAACGTAAGTATCCGTCAACCCATTATTATTATATTGTTGTCTACAGTAAAAACATTGCAATAAAGTAAACCGCACAAAAGCTGTTAACATTGTGCGGTTTGAAGCCATTTTTCAGTGTTGCCTTAGTAAACAAAAGTTTGGTGCAGCACCAAACCTTTGTTTTAAAGCTGTTAATGTTAGTCTATACATTGAAAAAGAGCATTACTGTACAGTATGTATTTACAGTACTGTAACAATTGAAGGTAGCCTGTACACTAGTAAAAAAAAAATGCTTAGGAAGAAAGTCAGTTATAGATTTTTGTTTAGAAGATGGAATTCTAGACTTAGCTGATCCATAAAAACCAACGAACAGTAAGCACTAAAAACTTCACAGTGCTGTGCGTATTGTACAAAACACGGACAACGAAATAAACCATACAAGAGATGACGGAGCACTAAAACGGACAAGCGATAACAAGTACTGTACCTGTAAACAACAATGTCGCGATGGGTAGTGAGCCCCGCTACGAGTCAGGACAAGTTCGCTCGAGCACGGTCGTATGAACCGGAGTGGCGGACCAGCCGAGGCCGGACGAGAGGGGTTCTACTGTATGCTAAAAGTATCGTGATGTCTGTTAATCTCTCCCGCAAAAACCACTCGACCGATTTAGTTAAAATGTTGCTTGCCGTGAAAAGCATAGGAATATGGCTGTTTAAAAAATTTTCACCGTTTCAAGATGGTGGCAAAAGCTACGTTTATGTTCGACCCTGACTATTATATGTCTGAAAACTGTATCATAATGATGGTCATTATAACACTATTTTTCATTATGAAACAGTTTCTCCCACCAATCACAGCTCAAGAAACAGTTGTTTGACCAATTAGATAAGGATACCTTCGCGCATGCGCTCAAAATCCAACATGTCTATATAAATTACCGAAAGTTCACCGTCCATATGTTCGCGTAAATAAACTGGTGAATATGAGACGAGAAATAGCACTGTACCTTAATATCCCCAAATCCAATTTCTTCACAGCGCGTTGTTTTCAAACGACTTCGGTGACAGTTTTGCTGAATACTGGTGCACAATCAGCACACATGGCATTGGAGCACACAGAGCGCATGCGTCGGTCG
Organism: Meconema thalassinum; assembly: GCA_946902985.2. Lineage (NCBI taxonomy): Eukaryota > Metazoa > Arthropoda > Insecta > Orthoptera > Tettigoniidae > Meconema > Meconema thalassinum. The sequence goes on along the minus strand of OX336394.1, from coordinate 240,592,752 downwards.
GCCAGAGAGCTTGGAGAACAGAGATATCCTACCCAGCGCAGCACCCGATCACAAAATTCTAGTGACTGGACAGATATTTTTGTTAAAACATATAATAAAGTTATAATTATCGTCTAACATAAACAGTCGTATGCAACTCGCCTATAATGGTAATTAAGACACTCGTATGGAAATTATAAAACTCGCTTACGCTCGTTTTATAAACATACTCGTGTCTTAATTATAGCAATTATAGGCTCGTTGCATAATGTACTATTCAGGCGCTTCCATGTCCTGCCTAGTGTACAGGTATTCATGGCAGGTAGCATATATTGACCCTTATCCACGCTTCTCGCTGCTTAATTTTCGCTTTCGATACAGATTTTATTTGTTGTTTCATTTGAGGGACTTGGACATCGAGGCCATTTAGCCCCGAATGCTTGGGTGTGTGTTCTTTTTAAATTATTTAATTTTTCTGTTGTTGTGGTGTCATAGTAGACTGTGCATTTGTAATTCAGGTTAAGATTGGGAAGGAGGCGACCATTGCCTTAGATTAGGAATCATCCCGGTATTTGCCTGGAGTAGAAGTGGGGAACCAAGGGAAATTACTTCCAAGATGGATGAGGTAGGAATCGAACCCACCTCTTCCAAGCTTTGCCTCACGAGGCTGAATTCACTCCATTCTAGCCCTCAGATCAGAATTAAATGTCTTGGCAGAGCCGGGAATCGAAACCGGACCTCCGGGGCGACAGCCAAGAATGCTAGCCGCTACACTACGAGGGGGGGGGGGTCTAGAGCTTACATACACAGGTTAAAACAATGGAAGTGTAAGACACACACTCAAGTACATTTTCATCCGTGTGGAGTACGGGTACGCAGCTAGCACTACATAATTGAATTTCATTCTTTAAGAACCTTCAAATAATCACACGACATAATTCATGAGGGAATGGGGAGTCATGCTCAAGCCTGCTCTAATATAGAGTTAAATAAGTTTATATCTAGTATTCTTGTGAGAATTCCTTGCACTTCCTAGCTTTCTCTTCTCAGTAGTCCTGTTTTGTTTACAAGTCTTCTTTGGCAAGACTAACAGAAATACTATTATTCCGTTTTTCATCCAAGATTAAATTCGTTTAAGCGTGTTTCAGGAGGTTCCTTACAACAAACTCTAGCCTGCATGAGGCCATACATTCCCCTAGGGGAAACTGCGAGAGGAAGGTTGTCAGACCTTCGTACTGCAATGCTTAGATTAACTTCTTTAAAACTTACAATTCATATTTTTATTTAGACTGTGGTTTATTCTCAACAATTACGTCTTACATAATTCAGGCATTCAGTCAAATTACCTTGTAATTAGTAAAATATTGTAGATATTTATCTGAATGAAAAAAATCCACTGCCTGCTTCCAGTCTCCGACCGGGTCAGGAATGGAATGAATGAAGCCCCCATCTAGCGGCGAGGATATGAACTGTGCCGGCTGCCGAGGCCTGACGCACTCCTCTGGGGCAATGATTAAATGAATGACAGATGAAATGAAATGATAGTGGAGAGTGTTGCTGGAATGAAATTTTGACAGGGAAAACCGGAGTACCCGGAGAAAAACCTGTCTGCCTCCGTTTTGTCCAGCACAGATCTCACATGGAGTGACCGGGATTTGAACCACGGACCCAGCGGTGAGAGGCCGGCGTGCTGCCGCCTAAGCTACGGAGGCTTTGTAGATATTTATCTTAATGTTATAGTTAATTCATTTTTGGGGTTGGGACATCATGGCCATCAGCCCCATTTACTTCCATGTTTGTTGAGTTTGTTTCATACTTTTTGTTTTTGTGGTGACTGTTGTACCGAGTTTTACTGTAATTATTTGAGGTCGAGGTAGGAGCCTCCGTGGCTTAGGCGGCAGCACGCTGGCCACTCACCGCTGGGTCCGTGGTTCAAATCCCGGTCACTCATGTGAGATCTGTGCTGGACAAAATTGAGCAGACAGGTTTTTCTCCGGATTCTCCGGTTTTCCCTGTCAAAATTCATTTCAGTAACACACTCCACTATCATTTAATTTCATCTGTCATTCATTTAATCATTGCATCAGAGGAGTGCGACAGGATTCGGCAGCCGGTACAGTTCATATCCTCGCCGCTAGATGGGGGCTTCATTCATTCCATTCCCTGACCCGGTCGGTCGACTGGAAGCAGGCTGTGGATTTTCATTTTCATTTGAGGTCGAGGTAGGTGACTTTCAATAATGCACCATCGTGACATTTTTATGGATTGAATGTGGGGTAACCCGGGTGAAGAAACACACTCATAATGGCCGCTGGCAACGCAACGCCAGGATTAGTACCCCCCCCCCCCCCATATCTGGATTTGCTACAGTTTCCCATTACAGTCATGAAACATGACTCAACGCGCATGGATAAGTTGCTGAGTATTTACCCTGAATACTTTATTCAATATTGGCTATAACATAAGGATTTTGTATTGAGGGGCGGAATATCGAGATTATGTGCCGAATATTTTCCTATTTATTTTTTTGCCTATGGCTTTTAGTGCCGGGAGTGTCCGAGGTCATGTTCGGCCTGTCAGAGGCTGTAGCTGCTTCATTGCGGACACCCATGGGGTGAGCTACAAGTTCCGTTCAATTTCAAGTAGTTCCAACTTTCGCTACCAGATGTCTCTGACACCTAGTGATGAACGTTGGAACTTTGATAGAGCATTTCAACGAAATCTAAAGTAGATATTTATGATGATGATGCTAATCGTTGTTTTAAGGGGCCTAACATCGAGGTTATCGGCCCCTAATGGTTTGGGCGTTATAAAAGGCAGATGGGTAGGTGAAAGAGGAGAGGGTCCGTCCCAGAGGTGAGGGATAAAAGGGGAAAACCCGGACCCAGCTCAGGAATCCCTCGGGATCGCCAACTCTTGAACTCACCAACCGTGAGCCCCTGAGGGTGTAGCAATGTCTAGGGTGCACCAGAAGGGGTGGGGCTACATACACTCAGCCTCCTTGAGAGCCATGAGCAGAAGGCATGAGATAACAGGAAAAGGAAAAAGATGGCTGACCCCTCGCAGGATGGTATCAGAAAAGATGAGACAAGGGCCAATTAAGGCGGGAAAGGAAGAGACTCCTCAGTCCTTGGATACCCTAATGCCGTCGGGGTCGGAAGAGAACAAGGGTTGACCAAGTGAGGTCGACAGGAAAGAAGACGGAGAGGAGTCCGTCACAAGTAAGTGGAAGAAATGCCGGACTCAACTGGGGCCCCTTGGTCGCCAACCCACGTCCCACTAGATGTGAGCCCCTGAGGGAGTAGAAATTTAGCTTCACACAAGTCTAATTATGGGAAGGTTCTTTTACATGCCATCAATCTATGACATCCCCACCGAAGATAAGCAACTGAATGATTTTAACTCTCTTAAAAAATACGACTTCGGCCGGGTTTGAACCCGCGATCTTCGGCATAGAAGCTCAGCATGCTACCGACTACGCCACCGAAGCCGCAATATTTTACTATAACTTAATATTAAAATACCATAATATAATATTTTACTACAATAAACTGCCAAAATGTCAGGATGGTGTCTTCTAATAGGTCACAGCTACTTCTTTCCATATCCTCACCCAGCTTCATTAATCTCCATTAATTCTTCTGTTGAGGTCGGCGTCACGACCGGTATCCGAACATAGAGAAACATTTGCCACATAGAGAATTATTTCACCACCTCCACTACCCAATCGAAATTGAAACAGTAAGGCTGAAATCATTAAGGGGCGTGATAATGGAATAGCCAAGCAGCTTGCTTCTAACCAAGGCGTACCGGGTTCGATTTGTAGTTAATGAATGACACACACACAATGATCAACTGGTTTCAGCCATTATTATAATTATTAATAGTTGTTTTCTCTCCTTGGGGTGTACGACTTATCTCGTAAGGATTCATAAAATGCGTAGACATTAACCATTATGAAGATGGTTTAAATATTATCAGAGTTGACTGATGAAATGCAATGAAAATCCACAGCCTGCTTCCAGTCTCCGACCGGGTCAGGAATGAAATGAATGAAGCCCCCATCTAGCGGCGAGGATATGGACTGTGCCGGCTGCCGAGGCCTGACGCACTCCTCTGGGGAAATGATCAAATGAATGACAGATGAAATGAAATGAAATGATAGTGGAGAGTGTTGCTGGAATGAAATTTTGACAGGGAAAACCGGAGTACCCGGAGAAAAACCTGTCTGCCTCTATTTTGTCCAGCACAAATCTCACATGGAGTGCCTGGGATTTGAACCACGGACCCAGCGGTGAGAGGCCGGCGTGCTGCCGCTTAAGCCACGGAGGCTTCAGAGTTGACTGATATTAATTTCAAATTATAAAGGGCGCCTTGTCGAACACTGGAAGGTATTTTAATAATAAAATTAACACGTACATGTTTCGTTATACCAATGAACTTCTTCAGCGTGAAACAATCTTAGGAACTGTATTAACAAAGAACCAAAAATAAATTGGATATCCTTACAAAAGTCATTAATAAATGAAAATTATTAATTAAGAATTACATTATTAATTAATTTATGAATTATTTTTTGTGACCTTTGAGTTATTTAAATTAATGAGCGGTGTCGTCTTATGGGCCAGAGTACGCTAGTTTACTGCGTACAGGTCGAGGTCAGTAGCGGGATTGCAAATAGAAACGAATGTTTTAGGAAGCTTATTACTTACCAAATTATGGAAGTGTTCAAACAGCCTACCGTTATTCTTCACACATTTCTGGGATCTATTTAGGAAGATATTAATCACTAGTTGGAGTTAAGCCCTCCAGGAAAACGCCACGCTCGAATAGGCATAACTCCATAACTAATCACTCTGTGGAATAATGTAATGAAAACGACAAGGTAGATTCTTTCGTAAAAAAAAACGTACCAATTTCTTAAAGAAAAGTAATAATATCGTTGCCATACGAAACAAGCTAGGCCCAGACGTTTTTATTTAGCCCCCTCCCCCCCCACCCAAAGGAATATAAACTAGTAGGACGTGGGTTGGCAACCACGGGACCCCAGCTGAGTCGGGCATTGATTACTCTTATTTGTATCTGTTTCCTCTCTCCTCACTTGGTGATCTCTTGTTCTCTTCCGATCCGAGGCTATTAATGTATCAGGAGCCTGGGATTTTTCTAAAAAAAAAAAGAGCCTAAAAATGAGCGTCAAACCTCTTCTTTTATTACACGGAATCCCTTTCTGTAAGAGTCCTTTAAGGGGGCAGGGTGTGTGTGTGTAGCTTGTCACGCATGGTACATCCTGGATAGCGGTATCCCCTCGAGGGCTCACGACTGGTGAGCTCCGGATATGGCGACCCTGAGGGATTCCTAGGCTGGGTCCATTTTCCCCATTTCTTCAGCGACTTTGGGGCGGACCCTCTCTTTCTTGCGTTTCCTATCTGCCTTTCATGACTCTCCTTCCGTCCACGACCTTCAATCCACATTCTTCGGTGGTTGAAGGCATTGATTTTCCCATGTTTTCCTTTCCCTATCTCTTTTTAATTTTGTAATATGGTTCAGTATTTGTGGTATTAATTTCTCGTTCATTCAATTTCTTCATCACCTTATCATTAGGGGCAGATCACCTAGATGTTTCGCCCCCTTAAAACAACAATCAGCACCACCTCTGCCTTATTTTATGAACAGTAAGTTACATAAAATTATTAGTTCTCTAGTCCTTCAGGCTGGGAACTTAATGTTGAAAACAATGAATTGGGAGTTAATATTTCAGGATAACAAAAAGAGAAAATATATAATATACTTTGTATCAATTTAGTTAACTACAGTACGACAAAGGATGTGGTCTAACTGTTGGTGTTCATGACTTGTCAGTCGAAACGGAAGCACAGTAGATATTTCGATTTTGATTTTACCATATATGGGCTAGCAACTTGAAGTGCGACCCTGTGTGAGCGCTTGTTCCGTCAGCCAGTGTGACAGAGCACAGCGAGCTTGCAGTTCGCATTTTTTCCGAGGTTCCAGTTGGAGTTGCTGAGAGGTTTAACGCTTGGTGTCCATGTATTGTTTGAACGAAACTATACGAGTATCGTCTGTCTTCGTCTTCTGTTGGCGAGGTTTGGTTTCTTTTAAGTAATTACATTTGAAGGGTCCACGGGAAAAAGTGGGAATGCCACTCAAAATGTAAGCTCGAGATATCAGCGCGATCTGGTGGGCCTCTTTGCGACGTATTGAAGGCACAATTGTATCTGGTTAAGAACAATGAGGGTCGTGAGAAAAAGACCGTTTCAAGTTGGCGCGTACATATAAGCACATATAAGTAATGAAACTTGAAAACTCGTTTCCTGAATATTTTACATTATTTGAAATTCGCCCTTCTTTCCTTGGACTCTTCATTTGTAGTTGGTGATCGTTCAATGATTACAATGTCTTTATCATGTTGCCGACTTGTTTCAGGTTCGTAGAGAATCTTACTACTTTCTGTGCTTTTTAATTTTATTATTCCCCTTTTGAATATTGTGTGTGCGCGGCAAGATGGCACACTAAACTGACGAGGCATGGACCACATCCTTTGTCGTATGAAGTTCACTAAATCTATCACTACGAGCACTAGTGACGAATCAAAATCGAAATATCTACTTCCATTTTGAGAAATTTAAAAATCTGCTCCCCACAAATTGATGATGAAGAATCAAAGAAAATAGATTAAAGCAATCAAACTTTGATTTCATTTTAAACAAGTTCCATTTTAAAAACAAGCGATTTTAGCATGTTGTTTCAAATTATCATTTAAGCCGGAAGTAATTTTTAAAGTTTTGAAATATGATAGATCTTTTTAGAACACTCATTTTTACACTTTTTCGGCTCTTCAAGCTTTTCAACGTTTGGCACAATTATTGTCAAAACAGCTTAACTTTACATTTTTGCTAAACTGAAACCCTGAGTGCCCTTAGTGTTATTTAAAAAAAACGAGCCTTACAGTAGTCGTATATGACTTACAACATGTAACATGTTAGTAACATGTTATTCTTGTTAATAGTGAACTCTGTTGGTCATTGAAATAACTACTGGTTTTCAGCAAATATGATATAATTAATATTTTCACACCAAAGAACGACAACTTGAAGATGATTTATTGTAGGAATATCTTTAATGGGGCCTCCCAACCTTGAAGTAAACCGTATGCGATGTAGATTCCACATAGCCACATGGCCGACAGTACGTCGTGGTACCAATCTCCGCCACCTCGTGCGCTCATTGTTTCCTCCAACACTTTGCCGTGTCATCATTTCCGTTTCTTTTCCAAAATCGTTCCCACAAAAAATATCCAGCAACCGAGTGGAAAGATGTTACACATGAGTAGTCCAGTTGCAAAACTCGTTTAATCCACTTGTGAATAAGAATCGTTTTCATGAGAAACGTTTCTCTGGGCATTGCCTCGCGTATCTTTTGTGTTTGTTGTGTTCTACTTTTTGCTTTGTGTTTTTGGGTTTTGGTTTTGTGTTTGCTTTGTGCTTTTGAATTTTACTTTTTGCCGTTCTTTCTTGGTTTTGGTTTTGTGTTTGTTTTCTGCTTTTGCTTTTTTTGAATTTTGCTTTTTGCTTCGTTTTTCTTGTTTTTTGTTTTCTGCTTTTGGTTTTGTTTTTGAATTTTAATTTTTGCTTTGTGTTTTTGGTTTTGAGTTTGCTTTCTGGAAAATCAAAATAAAACAAAATAAACAAAACAAAATCAAAATAAAACAAAAAATAAAATAAAATAAAACAAAATAAACAAAACAATATGAAAACAAAAACAAAATAAACAATACAAAAGAAAAAACAAAACGAAATAAAACGAAACAAAACATAATAAAATAAAATAAAATAAAATTAAACAAAACAAAATAAAACAGAATAAAATAAAGTTCAATAAAATAATTAAATAAATAAGGAAGCATAGTGTATACATGAGAGGTTTTGGGGAAAACAAGAAGAAAGGGTCAGAGTAAAACGTGAAAATTGATTGTGTTGTAACGCTCTCCTTATGGGGAATTCACGAATAAATAAATAAATAATTTTATGTTCGACGATGTCGAAATGTTAACATTATGTGACAGAAAACTGTACTATAATAAGGCTCATTATAACACTATTTTTCATTATGAAACAGTTTCTCCCACCAATCAGAGCTCAAGAAACAGTTGTGTGACCAATTAGGTAAGAATACCTTCGCTCATGCTCTCAAAATCCAACATATTTCTGTGTTGGCAAGCAAAGTGAATGGTCTCTGCTTTCGGAGTGCCTTGACCACGCATGTGCTCTGTTCAGTCAGCAAAGCCCTGTTCACTAACTGAATTAACTGAATCCCACAGATATTTATGAATATTTATGTTAAAACATATAATAAAGTTATAATTATCGCCGAACATAAACAGTCGAATTCAACTCGCCTATAATGGTAATTAAGACACTCGTATGGAAATTATAAAACTCACTTACGCTCGTTTTATTAACATACTCGTGTCTTAATTATTGCCATTATAGGCTCGTTGCATAATGTACTATTACATGATCCTTATTCACAAGTGGGTTAAACGAGTTTTGCAATTGGACGACTCGCATAAAAAATGTTCTCAACGTTAAAAAACTGTTGGCGTTCTAATTTGCACCCCTCTGAATGGCTCGGCATAAGATAGCGTAGCTGGTGCAGAACTACTCGTGTCCGATACATGAAGCCCATGTTACTGTGCTGTAGCTAGAGGATTAACGGCCGAGATATCGAAGCAGGGCAGAAAGCAATCAGGAACAAACAATGGCTACAAGATCAAAGCACATTTTTTCGCCTTATTTCATTGCTATCAGTTACCCTACGCGAGGGGGAAATTGAATCTGACCTCGCGAGAACATCCATTCTGTGACGTCACGAACATTATTCAGCCAGGTAATATACTGATCTAAGGGATTCCTGGTAATGCTACCTAGTGCTTATCTTGGATCGCGTTCGCTGGATGATAAGGGACTGAATTCTATTCTACAAAGAGATCGAGTGACAGTTATAATGAGTTCCAAAACAATTGATATCAAAATAACAAATATTCTGCTGTTGTTGCTGTTGTTTCATTTGAGCGGATTCGGTGGCGTAGTCGTAGCATGATGAACTGCTATGCCCAAGATCACGGGTTCAAACCCAGCCGAAGTTATCTTTTAAGTGCGTTAAAATTCTTCAATTCGGAGAGAAAGTAAAGCCGGTGGGCCCAGTCATAGATTTATGACATGCAAAATAACCTACCACTGCAATTGTTAGTGTTTAGCCAAATTTGTAGGTTATATTTGATTAAAATGCTCTATTAAGTTCAAACGTTCGCCGCTAGGTGGCAGTGACAGTCAAAGTTAGAACTTCTTGAAATTGAAATTGCTTGGAGCCTACGGGCGAGGGGCAGATGACCTCGTATTTCCGCCTCTTAAAACAATAACTAACTAACTAACTAGCCTACGGGCGTTCAATTAAAATACCCTGCTATGGCCATTGGCTGCAATTCATATGTAATTTGATGGGTTTGGACATCGTAGTCATTTAGCTCCGTGTTCTTAGGTGTGTGTGTGTGTGTCTGTGTGTGTGTGTGTGTGTGTGTGTGTGTGTGTGTGTAGATTTTGTCCAATAACTTGTGTTATTGTGATGACTGTATTAGAGTGTGTATTTGTTATTTAGGTAAGCATTGATAAGGAGATGGCCTTAAGTTTGGAAACATCCCGGCTTTTGCCTGGAGTAGAAGTGGAAAACCTCGGAAAACCACTTCCAGAATGGCTGAGGTGGGAATCGAACCCACTTCCTGTCAGTTCGACCTCACGAGGCTGAGTGTACCCTGTTCCAGACCAGATTTCAGTTTCTTTGCAGGGTTGGGATTCGAACCCGGACCTCAGCCGTGACAGCCAAGAAAGCTAGCCACTACGCAACGAGGCGGACGATTACAGAGAAAGAAGAACAAATATATAAATATTTTTAAATTAAATGATATTTTTGCACATGCCCTAGTAATTACGTTGACCGACTGAAAAGTTGCAATAACAATTTTCCGCAAGGCGACACTGAAAATGACTTCAAAACTCTCTACAATACAGATTCATCATCATCATCATCATCATCATCATCATCGACCAACTCCAGTTTCCCCGATGTAGAATACGAGCCCCCTCTATCTCTGTGAATCCAAGAACCATTCTTCGTTCACAATCCTCTCCCAATCCTGGCCTCTCTCCTGTTCATCCTTCTTAACCAGATCTGTCGCTTTCCACGGTGGGTGAGTGGTTAACGTGTCGGACTACCAACCCCCCCAAGCTTGCAGGTTCGCTCCTGGCCGTGGTAAGTGATTTTTGAAAGGTGACAAAAATCACGATACGAATGCCATACGTTAAAGAACCCATTTGAATTCAGTAGGCCATGTTAATAATGACAAAATTAATCTCGGGATTTTCCGCCAACACAAAGTTCCTCCATTCTCTACTAGAAAGCGCTATAGTGTCAAGGAGCTTAGATGTGTAACCTCCTTGACTTTCATAGCGTTCCAAGGCACGACGAAATTCCACATGCAAGCTGCCCTCTGGGTGTCAATTAAGAAAGCTTGCACCCGGCAGCCGAGGCCATGCGATATTATAATGATTGTTATTACCAGATCTGTCCATTGTTTTCTAGGTCTGCCAGCTGGTCTCTTCACTCCTAGGTCTCTTTCATACTCCCTTCTTGCAGTTTTATTGGCACTCATTCTCTTCACGTGGCCAAACCACTTTTATAGCTTTCTGGATCTTTTATAGTATAGAGTCTTCTATTCTCACCTCTTCTCTGATTCTATAATTCCTGATCTTGTTTTTCCTGGTCTTCTGGATTATGGTTGGTTGGTTGGTTCCTCGGTCATGTAGCCCCGTGTACTTTGGGTGTGTGTAGAATCTGTCTAATAACCGGTGTTAATTGTGATGGCTGTATTAGTGTGTGTATCTGTTTTTTAATTCAAGTAAGGACTGCAACTTTGAATTCTTCAAATAGTTCCTACTTTTGCCGCCAAACGCCACCGTCAACGACGCCTAGGCCTAGTTCAGAACTTAGCTACTAGACGCCACCACAGCCGGCTCTTGGCAACGAACGTAGAAACCTAAGAGCGTTGTTTACATTCCTAACCTATACAATTTAGCTTCACACAGGTGTAATTAGTGGAAGGTTCTTTAACATGCCATACATCTGACATGGGACTGCCGGCTTTACTTCCCCTCCGAAGGAAGGCATACTGAGGGATTTTTTTTAAAGAGCGTTAGTACGCAGGAACTTCATTTCTGCTGCTTGGAGTTTCGAATTGTCCTTCCTGGTTAGTGTGGTGGTTTCCAGGCTGTATGTGAGGTTTGGTGTGTAGTATGATTTATACAATGTCAGCTTGGTTTTGAGTGGCACATTTTATCCCAGAGTAGTTGTCTTACTTGGTGGTAAAATGAATTGCCTTGCTGATTCAATTGTTCACTTCACATGTGGCTAGGTTATCTTTCGATACTCTACTACCCATGTATTGAAACTCTGAAACACTGTCCATTTAGCATGATTTCAGGCTCGTTGTCACCCTTCTGTACTTCCAAAACCACTGTTGAAAAGTAGTCTTCTCTTGCAGACCCCTCCCCCCTCATGGGCTCACATCTAGTGGGACATGGGGTTGGCGACCACGGGGCCCCAGCCGAGTCCGGCATTGCATCCACTCACTTGTGCAGGGCTCCTCTCTGTCCTCTTTCCTATCGACCTCACTTGGTCAACTCTTGTTCTCTTCCGACCCCGACGGTATTAGGGTATCCGAGGCCTAGGGAGTCTCTTCCTTTCCCGCCATAATTGGCCCTTGTCTCATCTTTTCTGATACCCTCCTTCTGCGATGGGTCAGCCTTCTTTTTCTTTTCATGTTCTCTCCTGCCTTGTGCTCAAGGCCTTCAAGAAGGCTGGGTGTATGTAGCCCCACAACTTCTGGTGCACCCTGGATAATGCTACACCCTCAGGGGCTCACGGATGGCGAGTTCAGGATTTGGCGACCCTGAAGGATTCCTGAGCAGGGTCCGGTTTCCCCCTTTTGTCCATTACCTATAGGGGCGGACCCTCTCCTCTTTCACTTTCATATCTGCCTTTCATGGCTCTCCTTCCTTCCAAGTCCCTCAATCCGCTTTCTTCGAGGGTTGAGGGCATTTCTTTTCCTCCTGTTCTTCATTTGCCTAATTCTCCTTTTGTTTTCCATTTCTTCTTCTAGTATATAAGTTAGTAGTTAGTTTTAGTTATAGTTTAAATTTCATTATCATCTTCACGATCACCCAAACCATTAGGGGCCGATAACCTAGATGTTAGGCCCATTAAAACAACAATTATCATCATCATCATCATCATCATCATCATCTTGCAGACCGCTTCATATTCTGTGAGCCGTGCGGTAGGCAACTGTTGCGTCAGTTTCATGTGACATTGTCTGTGACTTGGTGTCTGCTAGTGTGGTTCAGGTAAGGGACAAATGTCAAGGGCACGACCTCATGACCTTCCACTATCTTCAGGTTTTATAATCTGGGATTAATGTTACCGCCAGTCCAGTTTTTCAGACACTCCATTCATTCTGAGAACAGACCAGAGTATTGTTCCTTTTTCCCTAGCTTAGAATGGCGGCGCTATACTGGCATGTCCGAGTCGAGTCTACCCAAGTTGGTTGGTACTTTAGCTTTTAGGGTCTGCAACAACGCGATCATGTAGCCCCGTGTACTTTGGGCGTGTGTAGAATCTGTCTGATAACCGGTGTTAATTGTGATGAATGTATTAGTGTGTGTTATCTGTCTTTAATTCAAGTAAGGACTGCAGACGATAATTTCAAGTAGTTCCTACGTTCGATACCAAATGCTACCGTCCACGACCCCCTAGCTGTGAACTTGGCTACTACTAGATCCATCGCAACCAGCGCTGGTGACGAACTTTGGAACTTAAGAGCATTAATCAAACCTAACATACAAATTTTGCTTCACACAAGTGTAGTTAGTGGAAGGTTCTTTTAAACGCCATAAATCTATGGCATGGGCCCACCGGATTTACTTCCCCTCTGAAGGAAGACATACTGAGGGATTTTTAATGCTCCTAAAAATCCGACGACTTCGGCTGGGTTTGAACATGTGACTTTGGGCATAGAAGCTCAGCATGCTACCTACTATGCCACCGAAACCGCAATCTACCCAAGTGTTGTTGTTTATTCGTATAGGGGCTTTGCGACAACGCACTTATGTAGCCCCGTGTACATCGGTGTGGGTGTAGAATCTATCTTATAGTTACAACTTGTGTCGTTGTGCTGGCCATACAAGTGTATATAGGCTTATTTGTGTTTGGGGCTAGGATTTGGGGGAGAGGGGGTCGTGGCCTTAATTTAGGTACAACACAGCATTCATTAGTAGTAGAAGTGGGTAACAATGGAAAATCACTTCTAGGTTGGCTGAGGTAGGAATCAAACCCACCTCTTATCAGTTCTGCCTCACGAGGCTGAGTGAACTCCAATTCAACCCTCAAAATACAATTAAACGTCTTAGCAGAGTCAGAAATCGAATTCCGATCTTGTAGGTGGCGCCAGAAACGCTAGCCGCTACACCACAAGGTGATCTTGAGAATTGCCACGCACTGTTGGATTCTTCTTCTTCTTCCTCTTTCTTCCTTATTCCCACTTAAAGAGCACGTTTGAACTTGTTAACTTGGGTTGATGGTTTTTCCTTCTTCTTCTCCTACCAGAATCACTTCATGAACTTGCTATGCTGTTTCTTGCGTTCTTCTGTCCATTGTTTTCCAGTGGTCTTTTTTTTAGCTTTCTCCATGAAAGTATGCTTTGCAACCAGAGTTCCAAAGGCCTTGCGATTCCTGATGTTATCTTATGTGATGTTTATTTCTTTTAAGTCCTGCTTGATTTCTTCTAACCAACTGATTTTGATCTTCTTTGAATCTATTATATCGAGCAACTTTGAATCTATTATATCGAGCAATTTAGTTTTCATATCTAGTGCCATCCAGTCTGCAGATGTGACCATAGAATTTCAATCGTCTCCTGCGTACAACATCGGTGAACTTATCGATTACTGTGCACAAGTCTGTAGTTTTCCTTTTAATCCATATACCATTTACATGAACAGGGCCATATATTTTCGTAAGAATTCTTCGTTCTTCTTTTTCAATTTCATCAGTGTTAGATTGGCCTCCTAGAGATGTAGTTTCCGGTTCCGGAAGAACAACTGTCTTGTAATGCCGGATTTTCGCATTTCGTGACATCACCCTTTTGTTGTAGTAATTCCACGTTATTGGGTATGCTTTCAGGAGTTTGGTGGCTCTTTCCAAACTACCCTACCTGTCCAGTCCAGATGGAGCAATGATTTATACTAAATATTTGAAGGAAGACACGTGTGTGATTATTCCATAAATCGTCTGGAGTAGAGATCTTTGGATATTATGGTGTTCATTTGCCATGAATTGTGCCTTCTCATACGATATTTGGAGGCTTGTCTTTGATGCTATATCATGTAACTTTTCTATGGCATACCTGGTTTCTTCACCAGTCTTGGTAAAGATAGCTAAATCATCAGCAAAAGCTAGGACTTCACTTTGATTCTCGGATTATTACTATTATTACAATTTTGTATTGAAGTTTCTTCTCATTTTTATGCGTCACACACCAACTATTTGAAAGTTCTTTTTTGCAGTACCCTGAGCTCTCAGATGTATCACAATCCTATAATCTGTAAAGGTGTGATACATTGACATTATAACTTCAAGGCTGAAAATTTGGGCGAGCAATTCCCACTACGGAGTAATAGTAAGTCTTTAAATAACTGATATAACAGTTTAATAATTTATTTTCTTAAGTGTGCATTCCCCTTCTGTTCGTATATTATTCAACTTCAAAAGAGCCATTTTCCTTAGTGAATTTGTGGTTTGCGCCTCCCTTCCTTTAATAGAAGGTTATTAGGTGTCGCGTCACAGGTGGCTGTTCGCACTTTAAGACCGCTCTAAGTGACACAGGTGTGATAGCATAATGGAGTCTTCAGACATGGCCCTTGCAAGAGCCCTAACTTTCCGCTATAATGAACAGGTAACATCAGGACGACAGCCCGAGGGAAGATAGCGTGCGATATTTCCAACAACAGAGTTGGGGTTACTAATTTTACTAGCCATCAACTCTAAAATGTCACCCCTGACGAGTTCAACATTAGTGATTGACAGCCACTGTATTGCTTGCTACAAAAATGAAAAAGTTTGATTATTATATCGAATCATGTCCACACTGTTTGTTCAGATTTGATATGTTCATTTTACTGCCCCTTCTGTAGGCTATGAATATTTACGCCACTGGGCCATTGTTTATTGTGTTCCCTTTCTGTTATTAGGGAATTTCATCCCTGGTTGGTTGGTTCTTAAGTTTAGGGGCTGCGACAACGCGGTCATGTAGCTCCGTTTACTTTGGGTGTGTGTAGAATCTGTCTGATAACCGGTGTTAATTGTGATAACTGTATTAGTGTGTGTTATCTGTTTTTCAAAATTTAAGTACTGCAACTTAGAATTTTCAAATAGTTCCTACTTTTGCCGCCAAGCACCTCCGTCAACGACTACTAGGCAAAGTTCAGAACTTAGCTACTAGACGCCACCGCAGTCGACTCTTGGCAACGAACGTAGAAACCTAAGAGCGTTGTTTACATTCTTAACCTATCCAATTTAGCTTCACACAGGTGAAATTAGTGGAAGGTTCTTTAACATGCCATAAATCTATGACATGGGACCGCCGGCTTTACTTCCCCTCCGAAGGAAGGCATACTGAGGGATTTTTAACGCTCTTAAGAATCCGACGGCTTCGACCGGGTTGGAACCCGCTATGATTTTCATCTCTGGTGTAACTCTAATCGGCTCTTTCTCCACTCGTCAACTAGATGGCAGCACACCTCTTGTGTCTGACTCGTGTCTTTAGGAGGCAGTGGAGAGGAAGGCCGTGGAGATGAATTGCTGCTCGGTATTCCGAGAGAATAGGAGTGAATTGTTGTAGTAGATTTGTTCTGAAGGCAAGATATGAAAGCTGTACAAGAGAACTGCTAAAACGCAGTAAATTGCTACCATTGAAATTTATGGCTAGCACAACATATTATGATCCAGACGCAATAAGGCTCTGTATATTATAAAATATCACCCTTGTTACAACGGTGATTACAAAGGTAATACCGAACTATAAGGAGTACGACAAACTTCTCGTGGAACCTACAAGCCACTAATAAAATGTACCAGGTACAGTTTTAGATGTATGAACTCTTCATAGGAATAATAAAGGGGTGTTATTTCTAGTCATTCTACGTACTAGATATACAGTACATATGACTCACAGTCCATTCACTGAGTACTTAAGAAATGCTAATCATAAGACCGACCAACCCTACAGTCCACGTATCAAGTAATTATAACAAAGTTATTGAACCAGAGAAGGTTTGAAGAGAGGTCACTGAAACACAGCCGGCCGAGACAAATCACTGTTTTTAACATTTTAACTGCTATGTATTTCCAGATGAATTAACATCCCTGTCCTGAGTTATTTTCACACATCTTAGCCCTATTCTATATCTTCTTCTTCTTCCTCTTCAATTCCCTTATGCATTCAAGCGTCGGGGTAGCCTCGATTGAGCAATTTCTGCCATTCCGCTCTATTTCTGCACATTCTCTTCATTTCCACAACAGTTGTGCCACTTTTTTCTGTCCCAATCTGTCAATCCTATTCTCCCATGTAATGCGGGGTCTACCACTTCCAGCTCCTCCCCCAACTCGCATTTCATTTGTTTTACTTTTCTTCCTTCTTCCATTCTCGTAACATGTCCGTACCATCTCAATTGACGTTTCTCAACCACTTCACCCATTGCTTTTTGTCCTAATTCCTCTCTAATTCTCTGACTGACGCAATGACCTGCAATGATTGATAGATAGATAGATAGATTTATTTACCATCAACAGGATAGGCACCCAATTACAGATGATATAATAAAACATAATAAACATTAAATTTACTTAAACGCAACTATTTAACTAACCTAGAAACAAACATTGATTCAAGCTTATAAACTAAGTTCTCTTTACACTTAAATTAAAATAACAATTATTACACACTATATATACAACAAACACCTACGATCTTGAGTTCAACAATGATCTACGAATTTCCGTAGGCTTCGAGTAAAATATATCTATAGCGCTATCAAGATGGTTTAGAGAGCGCAACGCCATCAATAACCAGGAATTGGCATGGGCTACAGTTCTACACTTCTGGATCCGGAAAGTGAGTCTTTGCCTTGTATTGCGGCCTGGAACATGAAGCGGAATCAAACACAAGAGGGGCGCACAGTCGATTCTATTGGTCAGACACTTATATAGAAACATGGCGTTGGCACACATGCGGCGAGACCTCAAAGACCGCATACCCATGGTTCCACAGAAGGTCTCATAATCCAATGTAGAGAGTCGAATGCCCATATACCTACAGCTGATCCACTTCATGAATCTCACCTGCACTCTCTCTAACCGCTGAATAGCATATTGCTGAGAAGGCAGCCATACCTCACAACAGTATTCAATAGTCGACCTTACATATGCTAAAAATAAAATTTTGAGAGAACCTATATTGGCGAATTCACTACAATTTCTCTTCAGAAAACCTAGTAATCTGAACCCCTTACTTGTCACCTTATCTACATGTTTTAGAAATGACAGCCCGTCATCGTTGGTAATTGTTATACCTAGGTCGTTTACTTCATTCACACGCACTAATACAGAGTTACTTATACTATAATTCCTCATGACAGGCGCCAACTTCCTAGAAAATGTTATCACATTGCATTTTGATATATTAAGGTCAAGTAATCACTTAGTACACCAATCTGTTAGTAGATGTAGGTCTAATTGAAGCAAGTCACTGTCTGACTCGTGGTCTATTACTCGAAACAGTTTCAAATCATCAGCGTATAGAAGGCAGTTACTATTCTTGAAGACCCCAGTTAAATCATTAATAAAGATTACAAATAAAAGTGGCCCCAAGATGGAACCCTGAGGAACACCAGAAGTTGGAAAGTATGGATTTGAAGTTTGACCATCGGATTTAACAAAGCAAATTATTTCAGTGAGATAGCTTCTAATCCACTCTAAAACGCTGCCGCCTATTCCATACGCCGACAATTTGATTAATAATGCCTCATGTTGTACGGAATCAAAGGCTTTGGAAAAATCTGTGTATATGGCATCTACTTGTTGACTCCTGTCCAAGGCATTTGATATGAAGTTGACGTACACTGCCAGGTTCGAAACAGTCGATCGCTTCTGCACGAATCCATGCTGAGCAACATTAATGTACTGGCCGACTGACCTGTATATTCTATTGTACACAATCTTCTCCGCCACCTTTGATAGGAGGGATAGCAGGACGACTGGCCTATAGTTGTCAAATACCCTTTTGTCACCCTTTTTGAATACTGGAATTACGTATCCCTTCTTCCACTCACACGGAAAGCATCCAGATTTAAAATATATATTTAAAATTGCACTGAGAGGTATCGCCAACTGAGGAGCACATTCTCTAAGTACAAGACCTGGTATCTCATCAGCCCCAAACGATTTTGCAGTATCCAATGATGACAGAATCTCACACACTTCAAAGGGCGTAGTCCGGGTCGACATCAATCCCTGATTACACACGATTGGGACAGACGAGTGACACGGCCTCGCAGGAGAGTGATACTTCTTGAAGCATTGGAAACGGGGAGGCTACGAACTAAGACATACTGTTACACGCTTTGCCATACATGGCTTTCACCATAAGCTGTGCAAGTTAAAGAAGTTCCACCAGCCAGACGCAGACTGTGTATGTGAACATTGCGACAAATGTTGCGAAAGATATCATGCGATGTACTGTACATATAGACTTGAATCTCTGACGTCCTTCTGTTGTAATGAATAGTTTATTCCTATGTATGTTTCATTTTGTCTGTATCATTCCTTTGGCTATTAGCTAAAATAAATATTTTATAATTCTCTCATTTCGAACTCGATTTCTTCTTGTCTTTCCCCCCAGGGGCTCACATCTAGTGGGGCGTGGGTTGGCGACCACGGGACCCCAGCTGAGTCCGGCATTGCTTCCACTTACTTGTGCCGGGCTCCTCTCCGTCTTCTTCCTGTCGACCTCCCTTGGTCAACTCTTGTTCTCTTCCGACCCCGACGGTATTAGCGTATCCGAGGCCTAGGGAGTCTTTCACTTTCCCGCCTTAATTGGCCCTTGTCTCATCTTTCCTGATACCCTCCTTCTGTGAGGGGTCAGCCTTCTTTTTATTTTCCTTTTACCTCCTGCCTTGTGCTCAAGGCCCTTAAGGAGGCAGGGTGTATGTAGCCCCACCACTTCTGGTGCACCCTAGATAATGCTACGCCCTCAGGGGCTCACGGCTGGTGAGTTCGGGAGTTAGCGACCCCGAGGGATTCCTGTGCTGGGTCCGTTTTCCCCTTTTGTCCCTTACATTTGGGGCGGACCTTCTCCTCTCTCCCCTCTCCTCTCCTCTCCTCTTTTCATTATATTTACTTTTCTCTTTAAGATTCCCGAACTGTTTTTGTTACTTGGTTCACCGTGTATCTAAATTCCCTTCTAGCGATTCTTTTAAGGCATTTTTAATCTACGTTGCTTTTTGTATGTTTTTTCGATATAAATTACATCTCGCGATTGTTTTCAACCTCAATTGCATTTTGTAAAGATTGACAATCTAAATTGCTTTTTAGTAAGTCTTTCAATATGGCGGAGCGACCTTTGTGAGTATTTTGAATTTCAATTGCATTATGTAAGTATTTTCAACCAAAACAGCATTTCGCACGAATTTTGAATCTAAATTGCATGTTGATTGGCGGGCATTTTGCACATATTTTGATTCTCAATTGCATTTTGTGGGTATTTTGAATCTAAATTACATTTTGTCTAGTATTTTCAATCTAAATTGCATTTTGTAAGTATTGTCAATCCACATGAGTCGTTTGAATCTACCGTACATTTTGTAAGCATTTTCAATTTAAATTGCATTTTGTAAGTATTTTGAATTCCAATTGCACTTTGTGAGTATTTTGAATCTGAACCGTTTTTTTTTCAATCTAACTTGCATTGTGTATTATCAATTTCAATTGCAATATGTAAGTATTTTGAACCTCAATTGCATTTTGTACGTATTTTTGATCTCATTTGCATTTTGTAAGTATTTTGAATTTCAGTTGCATTTTGTAAGTATTTCGACCCTACATTGCATTTTGTACGTATTTTGAATCTCGCCTACGTCTTGTGGGTCTTTTTTCAATCTATTCTTTTTGTGCAACTTTTCGTTCTAAATTCCCTTTTGTAAGACCATATTGTGAGTTGTTTCCATCTGAGTTCCTTTTTGTACGTGTTTTCCGTCTCAGATAATTTTGTTCTGGTTTCCATTTCATTATCATTTCCGCTATCACCCAGATCATTAGGGGCCGATAACCTCGATGTTAGGCCCCTTAAAACAACAAATATCATCATCATCTTCTTGTCTTTCCTACTGTTCTCCTCAGAAACTTCATTTCTGTGGCAATAATTCTACTTAGATGTTTATCTTGTAATGACAAACTCTTCATACTGTTACGTGCCACCCCTAGTGGCACTTTTGTTAACTGGATTACGGTGGGTAGGAAGCACAACACCAATTACTGCTTAAAGAAATAATTAACTTTATTGTGGCCAGAAATATACACTACTCAACAGCAAATAGCAATTATTTGCTTACTCCAGTTTCCTCAAGTCGAGAATACTTCCCCTTTTACTTGTCAACAGACCACAGTTAATCCCTCGTAATGAGGTGGCCCCGTACGCTAGCTCGAAATAGCTGCACTAGCTCTGTCACTCACTGTTTCACAAGCACCACAATCACTTCCTCGGTTTCAAGAGAATCAGCTTCACTCGCTCAAAACACAGTTCCTCTGTAGGAGTCGGGGGCGTGGTGGCTCAGCGGTCTAGCTGAATGCCTCTCACCAAGGCGGTCCGGGTTCGATTCCCGGTCAATGCATGTGAGATTTTCGATGTGAAATGCCATGTCCTGTGGTTCGGATTCCACGTAAAAAGGAGGTCCCGTGGCTCATGATCTCGAGATTAACGGTCACGTTAAACTACAAGCTTCCTTCCTTCCTTCCTCTGTAGGAGTCTCACTTCCCCGCTCCACTAGGGGTTTCGCAAGTCACCACACTTCTGTCGCTCACGATAATCGCTCACACTAGCTCGTAAAACACAACAACAACAACAACTGCTTCACGGGTCACTCTTATATAGCAGGCCGGTGACTCAATAAATGCTTCTAGATCCATCCAGGGTCCACAGCTTCTCGAGGTTTCCATCGCTGGTCCAATCACGAATGTTCTGGACTACCCCTTTGTCCTAGTAGCCCTGTTGCATAAGGCGCGCGCAATACAGGAGGCAGGGCACAGCCCAGCCCTGGGGCAGCTGTGACTCATGCGGCGAGTGATGACACAAACTCACAGCCGTAACAATACCATACAGCGTAATCGGTGCCATGATTGTATTATAGATATGCTTTGTGGTCTTAAGTCTTATCTCCTACTTCCCTACGATTGTGGTATTCATCTGATAATAAGCTGATATTGCTTTCTTAATTCTCTTTAGTACCTCGGGTTCAATTTTTCCATCACTATTTAATATGGTTCATAGATATTCAAGTTTCTACTTTCTCAAGAGGCTTTCCATTACAGAGGATATTGAGCTCTTCAAGGGCCTAAATCAATTTAATGTGGCGCTAACTTAGATTTTGTTGAATATTTTCCCCCTTTTGTTTTGATATTTTTGAATCTCAACATATTGAATTATCACAGGAAGTTTGTTTGGAACAGAAATGTTAATTTTTTCCGAGAAATGGGCTTTTGAAATTTGTCAACTTTGGCAAACATCTACCAATTACTTTTTCAGGCATTTATTCTACAGCCATTTCCCACAACTTCAATGTTTATCCAAATAAGGTACATTATCTCGGACAGTACTGCTCTGATCTACTTCATTAATCCAACGTAGAATAACAGCTCCAGTATTTTTTTAGCCTATTTTCATTTATGAAAATTAGGCTTAAGAGATCATCTTTTGTCCGTGTGTCTGTCTGTGTGTGCGCGTGTGTGTGATGGTGTTTGTCCCCCATAATAACTTCTAAACGGCTGGAGTGATTTCAATGAAACTCGGTAAGTTCATAGCACTATTCCGGGCAACCCCGACCGTTCCCTTCAAATTTTGTTACCTCTCACCAATCCAACATGGCGGCTGTGCGAAGTATTTCACCAGCATTCAATATCTCCGAAGCTATTACCGATATCACCCTGGAATATTTTACGGTGATAAAGGGAACTACTAGAAGTTCACCTATGTGACTTTTGAAAATCTGGTAACTACAAAGCCAACATGGCGGCAAAGCGAATTTGCGACTTTTAAATAGAGGTTTCTCGCGATTTGACCAACCAATCGCAATGAAACTTGGTACAGAATATGTTTATACAAATTGTAATGCACCGACATCCAACGTCGTTCAATTGTTCACATAACCTGAAGATGGCGGCTGTGCGAAATATTTCACCGGCATTCTGTATCTCTGAAACAATTACCGATATCACCATGAAATTTTGTACGGAGATAAAGGGCACTACTGGAAGTTAATCTATGAGGCTTTCAAAAACCGGTTAACTACAATACAAACATGGCGGCCAAGCGAATTTGAAAATTTTAAATAGACCATTCTCGCGATTTAATGTTACAACCGCAATGAAATCTGGTACAGGAAATGTTTGTACACATTGTAATACACTGGTATCTAATTTAGTTCAATTGTTTACATAACCTCAAGATGGTGGCTTTGCGAATTTTAAAATTAAGTTTTTATTTCTTGTGTCATAATCATGCGATCGATGTGAAAGTTTGAATAATGAACCTACGCAATAATGTTCCTTTAATGGTACATGACTCTATGGCCTATACATTTAACAATCCAACATGGCGACCATCCGAAATATTTAGACGGTTCTCAATATCTATTAATCTACTACAGCAATCAAACTGAAATTTTGTAATTGTATAGAGGCTATAAGCATAAGTTCACCTATGGGACGTTCAATAACCTGGCAAACATAAATCCAACATGGCGGCTACGCAAAATTTAAAGATTCAAATGGACGTTTCTTGCGTTTTAACCATCCGAGCGCAGTGAAACTTGATACGGTATATGCTTATACAAATTATAATCGACTGGCATCTAATTCATTTAATTTTATTTCATAACCACAAGATGGTGGCTGAGCGAAATTATAAAATCCCGCTTTTTTGTGTCGTAATCATGCGATTGAAGTTTGAATAAAACACCTATACAATAATCTTCATGTTATGGTACTTAAATCTAAGGCCTATAATATAAACTCCAACATGGTGACCATCCAAAATATTTAGACAGTTCTCAATATTTACGAATCTATTACAGCAAACAAACTGATAATTTGTATGTTGATAGGGGCAATTAATATTGTAGGATATATGAAAATAGGCTATTTAGTTCTTCACGGAACTACTTCTTGTAACTTGAGGTTTTGCTCAAAATAAATAGCTTTCTTCAAAACTTTTCAAAGACAAAGTTTCAAATCCTAAGTTTGAAGAATTACATCCATTATTATAGGTTGGTTTAGGCGGCAGGACGCCGGACTCGCACCGATTGGTCCGTGGTTCAAATCCCGGTCACTCCATGTGAGATCGGTACTGGACAAAATTGAGCAGACAGGTTTTTCTCCGGGTATTCTGGGTTTCCCTGTCAAAATTTCATTCCAGTAACACACTCCACTATCATTTAATTTCATCTGTCATTCATTTAATCATTGCATCAGAGGAGTGCGACAGGATTCGGCAGCCGGCACAGTTCATATCCTCGCCGCTAGATGGGGGCTTCATTCATTCCATCCCTGACCCGGTCGGTCGACTGGAAGCAGGCTGTGGATTTTCATTTTTAGCCTATTTTCATTTTATGAAAAACAAAAGGCTTATGAGATCACCTTTTGTCCGTGTATGTGTGCGTGCGTATGTGTGTCTATTTGATGTGTGTGTGTGTGACCTCCCCTAATAACTTATAAATGGCTGGAGCCATATTAATGAAACTCGGTAAGATATAGCACCATTTTGGTCGACCCCGACCGTGCCCTTCAATTTTTGTTACGTCTCACCAATCCCAGATGGCGGCTGTGCGAAATATTTCACCAGCATTCAATATCTCCGAAACTATTACCGATAACACCCCGTGAAATTTTGTACGGAGATAAAGGAAACTACTAGAAGTTCACCTAAGAGACTTTTGAAAACCTGGTAACTACAAATCCAACATGGCGGCCAAGCAAATTTGTGACTTTTTAAATAGAAGTGTCTCGCGATTTAACCTACCAAACGCAATGAAACTTGGTACAGTCTATGTTTAAACACATTGTAATGCACTGGCGTCTAATTTAATTCAATTGTTTTCATAACCTCAAGATGGCGCCTGTGCAAAATATTTCACTGGCATTCTATATCTCCGAAACTATTACTGATGCCACCCTGAAATTTTGTACGGAGATAAGGGGCACTATTGAAAGTTTATTTATGATACCTTCTAAAACCTGTTAACTACAAAACGAACATGGCGGCCAAGCGAAGTTGAACGTTTTAAATAGACCATTCTCGCGATTTAATATTCCAACCGCAATTATATCTGGTACAGGAAATGTTTATACACATTGTAATACACTGGTATCTAATTTAGTTCAATTGTTTACATAACCTCAAGATGGTGGCTTTGCGAATTTTAAAATTAAGTTTTTATTTCTTGTGTCGTAATCATGCGATCAAAGTGAAAGTTTGAATAATGAACCTACGCAATAACATTCCTTTAATGGTACATTACTCTATTGCCTATACATATAACCATCCAACATGGCGACCATCCGAAATATTTAGATGGTTCTCAATATCTACGAATCTATTACATCAATCAAACTGAATTTCTTTACGTTCATAGGGGCTATGTGCATAAGTTCACCTATAGGATTTTCAATAACTTGGTGATCACAAATCCAACATGGCTGTGACGCGAAGTATAAATATTTAAATGGATGTTTCTCGCAATTTAACAATCAGAGTGCTGTGAAACGTGGTACAGTAAATACTCACACAAATGTTAATCCGCTGGCATCTACTTTATTTCAATTGTTTCCATAACCACAAGATGGCAGCTGTGCGAAATTTTAAAATCTCGTTTTTTCTTCTTGGGTCCTAATCATGCGATTGAAGTTTGAATACTACACGTACACAGTAATCTTCATGTAACAGTACGTTACTCTTAAGACCTACATACACTGAAGAAAATGGAAATTGCAACACCATGAAGGCATTGGTCGTTTGTGTTGATTTTCTAGATATGGAACGATGCCATGTAGGTATGTAAACGATCAAAGTTTCAGACCCATTGGATTGTTGCTACAGGTCTCCCCACGTGATTGGTCGCGGATGAATCAACTCTAGTATACTGTACCCATGTGGATTGTTGGTGTAGCGTAGTTGACTTGCAGTCTGTGCAGTGAAGTGTTCCCTGCCAAACATGCCTCGACGACAGAGAAGAGCACGCTATCAACAACTGTCGCCGTTTGAGAGGGTTCGGATAATTGGGTTGTGTGAGGCTGGATTATCGCTAAGGACTGTCGCTGCACGTGTTGGCCGACAGGCATCTAAGGTACAACGTATATGGCAGCAATGGTCAAATGAAGGTACCCACACTCGTAGACCTGGCACAGGCCCAGCGCGACAGACAACTGTGAGAGGGGATCGCCGCATCATTCGGATGGCCCGGATTGAACCCCATGCTACAGCAGCGCAAATTCAAGCAGCTGTGGCACCCCACGTTACACAATAAATAGTTGGTAATCGCCTGCGTGCAGCTGGCTTACGATCCCGTGTCCCTGCAGAAGGTGTTCCATTGACCCCACAACAGCGACGTGTAAGGCTGGCCTGGTGTCGAGAACGATCGGCGTGGGGCGTCGAATGGCATAGGGTCGTCTTTAGTGATGAATCGCGCTTCGGTCTTGCCCGCAGTGATCGCCGGAATCGTGTGCGCCGACGTACCGGGGAGAGGGGCCGCCCAGACCTTATTGTCGAGAGGCACACAGGGCCAACACCAAGCATTATGGTCTGGGGAGCTATTGGCTTAAATGTGAAATCACAATTAGTGCTTGTTGAGGGCACTATGACTGCTCGACAGTACGTTGATAGGGTACTCAATCCAGTGATTGTCCCTATGATGCCGAACATTGCTAATGGGATGTTTCAGCAGGACAATGCCCGGGTTCACACTGCAAGCATCTCCAGAGAAGCTCTCCACGACATCACCTCATTAGAATGGCCCGCCAGATCCCTGGACCTCAATCCTATTGAGCATGTGTGGGACATGATGGGTCGACAACTGGCCAACCGTCCTCGGCCACCCACAACTCTGGAACAACTAACCCGTACAGTGCAGCAAGCATGGGCCACAATTCCTCAGGAAGCGATCCAGGGCCTTATTGACTCCATGCCTCGCCGAATTCATCAATGTATCGCTGCACGTGGTGGGCACATTCTGTAGTGATTGTTGTCCAAACTTGCGGTCAGAGAGACCTGAAAGTGTAATCATTGAATTACAACCGAACACTTATCCTGCATGTTCAATTGCAGCAATGCAGCACCACTCCTTCTGGGTGTTGCAATTTCCATTTTCGTCAGTGTATATAAAAATCCAACATGGCGACCATCCGAAATATTAGACAGTTCTCAATATCTTCGAATCTATTACAGCAATCAAACTGAAATTTTATGTGTAAATAGAGGCAATTAACTTAAGTAGAAGATATAAAAATAGGCTTTAGTTCTTCAAGGAATACTTGTTTCATTCTAGGTTGGATTGGAAGTCATGAACTGTCTTTTAAGTGTATTTAGTATCAAATTTTCAGTTGTAATGTACCTTTTGCTTAATATTTTGTTTAAAAGAAATCATGAATTTTAATGTTGGTAACAGTGAAGGATATTGCTTTTTCAGTAACAGCAATGTTATCTTATATCGGGAGTTTAATTTATCATGTTGAAACATTTTTATAACAATTGATTCATAATTTTGGGTGGTATGAGCATCTTAAGAAATTGTTGTGTTTTGTTCAAACATTCATTTTCCCCCTTCCTACAAAGGGTTACATGTTGCACACACGTACTCAAATGAGTCTCCTTCAGGAGCGTTCTCAGAGAATAATTTGCAGGGTAGGGGGCGGATAGTGGATTTGGATGTAGGCGTAGACTGGCTAAACTGCCTCTCACTAGGGGTGTCAAAACAGACATTTAGGGAAATATTTTCCCCCTCCTAAGTACAGTGTTCAGATGCACCACTATTCGAACTACTACTTGGTCTATTGTCAGCGCAGAAAAGCAAACATGATTCAAAAATTGTCATGACATGACAATTATATGCAAGGTTTACTTGGTTCGGGAGGCGATGGGTGGAAAAAAAATTACAGTTATGTTAGGAGAAGAAAGGGAAATTCAAATAATTTGTCGATGATAATGTCTGGTGACGGTGAATTAATTACTGATTGTGAGAAGCAGGCCATTGCTAATGAAATAAATGTCTTTTATGGTAGTGTGTTCAATAAATCCAATAGCTGTGTGTTGGACCATAACGGTGAATCAGGGGCTCCACTTCTCCAAATAAACCAGTCAGCAATTGTAAAGCTAATACAATAATTACGGTACAATATATCGAAGGGTATTATAATATTGTTAGTGAAGTAGACTACTTAAACTAGGAGGTAGGGCCGTGGCACGATACTTAGAGGTGATGTTTAATGTGTCCATAAACAATGCGCAAATCCCGGGTGACTGGAAAAGAGCTACGGTATTCCCAATATTTAAGGGAGGGAGCAGACTTGAATTGGGCAACTACAGGCCGGTTAGTCTTACGTCCGTCGTTTGTAAACAGATGGAGCATCTCATTTGCGACTACTTGAGGGAACAGTGGGAAACATTAACATGGTTTAATGATAGGCAACATGGTTTTCGGAAAGGTTACTCATGCGAGAGTCAGATGCTATCACTTTTTCAAGATATTAGCGAATCGTTAGACGATGGAGTTTCAGTCGACGCCGTAATTATAGATATTGCGAAGGCATTTGATGTCTTCGACGAAGATTGATAGAAGAGTAATTTTATGGATCCAAGAATTTTTGACGAGTCGTTCCCAGAAAGTGAAAGTTGAAGGCCGATTCTCGGATGAAATTACCGTTACGTCGGGCATCCCTCAGGGCAGCGTAATCGGAACTTTGTTATTTTTGGCGTTTATAAATGACTTACCAAATGGGATTCGCAGTGACTGTCCATTGTTTGCGGATGATTGTGTAATATATCGAAAGATACTTGACTCACAAGACAATGCAGTACTTCAAGATGACCTGAACCTGGTCTATAAGTGGGCGATTGAAAATAAAATGAAAATAAACACAAGAAAATGTAGTCTAATAAAAATAGGCAAAGTGCGAAGGCAAGATTTTCAATATAACATTGGCTCGGAAATACTTGTAGAAGAAGATTCTTGCAAATATTGGGGCGTTCACGTAAGAAATGATATTAAATGGAGTAGTCATATAGGATGTGTAGTTTCTAAAGCTTACAAATCCCTGCACTTTGTAATAAGGGTATTAAAAGGAAGTAGTACCTCTGCTAAAGAATTAGGATATTTGTGACTTGTAAGACCTATTCTGGAATACGCCTCGGCGGTTTGGGATCCATATCAAGTAGGGCTCATAAATGAGTTGGAAATGGTACAAAGAAAGGCCGCTAGATTTGTGCTCAGTGACATTAATCCCAGGAGCAGTGTGAGCCGTATGTTAAAGAAACTTGGGTGGGAATCAATTGAGGCTAGGAGGATGAAATCTAGACTCTGCGCTATGTACAAAACGTATACAAATCAACCAGCATGGGGTGAGCTTAGCAAACGTATGGAAAAGCCTACTTACATGGGTAGGAGCGATCATCCTTTCAAAGTTAAGGGCCGACCACAGCGAACAAATTATGGTAAATATTCTTTCGTAAACCGTGCCATTGATAATTGGAATCTCTACCTGCCGCAGTCTTAGAGCCTTTACCCAAACATATAGGTCTGCTTAAGAAAAGACTGACTATTTGTGTAAATACTTCAGTTTAATTGTTAGTGATTTGTTATGTATAATTATTTATTTGTTATGTATTGTACCCATGTGAGTAATCTCCATGGAAAATATGCTTCCACCTCCAGCTAGCTTCAGACCTCGGCGTGTACCGTTCTCCCACTGAGCAGTTGCATATTCTTGATTTGAGACTAAAGGGTATCAACTCTACAATGATAAGGCACAACTCTACTCTAAAGACTTTAATTCAGTAAAACTCATGGCTTCGAACAAAATAATAACACAATCCCAATAAACAATACACAAACAAACAAAGTTACTCCCACAATCCACTAATTATTCACATAGTTTAACAAATTAAATCCATATCATTATTCAATCCTTTACCATTATGTGGACTTTAAACTTCACTCAAGTGCGCTGATGCACATGTAACGTTTCACAAAAACTGAACTATTACACTCATGTCACCTAATGTGACTTCTTTAAATTCACAAAGTTACTTGTTTCTTACAATACATCTTAATTTACATCATGTGTACTGTTTGCGTTATATCTCTCTCTCCCACCAAATGCTTTCATGCATTAGCCAACTCATGGGTTGCACTACAATCTACTTGCAACACCACAATTACGTAAGTCTACCCCTCCACTCCCCTCTTGTTATAGTTCCACTGCATGCCATTGTGATTTCAATAAATAACTTCTGTTATCGTTGTCGGATAGTATTATTACGCTACCCTCGCGAGCGTAGCCTGTGGCGTCAAGTGCCCAACTGCATTAACTATGTGTCACTGTCAGTATCAAATGCAACTTCCGACCATTCGTAAGATTGCTAAAATTTTATATCATCAGAGTAATCTATGATTAGCAATGTGTTTTTAAACCACACACATTCATTACACACTATAACAATTCTTCCTTTCAATACAAGCAAGGTCTTAAATCTGTCCTCTCAAAACGCGAGCCTTCACGGTTTGTTTAGCAACCCAGCCCCTTGGAGCTGTCTGTATACCATGGAACAGAGTAGGGGTGTTCACAGCTGTAAACCGTCCCTTGTCTCCCTGATTCCTGGACTTCATCTCCCCAAGCAGTATTACGATTTTGAATACAATATTGTGGTCACAATGATCCACGTGATCCCATATGATCTAAACTGAATATTATGCAATGGTTCTGGGTGAGCTTGAATATTTAATCCTAGCCTTAGGACATTAATAACGGCCTCAACAGGTTCGTATCATACTATGAAGGCACGAGATTCATAAAACACAGGTCTAGTGGGTAGCCGGTATCTTAATAAATGTTACGGTCAGTCAACAGCTGCCGCCAATGGGATTCGCTTCACAAGAGCCGAATCATTCAATAACAAGTTCTCGGGCAATCAGGTATAGTGTAGAGGTTTCCAATGTTCTCCCCTCACCTACCACAGGATTCGAACCCGGAACATTTCATATCCATCATCGGAGATAGGGTACACACTAAATACGCTCCGGCATAAATTAATATCTCTGTACGCCCATGCTGTACGAGATTTCACACGTCGATTAGATCACCTGGCTCCTACCTGTCTATGATCTCGTCATATATTATTAAGAGAACTCTATCTGTTACTCTACAAGCTTACACACAAGCCACAAATTCAATTCACTGTCAAGCTCCTTCATTTCCTTGCATAATTATATTCCCATAATATATTTAATATTAACTCTTTTCCCTTCCCTTAATGTAATCTACTGCTTGGCTAGATAAATAATCCAATTAGCGTAAATATTTCTTGCTTACAACCTTTTATCCTGATGTATTCAATTATACCGTTTATCATTATTATAATTATTATTATTACTACTGACATAAATTATTTCTCTGACACAACGTAACCATTTCAATTATCGAACATCCGTGTTCGTTACGTTAAGTTTTACATAACTGACTTGCCATTTTATTAATAATATTAATAGTGGTAACGATTAATCCACTCTCTGATGTATAACAACATCTTAACTTTACTGAAATCAAACAATAAACACATGAGGGTATACCTCCTACCATAGCGTTTAGAAGAGAAAGTTTGCCGACTCCCGAGTTTGCCGTATCTTTAGTATGGGTAGTTGCTGCGCCCGCCGGTAGACTGCGCAGCGGTTGGTTGTGGCTGGCTGGAGACACTTTCTAAGTGCTCGCGAGTTTGAAAACATGGAAATGCTGCCGTGTTTAGTCCTTATTTCTTGGTGTTGAAAAGTGTATGCGATCAAGAAGCGATAGTGAAATAATACATGCGTTATGACACTGGTGTGTTTAGTATTTGTAAGCCTTTACACTTATTTCTTTACGTTTGTGCTGTCGAGTGAATTATAACCTGGTAAGATTCGTCAAACAAAACTGTGTAAGTGAATATGCCGTGTTGTTTTGTTCCCGGGTGCCGATCTGGATACGACAAGTCATCTGCAACAGGTAGGCACTTTTTTATACCTCCAAAAACCGAAGATGATTTATTTAAATGGGCTAAGGCCATTCCGAGGAAAGACATTAAATTGTCAAGTAAGTCATATGCAGGCTCTGTGACAAACATTGCTCCGATAATTTCCTTATAAAAACGGACACTTTCATTATAGAAGGAAAGACAGTCGAAATGGCGAGAATGAGATGGAGTTTGAAGCCTGGTGCAGTCCCACACTATCTAGCCGGGTATATTGTCAAGCAACTAAGGAAAGGGATCAGCTGTGTGAAGTGTGCAACAACCCTTCAAAGTGAAAAGGCCGTCGGACACAACAGTTGCAACTTTCACTAATATAAAGGACTTTGGCACAATAAATGCCCTCAACCGTCTGACAGTGTCTTCAACATTCTTTTACAGGTCTAAGTAGTCGTTGAAATGGAATTATCTTCCCTTTCAAATTTGTGGGTTGATATATTTTATGAGTGTTAGGACAGCATTGATGAGATTGTTTTAGGGCCGTGATTTTTTGATGGTGTATGGAACATAAACTGGACCTTATTGGAAAACTCGTTTTTCATTTCATGAAGTGCGCTTTTTCTTTCGTACGAAATAAATTAGGAAAGAGCAGTCAACTTCTAAGTCTGGAAAATCATCGCGTAAGCTGTCCAAAGCTTCGGACAACTGAGAGCTATAAGTTATATGGGTGAGTTTGTCATTATACTGTATTATATTATATTTACTTTATTTGTGCAGTAGTGAATGGTCTGTAGCTTTACGATTTTCACACATTCAGTTACATTTTGACCCCCGTCAGAATGTTTTATTTCCTTATTATATGAACCTATGACGCAATCTGATGTTTCATAATTAACACAACGGACGTTAGCGTTGTATATACTCAGTGCGGAGAATTTTATATTTGGATCATCTTGTCTAATACAACGTAGTGTAAGCTGATAACATTCAGTTACTGAAAAGTAACATTCAACTGCTTGTATTGATACCGTCCTCACTCAGCGCTAGTCGACGCTAGAGCCACCTAGCGGCTGGACCATACAAACTCCACAAGTCGCGTCACTTTCTCTTCTATACGCTATGCTCCTACTATTGATTCTTACTGGCATATTTTATACTTCCGAAATCACATTACATGCAGTGGCTATACTTCTATAATAACATGATTTGTGGGGTACTTACGTCGGCTTATCTAGGTGGCTCCAACCACCATATCTTCCAGTGTCACCTGCCATTGGCCTACTTAGTGACACATTGCCATACTGCTAATACACATCTTATATGACATCTGATTCATAAACGCACGACACTTTTCCATTTTTATAATGAAGCTAATGCTTCCAAAACACATGACACTTTATAACACTGGTTATATTATTAATTTAAGAGATATTTTACATAAAATCACTGCACAAACACCCGTTACACTTTATATTCCTGACTGGTTGAAATTCCCTGGCGATATCAGAATTGCAGGTGCGGACGGCCCTTTCTTCGGTCCTACTCCCTCCTGATTGAACATCTCGATCATCTGCTCACGGATTCACCAACAGTCTATCGATCATCCCTTGATAACCTTCCTGATATTGCAGTGATATGCTTACATATCGTCATGAACGCTACTTACTGGTATACTCCATATATGTATAACCAATCACTATTTCTCACTGCGCTCAACATTGTACATTGTATTTATATAAATTATTACTTTCAACAGTTCTGCCTAGTATATCACACGGCACTTAATAAACAGTATATAACAGTCTTACTGCACGGCTTCCCAAACTGAAGTCCGAGCCTCCTCTCTTAACTTCGGTAATATGCATTTCGCATAATCAAGTTTGTCGATTACTGTACTCATTCTTATTTCATGACCATGCATGAATATATTATCACTGGTGCGTTACACTGCACAGCTAACATGCTGATTACCAGTAAAATGTTTAAGTCTTTGTGTGTGCACCTGGGCGCTCCGCAACTTTCAAACACAACAACTCCCACCGACTGCCAACGACTGTGAGTTCCAACTGTCTCTCTGACTGGGTCCACCCCTTATATCCGTTTCACACGAAAAGTAGGGCAAGAATTCCCGCGCTATGTCATCTCCTCTCCCAGGATGATTCTGGTCTTGGAATAATATACATATTGTTCCTTTTTCTTCGCTGGTCACAAAAATGCATGTGTGCTCGAGGATCGATCGGCCAATTAATTAATATTAATTGCCTTATCCATGGCGTGGGGAAGCCTCCGTGGCTTAGGCGGCAGCACGCCGGCCTCTCACCGCTGGGTCCGTGGTTCAAATCCCGGTCACTCCATGTGAGATCTGTGCTGGACAAAACGGAGGCAGACAGGTTTTTCTCCGGGTACTCCGGTTTTCCCTGTCACAATTTCATTCCAGCAACACTCTCCACTATCATTTCATTTCATCTGTCATTCATTTAATCATTGCCCCAGAGGAGTGCGTCAGGCCTCGGCAGCCGGCACAGTTGATATCCTCGTCGCTAGATGGGGGCATCATTCATTCCATTCCTGACCCGGTCGGAGACTGGAAGCAGGCTGTGGATTTTCCTTCATTTTCATGGCGTGGGGACGCGGCGTTGCTTAAAAATCCCCTTTTCACTAGTCAGGTCAGTCCGCGAACACCACTCGTCCTGTATCATTACGCACTGCATTAAATATGCCTTGATTTCGCCGTTTAATGGCTCTAAAATTAGCCTCCTGGCTAAAGATTCACCTGTGTGCAACTCTCATGTCATTGCATTGCTCCAATCACGAGTAATCAATGATTTTCCTAGGGATCTTCCCATCCCACTCTCATTTTCATTCTCAAACGGGCAAGAACCTGGTCATTATTCAACCCCCCGACCCCTTGCAGACGACTCAACTGGGTCAACAAGATTGACATGGCTCCAAGAGTCTCCTCCTACAATTCTGGGGCTATTAGTAAAACGTCAAACTTTGCACTTCTGTGTTCCAAGTCCAGCATAGCCTACTTCATGTAGTCCAAATAATGCTATATTCCACTCATTTTCCTGCATTATTTCACTAAATAATGTCAGTATCAACTGATATCACACCCGTGATTAAATATATAATTTCCTCTAGGGGTTCTTACAACGAAACACCCTCAACAGATCTCGGGTTCGTTCCCTGGTGGAACCTTCATTCAGAGCTCAACTTATCTCCGAGATCCACGTTCGATACCAGTCAGCATGATCCCCTCGGGTTCAGTATATCTAATTTGCCACCGGGGGACACACCCCCAATTGCAAATAAATGAATGAATGAATCTCTTTGAACACACGAATAGCGTAATTCGCATCACTATAGAGATTGAATATATGGACTGTCATAAAAGAACAGGTAAGTCTACTTTCAGATGACAAACAGCTGGAATGTGGAACTTAAAAGGCGTAGCATGCTTTTTCAATGATTTTTCAAGATAATTAATTACCTAGAATGTTTGGCATTCAGTAATGATTGTGCTTTGTTAGGATTTACATAACAAATAATCGTATTAGAGGATTAAGATAGTTTTCATTTTTGTATTCAACTAAGATTTCGGCAAAAATCAGACTAGTCCAAAGTTTTTTTCTCAACTATCCTCTTAAAAATATATTTCCTTTGTGTGCAATGTAAAGCTGTTAGTTAGACAATACAGTATCAGGTCTACAATCAATTTCTATTTTAGCACAAATGAAGCTATAATGTTCTTTTAAGTTTCTGAACAATTTAATTTTTGGACTTGTCTAATTTTTGGAACGAACCCTTCAAATACAGTCGAAATTCGATATCTCGAACCTCGTTCGAAAATAAAAAAATACTTCGAGTTATCGAAAGATCGAAATATAGAAATACATATAAAAATGGGGTTCTATTATCATAAATATATAAATAGTCAACTGTTGCTACGTCATGCTGTTATTGTCACTAGCTTAACAAGGGTTAAATATTGCTGTGCAAATATTGCAGATAAATTTCGATTAATTTTACTGTATGTATTTTGCGTTCCTTTGAAGAAACGTGACTCCTCCATAGCGCTATAAGTCTTCTGTTTATTTCATTATGGTTTCATTTCATTTATAAGAATAATTGAGAAACCCTAAAAACACATTTGGACTAGTCTGGTTTTTGCCGAAATCTTATGTTAATCCTCAAATATGATTATTTATTATGCAAATCCTAACAAAGTACAAATCATTATTGATTGCCAAACATTCCAGGTAATTAATTATCTTGAAAAAGCATTGGACTTGTCTTATTTTTGTAGAATCCCCAATATTTCACACTCGCATATAACCCGACCTATCTTTTTTTTTTTTTTTTTTGGAGGAAGCAATAATATTTATACGTAGAGCTGGCCTTGAAGAGGAAGAAGATTTATTTACCCAAATGGTCAATTTTTGGACTTGTCTGGTTTTGGAATGAACCCTTAAATTTGTTTGAACATTTTATTGAGATGCGAGTAAATAACACTTAGTCTACAAATTTAAACTGTCTGCCACATGAATATTAAGAGGTCATTTCAACAATATCAAATTTCCTAAAGGCGAACACGTCACTTTTCTGTGTGAGAAAAATGGGCTGAAATAAAAAGACACTTTTATTAGTTTGTGATGAAATTTATTATTAGTTTAAGAACGCTCCAAGTAATGTTTGATTACATTGATGAAATTAGAAACGTGCCCATATTAAGTTATTGTGATTGATACCTCCTAGAAGTATTGATTATTTACACAAATAAGTCCTGCATTGCTTGGATCAGACAGACAACTCTGTTACTGTTTAAAATGCTATAATGGAAAGTTTGAAATGAAATGAATTGGGAATGTTTTCAGTTTTCG
The DNA here is from genome assembly GCA_946902985.2 of Meconema thalassinum. Lineage (NCBI taxonomy): Eukaryota > Metazoa > Arthropoda > Insecta > Orthoptera > Tettigoniidae > Meconema > Meconema thalassinum. Next base: position 240,556,233 of record OX336394.1, on the reverse strand, counting down.
TAATGGAATTTTCAAATCTAAAGTTTCTTAATAAATGTCCTTCGTGGTGACGAGGGTTCTAATGGCTATTTCATTTGCTTTCAAGCTTTCAGTCATCCTGTGGTTTTACTTCAAATAGAAGTAAACGTCGACATGAGGCAATGGAACTGCTTTGATAGCACGCTCATAGATAGGGAATTGGAATAAGTTACGGGTTTATTTTATCTTTTGTTTTGATTGTTGTTCCATTTGTGGACTTGTAACTTCGTGATCATCAACTCAGTGTTCATACATGTATATGGATTCTGTTTTTGTTCTTGTTGTTGTTTACTTATTTAGGGGCTTTGTGTTCGTATAGCCCCGTTTTCTCTAATGACCTGTGTTGTTGTGGTTTGTGTTTACTTGTGTACTAGAGAATTCAGAGGGAGAAGTTCGGGTGTTTAATTTTATGTTTCAATACGGAATTTGCCAGGGAGTAGACAAAGAAAATCATGGGATAACAATTTTAGGATGGTGGGAATCGAACCCGCCAACTTTTGAAAACTATGCCGTTTTTGTGTGTGTTTTTTTTTTGCCCAAGTGGTGCTAGTTTAAATTAACGCCTTCTGTTTCTGAATTTGTCAGTAATTTCTTTTGATCACCTCGTGATGCAACGGCTAGCGTTCTTGGCTGCCATCCAGGAGATCCGGTTTCAATTCCTGGCATTCCAAAAAAAAAAAAAAAAATAACCAACTGATATAAGGGCTGGAACGGAGTACACTTAGCCTCGTGAGGCAAAACTGAGGAGAAGTGGGTTCGATTCCCACCTCAACCGTCCTGAAAGTGGTTGTCCATGGTTTCTCACGTCTACTCCAGGCACATGTCGGGGATGGATCCTAACTTACAGCCACGGCTGCCTCTTTTCCAGTTCTCATATTGAATACACAAACTAACACAGCCATCATAATAGCTAAGGCTATCAGAAAAATATTCACACACACCCAAGTGCAAGGGGTTAAATTATCACGATGTCCAAGCCCTTCAAATGGAACAACCTCTACGAACCAATAGGTTTGAAAATCAGGCTTGCCAATTCCTATTCACATTTTCCTGACCAGGGCATAATTCACTATGCGAGTGGTTTGAAATTGATTGCCCAAAAATACTGAAAGAAGAGAACCGAATGTGCTCATTGCCTATAGCTCTCAGAGGTCTCAGGCGGACCGTGATCGATTTCCGGTCAATGCATGTGGGGTTTTCGAAGTGAAGTGCCATGTCCTGTGGTTCGGATTCCACGTAAAAAGGAGGTCCCGTGGCTCCTTTTCACGAGATTAACGGTCACGTTAAACTATAATCTTCCTTTTTTTTTCTCAGAGAAGGGGCATGGTGGCGCAGCGGTCTAGCTGTTGGCCACTCACGAAGGTCGGCTGGGTTCGATTCCCGGACAATGCATGTGCGATTTTCGAAGTGAAATGCCATGTCCTGTGGTTCGGATTCCACGTAAAAAGGAGGTCCCGTGGCTCATAATCAAAAGATTCACGGTCACGTAAATCTAAAATCTTCCTTGCTTTTTTTTCTCAGAGGTTGGCTCACCCCACCTACTCTCAAAGTTAAGAAGGCCGAAGTATACAATAAAGCTTATGCTTGTGGGACTTCTACTTGTTAGTAAGTCACCGCGGAGGCCCGGGTTCGATTCCTGGTTCTGTCAAGAAATTTAATTTTGATCTGAGGGCTGGAATGGGGTGCACTCAGTCTCGTGAGACAAGGCTGAGAAGAGGCGGGTTCCATTCCCACCTCAGCCATCCTGGAAGTAGTTATCCGTGGTTTACCACTTCTACTCCAGGCGAATGCAGGGATTGTCCCAGAACAAAGGCCACAGCCACCTCCTTCCCAATCCTCATCTGAATTACTACTACACACACTGATACAGCCATCACAATGACACAGGTTATCATACAAATTCCACACCCACCCAAGTATACGGGGCTACATGACCATGATGTCGCAAATAAATCAACAACAACAACTTGTTAGTAAATGTGGGAGAATAGAAGGAATCGTTGAAAAACACCACATGGGCCCTGCCCTCTTATTCGCCTCTTACGACAAGCAGCTAATGCCAGTGTCACATTGAAATGATTAATACCTCCCAAACACAGAAAGCACTCATACAGTAATAACTAAATGAAGCGAATGTTCGCATAGCTATTTTTGGAAGGTATACTAACATACAACCTCGCACTCTGTTGGCTGATATTTTAAACAGAATTATGTCACCGCTCTGTCTGAGAGAACGAGGGTCCCTAGCGGAGGCAATGGGGGCTCGTACACAGAGAGTGGGAGTTTTCGCACACAGTTAAGAATTAAATAATGACTTCACTGATATGTAACATAGAATTATGAAAACTGATACTGATAAGTAACATAGAATTATGAAAACTGACTATCTTATACAGAGAAACCTCTCTAAAAGACCACCCCTCCTAAAGACCGATTTTTCTTGGAACCGATTTAAAACCTCATAAGGTCAATGTATTTGTTACCTCTATTTAAGGACCACCCCTCTCCCCGACCAAAGACCAGGAATTTTCTCAGTCTGACCTCTTTCAAAAGACCACTTCTAGTCTGCCTTCCCATTGGAGATGGTGATGAGTGATGATGTAAACAATGGTTCTGTTGGCACACAACTGCATCAGCATACAATGTCATTACAAAAAGTGTTATGTAACTATAAAAATTACAACAAACGGCTCTCCTAGAAGATTGTTCGAACCCAGAACAAATTAATGGGCTTTCGAACTCACTCAGAGATATTCTGGAAAGTAAAATTGTTAAAAAGAAGATTTGCTAATCTGAAACAGAGATCAATTCGTGACTTTTAAATGACAGAGCTCAGAAAATAACTAATTGTAATTAATTTGTACTAAATGTGAACCAATGCAGATAAATTGTAATCAAGTATGTGTCCCAACTGTACCGTACTTTATTAATAATGTAGTATAACATTATTTTAATGCCTACCCCTATTAAGAGACCACCCCTCTAAAAGACCAGTTTTCCATGGAACCGTCACTGGTCTCTTAATAGCGGTTTCACTGTAGTAAATATATAGGGATTTCATTTGATCTATAAAAGGGAACAATATTGCGTGATTTATTGAAAGGACGATATTTGTGATTTTTTCAACGCTATGAAACACAAAAAACACGATTTAACTAGAAATACCAGTCAGAATGGAATGAAACGTTTTTCATCTCTACTTAGTATAAAACAAAATCCCCGATTCTTGGACGTTACGGGTAAATTCGAGAACCACTGGATGGATTTTGATGCGGTTTTCACCATTCTATGAAGGATATCTCGAGGATGATTTCTGTAAAAAATAATTTATTTATGATCAAAGGAAGCCGAGCAGTACCGGTAACGATTTCAGTGGAGAAGTCGAAAAAGAAACCTGGCATCCGAGAGCTTTGTAAGCTTACGCAGGGCAAACCGTTAAAAATATCTAAATACTATGAGTGTAAGAATTGTTCAGCATGAAAAGTTCTACAAAAAAGTCCGGGAGAGCATATCTCTATCTTCAATACATCGCCTACTATAATTGTTTTTACGTTTTCATTTCTTCCAACAATCTCCATTCAGTTACTGAGGCGACAGTTTATGAGCTAGCTAGAGGCGAGTCTATCTCCCCAGTTACAGCTTAGCTAGCGGACGAGCTTATTGCCCCAGATACAGCCAGCAGCAAACTGTCGAGTCGTGTTGAGTTAAAAACTTTAGAGAAGCGTGGTTGTGTTTGGATTTTCCCTGGAAGTGCAACTCGGATTTTCTTCATTTCGCCTGTGAACTTTTCGTTCCGCGAAATTCACAGTCAAGATTGGACGGAAGGGGGATTTGTGTTTCATGCACTTCGTCATTCTTAAATTACGTCTGACAAGAATTTGTTGCACATGCATCTCCATGATAATATAATTAATAGTCCAGTCAGTGATTTTAACCCATCATGCCGAGACGTACAACGGATATTGGTCGTTGTTCATTGTCATAAAAAAGCGATTATCACGTAATGCATTCATAACTGCTCCCGAGCGAAGCCAGGTCGGGTTGCTAGTGTAATAATGATGATAATAATAATGATGATAATAATAATAATTATAAAAATAATAATAATAATAATAATAATCACTTACCACGGCCAGGAGCGCACCTGCAAGCTTGGGGTTAGTAGACCGACACGTTAACCACTCACGCACCATGGCAAGCAATACCGAGGATGAACCACCATGAATGGTATACTGCAAATCGTATGTTTTCTTTTAAATATTTAATTTGTTTTTCAAAAATTCAACAGTTTTTTTTGCTTAATTTTCCAAGTGTATCTCAATTATTTATGAATATAATTTCAATAATGAGGTTCATCCTCACATGAAAAAATGTCATTTCATTCTGACTGGTATTTCTTGTTAAATCGTGTTTTTGTGATTCATAACGTTGAAAAAAAATCACAAATATTGTCCTTACAATAAATTACGCAATACTTAATATAATGTTCCCTTTTGGCGGCATCGGTGGCGTAGTCGGTAGCATGCTGAGCTTCTATACCCAAGGTGGCGGGTTCAAACCCGGCCGAAGTCGTCGGATTTATTAAGAGCGTCAAAAATCCCTCAGTATGCCTTCCTTCGGAGGGGAAGTAAAGCCGGCGGTCCCATGTCATAGATTTATGGCATGTTAAAGAACCTTCCACTAATTACACCGATGTGAAGCTAAATGATATAGGTTAAGAATGTAAACAACGCTCTTAGGTTCCTACGTTCGTTGCCAGGAGCCGACTGCGGTGGCGTCTAGTAGCTAAGTTCTGAACTAGAAGTCGCTGATGGTGGCGTTTGGCGGTAAGAGTAGGAACTATTTGAATTCTAAGTCTGCAGTCCTTACTTGAATTAAAAAAAAAACACAAAACAGATAACACACTCTAACACAGTCATCACAATTAACAACGGTTATCAGACAGATTCTACACACACCCAAAGTACACGGGGCTATATGACCGCGTTGTCGCAGCCCCTAAACTGAGGGACCAACCACCAACCAACTGTTCACTTTTATATATCAAATGAAATTCCTAAGTATTATATATATATATCAGTTTTCATAATTCTATGTTAGGCCTACATATTAGTGAAGTTATTATTTAATTCTTAACGTGTGCGAAAACTCCCGCTCGCAGTGTATGATTCCTCTTTTAATATAGTTGGATATTTTGAAGATTGTACATTCATGTTGGTATACATACTGTATTTTATTTAGTCCCAGGATAGTGGAATGGAGCTATTGTGTGTATGGTGAATAGGGTGAAACTTTTAAAACTGTCCTCCTCCACTCTGCACTCATTATATACTGCTTCAGGTACCTTGGATCTCGTCTGCAGAGTGATGGCAACTTCAATGATGAAGTAAGAGCCAGGGTAAACGCAACCTGGTTGCGGTGGAAGGAGGTCACGGGTGTGCTTTGCGACAATAAAATGCCACTTCGTCTCAAATCGAAGATATATCGGACAGTGGTACGGCCAGTTGCGCTGTATGGAGTTGAATGTCGACCGTCCGACAAAATTTCAGAACGTCGCCTGCACGCCATGGAAATGAGAATGCTCCGTTGGACAATGGGCATCTCCCTTATTGACCATGTCAGAAACGACACATCTACGTGTAAGGAATGTGTCCTGAATTTTGTGCCGTATATTTTTGTTACACCCTGTATAGAGTAATTGTTCACCTCTCCTTCGTACCCTTGCTAACATGCAATCAGGCTAGTTATCTGGTGTGCGCTCTATGCTGAGAGCACGGAGCAACGTATCAAAGCAGCATTTGTGACAGCAATGAAATATGTAGTTGCCTCAAAAGAAAAGAATAGGGCTTATTAAGTGCACATTAGCTCCTGTAGCCTGTTTGGCTCGCATTGGAACATAAAACAGCTCGTAAACACTGTCGTGACTATGTTCATTCTTCACGAAGTGAGAACCACAACATCGGATGAAGGAACAATACAAGAAAATCAGACAGGATCGGAACAGAAAAGTAGAAAATAAAATCTAAAATTACTCTGGAAGTTTTATGTTGCTTTTGTTCTTTGCAGGACATTGTCCATTCCGAATTCAATCCTGAGGAAAGTTTTATCTGGACATTTTACATATTTCGTGGAAGTCTAATTCACCAAAAGTGGCCTGAGACGTTGGAAAAGTAAACGATTGTACATACTACATGACAACGCGTATACACACGGGTCTACATAGGTATACTCGGCTGGGAAAGCAACCTCGTGAAACTACCCTTTTTAAGAAAACTTGGCATACATGTTGGTCTGATAAATTGCATAATACACACATCAAAAAAAGTTTTGCATCACCTCGGTTCCAAGAGTTCCGGAACCGTTAAATACAAAGGGAATAGAGATCAACACAAACAACATTTCAGCTCGTTTTATTGCTCATGAGACCCACACATTGCATGTTGTACCATCATACAGCTAGACTTTCAGCATTTGTGGTCCAGATTGCAGTACACACCACTACCTCTAATACCCAGTAGCACGTCCTCTTGCATTGATGCATGCCTGTATTCGCCGTGGCATACTATCCACAAGTTCATCAAGACACTGTTGGTCCAAATTGTCCCACTCCTCAACGACAATTCGGCGTAAATCTCTCAGAGTGGTTGGTGGGTCAAGACGTCCATAAACAGCCCTTTTCAACATATCCCAGGCATGTTCGATAGGGTTCATGTCTGGCGAACATGCTGGCCACTGTAGTCGAGCGATGCCGTTATCTTGAAGGAACGCATTCACAAGATGTGCACGATGAGGTCGAGAATTGTCGTCCATGAAGACAAATGCCTCTCCAATATTCTGCCGATATGGTTGCACTATGGGTCGGAGGATGTCATTCAGGTATCGTAAAGCCGTTTCGGAGCCTTCCATGACCACCAGTGGCGTACGTCGGCCCCACATAATGCCACCCCAAAACATCAGGGAACCACCACCTTGCTGCACTCGCTGGACAGTGTGTCTAAGACGTTCAGCCTGACCAGGGTGCCTCCAAACACGTCTCCGACGATTGTCTGGTTGAAGGCATATGCGACACTCATCGGTGAAGAGAACGTGATGCCAATTCCGTGGGGTCCATTCAGCATGTTGTTGGGCCCATCTGTACCGCGCTGCATGGTGTCGGGGTTGCAAAGCTGGACCTCGCCATGGACGTCGGGATTGAAGTTGCGCATCATGCAGCCTATTGCGCACAGTTTGAGTTGAAACACGACGTCCTGTGGATGAACGAAACGCATTATTCAACATGGTGGCATTGCTGTCAGGGTTCCTCCGAGCGGCAATCCGTAAGTAGCGGTCATCCACTACAGTAGTAGCCCTTGGGCGGCCTGAGCGAGGCCTGTCATCGACAGTTCCTGTATCTCTGTACCTCCTCCATGTCCGAACAACATCGCTTTGGTTCACTCTGAGACGCCTGGAAACTTCCCTTGTTGAGAGCCCTTCTTGACACAAAGTAACAATGCGGACGCGATCGAACTGCGGTATTGACCTTCTAGGCATGGTAGAACTACAGACAACATGAGCAGCGTACCTTCGTCCTGGTGGAATGACTGGAACTGATCGGCTGTCGTACCCCCTCCGTCTAATAGGCCCTGCTCATGCATGGTTGTTTACATCTTTGAGCAGTTTTAGTGACATCTATGAACAGTCAAAGGGACTGTATCTTTGATACAATATACACAGTCAACGTCTATATGCCGGAGATCTGGGAACCGAGGTGATGCAAAACTTTTTTTGATGTGTGTACATTATGCAACGAGCCTATAATGGCTATAATTAAGACAAGAGTATTTTTTATAAAACGAGCGTATGCGAGTTTTATAATTTCCATACGAGTGTCTTAATTACCATTATAGGCGAGTTGCATACGACTGTTTATGTTCGACGATAATTATAACTTTATTATATGTTTTAACATAAATATTCATAAATATCTGTTGAGAGTCAGCCACAAGAATTTTGTTATCGGAGAGCGAGCGCGAGACATCTCTCTGCCTTTCAAGATCTCTGAACGACCGACGCATGCGCTCTGTGTGCTTGCAATGCCATATTATGCACGCCATATGTTTACATCTGCCGTCCCTCAGTAATATTGTCACCGGAGTCGTTTGAAGGCTGTGTAGAAATTGGGTTGGTGATATTAAGGTACAGTGCTATTTCTTGTCTCATATTCGCCAGTCTATTTACGCGAACATATGGACGATGCGTATTCCATGTCGGTAATTTATTATAGTTCGATGTTGTGTTTTTGTCAGACATGTTGGATTTTGAGTGCATGCGCGAAGGTATCGTTACCTAATTGGTCAATGAACGAGCTCTGATTGGCTGGAGAAACTGTATCATAATGAAAAACGGTGTTATAATGACCATCATTATGATACAGTTTTCTGACACATAATTGTGAGGGTCGAACATAAACATAATTAATATCCGTGCTGACTGATAGTACTATCTTATTCAAAACCGCCTTGTCAAATACTAAAGAATGTGGTTTAATCACTGCTTATACGTACATGTTTCGGTCTTCAATGACAGCCTTCAGCGTGGATTGAATTACAACATTCCTAAAACTTAGTTTACAAAGATAAAAGAATAAATGGATATCCTTACAAAACACTGTTGGAAATTTAAAAAAAAGAAAGCTCACAAAAAGAATAAGAAAACATGAATAAATGAGAATAGAATGATTATAAATGTACCTTAAAGGACTGCTTGTTGATAAATATGGTTCGAGTATAGTGAATCGGACGTCACTGCTATACGATGTATCTTCCAGTTATATCACGATCGCTTCAGTGTGGTTTAATATTATCGGACGTAATATGGCTATAATAGTACATTATGCAACGAGCCTATAATGGCAATAATTAAGACACGAGTATGTTTATAGAACGAGCGTATGCGAGTTTTATAATTTCCATACGAGTGTCTTAATTACCATTATAGGTGAGTTGCATACGACTGTTTATGTTCGACGATAATTATTGTAACTATTTTATGTTCGAACATAAATATTCATAAATATCGGTCGAGATTTTGCCAGTTTTATGTACTGAACAGAGCGCATGAGACGCAGGGAATGCCTTGTATTTAACCATGGCCACCTCGATTACCCTACTATGACACTAGGCCAGGCAGTGAAATTTACATTAGAAGGCCGTGGAACTCAGCGCATCTAATTATCTAATTGGTCAAACAACTGTTTCTTGTGCTCTGATTGGTGGGAGAAACTGTTTCATAATGAAAAATAGTGTTATAATGAGCCTCATTATAGTACAGTTCTCTGACATATAATAGTCAGGGTCGAACATAAATCAACCTTAATGGATACGACAGTCTGTATCACATTGATGTGGTCTAACCTTTAAATTTTCAGATGAAACACACTTGTCAGTTATGATGTTGCCACGATGTTGGTCTGATGACGAGGAAAACTTCTATGATGATATTTCATCCTCTAATTGACTTGAGCCATCTCTAGAGACAAATTGCTCCAGTTTAAATACTTGCGTAAGATGACATACACACAGGGCTCGACACTTCCTTTAGGAAAATGCCTGGATATAGTACCTTATTGCAAGTCCAGAGGTGCCTACACCCAATCCCCAATTCTAATAAATACAATTACACACACTACTACAGTTATCACATAAACACAGGTTATCAGACAAGTTACACACACACCCAAGTACACGGGCATGAAGACCAAGATGTCCCACGTCTATATAAGGAATTAACAACGACAACGACAACGTTATGCGTCAGTATTTATAGAAGGATTTTACATTTTATATCCATTTTAGTTAATTAGTTGTTGTTTTAAGGGGCGGAATAGCGAGGTTATCTGCCCTTTAAAACCATTTTCACTGTCACCCAAATCACTTCTTGTTATTGATGATTAATTTAGCGGATTTGCTACATATGGACATGCAATTCTGTGTTAATGGATATGTGTGACCTGACTGATAAATTGTGTTATTGTGATGGCTACACGTGTGTGTAATTATGTAAATAAGGGTTAGGATTTGGGTAGAAGTTGGCCGTGTTCTTTTTTTACGAAGGGCGTCCTATATTGTTTTACACTTATTTTTTCTACCAAATTGAAGTACATTACACATCAGTTGTTACGTCCACCTTCCCAACATAATCTCCTTGTAGTTTTATGCACTTTTGCCATCGATGTGTCAGTCTCTCCAGACCTTCCTGAAACCACTCTTTCGTAGTGCTGCATACCCATGCCTTGACAGCTGTGTCCAGTTCTGCGAAATCCGCATAACGGCGACCATGCAATGGAAGCATAGAGGTAGTCCACAGCCAAAGAAATGTCGAACGGTGCCATCAATTGGCAAGTGAATGGCGGCAGTGTTCTGGGACACAAAGGGTATCATCCTCATTGACTGGCTGGAATTGGGGGCCACGATTAACAGTGCATGATATGTGGCAACCCTTAAGCGGTTACGTCGTGCTATTCAAAATAATTGGCGAGGAAAATGGGCTGAAGGTGTGCTTCTGCAACATGACAATGCCCGCCCCCACACTAGCCGAGAGACCACCGCTGCCATTGATCAAATGGGATTCACGGTGCTGCTACAGCCACCATACTCTCCCGACTTGGCACCAAGTGATTACAACCTGTTCAGGAACATGAAGGAACCTCTGGACACAGCTGTCAAGGCTTGGGTACGCAGCACTCCGAAATAATGGTTTCAGGAAGGTCTGGAGAGACTTGACACATCGATGGCAAAAGTGCATTAAGTTACAAGGAGATTACGTTGAGAAGGTGGACGTAACAACTGATGTGAAATGCACTTCATTTGGGTAGAAAAAAAAGTGTAAAGCAATATAGTATGCCCCTCGTAGATACCATCACACGATTTGCCAGATGTAGAAATGAGGAAATCACGGAAAATCACATATAGGATGTCTGAGGTGGGAGTAAAACCCACCTCTTCTCAGTTCTGCTTCATGAGGCTGAGTGTACACCGTTCCAGTCCTCAGACGAGGACTAAATTTCTTGGCAGAGTCTGGAATCTAACCAATGCCTCCGCTAGCCGCTATATCACGAGCTGGACTCACCCCCGAAATTATTTGGAGCAGATGGTCTAGACGTTTCGCACCATGTAACAGCAATGGGCACCGTCACCAGCACTGTTATAATCCTGTCATGGAGTGTGTTAACGATGATGATTGTTCCTTTATGTTCGACGATGTCGATATGTAAATATTATGTCAGAAAACTGTATCATAATGAGGGTCATTATAACACTAATTTTCATTATGAAACGGTTTCTCCCACCAATCAGAGCTCAAGAAACAGTTGTGTGACCAATTAGGTAAGGATAGCATCGCACCTGCGCTGACTTCCACGACCCCCTATTTTAATTTTCACCGCGTGACTAGTGTCATAGTGGGGTATTCCAGTAGGCCATGGTATTCTCTGCGTCTCATGCGCTCTGTTCAGTACATAAAACTGGCGAAATCTCGACAGATATTTATGAATATTTGTGTTCGAACATAAAATAGTTATAATTATCGTCGAACATAAACTGTCGTATGCAACTCGCCTATAATGGTAATTAAGGCACTCGTATGGGAATTATAAAAATAGCTTCGCTCGTTTACTCGTGTCTTAATTATTGCCATTATAGGATCGTTGCATAATCTACTATTAAGGGACGGAACAGAGAGGCCATCTGCCTCAAAGTGTGTCTCTATTTTTGGCTTCTGAGGTAGGTTTATGCATTTTTCTGCTGTAGACATCATTCACTATTCATGATGGAATTCAGTTTGTCGTTTTCTGAGAATGTTGAACAATTTCTGTTCTCAATTACCGCGAAGACCCAGTTGCAGCGGTGAATACTAATGGTCATATATGAGAAGAGGTAGACAGTGTTGCCAACTTGAACGTTATGTTTCATATTACCGGCAGGGGTACGTGTGAGGAGTGCAGAGCACTCGCTAGTAACTCTAGTTAATATCCACGCTTGCACTGTGCTTTCCAGATCAAACAGTCTTTTAGGCAGGACTGAACCTCCAAGGAGGTGTTGGTTATTGTTGTTTTAAGGGGCGGAACAGCGAGGTCATCTGCTCCTTCGAAGTGTTCTTAAACCGAAGTTTACTAGCGGTATGGTGGCCAGTTCCCTTCCACAACAACAGCACCATCCCCCAGAACTCGCCATCTATCCATGATAAGTACCGCCTTTTGTATGGTGATCGCGCACGTTTGAACGAGTGGGAACTAAGTGTGCTTGCTCTTGTTCCCATGGTAACTATACCTAACGTCAGGTGAAGTCCTGTGGAAAATGTCCCTCTGCGTTTCTCCTCTCTCTCTGCCCCTTCTAGATTGTCATCCCTCAACCTACTTTATACATTTAAAATCATGTGTTTGCACCTTTCACTCAAATTTTCTCCACTTATGTTACATTTCAAATAATTTATTGCTAATGCAAGCTTTACAGTGGTAGCTTCGGTGGCGTAGTTGGTAGCTTTCTGAGCTTCTATGCCGCCCAAGGTCGCGGGGTCAAACCCGGCCGAAGTCGTCGGATTTTTTAAGAGTATTAAAAATCTCTCAGTATGCCATCCTTCGGAGGAGAAGTTAAGCCGACGGTCCCATCTCATAGATGTATAGCATGAAAATGAACCTTTCACTAACTACACTTGTGTGAAGCCAAAATTTGTAGGTAAGAATTGATAAAGCTCTATTAGTTCCAACGTTCGCCGCCAGGTGCAGACTGTGATGCCATCTAGTAGCCAATTCCACAAGCTAGGTGTCGTGGACGGTAGCATTTGGTAGCAAAACTAGGAACTACTTGAAATTACAGTCTGCTGTCCTTACTTGAATTAAAAGAATAAACAGATAATACACATCCATCACAATTAACACCGGTTATCAGACAGATTCTACACACACCCAAAGTACACGGGGCTACATGACCGCGTTGTCGCAGCCCCTAAATTAAGGAATCAACTAACCAACCAAGCTTTACAGCTGCAGTTTGAACACGTTGTCTACTTGATGAAACCATGTTGAACTTTGTGCATTCGTAACAGTGTTGCCAACCTTAGAGTCTGATTCGCCATAAAATCAAATTACTCGGGTGCTCATTTGCTACTCAAACAAGGTTCATACACAACAAAATGTAATATAATAACAAAAGTGTACTGAATTACTCTGTCTGTCGTTCCAAATACCACTAAAAACTGTATTCACCCACATAATTCATCACATGAAAAGCAAAGTTGGTGAAGCTCCAAATTAAAAATGTATTCCTGGATTTTTACAAAGGAAATTCTGAAAAGCAATCCAGCTAACTTATGGAAACATAGCAACATGTGCTGAAAAAACGTCTACTCCATAAACGAGCAGAAAAAGGGAGAACTATTTCCTGTCGCGTTAGCCTCTTCACAGACCAGAACATCAAAGAGACCGCGTAGGTCTTGAGGCGACTACAAGTATAGGTGTCGAATTAAGTTGGCGCTAACTTGGATCTAATTAAGGAAGGGCCGGGAAAGGGATTTATGAAGGTAGTCGACCGTGGAACTGTTGTAAGGAACCGCCCCGCCATTTGCCTGATGGTGAACATGAGAAAACATGAAAACCATTTTCAGGATGGCCGAAGTGGGATTCGAACCCACGCTCTCCCGATGACAACGAGGCACGAGTTAGCACGTTAGAACTCTCGGCTACAGTGGCCGGTTTCGTCAAAATTATTAAAATATAAAATTTTATCTCCAGACTTAAAAAAACAAAACAAAACAAAAAAAAACAAAAAAAAAAAAAAACAAGACGCCCCATCCCCAAACGCTTCACGAATATATATTTATGTTTTTGAAACTTGATGTCAAACTTTGGTTGGTTGGTTCCTTAGTTTAGGGGCTGCGACAACGCGGTCATGTAGCCCCGTGTACTTTAGGTGTGTGTAGAATCTGTCTGATAACCGGTGTTAATTGTGATGACTGTATTAGTGTGTGTTATCTGTCTTTTGATTCAAGTAAGGACTGCAGACTTTGAATTTTTCAAATAGTTCCTACTTTTGCCGCCAAACGCCACCGTCAACGACTACTAGTTCAGAACGTAGCTACTAGACGCCACCGCAGTTGGCTCCTGGCAACGAACGTACGAACCTAAGAGCGTTGTTTACATGTTAACCTATAAAATTTTGCTTCACACAGGTGTAATTAGTGGAAGGTTCTTTAACATGCCATAAATCTATGACATGCCACCGCAGGCTTTACTTCCCTTCCGAAGGAAGGCATACTGAGGGATTTTTAACGGTCTTAAAAAATCCGGCGACTTCGGCTGGGTTTGTACTAGAGTGCAAAATTAGGACGAAGGAAGTCTCCCTCAAAACCTTTATTGCATCTTAAAGTGCTTTGGGCTGATATTGTTTAATCGTAGAGAGCGAGCTGTGGTTGGCTAGCTCGTTCAGTATACGACCTCTAACATGCCCTAATGTTCTATCGTTTAATTTGTAGCACTCGCAGTTCCAGCGTTTACCAAAGCTCTCTTCGATTCCCATTGGAATTCTAGACAGAAAACCTTGCTACTTTAATTCTAATTTATGAGTGCGCTGGTGAGAGAATTCGAATCACAGTGTTTTATAAGTAGAAAGATGTAACAATAAAATTATTACTATATGGTTAAATTTGTACGCCAATTTAATTCGTGTTGAGTATTGAGTTTTTACATTCCCTTGGGCTTGTATAATCTTAGCAAAACACTTTACGAGTTTAATCTCGAGCAATAGTTTACGACTTTGAGCTAAGAAGCAGAAACGCATGTGAAATGGAATTACGTCGTTCACTGGCTCGTATATTTTATCATGTTGCTGGCAGGAACTATGAGCAGGCAGGCTGTGGCACGCAAATTTAGGGCCCCAAAAACTGGGGGCTGTATAAAATACTAGATAATGCCAATACTGGACACTCCGCGCTGAAAAAACAAACTGCCCTCCAAGTCACAGAGATTAATAATATGATTGCTATTAAGGATCGAGATCAGAAACGTTTTTGTGTTGTCGCGATTAAACGTTTAAAACCGTCTCATAAAAGTTTATTAAATTAAATGTTTTTAAAACTCGGCAATTCTTCTAGGCTTGTGCCGTGTCTTGTGTGTGGTTTCGCCTAGTACACCAAGCTGGCTCATCAGCGGGATCTTGGTGTCCCCGCCCGGCCCCCAACAGGAGTAGCGAACTGCAATCTACCTCCCTTTTTTTGAAGCGCATCTGTGCGGCTCTTTACTGTGATAACTAAAAGCTCAAGCAGCCTTAACCACCCTATGAAGGCCTCTAAGATGGTATATTGGCTTTCACGGCCAGTGAATGTTCTTAACGTTGAAAACATTCTTAAATGACACCAAGAGCATCCAGACTGTAGCGGTCTAGTATAGCAAAAACGTAATGTTAAGCTATTTTGACAATTGTGCTATAAGTTGAAAAGCTATAAGACCCAGAAAAGTGTCAAAATGCGTGTTTTTAAAAAGGCCTAACATATTTCGAAATTTTGAAAATTACTTCCGACTTAAATGATATTTTGAAACTAAAATGAAACTTGTTTAAAATGAAATTAAAGTTTGATTTGTTTAATCCATTCTTTGATTCTTTATCTTCTATTTGTGGGAAGCAGATTTTAAAATTTTTCAAAATGAAAGTAGATATTTCGATTTTGATTCGTCACCAGCGCTCGTAGTGATAGAACTGTTGGTGTGATTTGACCATGTATTGGCCAACACTAGCGCTCGTAGTGATAGATTTAGTGAACTACCATACATACGACAATGGATGTGTCCTAACGCTTGGTGTCCATGACTTGTCAGTTTAGTGTGTGTCATCATGCCGCCAACACGTAAGAGAGTTTATTTAATACACAACATATTCATAAGTAGAATAATAACAATAAAATGCAGAAAGTAGTAAGTTATAGCGATGAACGTGGAACGAATCGGTAACAAGACGAAGACATTTTAATCATTGAAACAGACGATACTCGTATGGTGCCGTTCTAACAATACATGGACTCCAAGGGTTAGACCACATCCTTTGTCGTATGTAGTTCACTAACATCTATCACTATGAGCGCTAGTGTTGACCCATACATGGTCAAATCAGAATCGAAATATCTACTTCCGTTTTGACTGACAAATCATGAACACCAACAGTTAGTCCACATTCTTTGTCGTATGTAGTTCGCTAAATTGATGTTAAGTTCCTTCTTCTTCTTCTTCTTCGTTTCGGCCTGCTATGGATCACGTTACTTCTACTGTTTCCGTCTTTGAACTTTAATCTCTTCCCAGTAGTCCTTAATCCATTTTCTGTGCGCTGTGAAGTTTATTAATTCTTTTTGATGTGTAACATCTTTCCACTCGGTTGCTGGATATTTTTGTGGGAGTGATTTTGAAAAATGAGATGGAAGTGGATCGGACGGAAGTGTGTAAGACGCACTGCTAGTTGGATCGCATCCCTCCAGCTGGCAGTGGTACCATGTGGAATGTTTATCACATACGGATTACTTTGTAACAGCAGAGTATCAAGAAGGCAGTGCGAGAGTAGACATATCAAGTAGGCAGTGAAGAAAAAAAGAGTCTTGGAATTGTTATGTATTATGAGAGTGTGAAAAATCGCAAGATTTTTGGTGTGTTGATGAATGTCAAGGATACTAAAAACGGTAACAACTTCAAGGTAGGATAACATGTCAGATGTTACACATCATATGCGACTACTGTACGCCTCGTATCTTTTTTTAAAATCCTTAAATCTTAATTCCCAAGTCATGCTTTCAACATGAAGTTCCTAGCCTAGAACTGTGAATTTGTTTCTTGTTTTGGTGCAGACCATCACCTCCTAAAATATTGGATACTTTTAATTAGCATTATGTCCGCCACAAATAATGTATGTGTGATATGAATAAGAACATCTCAACTCATCACAAATTAAAAATATTTAGTGCTCACTGATACGATATATTTTAAATTAAAAACCTCTTGTAATGATCCCCTCTCCATTTACAGCGGTAACGGTATTTATAATAAATTATGAATAATTTTACGATAATAAAATGGATCAGCATCAATCTGACAGGCCGCAGTGCATTTCAAAACAGCGGGGTTCCATGTTACTAGGTAATCATATCACTGTCATGTGCACTGCACCATGTTCGTATCCATTGGTCACACACGTTGGATTATTTCCTACCGATGCGATGGTGTTGATCAACATTGGCATACCCCAATAGTCTGAGTTCAACAACATTTAAACCTAGCGGGCCTGTGTAAGAAATCTCACATGTATTCAGATAACAACATAATTATTTAAAGCACATAGGCAATAATATTTCACGTTTAAAAATCTTAGAAGAACAATGTGGACATGTTTTGAGTCACATTGACTCTTCTGCAGCACAAAAAGAAAATTAATAAACTTAAAAACAAACATCCAGAACCCACCAAAATGTTTCGCAACATATATTTGTAGAGTCAAGAAAGTAAGAAATTCCAATAACTAGGAAAATTAATTAAAGAAAATGGTTTAGACAAATTTGCAATAGAAGAACGGGTACACAAGATGGGAAGAGAATATGGTATTACTAAGAATGTTTATAACAAAAGGTGCCTATCTAAACATCTTAAAATCAGGCAATACACTACAGTGGTAAAACCAGAATGCCTCTATGCGAGAGAATGCCTAGTATTAAATTACAAATTAGACAAACTTGAAGTACCAGAAAGGAGAGTGAAGAGAAGAATCTTAGGCCCAGTGAAAACATACGAAGTATGGAAATTAAGATCTAATGATTAAATATAAGGTCCATAGAAAGCATAATGGAAATTATAAGAAAAAGGAGATTGATATTTTTGGACATAGTTAAAGAATGGATGATTCCATATTAACAGAAAGGATATTCGAGTATATTTGGGAGTAAAGGCCGACGGCTAGCTGGATTCAAGACGTAAATAAATATTTAGAAATACATAATGTTACGGCTGTGAGTTTGTGTCATCGCTCGCCGCATGAGTCACAACTGCCCCAGGGCTGGGCTGTGGCCTGCCCCCTGTATTGCGTGCGCCTTATGCAACAGGGCTACTAGGACAAAGGGATAGTCCAGAATATTCGTGACTGGACCAGCGATGGAAACCTCGAGAAGCCGTGAACCCTGGATGGATCTAGAAGCATTTATTGAGTCACCGGCCTGCTATATAAGTGCGACCTGTCAAGCAGTGGTTGTTGTGTTTTATGAGCTAGTGCGAGTGTTTATCCCGGGCGACAGAAGTGTGGTGACTTGCGAAATCCCTAGTGAAGCTGATTCTCTTGACAGCGAGGAAGTGATTGTGGTGCTTGTGAAACAGTGTATAGTACAGTGACAGACCTAGTGCAGCTATTTCCATCCAGCGTACGGGACCGGACTCATTAGCGAAGAGGATTAACTGTGGTCTGTTGACAAGTGAAAGGGAAAGTATTCTCGACGTGAGGAAACTGGAGTAAGGTAATAATTGCTGTTGAATAGTGTATTTTTCTGGCTGCAATAAAATTAATTATTTCTTTAAGCAGTAATTGGTGTTGTGCTTTATACCCACCGTAATCCAGTTAACAAAGGTGCCACTACGGGGTGGCACGTAACAACTGGTGTCAGAAGCGGGATTACGAACTCAAGCACAACACCTGACGGTCCTGGTTTCAAAACCCGAGCAGGTCATTTTCTCTAATTTTCCTGTGAGAGCATGCCCTTTACAAGACAAACAACTAAAATGGAGGAGAAATTGGCAGCATTGCTAGAAAAGTTAAATGGCATGGAAACCAAGATGGAGGACGGCCAGAAGAATTTAACCAAGGAGCTAACTGCCAAATTAGAAGACGGCCAGAAGAAGATGGAAGACTGTCAAAATAAGTTAGCGGAGGACCTGAAGAAGATGGAGGACGGCCAGAAGAAGTTAGCCGAGGACCTAACTGCCAAACTAGAAGACGGCCAGAAGAAGTTAGCCGAGGACCTAACTGCCAAACTAGAAGACGGCCAGAAGAAGATGGAAGACGGTCAAAATAAGCTAGCGGAGGACCTGAAGAGGATAGAGGACGGCCAGAAGAAGATGGAAGACGGTCAGAATAAGTTGACACAGGACCTGAAGAAATTAGAACTGGGTCTGCGTGAGGAAGTCATGGCAGTGGAAAAGAAGTTCGACGCCTTACAAGTGGAAGTTGCCGAGCTGCGCCAACGCCCGATGATGGGGGTGGAGGAGAAATTCAACGTGTTACAAAAGGAAGTTGCCGAGCTGTGCCAACGACCGCTGATGGGGGTGGAGGAGAAATTCAACGCCTTACAAGTGGAAGTTGCCGAGCTGTGCCAACGCCCGCTGATGGGGGTGGAGGAGAAATTCAACGCCTTACAAAAGGAAGTTGCCGAGCTGCGCCAACGCCCACTGACGGGGGTGGAGGAGAAATTCTACGCTCTACGAGAGGAAGTTGCCGAGCTGCGCCAACGCCCGCCCACCGTTACACCGGGAATATCAGGAACGGGACATAGCAGAGTGACGCCCCCAACCTTCGACGGA
This sequence comes from Meconema thalassinum, assembly GCA_946902985.2. Lineage (NCBI taxonomy): Eukaryota > Metazoa > Arthropoda > Insecta > Orthoptera > Tettigoniidae > Meconema > Meconema thalassinum. Next base: position 240,536,648 of record OX336394.1, on the reverse strand, counting down.
AAGGTCCCGTGGAGCACCTACTTACGTCAGTTCGAGGCGGCCTGTTCCATAAATAACTGGAACAACACAGAAAAGGCTACAGCTCTCATTGTAGCGCTGAGAGGTGACGCCCTTAACGTCCTTCAGGCCATCCCGACTGGATCCCAGGACTACGCTTCCCTGATCGCCCATATGGAGTCCCGATATGGAGATAGCCATCTTCAGCTGGCCTATCAGATGCAGCTCCGGACCCGGGTACAGAAGAACGCGGAAACCCTGCAGGAGTTCGAGATGGACATCGCACGCCTCGTAAGGCTCGCCTACCCAACAGCGCCGGCCGACTTTCTGGAGCAGATAGCGACGCAGACTTTCACCGACGGGCTACGGGACTCGGACACTCAACAGGCGCTGCGTCTCGCGCGCAATAAGACCCTGGCAGATGTGCTGAGCCACGCACTTGAGTTCGAGACGGCAAAACAGGCATCCAGAATGCACGCGCGGGTGCGTCAAGTGGACGTCGACGAACCAGTAAAAACCAACGAGACCAAGCCCCTGGCCGACGAATTAATGGAGGCGCTAAGCCGTTTCTTCGATAGTCGCGGCACCACCAGCAACGACGCAGCCGGAAGGCAACCGGAGAGGCGGCTCGGAAGAGGACTACCGACCTGCTGGACGTGCCGTAAGAGAGGCCACCTGAGCAAGGACTGCGGTGATCGCCGCCGCCAAGGGTTTCCGTCGGGACAGTCAGTCGTAGGGAAACCGCGCGGCCCAGGAAAGCAAGTATCAGCCAGCCTAGGCGGGCAAAGGTTGGTTTGTGACAGTCGTCAAGCCCCAGCAGTCCAAGTGCGTGTGACGAAGTTACGGAGGGACAATAGCAGCCTGATGGTCGACGGAGTCGTCAACGGAGTGAGCTGGCCCATGCTGATCGACACTGAGCGTCGAGGACCATCGTCAATCCCACCGTGATCCCGAAGTGGAGAGTGCAACCCACACAAAGGAACCTCCAGCTAATAACCGCGACCGGAGAGACCGCACCGGTACATGGCGAAGCATCACTGGAGCTCGTCATTGGTCGACGGGCGGTGAAGCATCCAGTGCTTGTGGCTGACGTACCAAACGAAGTGATCATAGGACTGGACTTCCTGGACCAGAACAACATCATCCTGTACTTGAGTACCAACACTCTGCACTTCGAAGGTGAGGAACTTGCTTTGCAACCAGCACACGAGGCCGTCACCACACGACGAGTAAGGCTGAGAGAGGACGTCAACATTCCTGCCAGGACGGGGGTCAGTGCCGCCGTGATTGTCGACGGAACTGCTGAGGGAGTGGTGGCTGTCATCGAGCCAAAATATGAGGACATCCAGACAAAAGGATACTAGTTGCCAAGACCCTCATCAACACGACGCCTCGGCCATACGTCCGCCTGTCCAACCTGAACGACTACGATATTACGGTTCACCGGGACACCAACCTAGGAGTCTGCGAGCCCGTTACCTGGATTGCCCGCATCAAAGAAACGACGGACGGACACCTGCAGACGGACAACCGAAGAAGACGCGCCCTGCCAGAAGAACTACAGAAGCTGTACCAAGGATCCCAGGACCATTTAGACGAAGAGCAATCACGCCAACTTCAGGACCTGCTACGCGAATTCCAGGATGTCTTCTCCGTGGGGAGCAAAGACTTCGGCAGGACAAGCTTGGTCCAGCACAGGATCGACGTTGGGGACAGCGCACCGATTAGGGCCCCATTCCGACGAGTCCCGCTCGCCAAGCAAGCCGAAGTCGACCGGATGGTAGAAGAGATGAAGGAGCAAGGGGTGATCGAGCCATCACATAGTCCTTGGAGTTCTCCGGTCGTGCTAGTGAAGAAGAAGGACGGTTCCACCAGGTTCTGCGTGGAGTACAGGCGGGTGAACGACGTCACGAAGAAGGACAGCTACCCTCTACCCCGGATCGACGACACCCTGGACACCATATCAGGGTCGAGGTGGTTCTCCACCTTGGATCTGAAGAGTGGCTACTGGCAGGTGGAGGTCCACCCTAAGGACCGCGAGAAAACGGCGTTCTCTGTGGGCAGCGGGCTCTGGCAGTTCACCGTCATGCCATTCGGTCTGTGCAACGCCCCTGCGACCTTCGAAAGGCTAATGGAGTCCATTCTGAGGGGACTACACTGGAAGACCTGCCTGGTCTACCTAGACGACGTCATCGTTCTGGGGAGAAGCTTCGAGGAGCACTACAGCAACCTGAAGGAGATCTTGTTGAAGCTACGGTCTGCCCAGCTGATGTTGAGCCCCAAGAAGTGTCAGCTCTTCCAGAAGCGGGTCCAGTACCTTGGGCATATCGTCTCCGAGGAAGGGGTGCGCACCGACCCAGAGAAGACCGCAGCTGTGACGGAGTGGCCAGTTCCGAAGGACAAGTCCCAACTACGAAGCTTCCTGGGACTCTGCACTTATTACCGTCGCTTCGTGAGGGGATTCGCCGACATCGCCAAACCTTTACATCGACTGACTGAGAAGGACCAACTCTTCACGTGGACAGCAGAATGCCACAGTGCCTTCGAACAACTCAAGCAGGCTCTGTGCACCGCGCCTATTCTGGCCTACCCCAGGCCTGGAACAAGGTTCATCGTCGATACCGATGCCAGCGACTTTGGCATAGGGGGAATCCTGTGGCAGGTAGTGGACGGCGAGGAGAGAGTAGTGGCCTACTTCAGCGAGGCCTTGTCAAAGCCAGAAAGGAACTACTGCGTCACCAGGAAGGAGCTGCTAGCCATCGTGAAGACCATTGAACACTTGCACAAGTACCTGTACGGGCAAGAATTTCTCATCAGGACCGACCATGCATCCCTGCGGTGGCTCCTGAACTTCAAGCAGCCCGAGGGTCAACTCGCGCGGTGGTTAGAGAGGCTTCAACAGTACAACTTTGAGATTCAGCACAGGAAAGGCCAACTGTATTCTAACGCCGACGCCCTGTCACGAAGACCGTGCCCCGAAGACTGCACCTTCTGTGCCCGAAGGGAGGAGAACACCGGGATACTGTGCCGACGGACTACTGTGGAACTTCAAGGGAACTGGAGCCGCGAATCTTTCACGCGGGCACAAGCAGAAGATGATGACCTGGGACTGATAGCCGAATGGAAGAGGGCCTGTGTCCCCAGACCCGGGTGGAACATTGTGAGTGACTGCAGCCCAAAGTTTAAGTCCTACTGGGCACAGTGGGACTCGCTGATTGTAAGGGATGGCCTCATCTGCCGTACCTGGGAGAGCACCGACGGGAAGACATCTCGGGAACAAGTCGTCGTTCCAAAGGCTGTGACGGAGGAAGTCCTGAAGGAAGTCCATGGAGGATCATCTGGAGGACACCTAGGGATAAAGAAGACCCTGGAGAAGCTGAGAGAGCGGTTCTACTGGATCGGATGCCGAACTGACGTAGAGAACCACTGCGCGAGGTGCCACGATTGCGCAGCCAGCAAGGGCCCAGGACGAAGACAACGGGGTCCACTGAAGACCTACAACGTGGGCGGCCCCATGGAGAGAGTGGCCATCGATGTTGCTGGGCCATTCCCGTTAACAGAGACAGGGAACCGCTACATATTGGTCGTCAGCGACTACTTTACCAAATGGCCGGAGGCGTAGGCCTATGCGCTCCCTAACCAAGAAGCCGCGACGATCGCTGAGACCCTGGTGAAGGAATTCGTCAGCCGGTACGGAGTACCCCTGGAGCTGCACTCCGACCAAGGGAGGAACTTCGAGTCGCAGGTGTTCCAGAACCTATGCCAGCTGCTGGGAATCCGGAAGACAAGGACAACGCCGCTACACCCTCAGTCCGACGGGATGGTGGAGCGATTCAATCGCACCATCGAGAACCATCTCCGAATAGTTGTCAGCGAGCACCAGAGGGATTGGGACAAGCATCTTACACTATTTCTCCTGGCCTACCGCGCCGCCGTGCATGAAGCCACCGGGTGCACACCAGCCCGGGCCATGTTTGGGAGGGAGCTCCGTCTACCTGTCGATCTTGCCTTCGGCCGACCTGGGAATGATCCGATCCCGGTAAGCCAGTATTGTCAAGAACTGGTCGACCAACTGGAGGACGTACACGCGTTCGCGAGGAGGAAACTGCGGATCGAGACCGACCGAATGAAGACCCGATACGACCAGCAGACGGATGCCGGCGGATTCCACGAGGACGACCTGGTCTGGCTCTTCAACCCATTACGGAAGAAAGGCCTGTCACCCAAACTGCAGAAGTCCTGGGAGGGCCCGTACCGAGTCGTGAAACGGATCAACGATGTCGTCTACAGGATCCAGCGGAGCCCGAGGGCGAAGATGAAGATCGTGCACCGAGATCGCCTGGCAGCCTACGGAGGGACACAGACGGACCAATGATTGATCGGGACGATCAGCCTTTTTAGGAAGGGGGTGGTGTTACGGCTGTGAGTTTGTGTCATCGCTCGCCGCATGAGTCACAACTGCCCCAGGGCTGGGCTGTGACCTGCCTCCTGTATTGCGTGCGCCTTATGCAACAGGGCTACTAGGACAAAGGGATAGTCCAGAATATTCGTGACTGGACCAGCGATGGAAACCTCGAGAAGCCGTGAACCCTGGATGGATCTAGAAGCATTTATTGAGTCACCGGCCTGCTATATAAGTGCGACCTGTCAAGCAGTGGTTGTTGTTGTGTTTTATGAGCTAGTACGAGTGTTTATCCCGGGCGACAGAAGTGTGGTGACTTGCGAAATCCCTAGTGAAGCTGATTCTCTTGACAGCGAGGAAGTGATTGTGGTGCTTGTGAAACAGTGTATAGTACAGTGACAGACCTAGTGCAGCTATTTCCATCCAGCGTACGGGACCGGACTCATTAGCGAAGAGGATTAACTGTGGTCTGTTGACAAGTGAAAGGGAAAGTATTCTCGACGTGAGGAAACTGGAGTAAGGTAATAATTGCTGTTGAGTAGTTTTTTTTTTCTGGCTGCAATAAAATTAATTATTTATTTAAGCAGTAATTGGTGTTGTGCTTTATACCCACCGTAATCCAGTTAACAAAGGTGCCACTAGGGGGTGGCACGTAACAATAATATAAGATCAGTGTGCACAGAGAGATTTTTCGAAAGAAGGTGTTAAGCATAGAAGGATTCCAGGTAGAGAGGAAAGGAAACCTGGGGCGATTTGGTCTGAGGATGGAAAAAAGCGGTATAGTCTAAGCATGAAGAAATAATTGGAAGAACGGAAGAGAAGACAACAAAGAGTGAAGAATTGAAACTGGCGCGTGATCCATTGCAGGCCTTATCAAGAAGGAAAAAAAACCTACCTCATTATCTATCCATGTAAATCCTCCTATAATAATACTAACAAAAAATTAAACTTATTTAACTACGTTTTATATGATGATAATTATAATCAAAATTAAATCTAAGAGATTATAACAACTGCAAGTAAAGCTAACAGAAATAATCATAATTTTCTTAATAACCTCGTCCAGATTGTAAAATGATCAATATGACACTCAAAATTATTTTTCAATAAGCCTTAAGAAAACTGGTTTGTTATGCAGCAGCAACAAAGACACCCATGTTTGATGCTGTCGTAAATGATAGTTGAATATGTGAAACAATTAAGAATATTCCCATTGTGCAATAAATGGAATTGAACGTGGATTTCTACAATTGAAAATCAGAAGATAGGTTATGTCGAAACTTAATAACCACAATTAACGTGTAAAAAAAAATTGAAGACTATGTGGAAAAATACTGTAGGGTACTTAGAACAGTACGTATATTTTTTTATGTATTTGCGGGTAAATTGACCTGTATGTATTTTTGTTCGGCTAAAAGAAAATAGTGGTAAAGACTTTTCGATCCGCCCTCGTACGAATAAGGCAATTATTCTAAGAAATGTTTCATTATCGTGATACATCAAGTAAGAAATATCAAGATCTTATCGTAGTATTTATACTATGTGCACAAACCACCCTTTCCCCAATAGGTGTATAATGAGAGACTTAGGCAAAAGTTTTTTATGTTTTAACTTTAATGAAAATTATGTCAAAGGTTTTAGAACACTATTTATAACTCTATTTATCGAAACTATTTAAGTTACAATACTTCCTGAAATAGAACATTGCAAGTGACAATGCAGTCTTCTTGTATCATTTGATTCTGGAAACAAAAACAAAAATATTAGAGAAAGGTTTTACTCTGGAGAAAGGAACATATATAAGGCCGTGTGGGAACACAGGCTCAGACAAAAACAACCGTACAATCCAACATATGACCTTGAGATTTATTAATGGCCATCGCATATCCTTTTTAACGAGAAACTGTTTCTATGTTAAATTGAATGGAATAGCGGGATCTAATGGGGGTTAGAGATATTCTGGGAGTAACAAAAAAAATTCCTGATAGAACTTTTGCTGTAACAGTGAAATTGATTAGGCCTTCCTTAGCATTGAGGTTTCTAATGAGCATACAGTTGTTTTTTTTAGCACTAATTTGTGTGATGGAAGGCCGGAGGGTATTAGCTGAGGAAATTAAACAAAAGTGGAAAATGGTCAAGGTTAGTATACATCTCATTATAATGTTGGCTACTGGAATTGTTCCTTTGACCACTACATTACACCTTGAGGATCTCCAGATTGAGAGCACTGCACCATTCATACAGAGCTATCATCCTAGACACGTTTCATGTAGTGAGGTGGTTTCCATCACAATAAAGAATGGTCATGTGATAGAAACGTCTTGTTCTTTTGCTGCACCGAATTTGTTTAGTGTTTGAGGAATAAACAATAATAATAATATATACAGTACTGAGAAGCCTCCTTGGCTTAGGCGGCAGCACGCCGGCTTCTCATCGCTGGGTCCGTGGTTCAAATCCCGGTCACTCCTTGTAAGATCTGTGCTGGACAAAACGGAGGCAGGCAGGTTTTTCTCCAGGTACTCCGGTTTTCCCTGTCAATTTCATTCCAGCAACACTCGCCACTATCATTTCATTTCATATGTCATTCATTTAAACATTGCCTCTGGGGAGTGTGACAGGCTTCGATAGCCGGCACAGATCATATCCTCGTCGCTAGATGGGGGCTTCATTCATTCCATCCCTGACCCGGTCGGTCGACTGTAAGCAGGCTGTGGATTTACATTTTTAGCCTACTTTTCATATTTTGCAAAAATGAGGAAAAAGTAGACTTATGAGATCGGGCAAATGTCTGTCCTGTCTGTCTGTCTGTCTGTCTGTCTGTCTGACTGTCTGTCTCTCTGTCCTGTCTGTCTGTCTGTCTGTCTGGCTGGCTGGCTGTGTGTGTGTCCCCCCCCCCTATCAACTCCTAAACGGCTGCAGCAATCGAAACAAAATTTGAAACGAGTAAATATCTATACCTGAATATCTCACAGCCATATTTGAAAATGATGTCAGTGCTACCAACTGCTGAAAAATCGCAATTGAAATTTGAGCTTCATGTTGGATATCTTGGAAGGTATGAATGGGAGCTATTTCAAAATTAGCACACGTATAGATAATAATATTGCAGTTTAATTTCCAGGAGGCCATACATGGCAGTGTTGCCAAAATGATTATAAGCCTGCTGATAGGTCCAAATTTTAAATGCATATAACTTCCACACTATCAATTGGATTTCAACCAAATTTCGTATGTGCTATGTGTACATTAACAGATAGTACTGAGCGTATTCTTAAGAGCCACCAGGGCTGCCATCTCTTAATAAATGCTCTCAATTTTTAGCCTACTTTCGATTTTTGCAAAAAATGAAAGTAGACTTATGAGATCAACACAGGGCGAAAAAAGTGTGTCTGTCTGTGTGTGTGTATGTGTGTGTGTGAGTCTGTGTGTGTGTGTCTGTGTGTGTGTGAGTGTGTGTACTCTGAATGTCTTTCCCCCCCCTATCAATTCGAACACGGTGAATGCGAATTGAACGAAATTTGGTACAAAGGTAGCACTAGCAAAGGACACCTCAGTGTCATGTTTTATATCGCCGCCATCTTGACGGAAACGTAATGGCGGCCACACAAATGTTCAAAGCTTAAATCAAATTACGACTAACCTAATCATCCGATCTCTACCAAATTTTGCAACAACATACCTTTATGGGGGGAGCATCCTTTGACCAAACTAATAAGTCATCAGCGTAATAGTTTGCGGATGGCGGCCATCTTTGTGTGAAAATCGATTCCCCCTATTAATTCGAACACGGTGCAACCGAATGGAACGAAATTTGGTACAGAGGTAGTACTAACAAAAGGCACCTCAGTGTCATGTTTTATATCGCCGCCATATTGACGGAAACGTAATGGCGGCCACACAAATGTTCAAAGCTTAAATCAAATTACGATTAACCTAATCATCCGATCTCTACCAAATTTTGCAACAACATATCTTTATGGGGGGAGCATCCTTTGACCAAATAACTAGGTCATTAGCCTAATAGTTTGCGGATGGCGGCCATCTTTGTGTGAAAATCAATTCCCCCTATTAATTCAAACACGGTGAAACCAAATGGAACGAAATTTGGTACAGAGGTAGCACTAGCAATGGGCACCTCAGTGTCATGTTTTATATCGCCGCCATCTTGACAGAAACGTAATGGCGGCCACACAAATGTTCAAAGCTTAAATCAAATTACGATTAGCCTAATCATCCGATCTCTAGCAAATTTAGCAACAACATACCTTTATGAAGGGAGCATCCTTTGACCAAACTAATAGGTCATCAGCCTAATATTTTGCGGATGGCGGCCATCTTTGTGTGAAAATCGATTCCCCTTATCAATTCGAACACAGTGAAACCGAATGGAACGAAATTTGGTACAGAGTTAGCACTAGCAAAGGGCACCTCAGTGTCATGTTTTATATCACCGCTATCTTGACGGAAACGTAATCGCGGCCACCCAAATGTTAAAAGCTAAAATGTAATTACGACCAACCTAATAATCTAGTCTCTACCAAATTTTGCAACACCATATCTTTATGTGGGAAACATATTCAGACCAAACTGCAAGAACATCAGCCCAATAGTTTGCAGATGGTGGCCAAGTATGTGTGCAAATCGATTCCCCCTATCAATTCAAACACGGTGAAACCGAATTGAACGAAATTTGGTACAGAGGTAGCACTAGCAAAGGGCACCTCATATTCATGTTTAATATCCCTATAGCACGTTGTATTTCAACAAGCTACTACAACCAGCATTCAATCATACTCCTTGAAAAGGACAAAGAGTTATAACAATACCCATGACTTTAGGAGAAAGTAGGCTATATGTTCTTTACTGAACATCTTGTTTAAAATCCAAATACCCATATATCAGAAAGTATGCAAGCCAACAGCTTTAAACTATGCTCACGTATAGTACCTGACATTCTATATTAATTTGGAGTAACTTATATACGCCAGTGATACCAACATGATTCTAAGCCTGCTGAGAAGTCCAACTTTAAATACATGTAACTTCTATACTATCATTTGGATTTCAACCAAATTTCGTGTGTGCTATGTGTACGGTAACAGATATGACTGTGCCGATTCTTAAGAATAACCAGGGCTGCCAATTGTTAATAAATACTGTCTTATTTTTGTTACCCTAATATCAATATATCAGAAAGTATGCAAGCCAATAGCTCTAAACTTTGCACACGTATAGTACCTGGCATTCTAGATTAATTTGGAGAAACTAACATACGCCTACACCAGTGCCGCCAACATTATTCAAAGCCTGCTGATAGGTCCCATTTTAAAATGCATGTAACTTCTATACTAACTAATGGATTTCATTCAAAATTGACACAACAATAGATAATATTATTTCAGATTATATCTGACCAATACATGTATGTCATTATTGCCTACATGATTTTACACGCGCTGTTAGATCCAATGTTTAACTGCATGTAACGTCCATGCTATCCATTGGACTTCAACCGAATTTTGTATTCTCTACCTTAAGAGATGGCACCAAGAATATATTCAGTTACCAGGGCTGCCAACTGTAGTTCTCTATTAGGCTACATTATGCCAGGTATACAGTATTTCGAACTAATTAGAAATTTCGATATTACCGACTTAATTTCGTCATTATTCTAGATAGATCCATTTAGATTAACCATCGGCATGAATCTTATATTTTAAGAAAAGTATGCTCTTTAGTTCGTCTCGGAACTTCTTGTTCATTTTCATATACAGTACTAGCGGACCCATGCAAGAACTCGCACGTGTAAAAAAAAAACCACCCGTCGGGCTTTATTGGCATGCGGGTTGGACGCGACACAGTTCCGGCAGGGGCTATCGTCTTGTTTATTTGTTTAAACCCACTGTTTTTAACAAATTGTCGATATTTATGTAATGAGAGTGCAATTCGTGACTGTTACAAGTAATTCTTTATATTTTGAATACTCATTTGTTGCGATCGGTTACTCGCCAGGCTTCACTGTTATGCGGGTTCTACACGACATAGTTGTCGTAGGGGTTTGTTTATTTGTTCAAACGCACTTTATAAACAAACACATATATTTCCGTTGACATTTCAAGAAATAAAATATTTTTCCTGCATTATTGAGGCCATTTGAAAGATTTTGGCACAAACCGCACCTTCTAACTCCCCCTGGTTTAAGAGCTGGGCTTTGTGAAACATATACCTGAAGGTTTTCTAATACTGTATGAATCTTTATATTTTAACTCTTCACAGAATTTCTACCTTAATCATTAGGTTGTCTCATGGAACTCACCGCATTATCGGAGATAACGCTTGTTCGGTCCAATGCACCACCATACTTAACATAATAATAATAATAATAATAATAATAATAATAATTTCGTATGGCCTCGGGTGCCGGCTTTATTTGACATCCAGAGGGTAGCTTGTATGTCAAATTTCGTTGTTCCTTGAAGCACTATGTACAGTAAGTCAAGGAGGTTAGATATCTAAGCTCCTTGAACACTATAGCGCTTTCTAATAGAGAAATGAGGAACTTTGTGTTGACGGAAACTCCCGAGATTAATTTTGCCATTATGAAGACGGCATACTGAATTCAAATGGGTTCTTTGACATGCCAACATCGTATGACATGCGTGTCGTAATTTTTGCCGCCTTTCAAAAATCACTTACCACGGCCAGGGGCGAACCTGCAAGCTTGGGGTTAGTAGACAGACACGTTAACCACTCACCCACCGTGGCAAGCTACCATACTTTACAACACCTATCCGATAAAACTTTTGGGGTTCAAGTCATCGGAGTTTCCTTTTACGAAATGTTGCTTATGCTATGATGTGACATTTCACTTATTCCAGAGTAACATTACAACGGGGTGTTCAATCCACAGCAGACATGTATATTTACAACGCCAGACCTTTGTTTTATTGTAACATTTGATCTTGTGCACGTGTTCACATAAAAAACAACCAAAAAAACATACATGGTCGTAATTTTTATGAGGACTGGCAAGAGAAATAAACAAGTGTACATTATAATTTATGACGGACATGACTCGGCCTCCTACTGAGGGTATCATAGCGTAGAGACGAATGATTGATTGATACTACTACTACTAGCGTCATGCAGCAGTAAGTTGTACGGCAGTTAATAACCAATATTAGGTTAACGATTTATCCACCCATGCCCAATCTAACAAATATTACGTTTATGGACTTATAACACTGTTTATTTCAGGGAAATATTTTCGGGTGGAATATTTTTGAATTTTGAAAATGAACGGAAGACGTACTTATGTGTGCAGGTTATTAGACTCAACGCCAGTTTTCCGACATTTCATTTTTATTTTTTATGAATGAATGCAATAAAAATGATTTCATGGTGCTGAAATTATTTGAAATGTTTAATCAAAGGTCTTAATTAAATTTTCTTTTAAGAAACCGACTAAAATACTTTTTTAGAATTTCCACTAAAATATGTACCTTGGTAATGCACAATGTCACATGATTTGTTTTCATTACTTTATTCTAGTTTTTGAATGAATGTAGAGCAAAGGAATTTGCAGTATTTTATTACTGATGCTCCAATCTTGAGCTACCGTAATCAAAGATTCCTGGTCAATGGATTGAAATCACCTGATTTAGATGGGACATTACAAAATAAAAAAATAATAAAAAAGAGTTAACGGACCCAGCTCAGGTATCCCTTAGAATCTTCAATTTTGAAAATTTCCAGACGCAATATCTGATGGGAAAATGTTGCAAGTCCTTAGGAGAGAATACATTACCAATTAGGGTAATAAAAATAAAATAAAATAAAATACAATGATTTTGAGTAATATGTGTAACTGATTTATATAATTTCATCATAATCGATTTTGGCCAACTAAGGACCACGTAAATAACTCATATTTCAGTTTTCTTCGGCGCCAGTATTCTTTCATTCTCTTGCTCACAACTTCTTTCTTTTCAGCTGTCCAATGTTGTTTCTTCTTCGTCGCTGTTTCTGGCTCTAGGAACCCCTCAAATATATGTATCTTATTTCTGAAAGTGGTTCTGTTGCTGATGTCCTGATTATTTATTTAATTGGGAATATTAATATTAGTATCCATACAGTATTGACATATTAACTAAATTGAAATCAATTATATTATTTCTATTAATTGGGCGGAAATAATATAATTGATTTCAACTCATTTTTTATTTAAGTCAAATAATTTGCAAACCTCTGTGAATGTCAAAAGAATGGTAACAATGTTATTGGTTTTACGTCCCTTTTTAACTACTGCGGCCTTTAGAGACGCTATAATGTCAAAATGATGATGATGATAATTATTGTTTTAAGGGGCCTAACATCTAGGTTATCGGCCCCGATGTCAAAATAATACCGTGTTAAAGTTTATGCTTAGTCTTTTATGGCGTCTGTATTTCATCAGATAAAATCACGTTTCGACGTCTTCTGTGACGGGCATTTTTAAGGTTAACTACACAAGTTAAAGATGGCAGTTTGCTTTAAATAGCAGAAATATTACCCTCTTCTTGAACAAAGCTGGGTTGACAAAGGCGGAGCTGTGCGTGTTAAATGGCTCACCACTATCACGATTGGGAGATGCAGCATATCCGGTGATCGAAGGTTTGAATCTTAGCTCTAACAGCATTTATCTAAATATTTAGTTGAAATTATTAAACCAGCAGGATTAAATTAGCAAGCTGACAGAGAAAGAACAACAAAACTACAAAGAGAATACAAAATTACTTGGAACAGATTCAACAAAAGAACTAAATCAACAAAGGGAAAATGAAAACATTATAACACAGTAGTTAAAACAGAAGCTCTACGGTATATGTAGGCTGAAACTATTATAATTGGTGGCAAATGTCGAATAAAAATGATCGAAAAACAAAGGAAAATCCTCAGGAAAATCTTAGGAACAAAGTGTGAAAATGGAATTTAGATGAAAAGAAATCAAGTTACAGAAATAATCAGATACCATAAGGAAACGGCCGTTACAGTTTTACGGACACCTATAGGCTATAGGAGAAATCAGTGAAGATTTAAATAAAATTGGCTGTCATGAAGAAACCATTCAAGACAGAACAAAATTCAGAACTTTATTTCACAAACACACATTTTCTGAGAAGCCCACCAGACAGAATACAGGATGGACAGAACAGTGTAAAAGGGAACACTGAGAAAGGATGAAGAGATATTGGGGAGGGAAGAAGAAAAAGTGCTTCTAATTTCAAACACGCTCCTTAGTTCAGCACAACGAATAATAATAATAATAATAATAATAATAATAATAATGACAATAATAATAATAAAACAAACAAAAACAACAATCAGTTATGCCCTAGGCCGGTGAATGGCTGATCGTTAAGTTCCGGAGTCTAATACGCTTGACCTGAGCTACGCTTACCGGCAATATAGAGAGCTCAAGTAAGGTCTCACTGATATTTGAAAGTCCCTCTTAATTCCGAAATATTCTCATTCAGAGATATCCATACGAGGAAAAACAAATTTTCAAAATTTTTTTTAAAGAATATTAACTTATACTCGAGTACACAGAGACCATCTTGGGTGGTGGCAACTCACGTAGCTGTGTGAATTACCTGTCACAGTGTGCGTGAGGAAAACAAGTACCTGCCACACCTTAGTAATAAACATCAAAGCACGCGAGGTGCGACTTGTTGAATTAATCACGAGGAGCCCTTTTATAACACTTGCACCTTGATAAATGAAATTATCTGTGCATTCCATGGAGCTTTTTCAGTAAAGGAATGCCTTATATCTTCTGAAAACTTCTTGGAACTTCGTACTACAGACAGCTTAATTAGAAGAACCTTGCCATATTTAAACACTTTATATCTTAAAAAGATGCCGGCTCCGTGGTGTTGGGGTAGCGCACCTGCCTCTCACCCGGAGGCCCCGGGTTCGATTTCCGGCTCCGTCAGGGATTTTAGAAACTGACGTGAGGGCTTGAACGGGGTGCACTCAGCCTCGTGAGGACAATTTAGTAGCGCCCTGATCACGAAAACCAAGATTAACGGCTGAGGGGACCCGATGCGCTGATCTCGCGTCACCCCAATATCTGCAGGCCAAATGGCTGGGCAGCGGTCGCTTGGTAGACCAAGGCCCTCCATGGGCTGTAGTGCCAGGGGTTATTATAACTTGAAATGGAACTTAGCGAACGTGAACTCCCAGACATCGTTGAAACCTTTCATACAGTACATGTTCGCCAGATCGCAAGCAAAATACATGTGTTGGTATTTCGTCCCCAAATTCACTGGACGATCTCTGCAGTGGGTGAAATTCTTCGAGATTACCACACCTTAGAAGGTAGGGCTTACTGATTTCTCATATAATCTCCCATTAATTGCATCGCTGTGAGTGCTTTCCCAGTGTATTTCATTGTGGATAGCCGGTGGAGGGAATCAGTGTGATTGACTGGAGATGATGAAATACTGCGAATTACAGTATTCTGCAAGAAAGGAGTTAGTGTAGCGACAAAACTTACCCTACGTCACTCAGTATTTAGACCGACCTTGCTGTATGGAAGTGAGAGCTGGGTAGATTCAGGATATGTGTTACATAAGCTAGATGTAACTGCTATGGGTAGCACGAATTATTGCTGGGACAATTACATGGGAGCAATGGCAGGAAGAAAAAGCGAAAAGGAAGCTTGTAGTTTAACGTGACCGTTAATCTTGAGATCATGAGCCACGGGACCTCCTTTTTACGGGGAATCCGAACCACAGGACGTGGCATTTCACTTCGAAAATCTCACATGCTTTGACCGGGAATCGGACCCGGACCGCCTTGGTGAGGGGCATACAGCTAGACCGCTGAGCCACCACGCCCCCATGGCAGGAAGATAAATACTCGCAATGAAGAGAGAAAGGCTAGGTTAGAAATGGTATTTCACTTTGGAAATCTCACATGTATTGACCGGGAATCGAACCTGGTCGCCCTTGGTAGGAAACAAGCAGCCTAACTACTACACTTCCACGCACTCTTCTTAGAAATTACAGCGTTATATGAAGGTGTTCTTACGAACCAACTCTGACTATGAAGAGAATGAAGGAGGAGACATTACCTGTAGAGGGTAAGAGGAGCAGAAATAGACATACAGTAGGTTCGCTCCTGGCCGTGGTAAGTGATTTTTGAAAGGCGGCAAAAATTACGACACCATGTTATACGATGTTGGCATGTCAAAGAACCCATTTGAATTCAGTAGGCCATGTTCATAATGGCAAAATTAATCTCGGGAGTTTCCGCCAACACAAAGTTCCTCATTTCTCTACTAGAAAGCGCTATAGCGAGGAGCTTATATATCTAACCTCCTTGACTTTCATAGTGCTTCAAGGAACAACAAAATTTGACATACAAGCTACCCTTTGGGTGTCAAATAACAAAGTTTGTTCGCAAACCGAGGCTTGCAGTTTATACTGGACACTGAAAGACAAAACAGTCTCAAATGCGAATGTATGTACCGTATATAATGTCTCAAACAATGTCATGCTTACCCTTAATTTACGACATTAAAATGAAGAGACCATAATAATATATAATATCGTATGGCCTCTGGTGCTGGGTGCAAGCTTTGTTATTTGACACCCAGAGGGTAGCTTGCATGTCTAATATCGTTATTCCTTGAAGCACTATGAAAGTCAAGGAGGTTAGATATCTAAGCTCCTTGAACACTATAGCGCTTTCTAGTAGAGAAATGAGGAACGTTGTGTTGGCGGAAACACCCGAGATTAATTTTGCCATTATGAACACTGTCTACTGATTTCTAATGAGTTCTTTGACATGCCTACATCGTATGACATGCGTGTCGTGATTTCTGCCGCTTAAAAAAAAATCACTTACCACGGCCAGGAGCGAACCTGCAAGCTTGGGGGTTAGTAGACCAACACGTTAACCACTCACCCACCGTGGTAAGCAAGGGACCATTAATAGGCTACATCAAAAAGTATTCCCAAGAATAGGTAAGATTTTTCTTCCTTTCAAAATTATGCGTAGGAAATTCACAGTTTGAGTTTTGTGGAGTGACAATCGGATTAGCTTAGCTTAGATTAGCTACTGACATTTTTCCTAAGGGTCATGTTTCGACCCATCTCCCTTCATTTGGTCTTTGAATTCCCACACCACTGAAATTTCCCTTCTGGAAAGAATACTCCGACGTGCTCAGCATATCTAAACACTGACCGGAGTTTCACCCAAAATTTGGTTGCCAAACACGCCAGTGCCAAGTCGTAAAACCTATATGGTTGCAGCAAAGGAATTTGGTCACAAACAGATTTAGAACCAAGAGATAGGCTTGGCCAGGGATAAAATGCAGTGATTTGTACATTATGGATGTGGAATTTGAAACAAAATAAAGGTTTTCTGACGAACTGCATTAATGTGTCCAAATATCATGAAGATAATTCTACTTATGAAGCAAGTCATTTACAAGGGAATTCAGGTAGCGCCTACTCCCAGATTAGATTGTAATCGCCAGAGGATACTCTAGGAAGATCACTCTATATGATAGTGTAAAAAAAGGATCGGCTAAAATAAAAATTAAGCCTCTGTTTAAAGCGATTGTAATGATGCAGAGAGGAAGTCAGCGCGTGGAAGTGGAAGGCAGCCGTTCGCATGCTACCTTGTCGAAGCAACCACCAGCATTCCACTGACTCCCTGTTCCACGTCTTTTCAACAACCTGTCTTGTTATGATGGTTGTATTAGTTTGTGGGAATCGAACCCTCTTCTTCTCAGTTTTGCCTTACAAGGCTCAGTGTACCCCGTTCCAACATTCAGAGCACAATTAAATTGTTTAGCAGAGCCGGGAATCGAACCTGGACCTCAGAGGTGACAGCACAGAATGGTCGCGATGGTCTATAAAACTTGAACTAAGACCTTACCTTCCTATAGCAACTTATAGATGACGCTACTAACCTAGTATGCATAATGATGAACGGACAATACGTAACTAAGAGCTTGCGCTCTTATAATAATGTATCGATGACGTTACTTAGTATTCATAGATGACGAACACATGTTACCATGGTTACAATGATGTCGGGAAATTGTTGTCGCTAGTTCCAGATATGATTATGATGATAATTGCTGTTTTAGGGGACCTAACATCGAGGTTATCGGCCCATAACGGTTTGGGTGGCAGTGAAAATGAAAGATAATGGCATGAAACGTAAAACCAAAACTAAATTACTAACTAAAAGAAGAAATGAATAAATCTATGTCTACGCCTTATTAATCCCGTTTCCAACGGCGTCGGGGATGAGATGCGATGAAATTCCACGTGGCTGATGGTTTCTACGGCCGAATGCCCTTCCAGACGCCAACATCACAAGAGGAATTAATGAGAGATGAAATGAAAAAGATGAATGAAAGTTCAATTTCTACTAGTTCCAATTTTGGCTACCAGATGGCACTGTCACCCAGCGGCAAACGATGGAACTTGATGGAGCGTTTCTCACCAAATAATCGACGAATTTAGCTACACACTACCAATGGTGGTAGGTTCTTTTTCATGCCATGAATGTATGATATGGGCCCACCGGGTTTACTTCCCCTCCGAAGGAAGGCATACTGAAGGATTTTATCGCTCATGAAAATCCGACGACTTCGGCCGGGTTCGAACTTGCGACCTTGGGCATAGCACTTCAGCATGCTATCGACTACTCCAGCGAAGCCGCAAGAAATTAATAAATAAAAAGGAGAAAGAAAAATAATTAACAGGAGGAAGAGAAATGCCCTCAATCCACGAGAAATTTGGATTGTGGGACTTGTGGGACTTGGAAGAAAGGAGAGCCATAAAAGGCAGATGGGAAAGAGAAAGAGAAGAGGGCCTGCCCCAAAGTCAATGGAAAAAGGAAAATTAAAACGTCCCAGATCAGGAATCCATCGGGGTCGCCAACTCCCAAACCATGAGCCCTTGAGTGTGTAGCACTATTCTGGGTGCACGATAAGTAGTGGGGCTACACACACCCTGCCTCCTTGAGGGCTTTAAGCAGAAGGCACGAGATACCAAGAAGTGAAAAAGAAGAGATTTGACCCCTCGAAGAATGAGGGAACAGGGCTAATTAAGGCGGGAAAATGAAAGCCGTCTTAGGGTTCAGATACTCGAATACCGTCGGGGTCGGAAGAGAACAAGATTTGACCAAGGAATGCCGACAGGATGGATAATAGTGTGCCCAATCGGTCACGGCAGATTGGCATCGAACTCAGGTCCTATCTGAGAAGACCAGGCACATGATTCTAACTAGAATCGAACCATTGATCTCTGAGGGGGAACAGTTTTAGGGAACCCGAAGAGCAATGTGTTAAATAATGACATATAATAATGTAGCATGATTTCACGGCCTGTATGTGAATATCATAGCAGTTTAAGGTAAAGAATTGTAAGCAAATGCAAGCAAATATACGTTTTCGAAGCATACAAGAACGAGAGGAGGCCAGTTTGACGTTTTACTAATGGCAGTTGAAAAATGGGTGGAGATCGTAGGCGCCGAGCGGACTACTTTCGTCTGGACCGAGTAGACAGCTCAAAATTAATGACTCGGGTATTCACCGCTTGACAACGATGGAACCTAGGGTAGGGATGACTGCCCACGGAAATTAATTAATCACCGCCAAGTGGAGCATTGAAATGGAGTGAAATGTACACCCAGGTGAATATATTCAAGGAGAGATAATTTAGGAATGATTTTACACCTAAATTAAAGCCTATATCTCTAAATGAGCGCGTTACCACCGAGCCTACGCTCGAGAGGAGTGATTTGGTGACTAGCCAGGGGGGAATCACCATGGTGGCGTCCTGACGCGTTGGAATAAGGCAATTAATTGTAATTAATTGGCCGAAGCGATCGCCGGCACGCGAATGTTTATGAAACCTCCACACCTAAATGAACAAGGTGTATATGTCATTTCGGCTGAAAAGGTATTATTTCAAGGAAGGAGTCGCACCCACATGTCCGGTGGACTAGTTTTTACGAGAAGCCTTTATAAGGGAGAGCAGTGCAGACCAAGCCAGTCGTCTTGAGTTGTCTTCACTTGTCTTCAGTCTGTTCTCAAGTTCTTCTCCAGTATACACGTAACTAATACGCTGCCAGTAAGCGCGCGAAGTGTTACAGTATCGACGCTCAGCAATTAAAGAACAATAGAAGCACATCATACAGCTTCATAAGTATAATCATGAAGTGCGTCGAAGTAAAAATTAATACAGATATTTATCCATTATCTGACGCAAATATAAGTTCGCTACAGCGAAAGAGTAAATAATAATGTTTTTGGACATTACATATACCAGGAGATATCGTCAGAGTGGTATATGACATTATCATCAGGATCACTAAAATTATGGGAGCCTTGGGAGGCATCGCCAATTAATCTGGACAGTGAACTGAACGATATGGAAGGTGACGAGGATCGAACGCCCGTAAACGCAGTTAGACTTTCACGGAGACAGCGGTTGGCGTAATTGCATCGCATCTCTGAGGTCAGGCGTAGGAGGAGTCCGATTAAGGATCAACCTGTGAATTAGTGAGAAAGTGTACACAAATTGTGTTATAGTGATTTATAAAGTGTTCATGTGTATAGTGATTAATATGTATTGTGTAAAAGTGAATGAAGCCACTGGTAAGAGTATGTTTATCATGTGGGAAATATGTGAAATCAAGTGTCGTGTCAGATATAGCATGATGGCTTAAATCAAGCGTCATGGTAGGTCCGGAGTTGGAATGCTGGCACCATCCAGCGAAAATAAAAAGTGAGTACCAATTTACAATGTTATTCTAACTAAATAGTTCACCATACAACGATGCATCACTTTGAGACTATGATGTCACAGTCACTTATTGAACGAGTTTTCACCACTCGTATTGAATAGAATATGGCTTGGAAGGTGATTTGTTTAGGGCCATTCAGGCCGAAAATAGTGATGAATGTAACGATAACGTTTAATGATAATAATAATAATAATCTGGGGTCGGCAACAGTAAAGTAATAGGCATTTTTGGCCTAAATAATGTTCAAAGTGTGTCATGTCTAATATAAAGATACTGTATTTTGGTAAACAGTAAGAAAGTAATGTGGAATATAGCGAGATACGAGAGTTTTTCAGTGTCAATGAAGTGTTGAATGAATATTTGAGATGGTCAATTCCTAGGATTGTATTTGAGGACCATTAAAGTAATGTAAGCCAGTAAATTTATACATTGTTATTAGGAGCTATTTAAAGCTTTGGCTTAAGTGTTATTACAGAGAGAACGCGGGTGCCTTAATAATTGAGTCATCTATGTGAAGTATTGTTTGAGCCGCATGTAAGCGTGCAGAAATAACGTAGAATCCAGTGATTTACGTAAATATATTGCGGGGTCCAAACTAATATAGCTTGCGCGTTAGGTGAGAAGTTGGCTAATCTACGAGTTAGTATCGCCGTTGTGCATACTTTATTATTCGCAGCGAATTGGACAGAGCCTGTCTGTATCCATCGCTTGCATGAATTATGGCCACGAGTGAGGTCCGTCGAGACTCCATGAGCATGTGTAAAAATGATCTACCCTGGGAGGTAAGAATCATATTCGTCGCTTAGGAAACGCAGATTTCCTTATTATGTTTATTGAGACAGCTGCCGGTGGGAATCTTGTATTCTCATTTTGATGCGCGTCCAAAAGCCACCAGTAGTCACCATAGAACGGCAAGACTATCACAGGATCCATCCCCAGCCATGAATGTTAATAAGGAGCCAGTTGTGCCCGATACACTTTAAAGATAGGTGTAATATAATTAGAATGACTCAATTACTTAGGAACCACACCTAGCGTAAGTCTACTGTACTGCGGTTGTAAACAAACTTGACCTTGCCAGCAGATGAGGGAAGTGGGTTGGCCCACTGAGACGAGCGGCCATCTTGTGCAGCTTGCTGGAACTAATTTTATTGCCCGCTGGGGGAAGGGGACGTCGGTCCGCCAGTCCTTTAAATTATGGTCATAGTGGGAGACTGAAGAATCTCGATATTTCGATATGCAATTAAGATATGAGTGTTATGATGATGCCAAGTGAATTAAAAGATGTGTTGCAACACACATACATTGTTGGATCAAAGAAATCGGATAATATTTGGCCCAGTTATTTTCTGAAGAGGAACACTGAACCAAATAAATTGTTAGGCATCTTTTTAGAATGCATTTTAGCCAGTTCACGCTAATTTATGCAGACGGGTATGTGATTTCTAAGAACATGACACGTTTGCAACGATAATAATTCCGACAAGACCCAGAAAATCGTTGTATGGTGAAACTATAAACAATTCTATCCATGTTTATTTTGGAAGGGAGACGTACCACTTTTTAAAGCGTTTCATATTGATGGAAAGAAGGAAGATGATTCACACGACACAACAAATATTTGTTAATTAAGACATAAAATAATGAATTTATGCTAATAAAAGTAAATGCCATAAGAAACGGAGTAATGTTTTATTGTTTCAGTATTTAATGTCATTTAGATGTGATATGTGATTTTTATGTTGTGATACTCCAGTTATGTAAATTGTGTCACATGATGAACACTATGGAGACCCATAGAAGTCTGAAAGTATCAATGATAGGATGCTAGAAATAGATTTGAGTGCAGTATTGCAATAATTAAGAATAGACTCACAAAATAACCCTGATTTTAATTGTGGGAGTTAAATATAATTTATCCTTTATTTGTATTTGTTGTATAGCCATGATTTTATACCAGTAAATGTTTTATTTTAGGAATATGTTGTGTATTTCATGTAGAGTAGTTACCTGGTAGACTCAAATCCTGAGCATGTGGTCGTATGGTGGGCAGGAACGTCCCATACCTCGAAAGACCGTGAGTTAGCTGGGATACGAACACATGTTCCACATGATGACAGTTGGGTACAATAGAAAGGAGCCCGGTACAAGTAAGTGGAAGCAATGCCTGACTCAGGTGGGGTCCCTTGGTCCCCAACCCACGTCTCACAAGTTGTGAGCCTCTAGTGGGGGGGGGGGGGGAGGGAGGGGGAGTAATTATACCCCAGCCCAAAAACCATACCAATGTTAATAGTGATGAATTTTCATAAAGATGTCAGAGTACCAAAGAGCACATCTACCATCTGAAAAATGAGAAAAATTGGTCAAATATATTTCTGGTCAATGTACTTTGTTGTAAAATTTAGCGTAATATGCTTCGAGTTGGCTCCGGTATGAATGAACAATCTGAAATGTGCGTGTGGGGAATTAATGAATGAACCTACTGTTAGATATCAAATACAGTCACTCCTTGGCTATTAAATTAACCCCATAGCACGCGATGATGATATAACTTGTTAAATATAGCACTTAACGTCTTATCAGAAATTAAATCTTTATATTAGTTCTTTCACGTCAAGCACACTTGCAGCCTCAGGCTACTGCTGTTCATTCTGGGTCTCTCTCCCCTAAGAGTGGCCAGACGGCATTTCTCACTCTTTATCGAGATATTTTCAGTTACGATGTTTTTTTGTGTGTGTTGGTTGAGGCCCAAATAAAAACTAATTATTAGCTGCGTCATACGATGTTCAGTTTAAAGAGAAAACGTCTCCAAATTTGACGA
Source organism: Meconema thalassinum (assembly GCA_946902985.2). Classification (NCBI taxonomy): domain Eukaryota; kingdom Metazoa; phylum Arthropoda; class Insecta; order Orthoptera; family Tettigoniidae; genus Meconema; species Meconema thalassinum. The sequence goes on along the minus strand of OX336394.1, from coordinate 240,513,612 downwards.
TGGGGAGTAGTAGTCTATAGATTCCGATACCTTACACTAAAAGATTCTCCTAGGAACAAAACGGCGGTATCCATGACGTCATGGTCGACAATAAAGGTTCTAGCGATGCATGCGTGTTAAATTCTATGTGTTAATAAGGCTTTACATACAAAGACAAACCTATTACTCACAGCAGTGATAAATTACAATCTATTTCATAAATATCGACAATTTGTTTAAAAAGCACGTTTGAACAAATAAACAAGAAGCCCGCTTAACAGTAAAGTCGGGTGGATGGTTTATGCACATTTTAGATTTCTCGCAAAGTTCCCTAGTTTTAAATGTTTTTCTATCATTTGTACTTTTTATTTTATACCTTAGCTCTTACAGTCACAGTTTTAATATATATTAGATTAATATTAATATTAATTAGAAGTAGAGCTACCTTGATAAATTACAAACCTTCTTACTCATTTTCCTGTTTTAAAACTTATTAGCCTACTTTCGATTTTTGCAAAAAATGAAAGTAGACTTATGAGATCGGTTGGTTGGTTGGTTCTCAAGTTTAGGGGCTGCGACAACGCGGTCATGTATGTAGCCCCGTGTACTTTGGGTGTGTGTAGAATCTGTCTGATAACCGGTGTTAATTGTAATGACTGTATTAGTGTGTGTTATCTGTTTTTTAATTTATTTTTATTTAAATACTGCAACTTAGAATTTTTCAAATAGTTCCTACTTTTGCCGCCAAGCGCCACCGTCAACGATTACTAGGCCAAGTTCAGAATTTAGCTACTAGACACCACCGCAGTCGGCTCTTGGCAACAAACGTAGAAACCTAACAGCGTTGTTTACATTCTTAACCTATCCAATTTAGCTTCACACAGGTGCAATTAGTGGAAGGTTCTTTAACATGCCATTAATCTATGACATGGGACCGCCGGCTTTACTTCCCCTCCGAAGGAAGGCATACTGAAGGATTTTAACGCTCTTAAAAAAATCCGACGGCTTCGGCCGGGTTTGAACCCACTATCTCGGGCATAGAAGCTCAGCATGCTACCGACTACGCCACCGAAGCCGCCGCTTATGAGATCAACACAGGGCCAAAAATTGTGTGTCTATCTGTTAGTGTGAGTATTCTGAATGTCTGTCCCCCTTCCCCCCCCCTCCCCCCCCCTATCAATTCAAACACGGTGAATCCGAATTGAACGAAATTTGGTACAGAGGTAGCACTAGCAAAGGGCACCTCAGTGTCATGTTTTATATCGCCGCCATCTTGACGAAAACGTAATGGCGGCCACCCGAATGTTAAAAGCTTAAATCAAATTACGACCAAACTAATCATTTGAACTCTACCAGATTTTTCAACAACATACCTTTTTGTGGGAAATATTTTTTGACTGAACTACAAGGTCATCAGCCCAATAGTTTGCTGATAGCGGTCATGTATGTGTTCAAATCGATTCACCATATCAATTCAAGCGCGGTGAAACCGAATTGAATAAAATGTTGTACAGAGGTAGCAGTAGCAAAGGGCGCCTCATAATCATGTTTGATATCCGTATAACACGTTGTATTTCAACATGCTACTACAACCAACATTCAATTAAACTCCTTGAAAAGGACAAAGAGTTATAACAATACCCATGCATTTAGGAGAAAGTAGTCTGTATGTTCTTTATTGAACATCTTGTTTTTATTATGATATTTGTTAAGGTTTGTGTTTAGCAGCCTTGTAATTCGAGGAAGCTTGTAAAATAAAACGAGGAGTACTTATACCTACAACTTTTATGCTCAAGAGCTTACATGCTTAATCTTCACATCGCCAATGTGTTGTTAACTATTTCAAATGACAAACACATCATAACAACATGCATTTCTAAATAATCGCTCTGCAAATCTTTCACATAACACAACACATTTCGTAAATAAAAGTGGTTATGACTAACATGTTTTGGAATTTCCACCTCATCGTCTTCCTGTTTTATTGCTTATGAATGAATAAATTTGTCAAGTCTTTTTATTCGTGAAGCTTCCGAAAGTACCTGGCAGTCGCCCAGAAGTTGCTTCATACTTTTATCGTCCCGACATAACAGAGTTACGCTTACATTTATGTTCCTTGGATCATGATGTATGCATAAAACCACCACGATGCTTACCTCTACGCTGGTGGCAATCTCTTGCATTTGCACTGAATTATCACAACATGATCAATTCCTTTAACTTTGAAGCCCTGTTAGTAAATGAAAAGTTAAATGTGATGGATGGAATGTTCATTTTTGTGGTAATCAAAAATCCACATTTCTAGCCCTTGGTTGGTTCTTAAGTTTAGGGGCTGCGACAACGCGGTCATGTAGCCCCGTGTACTTTGGGTGTGTGTAGAATCTGTCTGATAACCGGTGTTAATTGTGATGACTGTATTAGTGTGTGTTATCTGTTTTTTAATTTAAGTACAGACTGCAACTTAGAATTTTTCAAATAGTTCCTACTTTTGCCGCCAAGCGCCAGCGTCAACGACTACTAGGCCAAGTTCTGAACTTAGCTACTAGACGCCACCGCTGTCGGCTCTTGGCAACGATCGTAGAAACCTAAGAGCGTTGTTTACATTCTTAACCTATCCAATTTAGCTTCACACAGGTGTAATTAGTGGAAGGTTCTTTAACATGACATGGGACCGCCGGCTTTACTTCCCTTCCGAAGGAAGGCATACTGAAGGATTGTTAACGCTCTTAAAAAATCCGACGGCTTCGGCCGGGTTTGAACCCGCTATCTTGGGCATAGAAGCTCAGCATGCTACCGATTACGCCACCGAAGCCGCCCTTTCTAGCCCTTGAGGCAAGCAACTCAAAGTTGAAAACATCCTTTAATGTCATAGACTAGACCTTCCGATTGCTGACTCTGACCCGGTTAAGCACTGATTCTTATGGTTGGTGCATTTGTAATTAATTTTCGTTGCTTTCTCCACTTTTCCAAGCTTGAGGGACATACTAAACGTTTCTTACGAGGTGCCGGCATGATAACACGCGGTAGACTGATGATTGATGACTGGAAACTCAACCATATCCGTTCTATTAGATCACTAGTTTGCCTTTTCTACCACTACGAGCGCTAGTGTGAGTCAATGAACCTCAACCATATCCGGTCGATTAAATTAGCACTCTCCCTTTTCTACCACTACGAACGCTAGTGTGAGTCAATACAGAATTTCATTTAGGCTCTCATCACTAATTCCGGGTGGCGGCTTCGGTGTCGTAGTCGGTAGCATGCTGAGCTTCTATGCCCAAGATCGCGGGTCAAAATCCGGCCGAAGTCATCGGATATTTTAAGAGCGTTAAAAATCCCTTCAGTATGCCTTCCTTCAGAGGGAAAGTAAAGCCGGCGGTCCCATGTCATAGATTTATGGCATGTTAAAGAACCTTCCACTAATTACACCTGTGTGAAGCTAAATTGTATAGGTTAGGAATGTAAACAACGCTCTTAGGTTCCTACGTTCGTTGCCAAGAGCCGACTGCGTTGACGTCTGGTAGCTAAGTTCTGAACTGGTAGTCGTTAACGGTGGCGTTTGGTGGCAAAAGTAGGAACTACTTAAAAATTGATCGTCTACAGTCCTTATTTGAATTAAAACAGATAACACACACTAATACAGTCATCACAATTAACACCGGTTATCAGACAGATTCTACACACACCCAAAGTACACGGGGCTACATGACCACGTTGTCGCAGCCCCTACACTTAAGAACCAACCAACCTACCACTAATTCCGGTGTGAAGATTAAAAAAAAAAACAAAAAAAAAAACAACAACAACAAACAAACAAGATGTTCAGTAAAGAACATATAGCCTACTTTCTCCTAAATGCATGGGTATTGTTATAACTCTTTGTCCTTTTTAAGGAGTATAATTGAATGTTGGTTGTAGTAGCTTGTTGAAATACAACGTGCTATAGGGATATTAAACATGAATATGAGGTGCCCTTTGCTAGTGCTACCTCTGTACCAAATTTCGTTCAATTCGGTTTCACCGTGTTTGAATTGATAGGGGGAATCGATTTTCACACATAGTTGGCCACCATCTGCAAACTATTGGGCTGATGATCTTGCAGTTTGGTCAGAATATGCTTCCCACATAAAGATATGTTGTTGCAAAATTTGGCAGAGACTAGATTATTAGGTTGGTCGTAATTACATTTTAGCTTTTATTGAACCAAGGAACACATTAAAGAATGAAATTATGTAAATAAGTTTATTTTGCTAGGGTTTGAATCAAAGAGAAAACAATTAAAGGGACAAGCGATTTTAGGCTGTGTTTCCTGAACTGCATTTAGGCCGGAATAATTTTTCGATACCTTTTAGTTTGATAGAGCTCTCCAAGTCACAATTTGAAACCTTTCCGGGCGCTTTAGCCCTTACACGTTTGATATAATTAGGGAAATTGCTTAATTTTGTGTTTTTGCTAAAATGGGGTCCCTTACTTTGTCTGATAGGAAATGTTTCCAACATTCAAATGAAAATCCACAGCCTGCTTCCAGTCTCCGACCGGGTCAGGAATGGAATGAATGAAGCCCCCATCTAGCGGCGAGGATATGGACTGTGCCGGCTGCCGAGGCCTGACGCACTCCTCTGGGTAATGATTAAATGAATGACAGATGAAATGAAATGCTAGTGGAGAGTGTTGCTGGAATTGAAATGTTGACAGGGAAAACCGGAGTACCCGGAGAAAAACCTGTCTGCCTCCGTTTTGTCCAGCACAGATCTCACATGGAGCGACCGGGATTTGAACCACGGACCCAGCGGTGAGAGGCCGGCGTGCTGCCGCCTAAGCCACGGAGGCTTGTTTCCAACATTCAATTTCTGTAATTACAGCAGGAAAATAGAAAAATATATGTTGGTGTATTTCACTGTCCACTAACATGCATATCGTTGCTGATTAATTCATTCTGATTAATAATAATAATAATAATAATAATAATAATAATAATAATAATAATATCGTATGGCCTCGGGTGCCTAGTAGAGAAATGAGGAACTTTGTGTTGGCGGAAATTCCCAAGATTAATTTTGCCATTATGAACACGGCCTACTGAATTCAAATGCGTTCTTTGACATGCCAACATCGTATGACATGGCGTGTCGTAATTTTTGCCTCCTTTCAAAAAAAAAAACACTCACCACGGCCAGGAGCGAACCTGCAAGCTTGGTGTTAGTAGACCGACACGTTAACCACTCAACTACTAGAAGACAAAATATCAGTTACAGTTATCTAATGGAAATTGTTGTTTCTTTGCTGGATGGCAGTGATACTCAGAGCGTCAAAATTGGGGAATAGATACCTACAAGGCAACACCTCAAAAGATACCTACCACGTGACTGAGGCCATGCGATTATTATTATTATTATTATTATTATTATTATTATTAGCCTTCCCCATGATGTAGGGGTAGCGCGCCTGCCTCTCGTGTAGGAGCCCCCGGGTTCAATTCTTGACTCAGCTGCTCTAGCATGGTTTTTCATGTTTCCCACTTCAACTCCAGTCAAATGTCCCAAGATGGTTCCTCACATAAGGCCATGGCCGCCTCCTATCATATCCTAGCCTCCGTAAATACACACACGCACACTACTACAGCCATCACAATGCTGCAGGTTATCTGACAGATTCCACACACACTCAACTACACGGGGATATATGACCACGATGTCGCAAGGCCACTAAATGAATCAACAAGAACTTCTTCTGGTGACTGGGTTTATTGTGGGTTGGCGGTTAGTTTGTGGTGATCGGTGGCGTAGCCAGGTGGGTGTCGCTGGAAGTGAAACTCGACTCGATTTGAGACATACGATTAGTTGTAATACCAACAGATCTAAGAAACCTGGGAAGTTGGACCTATAATTGTTATCTCAACATATCATTCCCTGTAGAGCTATTAATCATGTTCATTATGTTCTTCTACACTTTAATATTTTTGATGTGTAACATCTTTCTACTCGGTTGCTGGATATTTTTGTGAGAGTGATTTTGAAAAATGGGACGGAAGTGGATGGGAACAATCGAGGTGGCACCAGCTGGCACACTTCCGTTCGATCGAACAGAAGTATAAGACGCACTGCCAACTCGATCGATCGATCCAGCTGGCAGTGATAAGATCCAGCTGGCAGTGGTAAGAGAAACAATGAGCGCCTGAGTCGGAAATTGATACCATGACGTACTCTCGGCCATGTGGAATGTATATGACATACTGAACGGTAAAGGATCATGCGAACTCTGGTGTCAAGTGATTGAAACAAAGCACATGGTACATGTTCGAAGTCTTCGTATCAGTATTTAAATGGTAAAATGCCTTAATATCAAACATTGTAAGTAGTCGGCATTGCCGGTATTATGTTTCTGCACAATGGCTATTCAAATATTAACCCACATAACGGTAATGCAGTCATCAATATAATATAATCGTTGTGGTTATACGAGAATTGAGCAAGCCTTCATGAACTATTGCTGAATACATTCTCTTTACTCACAAGAGGGCCTATTCATAAGTCATTTTAAACTAAATTTCACGCAGGAACATTATCGAAACAAGCAAAATATAAATTAAACTTAATTCCGTAATGCAGTATTATTGGAACGTAGAAATAAGTCACCATCTTGTGCACAATATTTGCGTAGTCGAAATAGCCGTGGGGTTAGCGCCTATGACTGTGAATCTAGAGATCTCGGGTTCGAATCCCGGACGGGGTAGATATTTTTGCTACCAGATTATAATTTTAAACGATATTTATCATATCAATATGACTCATTTTAACAGAACCCATATGAAATTACGTGTTGGTCTGTGAATCAAGAGGTCCTGTTTATAAGGAATTTAAGGTTATGAGCGGTGTCGCGTCTATTAATCTAGTTGATCCATATCGTATTCGTTATTTAGGCTAGTGCTGGTGGAAGCTACAAATCATCTAATGAAATGAGTTCCGTATTATAAACTAGAATATCTGTAAAACACTCCCTTTTACAATAGATTAATATTTGTGCCAATAATAGTATAAACTTCCGGTGTATCAACAATTTCACGTGAGGTTTCTTCTCTGTCAGATGTTACACATCATATGCGACTACTGTAAGGCTCGTAACTTTTTTTTAGTTTACCGGAATGTGTACGTTACAGGAATATCAACACTATGCATTTGTAGTACAGTAGTATCCTTGCTGGGTAGATTAGCTGGAACTACATGGGGTGCAGATGCGAATACGCTTCCTATAACTGCTCTAGCACTATATTCGACTGCCCAGTACTGCTCTGCTGTATGGTTGAATAGCTCTGGTAGATGTCCAGCCACGTCACTCAATGCGAGTTACCGGTTCTGAGCAACATTGGACCTCCTTACATCAGACGGAAGAGATCCCTTGCTAGAGTATGGTCGAGGATTCTGATGAACAGCTCTTTTCCCATCCATCAGGACACGACGAAAATGCCGTAACGAGACTGAAGTGCCGGAAATCTGCATGGAGGACAGCCAAGGAAATAACTGTCATGACTTTCAGACCTAAGGAGGCATGGAAACAAGAATGGTCTCAATCATTCTCGTCTGTCAATTCTATCAGGGATCCAACAATAAAACTGGCTGGTTTCAATCTCCCTCGCTCCACCTGGATAAAACTTAACAGGATACGCTGTGGTGTTGGAATAAGTGCTTCTGTTCTCCACCAGTGGGGTTGACTGAAGTCTCCTGCTTGTGTCTGTGGTTCTGAAGTGCAAACCATCATGCACATTGTGAAGGACTGCCCTTTGCGAGCATTCTCAGGATCATTCGAATACCTTCATCGTTTAACCCCTCACGCAATCACTTGGTTGGAGAGACTGGACATACGTCTGTGAGAGGCTATATATATTTATACGTAAATTTTGTGACCCAATTGTCAATATTGTATCATCATACGCTAATAATAATAACTAGCATTACCCGTCGTGGCTTCGCCCGCGAATATTCTAGTCGTAAAGAGTACACTTAGCAAAATCTCAATCATGAATGCTATGACTGATTTATCCTTGGTATGAATAATCAGACTTTATCAATTCAGCTACTGGTGCAGTGGTTAGGGGTTTGTCATTCCTTCATAGGTATATTAGAGCGAAGTTAGTTTTCTGGGAATATCACAGACACTGTTAATTTAACGGCCTTTAAATGTGGTTTTCGGAGACCCTTTATAGTCGGGAGAAAGACATTTCGTACCACACACACACGTGAAAATTGCGTGAAAAAATTCTATGATGCACCTTGAACCCCTTAAGCGCATTATACTGTATGTATTGATGAATTTTACAGCTTAATTTGGTTCAGTGATAACCTTATAACCGTCTGGAAACTTTCACAGTAATGTAATAATTGGAATTGTATTGCGTCTTACAGAAATAGATGAGATTGTTACCATGGTTACCGTGTTGCATTCTTTCATTATTTCATTGTAAATATACATGTTTAAGGTATTTGTTTAATTGTGAGGCATTTAAAGAGTAAGTAAGTGCGTTTCGCTTACGCATTGGGTTATGCTGAACCTGTAGGTACCCCATATGTGTAGGTTGGTGTTAATGGGACCTTATTTTCGGTACAAAACTGGAATGGGACCTTAGCAGAATAATATAGGGAGGGATAATAATAATAATAATAATAATAATAATAATAATAATAATCTATACATATAATACGCTAAGGTGTAGGCTATGTATCACAAAACTCAAGCTCCTAAACCAGAAGGAGTTAGAAGTTGTGGTCTGTACCAAAATCTTCCAAATGGTCTCAATAGTATAGGGAAAATCTTGCTTTTCTTAAGTCAACGGAAATATATATATATTTGTTTGTTTAAAAAGTGTGTTTAAACAAATCAAGTTGAATCAAATAACTTCACGGACAGATTGTCGCCAGGCGACAACAATCATGATAGTCCGGTAAAAAGGCGGCTTCGGTGGCGTAGTTGGTAGCATGCTCAGCTTCTATGCCCAAGTCAGCGGGTTCAAACCCGGCATAAGCCGTCGGAATTTTTAATGAGCGTTAAAATGCCTTCCTTCGGAGGGGAAGTAAAACCGTCGGTGCCATATCATAGATTTATGGCATGTTAAAGAACCTTCCACTAATTACACCTGCGTGAAGCTAAATTGGATAGGTTTGGAATGTAAACAACGCTCTTAGGTTTCTACGTTCGTTGCCAAGAGCCGACTGCGGTGGCGTCTAGTAGCTAAGTTCTGAACTAGGCCTAGTAGTAATTGACGGTGGCGTTTGGCGGAAAAAAGTAGGAACTATTAGAAAAATTCAAAGTTGCAGTCCTTACGTGAATTAAAAAACAGATACACACACTAATACAGCCATCACAATTAACACCGGTTATCAGACAGATTCTACACACACCCAAAGTACACGGGGCTACATGACCAAGTTGTCGCAGCCCCTAAACTGAGGAACCAACCAGTCCGGTAAAATTTGTTAAAGGACATTGCCCATCTTACAGATTATGGTTGACCTAGGCAACGCCTTGAATAGAAAGTAGAGTGCTCTTCATCGTAGATTCAGCGACCCCTTCTAATCCATTTTAAATACGTACGCTGTTGGCAACTACCAAAATCTTCTAAATGTTCTCAATAGTACAGGAAAAATCTTGCATTTCTTGAAAAGTTAACGGAAATATTTTATTTTTCAAGATTAAATATTTTCCTTGCGCTCACGATCTGTGACTTTCCATTCAAACATGGCGGCATGGCCAAGCCACTACTCATTCTAATTTGATTTATCTAATAACTGTACGCACCCATGCATAAGGATTCCGTGTATTTGAAGACGGGCATTAACCAAGTCCTGGCAATGAAATATAGTAACAATATGAACGTATACGAATGTGCAACTTAAATGAAGGTAGGACTATTTTCTCCAGACAGCGAGTTATTGAGATAGTGAGTTGGGGATCCTCTTAGACAGAGAGAAGAGATTCATTGGTATGAGGAAGAAGTATTAACATATTAGGAAAAGGAAATCACCTGACGAACGGGAAACGGTTAACCTCATTCGATGAGGCTTTGAAAAACCCGTCAGTTTAAATTACCAGGTACAGGAAACAAATAATTCACAGCTTGCGATTGCTATTGAAGAATATATTTACGGAAGTATGACGCAGAGTTGCAACTACTGTGGCGTGTTTTACTGGCCAAATGAGCTGAATTCTTCCCGCAAGTACACCAAATGTTGTCATGATGGAAAGGTTTCACTTGCAGACACCCGATGCCCCTATTTTAATAAAACAGTTATTAAAAACAAACAAGAATTATCGAAAGCATGTTCTGGAATATAACGCTGCTTTAGGTTTTGCTTCAATGGGAGCCGAAATCGAAGTACCTCCTGGAGTAAGAACGTACTGTTTTCGTATCCACGGACAAATTTACCATATGATATCTCGTCTATACACAAAGAACATCAGAAACCAGGGTATGGGCAACTGTACATATTTGATACAAGTGAAGCAACAGACAGGCGTATGATTAATAACAATGGTTGTTTACGACCCACAATGTAGAAATTGGATTCCCTCATAAGGAGCATAAACCCATTTGCTGAGTCGTATTCTCAAATGCACACAATAGCAAATTCTAATCCCAGACTTAACGTAACAATGGTATTCATGGAAAATACGAAATCAGACTTACGAAGGTATAATGCACCTACTTCAAGAACGGAAGTCGCAGCAATTTTTGTTGGGGTTGACGGTGAGCCACCCACCAATCGAGACATCTGCATTTATCCGATTGGGGATAGTTGTAAGACCATTTCGTCAACCAATCGATGCTGTGACCCGATGGTGTGTCCGTTACTTTTTCCAACAGGAGAATTCGGTTGGCATTTAGGAATGCAACATGTAGAGGAAAGACGAGCAGACAAACGATTTCGAGTCACACAGTCATAATATTATGCCTACCGACTTTCTGTTAGGCGTGGATTCAGTATTTTACATAGCAGTGGCAAGTTACTCCAGCAGTACATAGTCGATGAATATGTAAAGGTGGAAGGAGCATGACTAAATTACCTACGATGTCATCAGAAAGACTTCCGGGTTGAACTGTATCAGGGACTGCTGGATGCGATAGAAATTTGAGGAAAGTCAGAGAATGTTCGGATAGGTAAAATGATAATACGAGGTACGTCCAGAAAGTAAGTTCCGTTTGGTAATAACATTAAATTGTGTACAGATACAGAAAAATTATTTATTGCACAAAATTCTACAACCCTTAAACTACTTTTCCACATAACTGCCGAAATGTTGCAGGCATTTGTCGTAGCGTGGCACGAGTTTTTGTATACCTTCTTCATAGACGTGTACCGCCTGTGTCTTCAACTAGTTGTACGTTCCGCTGCAGCTGTAACAGAAGAACTGGTTCACGCCATTGATGACAAGATCCGGGAAAACCGCAGGTTTACAATTAGTGCTCTCGCTATGGAATTTCCGCAAATCTCACGATCAATAATTCATGAAATTGTTACCGAAAACTGAACTTCCGTAAACTTTGCCGACGTTGGGTACCAAAGATTCTTACGGAGTAACACAAAACAAAACGGATGGGTAGTGCACTTCAGTTTTTGACCCGTTACAATGAAGGCGGCGAAGAATTTCTGACACAGATAGTCACAGGAGATGAAACTTGGGTTTCTTACGTCACCCCTGAAAGTAAGCGGCAATCAATGGAATGGAGGCACACTTCATCCCCAGCAAAGGTTAAGCCGAAACAAATCTTGACACCTCGGAAAATGATGTTTACAACTGGTTGAAGACACAGGCGGCAAACTTCTACGAAGAAGGTATCCAAAAACGTGTGCCACGCTATGACAAATGCCTGCAAAAGTTCGGCAGTTATGTGGAAAAGTAGTTTAAGAGGTGTAGAATGTTGTGCAATAAATGTTTTAGCCTACTTTCGATTTTTGCAAAAAATGAAAGTAGACTTATGAGATCAACACAGGGCCAAAAATTGTGTGTGTGTGTGTGTGTGTATGTATGTGTGTGAGTGTGTGAGAGTGTGTGTGTGGACTCTGAAAGTCTTCCCCCCCCCCATCAATTCGAACACGGTGAATCCGAATTGAACGAAATTTGGTACAGAGGTAGCACTTGCAAAGGGCACCTCAGAGTCATGTTTTTAATCGCCGCCATCTTGACGTAAACGTAATGGCGGCCACCCAAATGTGCAAAGCTTAATTCAAATTACGACCAACCTAATCATCTGATCTCTACCAAATTTTGGAACATTATACCTTTATGTACGAAGAATCTTTTGACCAAACTACGAGGTCAACTCCCCATATAATTTGCGGATGGCGGCCATGGTTGTGTGCAAATTGATTCCCCCTATCTTTTCTTACATGGTGAAACCGAATTGAACGAAATTTGGTACAGAGGTAGTACTAGCAAAGGGCACCTCAGTGTCATGTTTTAAATCGCCGCCATCTTGACGTAAACGTAATGGCGGCCACCCAAATGTTCAAAGCTTAATTCATATTACGATCAACCTATTCATCTGATCCCTACCAAATTTTGTAACTTTATATCTTTATGTATGAATAATATTTTGACCAAACTACGAGGTCATCTATTCAATAATTTGCGGATGGCGGCCAGGTTTGTGTGCAAATCGATTCCCCCTATCTTTTCAAACACGGTGAATCCAAATTGAACGAAATTTAGTACAGAGGTACCACTTGCAAAGGGCACCTCAGTTTCATGTTTTATATCGCCGCCATCTTGACGAAAACGTTTTGGCGGCCACCCAAATATTCAAAGCTTCAATCAAATTACGACCAACCTATTCATCTGATTTCTACCAAATTTTGTAACAGTATACCTTTATGTATGTAGAATCGTTTGACAAACTACGAGGTCATCAGCCAAATAGTTTGCAGATAGCGGCCATGTATGTGTGCAAATCGATTCGTCATATCAATTCAAACACGGTGAAACCGAATTGAATGAAATATTGTACAGATGTAGCACTAGCAATGGGCACCTCATATTCATGTTGAATATCCGTATAGCACGTTGTATTTCAGCAAGCTACTACAACCAACATTCAATTATACTCCTTGAAAAGGACAAAGATTTATAACAATACCCATGCATTTAGGATAAAGTAGGCTGTATGTTCTTTACTGAACATCTTGTTTCTGTATCTGTACACAATTTAATTTTATTACCAAACGGAACTTACATTCTGGACGTGCCTCGTATTACCTTAATCTTTCCAAGGGAGTCCACGATATATGCATAACAATTATCGAGACGCCATGGCTTTAGTTAGGAAATGTGGACGGCCACACGTTTTCCTTACTTTTACCTGTAATCCCATTTGGCCTGCGATTTTAGACGCAACATAAGACTTACAAAGGCCTGAAAACAGACCAGACATAGTGGTGAGAGGATTCAACATAAAAGTAACGGACCTTTTGGATGATCTTCTAAAAAGGAATATTCTTGGAAAGGTTCAGTCTTATATTGACGTTATCGAGTTCCAGAAACGAGGCTACCACATGCTCATATATTACTTACTCTCGATTCATGTTCGAAAATTCACACGAATGATGACATCGACAAGCATGTAAGTGCAGAAATACCTGATCCGGGCATCAATCCGAAGCTATTTCAAATAGTAACAAAATGTATGATTCATGGCCCCTGTGGTGTTATAAATAAACATTCAACTTGCATGAAGGAAGATACATGTTGCAAATTCTTTCCGAAGGAGTTCAGAGAAACAATTCGAGAGAATGTAAACGGATATCCTATTTACAGAAGAAGATTCACGACATCTTTTAAACTTGGTAAGTTTGACATTGATAATCACTGGGTAGTCCCTTACAATCCGTCGTTATTAATGAAGTTCAATGCTCATATCAGTGTAGAAGTTTGCGCCTCAGTTTAAAGTGTGAAATACCTATACAAATATGTATATAAGGGGCATGATGCCGCATGCCTTAATCTGGGAACAAAATCCAGTAGCGGGAACCTCAATCATGATGAAATTTTGACATTCCTCGATGGCAGATACGTAAGTGCTCCGGAAGCAATGTGTAGAATCAGTGAGATCACCATGTCAGAGAGATCCCATACAGTAATTAGACTGCCAGTGCATTTAACTCAACAGCATTAGTTTTTCATGAAGGTCAGGAAGACCTGGCGGTAGCAGCGGCTTCTTCAAAACAAACAATGCTAACAAATGATGGTGTCAGGACAGTCAATGGAGTTCTATGCAAGACTTTCCAGGAAACATGTAAACAACTTGGACTTCTTCAAGGAGATACAATTTGGCATGATACTATCCTTGAGGCAACTCACTCTCATATGCCAAGTCGCTTACGAATGTTATTTGTCATTATCTGTGGTTTCGGAGAACCAGAAAATGTTCCCGAGCTTTGGGACCAACATATAGAAGCAATGTCTGAAGATTTTGTACCCAGATACTCTGAAGAAAGTGGCCCACAGTATGCACTCATTGAAATCAATGGTCTCCTTCACACCTACGGCTTAGATCTTAAGAAACTTAACTTGCCAGATGTAAAACTACACGTTAACTGTCCAGGAATGCATTCGTTTGATGTTTGAGAAGAGCAAGCTAGGGCTATCAGCAACAGACAAGAGCTAAATGAGGCGCAACTAAGGGCTGTAGATTCGATCTTTAATGCCATATATGAAGACCAAAAGAAACATTAAAACAGAACTGTTTCTTTTTAGATGGACCGGCAGGAACTGGTAAAACATTTGTTTACTCTACATTGTTACATATAATTAGAGCAAAAGGACATCAAGCTACTCCAGTAGCGTCTACAGGAATAGCAGCTACACTTCTACAAGGAGGACGAACTGCCCATTCTGTCTTCAAAATCCCTCTGATACTCAATTCTAATTCTACGTGCAACGTTACGCCAAACACACCAGAAGCAACAGCCCTGTTGAATACAAAATTAATTATTTGGAATGAAGCACCAATGACGCATGTGTACGCATTTTTAGCTGTGGACAGACTTCTCAAATATCTGACCGACTCTACTGAAGCATTCGGTGGTAAAGTCATCTTACTGGGTGGTGATTTTCGCCAAGTCCTTCCTGTCATAATGAGAGGATCACGTTATTCGACAGTTGCTAGCTGTTAGAAGGGGCATAGCCTTTGGAATAAATTCCATGTACTTAAACTCACCCAGAACATGCGCGCTTTAAATTCTGAAAAAGAATTTTCAACATGGCTTATAGAAATAGGAGAAGGCAAGACTAGGCGGATGTTACGGTACCATCTACGTGCTATCCACAAATACAAGATCCAGTTTAACAGCTATACGGTGATTTTGAATTTACTGCTGTCACCCCACAGGAGCTTAAAGGAAGAACTATTCTTACGGTCATCAATGAAGCATCGCTTGAACTGAACAATCGAGTACTTCAGCGTTTACCTGGAGATGAAGTAGTCGACGAGAGTGTAGACTGTATTGTGAGTGAGCATGCGCAAGATCACTTGGCTTACAATGAAGAATTTTTGAACAGTCTCAAACCAACTGGCATGCCTCCACACAAACTTAGACTTAAGAAAGGTGCTATCATTATGTCATTAAGAAATATCCTACCCTCAAAAGGGGTCTGCAATGGGACAAGGCTAATAGTTAACGGGTTACAAGGTAATATCATAGAGGCAACTATTATCCAGGATAACCCTTATCCCCTCTGATACGAACATGCCTTTTAAATTTAAAAGAAGCCAATTCCCAGTACGTTTGGCTTTCTCAATGACAATAAATAAATCTCAGGGTCAGACTTTCGAAAAAATCTGCCTTTACTTGACAAAACCCGTCTTTATTCATGGACAGCTTTACGTAGCGCTTTCACGGGTAAGATCGTTTAGCTCGCTAACGATTGTGTCAACAAGTAACAAAATAACCAACTGTGTGTTCAGAGAAACTTTTGATAGATAAATTCAAAAAGTATCTTAACATGATGCATTATCTTGGAAGAAATGTGATTTGGCTTCTTAGATACAACTCTGTACACCTCACTCGAGAACTACTGTATGTGAAAGAAGTCCTGGTTGTATCCCAAATGTCCTGTGTGAAGTTATCATTTCACAGCCCAATTGGTTTTTCCTGCACTGGTATCAAGATATTAAGTTTGTGATTTTTTTCGTAAATAAATGTAATGTTACTAATAGCTCAGGCCGTTCCTTACATTGCACTGTTATTGCGTAGATACTCTACGCGGGCTCTGCTAGTAATATTATTAATAATAATAATAGACTAATAATAATAATAATAATAATAATACTAATAATAATAATAATAATCCTTATAATGATAGAATGCGCGCAGCACGAATTATTTTATAACTATAACTCTTCCATTGGGCAGGCATTCTTGGCTACGCTACTGGTGGTGATCATTATTATTATATATTTTTGGTCACATATACAGAATGGACCAGCACAGAATTACAAAACAAACTTTCAACATCACCCTCAACAGTAAAAGCAAGTCCAAATGGATACAGGAAACTGAAGAAGACCTCAAGCAGCTAAACATCACGATGCACGACAAAACCATAATGAAACATAAATTTGATAAAGAACAGCTACCAAAGATGCCAGGAAAAAGGTGGACGTGTGAACGGAAGAAAAACATAGTGCACGAATGAAGAGGATTTGGTCCGAACGTCGCCGGAAGACTGGTTTATCATGAAAATTGTTGAAGTCCACACGCTCCCTTAAAAGGGAATGTACGATAGTAATAATAATAATAATAATAATAATATTAATGATCACTATAATAAAAGAGTAATGTCACATAATGCAAAACTGAAACACTACAAAACAGTTGTACTACCGGAAGCTCTATATGCTTCAGAAACCATAGCTTTAGGAGGTCATTCTAAAATTGCAAATATAGAAAAGCAAGAACGTAAAATTCTTAGAAAAATATTCGACCCCATACAAGAAAACGGAATTTGGATTAAAAGACGAAATTCAGATCTATACAGTCACACAGATAGTTTCAGCAACACTGTACGAAGAAGACGTTTAACATTTTATGGACACCTCTTCAGGATGGACGATTATAGACTTACAAAAGGGTTATTCAATGTAATAAATTCTCAGAAGGGTTATTCTATGTAATAAATTCTCAGAAGTCAAGGATTGCCTGGCTGGATGAATCAAGAGAGGACCTGCAAGAGTTGAACATCGGAGAAAATATTCTGAGAAACCGCAAAGTCTTCAGGACCGCAGTAACAAAGCACAAGTTTAGGGTGAAAACTAGTGGCAGGACTGGAACCAAGTGGACAGAAGAACGGAAGAAGCAGCACAGTGACTTCATGAAGAGATTTTGGGAAGATAGGAAGGCGAATATCATCAAGCCGAAAAACAAGTTCAAGCGCGCTCTATAATGGGCAAAACGCAAAAAGAATAATAATAATAATAATAATAATCCTCAACAGACATCTCATAAAGGAACACCTTCAGACACAAAGTAAACAAATGGGAAGTCATATCAGAGAAACAAAAAAACAGTACGGACCAAAGTGGTCGGAAGAACGTAAACAAGCCTTCTCGGAAAGAATGAAAGCCTATTGGAACAACCAAAAAAGTTGATTGAGGTACTTTCTTAACGTCTCCATTGGGAGAATTCGCTTAGAAATAAATAAATAAATAAATGAATGAAAATCCACAGCCTGCTTCCAGTCTCCGACCGGGTCAGGAATGGAATGAATGAAGCCCCTATCTAGCGGCGAGGATATGAACTGTGCCGGCTGCCGAGGCCTGACGCACTCCTCTAGGGCAATGATTAAGTGAATGACAGATGAAATGAAATGATAGTGGAGAGTGTTGCTGGAATGCAATTTTGACAGGGAAAACCGGAGTACCCGGAGAAAAACCTGTCTGCCTCCGTTCTGTCCAGCACAGATCTCACATGGAGTGACCGGGATTTGAACCACGGACTCAGCGGTGAGAGGCCGGTGTGCTGCCGCCTAAGCCACGGAGGCTCTAAATAAATAAATAAATAAATAAATAAATAAATAATAATAATCCAGATATTTTGACCCTTACAACAACAATATTCATCGTCATCAGCTGTTCCTTCAGACATGACGAGGTTACACTTTGTACAAATGCCCCTTCTCTGCACAATAACCAGTTTAAGCATCGATCGAACAACTCCAGCCAGGCCATATTTATTGGTCTGCAGCGTAATCTCCTAACTAAACTGCTACCGCATAATAACTAGGACTGTCTTTATTAATCTGCCAATAGAAATGCCGAACTATAATGGTAAATAATAATATATAACTCTGGCCGATAGATCGCATGCCAATCTGATATATTTGTGACAGGAATTTAGAACGTTTCTATCTCTGTATAACAGATTCAATAAAACCATTATATATGAAATATTGATCTAATTCAATTTCTTCACAAACAATAGAAATAAGGCATAATCAATGGTCACGAGAGTTATTGACTACAAATTAATCTAAGTAAGATTTCCCGCTAAGAACTTTATCAACAAGGAGTTACGTATTTCAGCAGAACACACGTATAATCTGTCTTCCGCAGCAGGAGAACTGCCTGAAGTTTATGTTACTGGATGAAGTGTATGTTTTTAGGTGATAAAAACCCAGAATTTCGCATGATTCCGAATTTAACTATTTGAAGCATCTAGGCCTATGATTTTCAGATTGAAATTTGGGCTCTCGTTCATTGTATGGTTGTAATTTTGTTAGTATCACTCTGAAACTTGTTTGCACTTATTGTGTCATGTTATTGAGGCAGAAAAACATCTCGTACAGACAGAGGTGGAAGCACTTCAGGGAGCAAAGTGTCTGTCAGAAGAGAAAAAGACGGACTTGTCTAAAATAATGCTTTACAAAACTAATAAAATAGATCGATTTACAAGGACCTATTGAAGTAAATTGGACGTAAAAATGCCCCATTAAGTAAATTGGAATAATGAAGGAAAGACAAAAGGACTTAACTGAAACAATTCCCGGAAATGACGAAGACAGTCCATTTTCGTAATAATAAGAAAAACCTAATGCTGTGGCATTTGAATCGTTTTAAATGTTTGCATATTTTAAACGTTACAAATTTCTCAAGTTATGTAGCCTTTTACATTGAACCTAATAAAAATTGAGTAAAGTAATGTGTTCATTATAAAAGCTGTTAATGAATATTTCGCATGTATCATGTTTCGCCTCTCCAAACTGTTTTATTCAAACATTATGTATGCATTGCTCATCTTGAAATTATGATTTTGGCACTTGACACGGCATTTATTAACGTGCCTTAATAATTGTACATACAAACATTCAGTGTAAATTTTTCATATTTATAGTTGACTGTGAAGGAAATTCCTTACGTTGAAATATTCCTAACTCAACCCACCCTAACGAAAGGGTTGTTTTTAGACGGTTATTAATATCGCATTTATTTCGCTGAAATCGAATGCCTTTGCACTTTGGGCCAAATGTATATTTTATTGCGAATTGAACATTGCTAAAACCATTCGTATGGGTCGTGGTCGTCGTAAAGTGAAGGCTATACTCTGCACTTCGTGACGTCACACGCTGCGGGCTATGTCGCGAGGCTTCGTGCACAAACCAACATAACTACAGTATTTCACAGAATATGGTAAAGAAATGCAATAGAAGAACTCTAGTTGCTTAAATTGCAAAGAAACATTTCGATAACGCATTCTTAAATACACACACTTAGAAAATATTAAAAATAAAATCGTAATTGGGCCTACTAACCTCGCTTTCGCGACTAGCATTTTTGGCTGTCACCGCGGAGGTGTGAGTTATCTAGTGTAAGAACTGAAACGGAGTACACTCAGCCTCGTGAGGCAAAATTGAGAAGAGGTGGGTTCGATTCCCACCTCAGCCATCCTGAAAGTGGTTTTCCGTGATTTACAACTTCAACTCCAGGCAAATACCGGGATGGTTCTTTACTTAAGGCCACGGTCGCCTCCTTACCAACCCGCGCCTAAATTAGAAATACACACATTACTACAGCCACCACACTAACACAGGTTATCAGACACATTTCACACATATGCTAGTACACGGGGATAAATGACCACGATGTCCTAGCCCCTCAAATGAAACAACAACAACCCATTGTTCAGGCAGCCGTCGCAATGCTGAACAAGTTGCCGTGTATTCACCGGGAGAAAAAACGCTGGTTGCTGATGAAATCGTTCTTCCACAGCATCACAGACTGTTTGATCAATGGCAAGTGAAATCTTCGGTGAAATGCAAGCCGTTTACGGGGACGCATGTCTGAAAGGAAACACAGTGTTTAAATAATGGCTGCCGTGTTTCGAGGTGGGCGGAATGCACGTACGACGAATCTCCCATGTCCTGGACAGGTGCTTGCACTAACACAAGATAAGATGGCTTCCATGGACATGGTGGTGAAGGGCAATCGCCATATTACCACATGTCAGCTGTCAACGATTACCAATCTCAGCGTGCGATCCATACACAGCGTCTTGCTGTGCTGTGACGGGTGCTTGAACAGCGGAGGAGAATTATGTAGACTCCCTCGCACTGTCATCTGTATGGAGTAGTTGTGACATAGTGTACATTGTGCTTAACTCGTGTAGTATTTTATACTCCTAGTCAATAAGTGAAAATCCACAGCCTGCTTCCAGTCTCCGACCGGGTCAGGAATGGAATGAATGAAGCCCCCATCTAGCGGCGAGGATATGAAGTTTGCCGGCTGCCGAAGCCTGTCGTACTCCTCTGGGGCAATGATTAAATGAATGACAGATGAAATGAAATGATAGTGGAGAGTGTTGCTGGAGTGAAATTGTGACAGGGAAAACCGAAGTAACCGGAGAAAAACCTGTCTGCCTCCGTTTTGTCCAGCACAGATCTCACATGGAGTGACCGGGATTTGAATCACGGACCCAGTGGTGAGAGGCCGGCGTGCTTCCGCCTAAGCCACAGAGGCTCTTCCTAGTCAATACGTATTGTTTCTAAAACAAATAATGCTTAAAAGTAACTTACATGTTTCGGCAACTCTATGATGCCTTCTTCAGCTTAAAATGATCAGGATAATACAATATTACTAACGGACTCTAATAGAATAAGTTACGTTTTATACAGGGTCTTTCACTCAAAGTGGGGCCAGCCGCACGGCCGACGCAGCGCTGGGGGTAGAAGATCAGGCGAGCACATGGCTACGCGGAGCTGAGACAGTTGCGATGCATGATTTGCCGAGTAAAGTTCACTTCGTTATTTCGTGTATAGCCTATTTTAATTCACACGTGTTATAAGTTTATAACGTGTGTCCGTGGTTACTGTTTAATTGTTATTGTGTTTCATAATTTTATAACGTGTTATTGCTAAGTGTTAGTCTATTGCTTCAATTTTTATTGATAGGGAAAATTGAAAAATAAGGTTTATGCAACAAACCCTCACACTCTAGATCAGTGGTTCTGAACCCGTAGAAATCTGCGGACCACTCAGCGTGAAATGGAATCATGTCCGGACCACCACTCCTCCCCACCCCTCCTTCCCCCCTTCTCCCTCTCCCTCTCCCTCCCCCCTCCCCTCCCCCAATAAACATTATCAGTTCTAACCCTTCCTCAATAACACTTAATTTAAAGATACTCCAATTCAAAACCTGATTGTCATCGCCGCGAATACATTCGGAGGATTCTCGTTCAACGTACATAGTTTCTAAATCCCCATTTATTGGCTACTTTTTTATACGTGCTGGTGGACCCTTTCCTCCCGCGGAACACTCCCAAGGCACTCGTGGACCACCTGTGGTCCGCGGACCACCGGTTAAGAACCACTCCTCTAGATGAACCAAAACAAAATATCACGAGAGAAATTGATGCTATCTCGGTACATGAACTTACTAGTTATTTTATTTATCGTATGTCTTATAGTGCCAGGAGTGTCCGAGGACATGTTCGGCTCGCCCGAGCCTGTAGCTGCTTCCAGCGGACACCCATAGGGTGAGCTACAAGTTCAGTTCAATTTCAAGTAGTTCCAACTTTCGCTACCAGATATCAATGATACCTAGTGGTGAACGTTGGAACTTTGATAGAGCGTTCCGACGAAATCTAACCTAACAATTTAGCTTCACAGAAGTTTAGTCTGTGGAAGGATCTTTTACATGGCATAAATCTATGACATGGGACCGCCGGCTTTACTTACCCTCCGAAGGAAGGCATGCTGAAGGATTTTTAACGCTCTTAAAAATCCGACGACTTCGGCCGGGTTTGAACTCGCTATCTTGGGCACAGCAGTTCAGCATGCTACAGACTACGCCACCGAAGCCGCTGGTACATGAACTAATGTGTGTGAATGAAAATTTCCTAAGACGATGCCAGAAATATGTAGATACAGGTCGAGGACATTTTCAACCTTCTTTGACAAGTTGAGTCATGATTTTACTTTGATTATGTGTTATTATGTGTGCTTGTTATTTTCATGCGATTCGTATGCGTGCTCTCTCGACCCCGAACTCAGTGAGTAGCCATATGCTCGTCCGAACCTCCACGCACCGCGCGCCTGGCCCCACTGTGAGTGAATGACCCTGTATTATTCTACAAGGTGCGTTCAAAAAGTAACGACCCGGAGGCTGAAATGCGCAAACCGGTGACTACATCGGCTAATCGTGGCGTGTGTAACGAGGTGTGATTCCGACCAGAGCGTGGAAGGTCGCAGCCCGTCGCTAGAGGGCACGCGTGCACGTCACGTGACGATACAAAGCGAGCAGCAGCATGCATCAATCGTCCAACGCTGCCAGTTCATTGCAAACAGTGACATGGAGGCGTCGAACGAAGAGCAAAGAGGTGTTGTTCGGTTTCTGACAGCAAAAGGAGTAGGGGGAACGAACATTCATCGCCGAATGTCACAAGTGTACGGCGAACACTGCATGTCCCTTGCAAGGTCAAGGCGTGGCACAAGCGCTTCAGAAAAGGACGGGTGTCGTTAGCCGATGATGCTCGGTCTGGGGCACCCCCACCCCCTGCATTATCGATGACAACGTCCAGCTGGTTGATGCACTCATTACCCAGAACCGCCGGGTGACAATGAACGCCATAGCCGCCATGGTCGGATTGAGCATCGGAAGTGTACACACCATCATGAAGGAACGACTGCACTTGCACAAAGTGAGTGTGTGTCCAATGGGTGCCCCACAGTCTTAAACCACACCAGGAAGCATGCCGAATGGCCTACTGTCTTGGTCTTTGTTGGACGATTGATGCATGCTGCTGCTCGCTTTGTATCGTCACGTGACGTGCACGCGTGCCATCTAGCGACGGGCTGTGACCTTCCACGCTCTGTTCGGAACCACACCTCGTTACACACTCCACGATTAGCCGATGTCGTCACTGGTTTGCGCATTACAGCCTCCGGCGCGTTACTTTTTGAACGCACCTTATATTTTGTAGTTAAATTATGTTAATATCTTTATGCTTATTAAATGTTTTCATGCAGTAGTATGGCTAGGCCTATATATTCAAAGGGATATCCTTACAACGTATCTAAGATCTGAGGTTCCCCAATGAACTAGGAATTGTGTAGCCCAGTAACCATGGTGCAAGTCTTCGAAATTGACACTACTTGGACGACTTCCATCAAAATTAAAATTATTTTTTCTTGGCAGAACTGGGACTGGGAATCGAACCTGGGCCTCCAGGGTGGTAGATAACAGTGCTAACCACTACACCACCAAGCATACTGAGGTTCCCTTATAAGTGCTAATGATATCTTCTTGGCAACCGAAAGGCATTATGATCAAACTCAACACTCTAAATCATGTTTTCTGAAGGATAACTTAATTGTCATATATCATCATGGAGAAAGTAGCCATAAATCTTCGAGTTTAGTGTTCTTTAATGTGACTGGTTATCATTATTAGGCAGTTGACAATCACAATCTATTAGGATGAAAATTTATAGGTCTAGTCTCTCCTATCAGTTATAGAGACCATTTTAATGAATAATATTTTCTCCAGTTAATGTTCCCTTTGCAATAACTCTTGTTCGTAGTGCTGTTCGTTCTGCTACCAGTCCACTCATTGGATGATAGAATCCCCATAATAAACATGCATCAGTGATCTAGAGAAGCGGATATTCAACATTTTTAGCCTGCTTTTCACATTTTGCAAAACTGAGGAAAAAGTAGACATGAGATCGATCCGGGCAAATATCTGTCCCTCCCGTCTGTCTGTCTGTCTGTCTGTGTGTTTATGTGTGTGTCCCCTATCAACTCCTAAACGGCTGCAGCAATCGAAACCAAATTTGGTATGAGTAGAGATCTATACTTGAATATCTCAGGCCCATATTTGAAAATATCAGTGCTACCAACTGCTGAGAAACCGCAATTGTAATTTGAGCTCCATGTTGGCTATCTTGGAAGGTATGCATGGGAGCTATTCCAAAATTGGCACACACACACATATATATATATATTTATTTCAGTTTAATTTCCAGGAGTCCATGCATGGCAGTGTTGCCAAAATGATTCTAAGCCTGCTGATAGGTCCAATTTTTTAATGCATATAACTTCTACACTATCAATGGATTTCAACCAAATTTCGTATGTACTATGTGTAAATAAACAGATATGACTGAGCGTATTCTTAAGAACCACCAGGGCTGCCAATTGTTAATAAATGCTCTCTCTATTTTTTTTCTATCCAAATACCAATATATCAGAAAGTATGCAAGCCAACAACCTTAAACTATGCACACGTATAGTACCTGAAATTTTAGATTAATTTGGAGTAGCTAATATACGTCAGTGCTACCAACATGATTCTAAGCCTGCTGATAAGACCAATTTGTAAATATATGTAACTTCTATATTATCAATTGGATTTCAACCAAATGTTGTATGTGCTATGTGTACCATAACAGATATGATTATGCGTATTCTTAAGAGCAACCTGGTCTGCCAACTGTTAATAAATGCTGTCTCTATTTCTGTAACCCTAATATCAATATATCAGAAAGTGTGCAAGCCAATAACTCTAAACTTTGCACACGTATAGTACCTGACATTCTAGATTAGTTTGGAGTAACTAATATACGTCAGTGCTGCCAACATGATTCTAAGACTCCTGATATGTTCAATTTTAAAATACATGTAACTTCTATACTAACAAATGGATTTCATCCAAAATTGGTACAGAAAGAGATCATAAAATTTCAGATTATTTCTGAGCAACACATGCATGACATTGTTGCCAACATGATTTTACGCACGCTGATAGATCCAATGTCTAACTGCATGTAACTTCCATGCTATCCATTGGACTTCAACCAAATTTTGTATTCTGTACCTTAAGAGATGGAACTAAGAATATATTCAGTCACCAGGGCTGCCAACTCTAGTGCCCTATTAGGCTGCATTATACCAGGTATATTTTGAACTAATTAGAAACTTCGATATTATCAGCTTAATTTCGTCATTATTCTAGATAGGTCCATTGGCATGAATCTTACATTTTAAGAAAAGTGGGCTCTTTAGTTCGTCACGGAACTTCTTGTTATCACCTGTGTTTGTGATGCGCTGTCTCCCCGCTCCTTGTGTTAGATAGTTGATGGATGCGATTCCCCACATCTGACATTTTACAGCCCTTATACAGGGTGTCACAAAAATGTACGGCACAAATTGCAGGACACATTCCTTACATGTAGACGAAGAAATTGTTATATGAACATGGGTCCGGAAGAAACGCTTTGTTTCTATGGTATAGCTCATTGTCTCCAACTTATTAATCATGGAAAACACACAAGAACAGAACATTCGATTCATGGGGAACATGCATTATTGGTTACGTCTGGTTACGTTATCATTACCGTAGGTGCACCACCAGTGTTTTGTTTTACATGGCCCTGTTGCCATGCAATTACGGTAACATCAACTGTTCCAGTGACCAGTACGACCTAATCTACATATTAAAAACATTTATGAAAAATTATCCGAGTCCGTGCGGCCATTCTATCCGGTCGATTTCCTTCATTCATTTTTAAATGAAAGGTATTAATGCGCAGATTTGTCATCAAGTATTACAAATCACTTAAATTCCGCCTTTCTCAAATTATTTGAGTTTTTCAACTTTTTCCAACTTTGAAGCGATCATATCTCTGGTTCTAATTGAGGTGCGCAGGTCGTATTGGTCTAAGAACACTCAGTGAATCAAGCGCTGTCATTTGAGCTCTTAACTATTCACATCGGATGATTCTGAGGCAAGTTATGAGTGAACATTCGATATTACATCTCATTTTTAGCCTACTTTCGATTTTTGCAAAAAATGAAAGTAGACTTATGAGATCACTACAGGGCCAAAAATTGTGTGTCTGTCTGTGTGTGTGTATGTGTGTGTAAGTGTGTGTACTCTGAATGTCTGTCCCCCCCTATCAATTCGAACACAACGAAATTTGGTACAGAGGTAGAACAAGCAAAGGGCACCTCAGTGTCATGTTTTATATCGCCGCCATCTTTACCAAAACTGAATGGCGGCCACTCAAACGTTCAAAACGTAAAATCAAATAGCGACTAACCAAATTATCCGATCTCTACCAAATTTGGTAATAACATACCTTCATATAGGACGCGTCTTGTGACCAAACTACAAGGTCATCAGCCGTACCATTTCAGGATGGCGGCCGTGCGAATTATGCAATCTTTATAATCCATATCATGGGACCCACCAGTTCCGATTATCGAGCCGAGAATCGATTTAACTGTTCTAAAGGAAGAGGCACGTTCGAAATTAAAAGTTTATTTTGTAATACTATAGTGCAGAAGTGATTTTAAAAAGCTGAGCCGTCTCGGTAAGAAGACAAGATGGCAGCGGATATCTTGTGCCTGACTTATATTTCACTAATTTGAGTATTGCATGCAATATAGCGTACTGATACAAAATAAATAAACTTTGTATGAAATGCTTTATATATAAATAATATACTCCACTGATGAAATCGTTAGGTCTAAGTCATTATTTGCTAACAAGTTCTATGTAAGTCATTTTATATAGATCAATGTTCGTTGGCACAAATGGCTCCGTGGTAAAGCGTTGGTCTATCATTCATATGCCTATGGTTCAAACCCCATCAGTGTTAGGTTTTTTGCTTGAAATTTTACATATTTGTTGCTTTGTAATGACTCAAGACGTTTTAAAATTGAGCGTTATATTGGGCATATTACGGTGCGAAACATATATTTAATTAAAACATAATTCGCCAGCAGATTTGCTCGAGACATCTAGCAGCCAAAAAGGTAACTGCACGCCGGCCTACTTCTTAACTTCCAGATTTTATTGAAAAGTTTCTTCTTATGGCCGCTAGAATGCACTCGCCCTGTTAGGATTATATTGTTCGATACTTCTCCACTAGATTTCACGACTGGTCTACATGGGACTCCATTGATAGTATACCATTGGCATTCTATGCGCATCGAATTTGAAGAATGACAAGATGATACTATGATACATTTTTACTTCTTATTTTAAAGGGTTTGTAACAGCCTATTGTGCGTTATTTGAAAATGTTATTTGAAGTAAAGAACAAAACGATTTCACATAGTAACTGAATTCTAGCCGCTGGTGCTAGTTCAGGTTATTAATACTTTTATTTCAGGCAATTAGCAATCGAAAATATCCACATAGTTTGTATACACACGTCTCTGTAGGGTCATGGAAAGATTTGTTAATTCAATTAGAGTTGTGAAAGCCATGCACAACCAGACGTGTAAAGACATGCCCCAACTCAAAGTTGGATGTTGCCCACGGCAGGTCGATTATGTAATAATAACAATAATAATAATGTTATTTGTTTTACGTCCCTTTTAACTACTGTTGCTTTTAGATACGCCGGGGTGCCGGAATTTTGGCCCGAAGGGGATCTTTAACGTGCCATTAAATCTACTGACACGGTTCCCTCTGATTTGTGCACCCTCAAATGCCAGCTGATTGCACCAGGATACGAACCTGCAACCTAGGACCCAGCAAGCGAGAACGTTACCGCTGAGCCACGCAGCCAGTCCGGTCGATTATGTCTCCAGATCCATAACATTCTTGAGATACTTCTTATCTATCTTTCTTCAATGATGGTAGTAGTTTTTTCTAGGTTGTGGCGTTTGGTAGAGGTAAATAGTTTCTAAGGTCTTCAACCAAGAAATGATTCTATTATACTCTTTGATAATAACGAGTTATAACTATACTCATACATTTAGGAGAAAGTAGGCTATATGTTCTTTACTGAACATCTTGTTTCAACATTTTTTCATATTGTAGCAATCATATCTTTGGTTCTAATGACGGGCATTTCCTATTACAGTAGCGTTTTGTATTATAATTAACAAAAAGCAGGATCAAACGCTTCATCGAGTTGGAATCTACTTGCCTGATCCTGTTTTAGGCCATGGAATGTTGTATGTTGCCTTATCCCGAGG
This sequence comes from Meconema thalassinum, assembly GCA_946902985.2. Classification (NCBI taxonomy): domain Eukaryota; kingdom Metazoa; phylum Arthropoda; class Insecta; order Orthoptera; family Tettigoniidae; genus Meconema; species Meconema thalassinum. Next base: position 240,485,163 of record OX336394.1, on the reverse strand, counting down.
AAAATCATTTAAAGATGTAAAAGTAGAAATTAAACCTAAGGGTCGACACACAGCGAACATTGTCTGGAAGGAAGTATTGTGAAATAAAGGTTATAAACTATTACATAATACTGAAAACAAGAAGTTACGTGAAGAACTATACAGCCTACTTTTCATGCCAATGATTATTCTACAGTATATGAACCTATCTAGAATAATGACGAAATTAAGTTGGTAATATCGAAATATCTAATTAGTTCAAAATATACCTGGTATAATGTAGCCTAATAGAGCACTACAGTTGGCAGCCCTGGTGACTGAATATATTCTTAGTTCCATTTCTTCAGGTACAGAATACAAAATTTGGTTGAAGTCCAATGGACGTTACATGCAGTTAGACACTGGATCTATCAGCACGCGTAAAAGCATGTTGCCAACAATGTCATGCGTGTGCTGGTCAGAAATAATCTAAAATTTTATGATATCTTGTTGTGCCAATTTTGGATGAAATCCATTTGTTAGTATAGAAGTTACATGTATTTTAAAATTGGACATATCAGCAGGCATAGAATCATGTTGGCAGCACTGCCTTGTATTAATTACTCCAAATTAATCTAGAATGTCAGGTGCTATACGTGTGCAAAGTATAGAGCTGTTGGCTTGCATACTTTCTGATATATTGATATTAGGGTAAAAAAATATAGACAGCATTTATTAACAGTTGGCAGCCCTGATTGCACTTAACAATTCGCGCAGTCATATCTGTTTATGTACAGATGTTACATACAAAATTTTGTTGAAATCCAATTGATAGTGTAGAAGTTATATGCATTTAAACATTGGACCTATCAGAAGGCTTAAAATTATTTTGGCAACACTGTCATGGTTGGACCCCTGGAAATTAAACTGAAATAGTCTTATCTACATGTGTGCCAATTTTGGAATAGCTCCCATGCATACCTTGCAAGATATCCAACATGGAACTCAAATTTCTAGTGCGTTTTTTCAGCAGTTGGTAGCACTGACATCATTTTCAAATATGGACGTGAGATATTCCGGTGCACATCTTTACTCATACTAAATTTGGTTTTGATTGCTGCAGCCGTTTAGGAGTTGATAGGGGGACACACACACACACAGACAGACAGACACACATTTTCCCGGATCGATCACATAAGTCTACTTTTTCCTCATTTTTGCAAAATGTGAAAAGTAGGCTAATAATTCTGCGGAGCAGTACGGGCGCCCTAGTTTTAATGTTAATGTCCGCCGGCTTCTAAATAACAGATTTGGTGATAGATGGATAGATAGAGGTGGACCAATTGCCTGGCCTCCACGCGCTCGGGTCCTAAACCCACTGGATTTTAATTTGTGGGGACATTTGAAAGCTCATGTGTATCGAACCCTTGTACAAGATGTTCAGAGTCTCCGTGCCCGTACTATGGAATGCTGCGAAACCATACGTAATACTCCAGGGATACATCAGCGCATCCGAGATTCACTACGATGGCGGGTCGATGCATGTATCAATGTGCACGGAGGGCGTACTGAACATCTCCTGTGAGAAAGAGCTGCATGTTGTATGCTGGTACGTTCCGTTCTTGTGTGTTCCCATGATTAAAGAGTTGGAGACAATGAGGTGTTAAATGGAGACGAAGCGTTTTCGGACCCATGTTCATTTAATATAATTTCTTCATCGAAGTGTGAGGAATGTGTCCTGCATTTTGTGCCGTATATTTTTGTGACATCCTGTATAGATAACGACACTGCGCTACTGTTCAGTAATGCTCTCAAGTGGTCGCGCGTTGTGAATATAACTCTACTGATCTTGAGTTACTATGTTCAGTATTGTTGGCAGGGTTTTCGGGTAGGGAATGTAACTTGGCTGATATTGAGTTACAGTTAGTTCTGTAAGTTTGCAGGTAATCGCGCGATGTGAACATAACTCGATTGATCTTGAATCACAATAAGTATTGTCTTGTTCGCAAGTGTTCGAGCGTTGTGAATATAATTTGAGTGATCTTAAGTTACAATATGTTCCGTATTGTTCAGATATTCGTGCGCTGTGAATGTATAAGGTGCGTTCAAAAAGTAACGAGCCGCAGGCTGGAATGTGCAAACCGGTGACGACATCGGCTAATCGTGGCGTGTGTAACGAGGTGTGGTTCCGACCAGATCGTGGAAGGTCACAGCCCGTCGCTAGAGGGCACGCGTGCTCGTCCAACGCTGCCAGTCGCATTGCAAACAGTGACATGGAGGCGTCAACCGAAGAGCAAAGAGATGTTGTTCGGTTTCTGACAGCGGAAGGAGTAGGGGGAACGGACATTCAACGCCGAATGTCACAAGTGTACGGCGAACACTGCATGTCCCTTGCAAGGGACAAGGCGTGGCACAAGCGCTTCAGGGAAGGACGGGTATCGTTAGCCGATGATGCCCGGTCTGGGGCACCCCCCTGCATTACCGATGGCAACGTCCAGCTGATTGATGCACTCATTACACAGGACCGCCATAGCCGCCGTGGTCGCTCCACGACAATGCACGACCTCATACGGCCAACACAGTCGCGGCACTCCTGCAGAAATTCAAATGGGAGGTTCTCGGCCAGCCACCATACAGTCCAGACCTCGGTCGCTGTGATTACGCCATGTTTGGTCCCCTGAAAAGGGCTCGGTGGGGCCAACGATTCACCTCGGACGCCGACGTCCAGCTGTACGTGCGGAACTGTTTCACATCGCAGCCCAGGGAATTTTATGAGACAGCCATTCACCGCCTCGTGTCACAGTGGGACAAGTGCCTCAACAACCAGGGCCAATACTTCTAACATACAGGTACTGGTTTCTGTAATTATGCCTCCGGCTCGTTACTTTTTGAACGCACCTTATAAATTGACTGACCTTGAGTTACAACAAATTCTGTAATGTTCCCAGGTATTCGCGCGATTTGAATGTAACTTGAGTGATCATGAGTTACAAATGTTCCGTATTGTTCACAGATATTCACGCGTTGTGAATGTAAATTGACTGACCTTGAGTTTATGTTATGCCTTCTTGAGTTACATTATGTTCTGTCTTGTTGGCAGATGTTCATACGTTGTAAATGTAACTTGATTGACCTTGAATTTCAATATGATCTGTCTTGTTCGCAGGTGTTCGATCGTTGTGAATGTAAATTGATTGAGCTTGAGTTACAATGTGTTCTGTCTTGTTCGCAGGTGTTCGCGCGCGTTCGTGTGTAAGACTGCAGGATGGAGGAGGATCGGTTAAGTGACGGTAACACGAGTGTTACGACTCAAGTGTCGCCAGAGATGGAGCTACCAGGTCCCATGGCGGCTTACTTGAAACAGCTGCTGGCTGAGAAACAGCGCCTGGAGGAACAGGCTGCGGGCGATGGCAACCAGTTCACACTCACCCAGAAGCTGCTGGCAATCGGTGAGTGCTTCCAGTGAACATTAATATTCCGCATAGGTACCTGAGTTGCCATGATTGCATGTATTAAACTCTTCGTAAGTTTTACATCCTTTGTTACAATGAGAAAAAGACATACTGTAGTTGAATATTATAATTAAAGGCCTGCGCGGATGCGGATATCCGCATAATGTTTCGCCATGCGGATGTAGTTAACATGGCTGTGCGGGCAACGGATAAGCTGCGGTTAATGTTTGGAGAAAATTTGCGGATAGTTTTTAGAATAGCCTACAATCCGAACTTGTTTAATATCATTACTAGGGTGCCCGTACTGCTCCGCAGCATGATTTTTCAGTATTGGAATTAAAAAATTACGACATTATGTAATAGTTTATAACCTTTATTTCACAATATTTCCTTCCAGACAATGTTCGCTGTGCGTCGACCCTTAGGTTTAAAAGGATCAGGCAAGTAGATTCCAACTCCATGAAGCGTTTGACCCTGCGCTTTGTTGATTGTAATACCAAACGCTAGCGTAACAGGACATTTTCGTCATTAGAACCAAAGATATGATTGCTACAATGAGAAAATATGTTGAAAAAATGACATGTAATATCGAATGTTCACTCATAACTTTCCTCAGAATCATCCGATGTGAATAGCTAAGAACTCAAATGACAGCGCTTGATTCACTGAGTGTTCATAGATGAAAACGACCTTCGTACGTCAATTAGAACCAGAGATATGATTGCTTCAAAGTTTGAAAAAGTTGGAAAAAAGTTGAAAAAATCAAATCATTTGAGAATGGCGGAATTTAAGTGATTTGTAATACTTGATGACAAATCTGCGCATGAATACCTTTCATTAAAGAAAGTCCTCTCGGCACGCCGGAAGGCGGAGGTAGATTTCACCGGAGAAACTTGGGGATAGGCGAAAATATGCAGAATATGAAGGTTTTCGTAGAAGGATCAGACCTCATTTATTGCGAGAAAGTATTTTATAATTGGAGATTAATTAACTTTGTTTTTCGTCATTTTATGCATATTTTAAACATTTTATTGTCTTATGATGACGGTAACCTTCTTGTCATTTGGAGTCCATTTTTATACTTGTGGTCACACTGTCCTTATGCAAGGTTTCGACACTGATGTGTAACTATGTAACGGTCTGTTACTTCTTCACGCAAAATTATATCTCCCGCAGTGATTTTGGTTTGTTCCTCAGTTTAGGGGCTGCGACAACGCGGTCATGTAACCCCGTGGACTTTGGGTGAGTGTAGAATCTGTCTGATAAACGGTGTGAATTGTGATGGCTGTATTAGTCTGTAATTCAGGTAAGGACTGCAGACGGTCAATTTCAAGCAGTAGTTTCTAATGTTGCTACCAGATACTACCGTCAACGACACCTAGCTGTGAACATGGCTACTAGATGCCACCGCAACCAGCAACTCGCAATGAACGTTGGAACTTCCCCTCCAAAAGGAAAGCATACTGGGGGATTTTTTGCGCTCTTAGAAAATCCGACGACTTTGGCCGGCTTTGAACCCGCGATCTTGGGCATAGTAGTTCAGCATGCTACCAGTTACGTCTCCGAAGCCACTTCACACTTAATCAGATGGAAATCTGAATCTGATCTCGTGCAAGTGCGTTGTCATGGCAACGTCTGATGGCTCATCCCTCATCAATTTAGTAGTGTTGCCATGGCAACCACTGATAGCTTTTGGCATCTCTATATATATAAGAATGAAAGTTTGTCTGTTTTTTCTGAATTTCTACGGAAATTTGCGTTATTTACGCGTTTCAGACTGTTTTATGACGGATGCGCGCGAAAATAATTTTTTTGTCTGTCTGTTTGTCTGTCTGTCTGTCTGTGGACAAAGTGGTTGTTCCCTTATAACTCAAGAACGGCTGGGTGGATCGACGTAAAATTTGGTACAGATATCCTTCAGAGGCAGGACACTAATCATTGATGTAACTCTTCTCTGTACCTCTCATAAAAGGGGGCCTACCCCCTTAAAATACTTGATGAAATAGGCGTAGAAGGGCGTGACAAAGCTCATTTTCAGCCCCTCAATGTGAGCAGCAAAACTCGAGGGCTCCCGAAAACCACATTTTAAGGCCCTAAGGCCCTAAAACCAACAGATTTTGAGATATTGAGATATTCCCAGAAAATCAATTTCATTTAATACAATACTGAAAGAAAGTAAGTCGGTAACCATGGCAACAGAAACTCACAGGTCCATCTATTGCTGTAAGACGCAATACAATTCCATTTATTACGTTGGTTGGTTCTTAAGTTTAGGGGCTGCGACAACGCGGTCAGGTAGCCCCGTGTACTTTGGGTGTGTGTAGAATCTGTCTGATAACCGGTGTTAATTGTGATGACTGTATTAGAGTGTGTTACCTGTTTTTTAAATTAAGTACTGCAACTTAGAATTTTTCAAATAGTTCCTACTTTTGCCGCCAAGCGCCACCGTCAACGACTAATAGGCCAAGTTCAGAACTTAGCTACTAGACGCCACCGCAGTCATTTATTACGTTACTGAGATAGTTTGCAAACGGCTATAAGGGTATAACGGAACCAATTTAAGCTGTAAAATTCATCAATACATATAATGCGCTTAAGGGGGTCAAGGGGGACTCTAGAATTTTTTCACTCGATTTACACGTGCTGGTGTGGTACGGAAGGTCTATTATATCCCTATCCCTATATTGGTATATTATTATTATAATTATTATTATTATACTACGGCCTACAACGATGAGACATAGCTTATTTTCAGCTCCCTGGTGTCAGAAAAAAACGGGGCCCTTAAACAGCCATAAAGGGTCCCCGAAAACTACATTTTAAGACTCTAAAACCAAGAGTTTCCGAGATATTCCCCGAAAACTAATTTCATTTAATAAACTAATGTATGAATGCAAGCCTGTTACCAGGACAACAGTGTCTCAAAAAGTTACATCCAACCTTCCGTCTATTTCTGCAAGAAATAATGCCACTCCATTTATTACATTTCTGTGAAAGTTTGCAAATGGCTATAAGGTTATCACGGAACCAACAAAAACTGTAAAGTTCATCAATGCGCTTAAGGGGGTCAAGGGGTACCCTAGATTTTTTTCCAAGACTTAAACGGGCGATATGTCGTACAGAAGTTCTATTATATCTTCAAACAGCAACATTATTTTTAAAAAATCCTGGATTGTTTTTTTTTTTTTGCTTCTAGGAATTTCGGCGATTGGAGGCTAAAAAACCTGAATTTTCATGCAGGATGCGGACTTGACACAACAGTGAGGGTCAGTTTTAATGTGACGTGTATAATTGCGTTTCGTCTACGAGGTTTTCAATTTTATTTTCACACGTTAGGTGAATTAGTTTCAGAGATTGTTTCAACCAATCATTCATCTTTGTCGACAAACAGGTTCCAAGCCCCTAACCATTACAACAGTAGTTCAATTGATTACGTCTCGTTATTAATACCGAAGACTGTTTTTGAGATATTTCCAGAAAACTAATTTCATTTAATACAATAATGAAAGAATGCAAGCCGGTAACCATGGCAACGGAATTTCACAGGTCCATCTATTGCTGTAAGACGCAATACAATTCCATTTATTACATTACTGAGATAGTTTGCAAACGGCTATAAAGTTATAACGGAACGAAATTAAGTTGTAAATTCATCAATGTCATATAATGCGCTTAAGGGGGTCAAGGGGCCCTCTAGATTTTTTTTCACGCGATTTACACGTGCGGGTGTGGTACGGAAGGTCTATTATATCCCTATCCCTATATTGTTATATTATTATTATAATTATTATTATTATACTACGGCCTACGACGAGACAAAGCTTATTTTAAGCCCCTTTGTGTCAGAAACAAAACTCGGTGCCCCTAAATAGCCGTAAAGGGTCCCCGAAAACTACTTTTTAAGGCTCTAAAACCAACAGTTTCTGAGATATTCCCAGAAAACTAATTTCATTTAATAAACAAATGAAGGAATACAAGCCAGTAACCATGACAACAGTATCTCAAAAGGTGACATCCAACTTTCCATCTATTTCTGCAAGAAGTAAAGCCACTCCATTTATTAAATTTCTGTGAATGTTTGCAAATGCATATAAGGTTATTACGGAATCAACTAAAACTGTAAAATTAATCAATGCGCTTAAGGGGATCAAGGGGTACCCTAGATTTTTTTCACACGACTTTAATGTGAGTTATGTCGTACTGAAGGTCTATTATATCTCCAAACTGCAACAACATTATTTTCTAAAATTTCTGAATTGAAATAGTGTTTTTTTTTTTGCTTTTAGGAATTTGGGTCATTGGAGGCTAAAAAATCTGAATTTTCATGCACCACAAGCCTTTATAATTTTTAAAGGTGTCTTCCTCTGGATGGGGACTTGACACAACAGTGAAGGTCAGTTTTATTTGACGTTTATTGCGTTTCGTTTACGAGGTTTTCAATTTTATTTTCACGTCAGGAAGTACACGTTTGGTAAATTTAGTTTCAGACCATATTTTAACTAATCATTTTTCTTTGTCGACAAACAGGTTTCAAGCCCCTGACCATTGCAACAGTAGCTCAATTGATTACGTCTGGTTATTAATACCGAAGACCGTTCGAAGAACGGGTACTTCTGCTAGTTTTCTTATAATTTCGAAATCCTTTTTCTCATCCCTTGGCGTAATGGTGGGTCATATCAAAAATTCTTTCAGACAAAAGTTTTAGGTAATTATTAGGGGAATATTGTCCATTTTGTACGGTTTTGATATTATGCCTATTAAGAGAGATATGATTAATGTTTCCCGAAAAACCCGCTTTTTCCCACCCCTTTGGTCAATGGTTGGTACTATAAAAAAAACTCTTCAAACATAAATTTTTGGCTTTATCCGGTACATAGTATGAACTTTAAACGGATTCGATATTTCACATATTAAGAGAGTTATAGCAATATTTCATTTTTTCGAAAAAAGGCCCCCTTTTTCACCCCCTTCGACCGATTTATCCCTGTAACGAACTCGACCGAGATTTTATAGGCATACATATTCGGTAAAAAATTCAAAGTGATTGGTGCAAAATTACGGCAGTTATCGTGTCCACAAGAAACTGATATACATATATACCTATATACATATATACATAAATTATATATAAACTTTTGAACTGACGGTGGTTTTGGGGTCTGGGGGATGTGAAACGCTAAGATATGTCGAAATTTTCTGGAAGTCGAAACATGGTACCCATTGCAATAGTTAGCTTTCTAATGAAATCTACCTAAAAGAATGAAGGGAATCGACCGGATATAATGGCCGCACGGACTCGGATAAGTTTTCATAAATATTTTTAATATACAGATTAGGACCTGGATGTTTGACACACCGGTATCATATTCTTCTGTTATATCTCTTTCATGACAAATGTAAGATGATGATTTAAGCTAATCTCATTCAAATTATGTCATTAAGCATAATTAACATTCCGAACATGAAAGGGTTGCAATTCTGGATGTATAACATTCATTTTAAACATAGCACATGACATGTGGGAACGACTTTTTCCTCAAATGTTTAAATATGTTACTTCAGTAGATTCGGATAACAAGCATGGGAATGCGGAAAACAGTCGTGCGGATGCGGTTAACGTTTCGTTTATCCACGCAGGGCTCAAATTATAATACAGAAAAAAGAAGAGGCAAAACACAGAATCATGGGATGTGGCTTATTCGTATCGAGCACGCTTCAACGTTTAGGAACCAAGTGTCGGAAATTTGTCCACGCAAAACTCTTCTTACTAATTCCAGATAGACCCCCAGCCCAAAAACATGTCCGCGTAAACAAATGTGGCTGAATTAATTTCATTAAGGCTCTGATACCTAGCTCATTCATCTTTCTGAAGAAGAATTTGATTTAACTTTTCTGGTTCAAAATAGTTAGCTTTCTAAAGAAATCTACCTAATACTCTGATGTCATTATTATCTGATAACAGGACTCTTGTCTCAATTGGTGGAGAACAAAGTTATCCGTACTGACACCTAGGTTAATATCTTTTGTTTTTGAAGAATTTGATTTGGAATTATTTTATAGACGAATTACACCCTTAATGTTTGTTTAAAATTTTTATTTAATTTTGTAGGGATATCTGTTCTTTTAATCAGGCATTTAACTTACGAACCACTTTTAATGAAATACTTAATACTACATTTATTTTAGTACAATTTAGAATAAGTATTATATAAATGCTACATTAGTTTTTATTTAGGAATACGCCATTAAATCATATGGCTGAAGAAGGCTCCAACGTAGTGCCGAAACATGGATAATCAATAAACATATTTAAAACATACACTATTGATTAGGCGTTATAATACTTGTTATAATATTTATGGCTTCAACTCCCCCTTTACCCCCCTCTACCCCCTCCCCTCCCTCCTCCTCCCCCTCAAAAAATAAATCCTGGATACGTCATACGTGCTTGCCAAGAAGTGTATACAGAAGTGTACAATTAATCGATGTAATTTTTTCCAAGTTGGCGTTACTCTCCACTAAATGTAATTGTGTTGACCGACTGAAGATCAATTCTCTTACTACATTAGGGGCCGGGTTCACCAACGCATCGTTAATTTTAACATCGGAATTAAACTCGTTGGCGTTTCACTAGCATATTCACCGATTGGCATTAGCAAACGGATCGTTATGTTTAAGGGCTGTACGAAACTCATTGAAAGATGATGATGGTGGCGGTATTTGCATATTCTTTGCAGGCCGTGAACTAAAAAAAGCATGAGTTATATACTCCTTGGTTAAAAACAAACATGGCTGATGAGGAAAAGAGGAAGAAGAGCCGGGGACTGGTTGAAAGAAACGTACAAATCGTTGAAAATAGGAGGACTGATGCTGTGGCGTCTAGGTAGTCTTTTATTAAATTAACTTCATGTGCTATACCGTAATGCATCACACGATATCACACATAAATAAGAAATGGTACCTTACTTATCAGGTAGGAATTCCAGGTTAGGTTCTATCATCTGTAGATGAAATCTCATAATAAATTCTCTGTCGTCGCATGAATCAAAGTAATTCCTCCGTTCTTTATAAAATCGAGGTCGATGGATATCGAGCATGTCTACAAGAACATCGTCCTCGATGAGAATAACGTTTAATGCACGCTCCATTTTGGATTGGAATGCCACGTAAATAGACCGTTAGCAGGTAATTGTATGTAGACACAACAATTCAATGGCTCGTTAGGGTTGCTATTGCATTGTTGTAGTTCGGTGAACCACGATATTTCGATAATCGTCCGTTAACGGCTTTAAATGATTTGCTAACATTTTGACGAACTATGGTGAATCCGGCCTTAGGTTTGTCAGCCAAAACTACATCAGGGGATTTTCATTGAGTACTATCAGGCATAACACTCTAGTCACCGCATAACATACATGGTTGCTTGAAGCGAGGATAACGACACGTATGTTTCAGTCTGTAAGTGAAACACAAAGAAGGATATTTGTCTTGCTGCTAAGAACTACATGGAAGAGCGCTAAGTTGATGTCATAAAAGACAGATGACGTGACTGAAGCAGAGCAGGTAGGCGGCTATGCTCTGTGAAGCTTGAGTTTTGATGACGCTGTGATTTATTGCTCCGTTGGAATTTGCGCTTATTGTCTTTGGGTTATGAGCTTGCGTTCGTTGAAAGAGAATGGCGGGTTTCATTGTTTCTGAGGAAAGTTAAAACGAGCGGAGGATGAGGGGCATCTAGGAGATAAACGTTCCACTGAGATTTTCATAGAATTAATCCTCAAATATTGGAAGTACACCGTTACCAGTTTTGTCAACACTTTGTGGAAAAAATTAATAAATCAATAAAAAATATACATTTTTAAATACTAGTAAAAAATAAAATAAAAGATCAAGGAGATGGCCACTCAAAAGAAGGGGATTAAAGTAGAATTTCAAATCTCAATTGGTATCTTTTTTTCCCTTAAATATACACTAAAATGATCATTTTCAAAAATTCAACCTAAAATTCATTCAAAAACTTATAAAAGTAATGTAGTTTGTAATGTTATCAGCATCTTGCCGCTCTCAAATTGCTGTACCCTCAAAGTTTACTGGAGTACTGCATGAGAGGAACTTTTAATACTAATGTTACTGGTTTTACGTCTCTTTAACTACTGACGCTTTTTATTTATTTTTATTAATTCAGCCAATGGCCGTGTACTTTTCTTTTCAGGACGGGTCAGGGAAGGGATATTGGAAGGAAATCGGCCGTGGACCTAATAAAAGGAACCGTCCCGGCATTTGCTTGGTGGTGAAAATGGGAAACCACGAAAACCATTTTCAGGACGGCCGAGGTGGGATTCGAACCCATGCTCTCCCGATGCACGAGGTAGCGCGTTAGCGCTCTCGGCCACCCGTATTTTAAAGGTGCATGAGGAACAATTTCACTGATTTACCAAGCCCATCCTGAAATTAAGTGTAGACCTACCCATATTTCAATCAAAAAGAAAACATCGTTACACGAAAATTTTTATTGGCACCAGATACCAACAATTTTTGAGCTCTTTTTTTTTTTTTTTTGACATAATCACTATCAGAATTGAGACACCGTGTCATATCGTGGAATCAACTTATGTATTCCTGTGACGTAGAAGTTCACTGCCTGGGAATGGAACCAGCGTGTGACATTCGTCTTCAACTCTTCGTCACTGTGAATATACTGACCGGAAGGCAGGCATTTCTTGAGGTGCAAAAAAAAAATGGAAATCACTGGGAGCAAGATCAGGACTGTACGGCGGCTGATTAAGCAACTTCCAGCCGATGTCATGCAGGAGAGTTGCTGTGCGCTGAGCCTTATGTGGTGGAGCATTGTCATGGATCAGCACAACACCTGCACTGAGCATTCCACGCGTCTTGTTTTGAATAGCCCGATCGCTATTTCGAGCCACTGAGGGATATGGAAAGAAGTAAGGCCAGGAAAGTCAGATAGGAGAGGGGAAAGGGGAGAGGGTCCTCTTCAGAGTCACTGGAGGAAAGGGAAAAAACTGGACGCAACTCAGAAATCTCTCGGGGTTGACAACTTTCGAACTCACTAGCCGTGAGCCCTTTAATATCACGGGTGCACCAAAAGTGGTCTTTGAGCAGAAAGCAGGAGATACCATGAAAAGACAAAGGAGAGGTCTGATCCCTCCAAGAATGAGGGTATCAGGAAAGATAAGACGAGGGCCCATTAAGGCGGGAAAGTGAAAGACACCCTTGGTCGTTAGGGTCGGAATAGAACAACAGTTGACCAAGGGGGGTCGACAGGAAGATGAGGAGCCCGGTACGAGTAAGGGGAAGCAATGCCGGACTCAGTTGGGTTCCGTGGTCGCCAACCCACGTCCCACTAGTTGTGAGCCCCTGGGAAACACACATGGTTTAATCCACCTCGTAACGTAGTGGCTAGCATTCTTGGCTGTTACGGTGGAAATCCAGGTTATGTTCCTGGCTCTGCCGAGAAATTGAAATATCTACACTATATAAAAGGTGCGTGCAAAAAGTAACGAGCTGGAGGCTGCAATGCGCAAACCTGTGACGACATCGGCTAATCGTGGCGTGTGTAACGAGGTATGGTTCCGACCAGAGCGTGGTAGGTCACAGCCCGTCGCGAGAAGGCACGCGTGCACGTCACGTGACGATACAAAGCGAGCAGCAGAATGCATCAATCGTCCAACCAAGACGAAGACAGTAGGCCATTCGACATGCTTCCTGGTGTGGTTGAAGACTGTGGGGAACCCATTGGGCACACACTTTCCGCAAGTGCAGTCGTTCCTTCATGATGGTGTGCACATTTCCGACGCTCAATCAGACCACGGTGGCTATGGCGTTCACTTGTCACTCGGCGGTCCTGGGTAATGAGTGCATCAACCAGCTGGACGTTGTCATGGGTAATGCAGGGGGGTGTCCCAGACCGGGCATCATCAGCTAACGACACCCGTCCTTCCCTGAAGCGCTTGTGCCACGCCTTGACCCTTGCAAGGGACATGCAGTGTTCGCCGTACACTTGTGACATTCGGCGATGAATGTCCGTTCCCCCTACTCCTTTCGCTGTCAGAAACCGAACAACACCTCTTTGCTCTTCGTTTGACGCCTCCATGTCACTGTTTGCAATGCGACTGGCAGCGTTGGACGATTGATGCATGCTGCTGCTCGCTTTGTACCGTCACGTAACGTGCATGCGTGCCCTCTGGCGACGGACTGTGACCTTCCACGCTCTGGTCGGAACCACACCTCGTTACACACGCCACGATTGGCCGATGCCGTCACCGGTTTGCGCATTACAGCCTCTGGCTCGTTACTTTTTGAACGCACCTTATATTGTGAGTGCAAGAATTGTTCAGCATGAAAAAATCTATCAAAAATATCCACGACAGCATATATCGATCTTTAATACATCGCCCACTATAAGTGTTTTTACGTTTTCATTTCTTCCAACAATCTCCATTCTAAATTACAGAGGAGTGAAAATTGTTCGACTCGCCGCCAGTTTACCAAAATTGCATATTTACTTTTCACGGCTGCACTAAATATGTTTGCAAGGCACTGAAATTACTTCAAATGTTTAACCAAGAGTCTTAATTATATTTTCTTTTCAAAAACTCAAAGTAAAATGATTTTTTAGAATTTCCACTAACAGAGGAGCATTACCAATGCAAAATGCCACACGTATTGTTTTGATTACTTTGTATTTTTCGTGTGAATTTAGAGCAAAGGAATTTGGAGTCTTTTTACTAATGATCCGCTCTTGAACTATTCAAAGATACGTGAACTGTGGATTGATATCACCTGACTTAGAGGGTACATTCCAAAGTCAATGAAAAATTAGAAAACGGACCCAGCTTGGGTATCCCTCAGAATTCTGAAAGATTCCTGACGCAATTCCTTATGGGAAAATATGTAAGTCCACGGGGGAGAGAACATTATCAAGAATGCCAGCAGTTGGTCGATAAAATGATTTTGAATAAAATATCTGACCGATTTAAATTCTTTATTTCGTCCTAATGTGCCTCCATGGCTTAGGCGGCAGCACGCCGGCCTCTCACTGCTGCTGGGTCCGTGGTTCAAATCCCGGTCACTCCATGTGAGATCTGTGCTGGACAAAACGGAGACAGACAAGATTTTCTCCGGGTACTCCGATTTTCCCTGTCAAAATTTCATTCCAGCAGCACTCTCCACTATTATTTCATTTCATCTGTCATTCATTTAATCATTGCCACAGTTGGGGCGTGGTGGCGCAGCGGTCAAGCTGTATGCCTCTCACCAAGGTGGACTGGGTTCGATTCCCGGTCAATGCATGTGAGATTTTCGAAGTGAAATGCCATGTCCTGTGGTTCGGATTCCACGTAAAAAGGAGGTCCCGTGGCTCATGATCGCGAGATTAACGGTCACGTTAAACTACAAGCTTCGCTTTTTCATTGGCACAGAGGAGTGCGTCAGGCCTCTGCAGCCGGCACAGTTCATATCCTCGCCGCTAGATGGGGGCTTCATTCATTCATTCCATTCCTGACCCTGTCGGTGACTGGAAGCAAGCTGTGGATTTTAATTTTCATTTTCATTTCATCCTAATAATTTACACACCTCTGTACTAGCTTCGGAGTGAGCGAGCCTATCACCCCAGCTTTGACCAGCATAAAACTGTCGAGTCGTGTCGAGTCGAGTCGAGTTAAGACTTCAGAGAAGAGTATTTGGACCTGCCGTCCGTGTGCCTTTGAAGCTTACGCTGGGTAAACCGTTAAGGATACCGGGCGAAGCAGGTGCGGTGACTAGTTACACTATAAATTATCATGCTTGTAGTGATGGGGAACAAGTGGTATGGTTACATTGTTTTATTTATTTATTTATTTATTTATCTTTAGTGGGGCGTGGTGGCACAGCGGTCAAGCTGTTGGCCTCTCACCAAGGTGGACCGGGATCGATTGCCAGTCAATGCATGTGAGATTTTCGAAGTGAAATGCCATGTCCTGTGGTTCGGATTCCACGTAAAAAGGAGGTCCCGTGGCTCATAATCGCATGATTAACGGTCACGTGAGACTAAAAGCTTCCTTCCTTTTTATTTATATTTATTTACTTTTTATTTTATTTATGCGAAAATTTCCCTACAGGAGAGCGATTAAACTTGATAACATGATGCCATTTGGAGGTGTGTCTCCTCCGCTCCTCCCAAAATCTCTTCATTCTCGCGGAATGCTCCCTCTTCCTCTCATCCGTCCACTTTTCCCAGGTTGTCGTAATGATCTTCGTTCGAACTTAACATTCGCGATTTTCGTCTGGCACTCAGTTCGGTCTTCGAAATGTTCTATATTGATTACTTGTAAGTCTCTCTGTACCTCTTTAAGCCATTCTGTGCCGCATTTACTCTGTGTTATGGTACCAAGAAGTTTCTTGGGCAATCTGGAGGTGGCCATCCTTTGGATGAGAGTGTAAAATTTGGCTCTGCGTTTTCTAATTTATTTATTTATTTATTTATTTATTTATTTATTTATTTATCGTGTGGATTTCAGTGCCGGGCGTGTCCGAGGATATGTTCGGCTCACTAGAGGCTGTAGCTGCTTCTAGCCGATGCCCACAGGGTGAGCTACAAGTTCCGTTCAATTTCAAGTAGTTCCAACTTTCGTTACCAGATATCAATGATACTTAGTAGTGAACGTTGGAACTTTGATAGAGCGTTTCAACGAAATTTAGCTTCACACAAGTTTAGTTAGTGAATGGATCTTTTTACATGCCATAAATCTATGACATGGGACCGCCGGCTTTACTTCCCCTCCGAAGGAAGGCATACTGAAGTATTTTAACATAAAAAAAAAATCCGGCGACTTCGGCCCGTATTGAACCAGCTATCTTGGACACAGCAGTTTAGCATGCTACCAACCACGCTACCCAAGCCGCTGGTTTCATTGTCAATAACATACTCTCACTTAAGATAGTGCTCCTTTCTTTGCTTAGTTGCACATCTAAGCAGGCGAATGAGCGGCACTTGGTAAATTCCGCACATATCTTGAGTTCAGTCGCAACTGCCAGTGCTCAACATGGAAATATTTATATTATCTTTAGTGGAGCATAGCTACTTAACAGAGCATGGAAACACCTGCAATTGAAGAGGTGCAGTTTTTCTTTCTAGAAAGTGCCGCCGAATGCATTGCTATCAACTCTTTAAGTGCTACTCAAGCGTAACTCTCGTATGCTCACTTTTATCCACCTTTCATTGGCGACCAGTTCCGGGATTTCTACTGTGACTATGATTGTGATGAGGCAAGTACGGAGGATCTGGAGCTGGCCGGACTGACACTTTGGATATTTTAGAATATTTTACTATGGGTGGTCTGAATGGAACAGGATTATAATGATGATAATCAGGGAATGGATTTATATATGCTAATAATTAATGAAATATGTACATATATATTTGGTTATAGCGGCTTCGGTGGCGTAGTTTGTAGCGTGCTGATCGCGGGTTCAAACCCGGCCGAAGTTGTCGGATTTTTAAGAGCGTTAAAAATCCCTCAGTATGCCTTCCTTCGGAGGGGAAGTAAAGCCAGCGGTCCCATGTCATATGGTCTGTCCACACTCGTGCATTTTTATGTTCGTCAAAGGCATGAGTTATAGCGCTAGGTGTGAGGCAAGTGACGAACACGTTGCTGCATGCGTCTTCGGAGTTGAACGAGGGAGAAGATCGTAGCGCACGCAGTGTTGAAAGCCGAACCGCGCGGTTCGGGGATTTCGTGCCTCTCGCCTTGTATTTTGTATAATTTAAGCCAATATTGTGCACGTCATGTCAGCCACCACGGAGGAAACTATACAATTTATCGAGGATTACAGATGACATCCTGCTCTGTGGGACGTATCCTCGAAGTTGTACACGAATAAAACAGTATGAAATGACGCATTGAGTGTCTTGGCTGAAAAGTACAAGTTGGATATTCAGGGGGTAAAGAACAAAATAAAAAGTTTGAGATCTTACTTTTCAAAATAGTATCAAAAAGTAACGAAGAAAAAGACGGGTTACGAAGCTGATGAAGGCTATGAATCACCATGGTTCGGGTACAAGCCTCTTGTTTTCATATTGGAGGTATTGCTTCACGGAAATGTGTGTTCTTTTTCTCAATTCTTTTCTCAATAATGCTCAACAAAAATTCGAAGTTGGCCTTCTTCTCAATCCTTTTCTCAATCAAGCTCAAAAAAAAAAAATTCGAAGTTGGCTTTGGACATCCTAGTGAGGTTCCTGAACAGCATATTATCCGCACGCACTTCTTTAAAGATCCCATAATCCCATAAGAATCAACAACACTTAATGCTGGGTATGTACCGTCGTGTCCTATTTATTTGAAGGGCAGTGAGACGCATTGCAATGACTGGACATCACACTGAACACCACCTCCAATTATTGAGATCTCAGGAATTATGCTCTCTAGGACCCATGTTTGTTCGATTTTTTTTTTTGGTATGCATTTTTTACCTCGTAAAATATTGGATATTTTTTAACATCTTGAGTATTGACACTCAGCAATTTTTCTAGGTTGATGCTGTGTCTTGTGGGGGGTTTCGCCTAGGAGCACCAAGCTGGCTCATCAGCGGTTTCTTACTATCCATACCCGGACCCCCACAGGAGTAGTAAACTGCGCGCTACCTCCCTTTTTAAGAAGTGCACCTGCGCTACTTTACTGCGAGAACTAAAAGCTCAAGCAGCCATAACCTCCATATGAAGGCTTCCATAAAGATGGTATCTTGGCTTTCACGGCCAGTGAATTATAACTCAGCAATGTTACTTGATTTATGCCGTGTCTTGTGTGGGGTTTCGCCTAGGAACACCAAGCTGGCTCATCAGCGGGCTCTTGGTGTCCGTGCCCAGACCCCCACAGATGAAGCGCACCTGCGCCTCTTTACTGAGGGAGGTAAAATTTCAAGCAGCCTTAACCTCCCTATGAAGGCTTCCAAAAAGATGGTATATTGACTTTCACGGCCAGTTAATTAAAACTCAGAAATTTTTCTAGGTTTGTGCCGTGTCTTGTGTGGGGTTTCTCCTAGGACACCAAGCTGGCTCATCAGCGGGCTCTTGGTATCCGTGCCCGGACCCCCACAGGAATAGTGAACTGCGCGCTACCTCCATTCTTATGAAGCGCACCTGCGCTAAAAAGAGTTCAAGCAGCCTTAACCTCCGTATAGAGGCTTCCACAAAGATGGCCGCGAAAGCCAATATACCATCTTTTTGGAAGGCTTCATAGAGAGGTTAAGGGTGATTCAGATTTTCTCTCTCGCAGTTAAGCACAGGTGCGATTCATAAGAAGGGATGTAGCGCGCAGCTCGCTACTCCTGTGGGGGGAGGGGCTGATGAGCCAGCTTGGTATCCCTTGGTGAAACCCCACACAAGACACGGCATAAACCTAGAAAAAGTGCTGAGTATTAATTACCTGGCCGTGAAAGCCAATATACCATCATTTGGAATATTGTACTTCTCTCCCAAATAATCATGCGAGTGCATTGCAACACTCCTGCGCGCACACGTGAGACTTGAGAGTGACGTATGGATTTTCTTCTCCCTCGTGCTAATCTCTGGCTTGCTGCCACTGCTGCATGATACATGGCGAGTTTAGTTTACATGAAGACTTGACATGTGCTGTCTAGTCTACTGCTAATACTATTAGCTGCACTGGGCCACATTCTGTTTGCTTAGCCATTCCCTTGCTCTTTGCGGTCAAATATGCGAGTGGCCAAATTAACTAATTAATATATAAGATGCATAGGGTGAAATTAGTTCTCTGACATCTACAGTACATTTGCTGTGAGAAATTAGTTTCCATGAGAAGCTCTAAACATTATGTATATTGTACATACATATACAGGGTGTTCGCAGCAAGCCCTACTTTGTGCTGTAACTCGTTTGTTTTTCAAGATATTTTAATTTTGACACTTGATTTGTAAAGTACTTTTCAAGCTCTAAAACTTTTGTTTCGTTGGTCTTTGTGTGAAGTTCGCGCATAACGCGCAAATCAACTTTTTATGACACGGTTTTGGCACTTTTTTTTGCCCAAATCGGTTTTTTGACATCACCTATCGAAAGAACGACATCGAATTAGTCGAATAAGCCACCAAAATATCAGATTTTGCCCAAATCAAACTCGCATTGCGAGTTTGTGTTTAGATTGGTTCGACCGGCTGAGCAGAGGCAGGTCGCATGCTATAAGCGGACGAAAATCTAAACACAAACACCCATTTTTCGAGTTTGAATTGGACAAAATCTGATATTTTGGTGGCTAATTCGACTAATTAGATGTCGCTCTTTCGATAGCTGATGTAAAAAATCGGATTTGGGCAAAAAAGTGCCAAAAACCGTGCAACAAAAAGTTGATTTGCGCGTTATGCGCGAACCTCACACAAAAAGCAACGAAACAAAAGTTTTAGAACTTGAAAAGTACTTCCCAAAGCAAGTGTCAAATTTAAATATCTTGAAAAACAAGCGAGTTACAGCACAAAGTAGAACTTCCTGCGAACACCCTGTATACAGTACATACACACATACATATCGGTGCATACTTCCAGTGATGCAATTTGTCATAGGACTGTTTGCATGGCACACTAAACATGTTGTTATTTGTTATGCCCAAGGTTGTGGTTTCGAATCCCCATGCAGTCGGTTGCCATTTCGTGCTTAAATACGAGATACGTTATTGTCTCATTTGAGGGGTTGGGCATCGTGGTCATTCTGCCCCGTGTACTTGCGTGTACATATACATACATACATACATACATACATACATACAGTGAAAGATGGGTGATGTGATTAGAATTGATATGGGGAGACTCACTAGAAGGATATGGGAGACGACAGGGAGGATCAGGATAGGAAAAACAGGAACCAAATGGGTGGTTGAACTTTGGAAGGACTGGACTGAGATTGGGATCAAGGTGGAAGGGACAGAGAACCGGAGAAGTACAGTAAATATGCATTAACCGATTTACCGGAACTGACTAACAGAGAAGGATACCATAAAATGATTGGGAATCATCAATGGGGAGGACAAGAGCAGAGGACACTAAGGATTTCCAGGGGAGAACGGGAGAGAAGACAGTGGATGTAGAGGTTCTGAGAGGAGAAGGAAAGAAAAAAGAAGAAAGAAGCCTGTATAGAATTTTTCTGATAATCTGAGTTATTGAGGTATCTGTAGTAGTATGTGTATTTGTAAGTAAGGTGAGGATTGGGAATGAGGCAGCTGTGGCCTTATGTTAGGAACCATCCGATCGTTTGTCTAGAGTAGAAGTGGTAAACCATGAAAAATCACTTCCGGGATGGCTGAGGTGGAAATTGAATCACCTCTTCTAAGTCTTGCCTTGCGAGGCTGAGTGAATTCAGTTCCAGCCCTCAGACTACAATGACATTTATTCACATCGTTGGGAATCAAACCCAGACCTCAAGAGTGACCTTTAAGAATGGTAGTCATTGTGCACCAGAGACCCATCTCAGTAGAAAATGTCACATTGAAGGTCCCACTCGGGGGTAACATTCCGGCACTCGGGTGTCTAACGTCCCAGCAGGTCACTTTCTACGTCTTCGAACCAGGCTGGCTTGGTCTTCTTTTCTTTAAAGTCAATTGTGTGAGTTTCATTCTTAGCAAGTGGTCATTAAATGCAATTCTCCTTTTTCTCATAACATCACATTATTATTTTATTATTGTTGTTATTATTATTATTATTATTACAATTTTATTATTGTTATTATGCTTCCCAGAACAGTATTTTATGATAAAAATACACGCCTGATGCTGCCCACAAATTATGTGGACAAGCTGTCTCCACAGATACTAAATAAAATGATATTCAGCTCAAAGAAAAGGCTACTGTGTACATTCGTTTATTGATAATCACCATAAACAGAAGACAAATTGAAACAAGTAGTTCGGTGAAGAACTAAATAGCATATTTTCATATATCTTACTTATGTTAATTGCCCCTATCAACATACAAAATCAGTTTGATTGCTGTAATAGATTCGCAGACATTGAGAACCGTCTGACAGTCGCCATGTTAGTTTTTTATATCCGTACGCCATAGGGTTATGCACTATTAAATTAAGATTATTGCGTATGTTTATTATTCAACCCTTAGTCGCATAATTAGGACACTAGAAATAAGAATGTGATTTTAAATTTTCGCACAGCCACCATCTTGAGGTTATGAAAACAATTGCCATACATTAGATGTCAGTGGATTACAATTTGTATAGGCATTTACCATACCAAGTTTCACTGCGCTCAGATGGTTGGATTGCGAGAAACGTCCATTTAAAAAAAATCGCATCGCCGCCATGTTGTACTTGTGCTCACCAGGCTTTTGAAATTTCCATAGGCGTACTTATGTTAATAGCTTTTATCAACACACAAAATTTTAGTTAGATTGCTGTCATACATTAGTAGATATTGAGAACCGTCTAAATATTTCGGATGGTCGCCATGTTTGATTTTTATATATGTACGTCATAGATTTATGTACTATTAGATGACGATTATTGCCTACGTTGTTTATTCAAACGTTAACTTCAATTGCATGATTAGGGCACACGAAATAAACAATAATTTGAAAATTTCCCACAGCTACCATTTTGAGGTTATGTAAACAATTGAAGAAAATTAGATTTAGGTGCATTACAATGCGTATAAACATTTGCTGTACCAAGTTTCACTGCGCTCGGATGGTTAAACATCGAGAAACGTCTATTTAAATGTTTCAACTTCGCATGGCCGCCGTGTTCGTTTTGTATATAACATGTTTCTGAAAGACACATAGGTGAATTTTCAGAAGGGCTCTTTATCACCGTACAAAATTTCAGGGTGATATCGGTAGTAGTTTCGGAGATATAGAATGCCGGTGAATTATCTTGCACAGCCGCCATGTTGGATTGGTGAGACCTATTAAAATTTGAAGGGCACGTTCGGGGTCGGACAAAATAGTAATATACCTTTACCGAGAGTAGGGGGATGGTAGGGGTTCCAAATAGTGTCATGGCCGCCACGTGAGTCCAAGCCAATATCTCGCGAACCCATGGTCGGATGTTGACAAATGAGGTGTCGTTGGACTCGAGCTGACGTCCTATTTCCTATGG
The DNA here is from genome assembly GCA_946902985.2 of Meconema thalassinum. Taxonomy (NCBI): domain Eukaryota; kingdom Metazoa; phylum Arthropoda; class Insecta; order Orthoptera; family Tettigoniidae; genus Meconema; species Meconema thalassinum. The sequence goes on along the minus strand of OX336394.1, from coordinate 240,462,648 downwards.
ATCATGTATTATATTTTTCAAAAAAAATTTGAATTTTTTTGTTTTCGAAAATAGGTGATAGTTTGAAAACCAAACATGATAAAACGTTGTGCTATGGCTCAAACGAATGGTCTTTATGACCTTTATTTTTTGTAATAAAACTTTTTATTTTTTATGTTTTTTTGAAAACACTCGAATTTTGAAAATCCTATATTTTGGAAACTAGGAAGTTTACAAAACAGTTTGGTTGACATAAATGAAATGTCCCTATGCCCTCTACCCTCAATATAAATTCCAAGTCTCTAGAGCAAAAATTTGTGTTTTATAAGTAGTGGGATGGCTAGAGAGCTGCCCTACTTCTTTTTGAACCCTCCTCGTATCGGCCCCGAACCTGATATCTCGCTAACCAAACATGGGATTAGAACATACAGGGTGTCCTAGCACTCGTAGTGACGCCCCCTACTTTCCTATAGCCTCTTTATTTAATTAAAAGACCAAAACTAAAAGGTCATCCGCTTTTAATATCTCGTGAACCAATCATGCTAGAGGTATGTACGACGGGTTCAAGGACTCGGAGTGACGTCCTCTCTGCTATGGACCACTCGTTATAATTTAAAAAAATTGGAAACTCGATTTTGGGGTAAACACGTGTTTTTTGTGATTTTGCCGATATCTCACGAACCAATAACGCTAGAGACGTGTACGAGGTGTCCTAGGACTCGGGCTAACGCCCCCTTTCAAATGTGGTAGATATGTTTTCCAAAAAATAATTCACAAAGAGCCTAACGCCATACATGTTGAGAAAAACTTTTTTTTTCTTTACCTGTTTATAATGTTCATGAAGCGTGGTAGTTGAGAGAGACGATACTTCTGGGTGTGTGTTTCAACGAACCTGTCTCTAACCACAAGGACCATGCTTAATAGAACAATCGCTATTTCGGCGGGTCGGTGTATGACAGAGCGAGCGTGCGTTTTTTCTGATATTTTACCTTTAACGTGTGAACGGTGATGAGAACTTGGTTCTATGTTGGTCGAAGCGAGTAGAGAAAACAAACTTGCAGACGAGCAGGAGGTGAATGTCATCTGAGCTTATTGGAAGGCGCTGATCTGACTTGACAACAGGTGACGCTTGAAGGTGAAATAATCGGACCACCGTGGTGGCAGGGAAGTGCGAAATGCATGCATACACATGTGAAACCACATGAGGGCTAAACAAGTCACATCCTGTCTTGCTTCGTACGTGACAAAATGCAAGTTCATGTGAAATTTGATCCGGCACAGGTGTTCGCCTGGGACGTTAGCTGTCCACGTGCACGATAACTTGTAACAAGGCACATCCTGTTTTGCTTCGTACGTGACAAAATGCAAGTTGACGTGAAATTTGATCTACCACAGGTGTTCACCTTGGACGATAGCTGTCCACGTGCACGATAAGAGATTGTTCAAAGCGTGGGAATCGCTGAATCAGTAAAAAGTATGATGCAACTTGTGGGAATGATGTCACAACCAGTAGATAGGCAAGAGCTGCAAACAGCAGTGTTGGGAGGTGGAGGGGAGGGGGGGGGGGAGAGGGGGAGGGATAATGAAAGAGAGAACACAGGTGGAAAGGGAAAGACAAACATGGATGAACATGCATGAAGCGCTGAGCGTTGTACACACAGAGCTATAGAGGGTGTACAACATGTGTGAATAAATAAATAAAAAAAGTACACAGGTTCACACGACATGTTTTTTATTGATCCAGGAATTAAACGTAGGGTTAAATCCTAACCATTTGACATATAGTTTATTTCCTTTTTGTTTCAACACTTTTTCCACAAGATAATGCTGAGGAAATGCTGTTTTCTGAAGTTCATGGAGATAAAATCTACCTTTTATGGGTTGGTGGTTGAGGTCTTGCAGTAAATAGGTCACTGGAGTGTCCAAGTTGACTTGACGAATTCGAAATAGTTCAGTCCCCCACGGAAGCGTGTAGCCCTTATTGAAGGCAGACTTAAATTTGCTCACACGAACAAAATCCCCAATTTTCAGTCGATGACGTTTAGGATCGGCTGTTTTTATGGGGTTAAACAGTTTATCCAATCGCTGAATATTTTTGGTCACGAGGCGTGGCTTGGTCCCAATCGTTCTATGTTTGGTGTCATTGTAACGTGATACTAGCTCTGGTAACATGTCCAACCAGCGATACGTGCCCTGAGCGGTAAACTCTTTCCACATATGGGTTTTCAATGTTCGGTTGAACCGCTCGACCACACTGGCTTTGAGATTGCTGTACGTGGTGTAATGGTGAATATCCTTAGGTTTGAGAAAACTGGAGAAATCCTTGTTGAAAAATTCTTTCCCCTGGTCGGTTTGTAGCAGCTGAGGTTGACGTTTGGAGTGTTGAATAATATGTTGAAAGGCCTTGGTAACTAGTGGACCAGACTTGCGACGCACAGGTTCAACAAAGGCCATTTTGGAATACATCAATGACGGTCAACATATAGCGTACACCGTCGTTAACGCTAGCATAGGTTATCATTTCAACCAAGTCAGCCTGCCCAAGTTCATCCACACCTCGTGAAATCACCTTGAGTCGCGGATAGTGACGCCTAGCTGGGCGATGCAACTCGTGAGCAATACCCATTTTAATGGGTGAGGGCTTAAACAATAATTTTGGCATTTCGAAGTTCTTGTTCAATTTCTTGAATTTCCCAATCGTGACCGGTATGGCCAGCTTGACGTGAAGCATGCAACAACTGTAGCCGCTGGACGAGCTTATTGGGATTGTGCCAGTAGGTAACATCCACAAGGGGTTTTAATGGTTTAAATGTCACTCCCGAAGCGGACGCTTTACGACGAGTACTTTGACTGGTGAGAAACATTTTTGCAATTATGGTTTTATATTTTTGAGATATATTTGCATTCACTTGTTGAGCAGGATCGTACTGTCTTTTGTGGGCATGGGTATCCAATAAAATGGATTTATATTTTCAAGATCCTCTGATGTATAATCATGGGAAGAGGGGGTCCGAGAAAAGAGCAGCTTTAACAGTCCTGGAGTTAATTTACAGTTCATGTTTTTAATGACAGCTTTAGTACGAGCAAATTTAATGGATGAATCGCCAATTTTAAAACTATCATCCTCATAGCGAACACCATACGTGGTATCAGTGTTTCCAATAAATAGATCGGTGAAATAGGGTTCCAATGTTGATCCATAATATTTTATTAAAATGGTTTTCAGTTGAGCTTTATGTTGAGGGGTGGCCAAGAGTTGTGAAAACGGAGACGCTCTGGAAGAGCAAGGTGTTTCGACCATGGCCAAGGATTTCTTTTTTCTCAAAATCTCTGCAAGGGGTGCGGCCTTTTTTTGAAGCGTAAACACTTGTTCCTCCTCATCCTCAACTTCGCTAACACTAGTCAAATCTTCCTCTTCCTCTTCCTCAGGGGCCTCGTGCAGCGTCTGCGTGGCTTGTGAAACGGTGGGTAGCGTTTCAGATGGCTTGAAAGAGGGTTTCAACATGGCTTTTAGTGGAGGTGCTAAATGTTGTTGAATAAACAAAGCATGATTTGCACGTGATTGTTTCAATTGACGAAACTTTTGGCGAATAGTATTTTTGCTTTAATAATATGCTTTTTCAATTGACTCTCTGCTAACGCCATGGTGTCTTGACAAATGACTTGACGGGGAATGAGACAGGGCCTTAAATAGCAATAATATGATCAAACCCTAAGCGATACCGTCCTTGGTTGAGTTCACTTTGTTTGTCAATCACTAAACAGGCATGACGTTGAGTGTTCCAGCACTTGGCACACAATTCTGTAAACATTTGAAAGGTCATATCCGGATTCACATGTTCATTATAAATGTGACGACTGTTCCTCTCGTCCTGACGAAATAAAACAATGACATTGGCATTGTCACGAATCAACTGTTTGGACATTTTAGAATACGTTTGTCCAAGATAAAAGCAATCGATATGTTTGTGGCGACCCATGCTGAAATAGCTTTGAATGATACCTTGACGTTCAGTGGATACATCATCGAAAATCATGAGTGAATCGGGCTTTACCTCATCCGGTGAAATCACATTTTCTTGCATGGAAAATTTAAAATGACCCATATTCTCTTTTTGTAATCCAGACATGACTTGATCCAGAACCACGTAGAGGGGCTGGTAGAGAGATTTTGCAAAAATATAAATATTTTGAAAACGCAGACCATTGGGCGCTATAATGAGCGTTAGCAAAAGATTAGTCTTTCCACAGCCGGAAGGCCCCACAATGATGCAGCGAATGGAAGATGGAAACAGTGAACCATGGCGTTGTTCATGTGATGTGGGACAGAGATGGGAAACCATGTCCCCCACGGGGAATGACTCTTGCTGCTTAATAATCTTCATTTCAACTAAGGCTTAGACAGGCTAGCAGGTTGTCTATATACAGGACACCGAGCCTTGTCATAGAAACAGTAGACTCGTACTACAGGTTGACGATGGATGTCTTTGGACGTGCGTTGATGGCCAAAGCTAGGCCTGTCCCCACACATGATCCTAAACAAGAAACAGATCCTGCTAATAAACACTATGTGGATAGGTCAGTAGTGCCACGCACAAAACAGGGAGATTATGACTTTAAGGGAAAGCGGTTAACCCATGTAAAACATCAAGTGTCAACAGACGTTACTACGAAAAAGTATGTGGATAACAAAGTGTATGAGTTTTATGACAAAGTGCCCCAGGTTACGGTGAATGGCTATAGCGCTAATCACCATCGGATTATTCACGTGGAAGACCCGCAAGACGAAGACGATGTTTGTACCAAGCGTTACGTGACCTATGAAATGAAAAGGCTTTATAAATTTATCCCATCGGTATTTTTAGCGTATCTGACAAATGAAAAACCTGTGAATGACAGAAACCATTTACCGCTAGTCCATGATCAGCACTTGACCTATGTGCTTGCTTCAGGATTAAGCCACTATCGATTACACTATGATGGAACCATTCACATCAAATATGCCATACCTGATGAGAACCATTTACAAATAAAGATAAATGGTCATAGGATGTTGGTCCATAACCATGAAATGGTCAATGCAATTGACGAATTATCCTTTCATCTCATGTTGTCATTGGATGAAAAGCAAGCGGGAAAAACCATAAACGATTTCCCACTTTATGTGGAATTGGAATATACAGCCATGAAATAACCATCTGACGTTAGTTGTGATTTAAACTTTCCTGTGAAAGGTTGTTGGTCATTATCATGATGGTGAAACAAAGGTATGCGGTGAGAAAGACTAAAAAAAGGACTTTGTCCTTGGCAAAGCCTGGGCTTACGACATTCGTGGACAAGCCCTTGCGAAAGAAAAAAGAAAAAATAATGTATTGACCATAAGGAAAGCCTTTCGAGCAGCACAGAGACATGTTATTCCAAAACGTCGGCGACAGGTTTCAAACCAAGGGCGAGTGATTCCCGTCCCCAAACGAGCGGGATTTTTACCTGCATTATTTGCCGGTTTGGCTGCTCTGGGTTCACTTTTGGGCGGTGTCAGTGCAGTGGCGAAAACCATTAAAGCCGCGCAGCAGGGCAAGCAACAACTCAAAGAAAGTCAGCGACACAATGAAACGATGGAAGCGATTGCCATGGGGGCTAGAAATGCCAATTTAAAGCCAGCCTTTTATCAACAAGGATTTGTGATTTCACTATTTCGAAATATTAAAAAAAAAAAAATTACCTCAGCCATAGCAAGACATGCCCTGACGCATCAACAATTGGAAAGCTATGCTAAACAACTAAAGCTTTCTCATTTTCGAGGTGTGTTTATGCGAAACCAATTACCCCCACGACCCTGGAAACAGGAATGTGCTGTTGTCAATTTGGATGATCACCGAGGACCAGGAACGCATTATGTAGCTTATGTCAAAGAGGGATCCATCGTATGGTACTTAGACAGTTTTGGGAATTTGCCCCCGCCCATGGAACTAGTGACCTATTTTGGAAATAGGATCAAGATATATTATAATGTGAAACGAGAGCAAACGTTTAACAGCCAACAGTGTGGACGTTTGTGTTTAATTTTTTTTATATAAGACGCAACATAAGCAAAAACGCTACCAGTATGTCGGCAGAAAGTAAAACGTTTACACTGCATGGACGTGGACCTGATGTCAGCTTAGACTTTTACCCGCCTATCGAATTGAGTGAAAAACCCTATGGTTTAGGACTTGTTTCTCTTGAAACGTACAATCGAATATACAACATACGAGAAAATGTGAACAACAAGTTTTACTATGATGATTCTGTGCTCACCTTGAACTCGGGTGGATACACGATCGATGATATTTATGAACACATTTATGTGGTGTTGATCAATCAATATGGTTTAAAGTCATTTCTCGATGGAACGTGCAAGTTTGAACTTGTAGGAAATACCAACACTCATCGCTGCAGTATTTTCTCCACATTCAACATTGACTTTAAAACACACCCCGATTCCATTGGCCCATTACTAGGACTTAAACCACGTGTGTTGGAGCCCAACAAAAAACAAAATTCGGACCATGGACCATGAAGTGAAATTCATTGAGGACCATCATGTGTCGGTGACAAGTAATATTATTAGCCAAGTGTACACCAATCAAGAACCATCGCATTCGCTTTATGACTTTATTGTGACATCGCCCAATGGGTATATTATTCGTGAAAACCCTCCAGTGGTGCTTTTTCATTCTGTGGCTGTCGATAGTATTAGTAATATAACATTAAGACTGATCAATAGAGATCAACAACTCATTGATCTAGATTCTACCACACCAGTGACTTACAAGTTGGTGCTAAAGCCACAATGAAGTTTGTGTATAAAGCAACAACACCGTCTAGGAATGGTGTTAGTTGTTTGCCACGTGAATACACGTTAACATCACAAGGCAAGCAGATTTTACAGCATTTGGGTTACCACGTCAACCCTCATAATGAATTCTATCCTAGAGATAGCGAACCGCATCGAGGAGCAACCAGGAGTGGTAAGAATTGATCTCCATTCCTATCAAGCTCAAACACCTGGTCTCAATAACAATGATGAAATTCAATTTGTTATCAACAACCAAGATATTTACACCCTACCGCATGAAAGTGTCATTCAAATTGAAGGTCGGCTCACCAAAGCCGATGGCTCTACACCCACCACATCCAAGTTGGCCAACCATGGTTTGGCCTTTCTGTTTTCTGAAGTGCGGTATGTCATTAACGATATCATGGTGGATAGCACTCGAAATGTGGGCATTTCCAGTGTCATGAAACTATACCCCTCTTATAGTGAGGAAGAAGGTAAAACACTTCGTATGGCAGGTTGGTGTCCTGACTCGACCAATGACTGGATGGTACACACTGATGGGACCTTTACTGGATATTTACCTCTTAAACTGATTTTAGGCTTTGCCGAAGATCACCAACGCATTGTGGTCAACGCAAGGCAAGTGCTTTATCTGGTGAGAGACAGGAGTGATAATAATGCACTCAAGGGAGCCGACAATGCCCCCATCGATTCAAAAATTCAACTACAACGCTTGCTATGGAAAGTGCCTCATGTGACCCTTGAAGATAGCAAAAAACTGGACATACTCAAAATGGTAAAGAGAGATATGCCGCTACCCATGGAATTTAGAAGCTGGGCACTCCATGAGTATCCGCTATTGCCCACCACCAACACACACAGTTGGTCTGTAGAAACAGCTCGCTATACAGAGAGACCTCTCGACCTGATCGTGGGTTTTCAAACGAATCGCAAGTATCAACAAACCAAAGATGCCACGCAATTTGATCACCTGCAATTGAGAAATGCACGTCTTTTCCTCAGCGGAGCCGTGTTTCCCTATGAAGGACTGGATTTGAATTTTTCAAAAAATAAGTTTGGCCCCCTGTACGATTTGTTTTCTAAATTTCGATGGTCGTATTATCAAAAAGAGAACGGCCCCATGCTGCTACCCCAACCGTTTAAGGCAAGAGCGCCGCTGATTGTCTTTGACTGTTCTTACCTGGAAGAGTCTGTCAAGCCATCCAATATCGACATTAGACTAGATTTTGAAACGCATGACAATGTACCAGCCAATTCGACGGCCTACTGTTTGATTATTCATCACAAACAAGTCAACTATTATCCACTATCCAACCAAGTGACGAGTGTATAAATAACAGCTCAACCCACGTCAAGCCGCTCAGTCATGTCTTGCTTTAAAGCCTCAAGAGACGTTACATCCATGAATTTAAACTCTGAGGAACAACGTTTCAAGACTTTTGCCACGTGGCCGGTGCCTTTCATAAACCCTCAAGCCTTGGCGGCCGCTGGATTCTACTATTTAAAAACAAGAGATGAAGTGAAATGTGCCTTTTGTCCCATCATCATAGACCAATGGCAGGAGGGCGATGAACCCATGCAGGAACATCAGCGCTGGTCACCCACCTTCCCCTACCTGTGCAGAATGGAAGTGGGAAATATACCCTGCCATTCAAGCAATCCCTCACTTGTGTCCCTGAGTAATGAAAAAACAAGTTACGATACGTGTGGACCGTGTGGTGTCCATGGTGCTTCGGTGAGCAGCTCACCATCAAAAACGCTTAGTTTAGAGACATTGGGACATCATCGGTGTTATGGACTTTACAAACACAAGAGACTATATTGTTGTATCAGTTGGTATCGTCCTTATCCCAAAATGACAAAAGCCTGTAAGACGTGTTATGATAATAAAATTATGTAATTCTTAAATTCTTATTTTTGCATGTCCCTCTGTCCTACCCTAACCTCAATTTGAAACTAGCATGGCAGGTAAGTCCATGTCATGATCACACTTTAGTGGTCGATCGTCAGTCAGTCGTCAGTTGAACTTGGTCCAGGCAAGCGTCAACATGTTGCGCACACTCATTGTGGGTTGCCAAAGGTTTAAAATTGGTGACAACAAATTTATATTTAAACAAGTGGCCATTATCGATTGTACCACGTTTTGGATATCGCAAGCTACGCATTTGCTATTTAAACCACCCCATGCTTTTGATTTGTTGTGTGAAAAAGACCGTAAACAAACCCAGTGGATTGAAAATCATAGGTAACTAGACTGGAATCAGGGAACCATTTCCTATAAATATTTGGACGTGGTCATGAAAGCACACTTGTCCTCGGCCAATGTGGTATTTGTGAAAGGTAATGAAAAACGTCAATGGTTGCAACCATTTTTGGCGTCTTACTGCCAATGTATCGACCTCATGGAGTTGGGCTGCCCCTCCCTGCAAACGCTCATGGATACTTGTTCCTGTGGCAACATTACCCATACAGCCCTATCGCATGCGTGGCATCTCTTTCATTGGTTAACCACCCATGCCTGCTGGGAGTTGTTGAACAAAATTATAACTCAAGATTTACCTGTGAATGATGCCAGTGAGATTTCTACAAGCGACGTGTAAACATCTACAGCACGTGATATCATGGAGAAAGGGAATGCTACGGACAAAGCCATCGGCAATTTCTTTGTGTGCAAAAAGAAACTAGACAGTTTTACCAAAGAGGAACTCTTGGCACTCCCCAAGTCGTTCATTTATTATGTGGCCGCCAACGCAGTGAAAGAAATCTGGCAACATGTACCAAAATCATGGACTCAGGACCCTGTGTTGAGTGAATTGCAACCCTGTACGGATTACGATCACCATAAGCAAGTGGCCATGGCAAAAATACCGTCCATGCGTCAGTGTGCGACTTGTCAGCTAGTGAAACTGTATCACGGTCATAAAAGTCCATGTAACGACTTTGTTGAATCATTCCACGGGTGTCATGGCGAGAAAAAGCAACTACAACAACAAACACAAACATCGTCCACAGAGGAGGAGGAAGACCAAACCTTTTTACCATCGATGGAAAAGGATATGCCAGACCTGTACTGGCAATGGCGTCATTGACAAAGTGATTCAATTCCTACCTTTCGAAATCCATCTTCCAGGTTATCGTTTTTGCTGCCCTGGAACTCATCTTGAAAAACGATTACAACGTGGTGATGTACCCATTAATCTTTTGGATCAAGCATGCAAGGAACATGACCTTTCTTATCGCCATAGTCATTCTGGTTTAAGACATGTGGCAGATAAATTGTTATTAAAGAAAGCTAAACAACGTTTCACATCCAGTGATGCCTCAGTGGGTGAGAGGATGGCAGCCCTGATTGTCATGTGTGCTATGAAAGGAAAGTTGATGATGCATGGACATAAACATTGAGGAGTGAGGAATTTGGATTTGTTTGTATTCTATATTTCTTTTATCAATTCACTATGACTATGAAATAAAAACAAAGGTTCACCACAGCACGATGTTTTGTTATTTTTAATTTTAAGAAATCGTGATGTTGATGGCTGATTTTTCATTTTACACATTTCACACATGATGAATTCATACACTGTCATTTGCCAATTTGCAATTTACAGTTTTTGAAAACGTTCGTTTCAAGTTTAACGTTTTTGATGATATGGATTTTTCCATTTTGCTGATGACACTTTTTAAACAATGTCCGTTTGAAGTTTTTGAATTTTCATATTTCACACATGGACATTTCCAGTTTTTAAAAATGTCCGTTTTAAGTTTTGCGTTTTTGGTGATATGGAAACATAGATTTTCCATTTTGCTGTTTTCACATTTTTCCATTTGGTGTATGTCGAAAGTTGTGATTTGACAATGATGTTGATGCAAGTGCTTGACCATGGCGATGCTGCAATGTGTTTATGTGTGTTTGGAGAAACGTCGAGGTCTACGACTACTGCAGGTAAGACTGTTTTTACAAAAATAATTTCTTTTGACTGCCACATTTCAATGAAAAAAAAAACTATTGAAAACAAAATGAGTATATAAGTGACAATTTACCTCCTCCCCACCCACCCTACCTCACCGTGTTTGCTCTGGTCAACCATACACACCAGCTTTCTCTCTCCACTCATACATTCACACCTGTCTTTGGGAACAAACACAACCACTTTATTTATTCCCAAAAGCACATTCTCGTTATGCACACTCGTCCCAAAAGAACTTTTTTAGTTTATCATTTACATTACGAAAAATAATTAAATACTACTTATTAAAGTTACTAAACATCTTACTTATTTCATATTTACAAAAAAACTCAACTTTGTACAGCGTTAAATGAATCAAACTCTTTACCAATCAAAAATAAAAATAAAAAAAGATTGCATAGAACTTTTTTTAAGAGCAAAAGGTCCAAGTGGATTGTCACTATTTACAAAATCTACTATTTACAATGACAGAAACCAATATTTACAAAATACTAAATCTACAATTTACATAAAGCTATGTCCCATAAACGATTAAACAATGAAATCACACCTCCTCCTCCTTGCGATCATAACCCCAGGGCAGGCTGGTGAGCAGGTCATCAGCCCACACACGTTTGTTATCCATGGAGGCGAGGGTGCGTTTTCTCTGTTCCACAAGATACAAATGATGGTTGCTGGATTGTATCCTGCACTGTGTATGAGACATAGCTTTGCCAGTGCGTAAAACCGCTAAGTAATCGTATACACGTAGCGATTTTACCACTGCCCTTCCTACAGCTTTTGCTCTTTTGGCTTCCTTACAGTCTAGTGTGCGGTAAGCATACATTTTTGAAGCCAAACCTACGAATTCCGTCATAATGGAATCGCCGCATTCATCTTTTAAAACGCCCATTACCTTTTTGTTTTTATGGGCAGCTGAAACACGTTGTCAGCGCTATAGCAAGAGGTGTCGAACCAGTCACTATGCTGTCTTATGACGTCATAGGGGTTGCAGTGGCAAATGTGGTAAATGAATGAGTCCGTATCCATATACAAAAGGGAAACGTCCTCAAAATGGCGTTTGGCAAACTCATAGTGGAATCGATACATGATCGATTTAGAAAAGTCTAAAATGACTTGACCCAAATAAATGGGTTTATCCATGGTCACGCTGGTCTTACTCATTTCAATAGTAGCCAAATCCTCATCGATAATTTTGATCGATTTGAAATTTGGCTTGGCAATGTACCGCTGGGCACCCCACTGCCCCTCCCAGACATTCACCAATTTAATGTCACGGTATTTGCGGACATTCTCCATAGACTTGCCATAAATGCAGTTGTTCATTAATTAAAAAAAAATAATTTCAAACTGCTGTGTTGCCATTTGTCGGTGCTCTGTGTTGAGTTGCATGTATGACTTGAGCCATGCTTTTTGAGCAAAAGAAACACCCCTGTGGATTTTCTTTAACACCAAGCCTTGGGCGAGGCATTGCACCAACATTTGGATATGTAGCACATATCGATTTTTGTTGTAAAGTGTGCCCATGAGTTTTTCAGTTTTCACTTTACTGTCAGGGGGAACCATTTGCTCAAGGCAGAATGGGAAATCGGCATGTTCATACAAGGATGTGGGATATTCAATATCCACTTCTAGCACATATCCACGGCCTGTTTCTTGGCTAGCCATGTTCACATCAAATTCTGACACGTGTTTGTCTGTCAGCCAAGCAAACTTCCCATAGGGCAAAGGCTGACTCATGGCGTAACCGTACAAATTATTCACGTCATAGTACATTAAGTACGATTCTGGTTTGTCTGGTGAATAATCAGGCATGTAGACATTGTTCGCTTCGGCATGGCGCTGGTTAAGTGACACAAAGCCGCCACGAATGCCCTCTTCAAAAAATAGAACCATGTCTACGTCAGTGAGTAAATCCAATTCCACTTGAGTGTATTTCAAAGCGGCATCAAACGAGAGCCCAGGACTCGTATAATAGTGAGCCAGGTCAAGACCGTAAATGTGTTGACACAACTCACGGAATTTTTCAAACACATCAGTGAGCAGCAATACATCCAGTTTCAGGTAATGCATAGCATATTCACTTAGCGTGTTCATGCCAAACACTCGCCAAACTTGACATGCATGTGCATAGTCTTCATCGGAAACGGTACTGCGTGTTAGTTTCGAGTAAAATTTCTCTTGTGGTGGGAGTTTTCTTTGCTTTAACACGTCCCAGCTGTTGCAGAAATCATACGGGAATATACCTTTTCGAATGCACAATTGAAATTGCTCAGGATGCATTCTAGTATTTTTTAATTCCTCCTCATTCAAGCCATTCACAAGGCTGTCTAGCGAGGATACCATAAACTTAAAGGAATCCAAAAATCGAATGCTAAAGTCGCCCAACCTCCATGTCAGGGCTGTAAAACGCTCATGGTTTTGAGGAATAATGGTAAACGAGCCCTTGTTGACATGACCCAATTCACGAATCAAAAACTGAATGTCATAATTCGCCAGATTGTGGAAAAAGACACTGATGAAACGAGGAGCTGGAAAGTTCAAGTTGCATTTACTATGCGCAGCTCCACGAAACTCCCCCGTAAAGTGCGAGAGATCACGAACGGTGTCTTCAGCACTGATCAGTGGCTTTTCCCAAATATGGCATGTCGTGGCATGCTCATACTGCTGCTGTTGTTCTGGAGATAGGCTCATGGGTACTGGGTGGTCCAGTATTTCCTGTACATCATGAGCCAACTTGACAAGTTCATCCAAGAACCATTTGGCACAATCTGGCCCCTCACGGTATTTGTAAACGGATTGTGTGGGGTCATAGGCACACACCACATTAAATCCTATGGCAAAGGGTTCATGTTTTTGAATGGGTGTGGTTGAGCTAATGGTGGGATCTGGTTCACATCCCGTCATGGATGTGGTGAGAGCTTCGAAATCTGCGTATACAACATAGGGAACAGTGTCACGCTTATGAATGTCCTTAAACGTTAACACAGCCTTATCCCCTTGTGGCGATATCAATCTCACTGCTTCCTGAGAAACACAATCTACCCTATGACGTTCTAAAAGCGTAGGGATTTTTAAAATATTGCAAGCAACGGTCACAAATATGCTTTTTACATTTATATTTAGACATTTGACTGCTTAACAATCTACTCAGGCTTTTAATGAGGCAATAGTGATTCACCTCTCCTACAGATAGATATAAAAGATGAATGTGGTGTCGTTTTGGTTCTTTTGTGGCATAAAGAGGACCCACAATCTCATCACCATTAAGGCCATACACCATGAACGAAAAGTCCTGGTTATCTTGTTCAAACCTATGGATGTCGGTTAAGTCCATAGGGAACGATACTCGAGTTAAATTTAAAGTTTGTTTTAATTCTTCAAACTTGGCCTTGTACTTTCCCGGCCAACAACCATTTTGTTGTACCGGCTGCAAATACGCAGCCACAGACCACAGAAAGCAATCATTGTCACGATTCGTTATATTGACCACAGCATTTTTCGAAGCTATTGCTAGTGGTGTTTTAATATAGCTAGACCCAGCATTCAACGGGTTGAATTGACAAATATTGATTTGTAGATGATGAATTTTGTCTAAGGCTAGACCACTCGGTCCTTGTTGCAGTTTATCAAATTTTGATAACAAGGCATTCACCACGTGGGTTTCATACCACTGTTCCAAATTATGGGCTATGAATAGCTCTTGCATTTTACTGCAAATATAAAATGTCTCTTTATGCTCCACGTCCTTCTTTTTATATATGAAATCGCACACAAGTTCTGTATTCACCTTTAAAGCCATATGCAACCTTTGTGCTATACAAATTTCAATTTTAAAAATTTCAAAACAAGATTGTAAAAATTCTTTGGGAATCAAATTTTTTCTAACATTGACCACGCGGCCAGAGCACACACGCGATTTGAAACAAGACTCAAGGGGCTCCCAAGTTAACGTAACCGCAGCAGTAAAAGACATTATTTTGAAAGAACACTCTCACCTGAGTTTTCAGCTGTAGACTGCTGGAAAATGGCCCTCAAACACACGCGTTCCTGGTTATCAACAGAGGTCAAGCGTTTTCCAACACTCTAAAAAGAAATAAAATAAACCACCATAAGTATATCCATTCCATATAGTTTATGCATTTCATAAACAAAACAAAATCAAACAGGTTATATTATATAATAAAACAAATCTCACCTTGACGTGTGCTTTATTCCCGTCTCGTGGACTAGTGTGGAAATGGTTTCCATTTCTAGCTGTCTGTCTTTCTCTTTCTTTAATATATTTCCCACAGACACACGACAGGTAGGCTATACACGTTATCTGCAAACAAATAAATAAATAAAATCATTAATTACCTAATCAATAAATAATTGCATGTATTTATATAAAAATCAATAAATATATAAATGAATAAATATATACCTACCCCACAACAAGGTTAAGTATTTTCCACCAACACCAAAACTGTTAAACAAGACCAGGGGTTTCATGCAACGCAGTGTGTTCAAAGGTAGTCACCTAAGTGAGAGTGGAAATGATAACGACATGTCTTTATATATGTTACGTTGCATGTATAATCTTTTTTTCCCCACGCTTTGAAAATTCTGTTATCAGGCACGTGGACAGCTAACGTCCAAGGTGAACACCTTTTGTCAGATCAAATTTCACGTCAACTTGCATTTTGTCACGTATGAAGCAAACAGGATGTAACTGGTTTAGCGTACATGTCATCTCACACGTGTATGCATGCATTTCGCTCTTCCCCACCACCACGATGAACAGATTATTTCACCTTCAAGCGTCACCTGTTGTCAAGTCAGATCAGCGCCTTCCAATAACCTCAAATGACATTCACCTCCTGCTCGTCTGCAAGTTTGTTTTCTCTACTCGCTTCGACCAACATAGAACCAAGTTCTCATCACCGTTTACACGTTAAAGGTAAAATATCAGAAAAAACGCACGCTCGCTCTGTCATACACTGACCCGCCGAAATAGCGATTGTTCTATTAAGCATGGTCCTTGTGGTTTGTGACAGGTTCGTTGAAACACACACCCAGAAGTATCGTCTCTCTCAACTACCACGCTTCATGAACATTATAAACAGGTAAAGAAAAAAAACGTTTTTTTTCAACATGTATGGCGTTAGGCTCTTTGTGAATTATTTTTTGGAAAACATATCTACCACATTTGAAAGGGGGCGTTAGCCAGAGTCCTAGGACACCTCGTACACGTCTCTAGCGTTATTGGTTCGTGAGATATCGGCAAAATCACAAAAAACACGTGTTTACCCCAAAATCGAGTTTCCAGTTTTAAAAAAGAAATATAACGAGTGGTCCATAGCAGAGAGGACGTCACCCCGAGTCCTTGGACCCGTCGTACATGCCTCTAGCATGATTAGTTCGCGAGATATTAAAAGCGGATTACCTTTTAGTTTTGGTCTTTTAATTAAAGAGGCCATAGGAAAGTAGGGGGCATCACTACGAGTGCTAGGACATCCTGTATGGTCTAATCCCATGTTTGGTTAGTGAGATATCAGGTTCGGGGCCGATACGAGGAGGGTTCAAAAAGAAGTGGGGCACTACTTACAAAACACAACATTTTTCTCTAGAGACTTGAAATTTATTTTGGGGGTAGAGGGCATAGGGACATTTCATTTATGTCAACCAAACTGTTTTGTTAACTGCCTAGTTTCCAAAATATAGGATTTTCAAAATTCGAGTGTTTTCAAAAAAACATAAAAAATAAAAAAAGTTTTATTACAAAAAATAAAGGTCATAAAGACCATTCGTTTGAGCCATAGCACAACGTTCTATCATGTTTGGTTTTCAAACTATCACCTATTTTCGAAAACAAAAAAATTCAAAATTTTTTGAAAAATATAATACATGATCCATAGGAAAGAGGACGTCAGCTCGAGTCCAACGACACCTCATTTGTCAACATCCGACCATGGGTTCGCGAGATATTGGCTTGGACTCACGCGGCGGCCATGACACTATATGGAACCCCTACCATCCCCCTACTACCGAGTTTAATTGAAATCTCTCCAGGCGTTTAGATTTCATTAGGAAGGGACACACACATACGTACGCACGCACACACACACGGACAAAAGGTGATCACATAAGCCTATTTTTTTCATAAATGAAAATAGGCTCAAAAGGAGAAGAGAAACACATTATACACGTTGCCCTTCACAGCCTTCTCAATGTCTATCTCTTGAGGATTACGTGAGTAACTATTCCAAACAACTCCACTGTCCAAAATTTGCTTAATTTTGCCTACTCCATAATCAGTTCATATATTTTGAATGACTAAAAGGTTGAATTTTTTGTCGAAATCATACAGAATATAAAAAAATTAAGTTATTTTAGGTAGATTTCATTAGAAAGCTAACTATTGCAATGGGTCCCATGTTTCGACTTCCGGAAAATTTCGACATATCTTCGCGTTTCACATCCCCCAGACCCCAAAACCACCGTCAGTTCAAAAGTTTATATATAATTTATGTATATATATATATATATATATGTATATATATATATATGTATATCAGTTTCTTGTGGACACGATAACTGCCGTAATTTTCTACCAATTACTTCGAATTTTTTACCGAAGATGTATACCTATAAAATCTCGGTCGAGTTCGTTACAGGGCTAAATCGGTCGAAGGGGGTGAAAATGGGGGGCTTTTTTCGAAAAAGTGAAATTTCGCTATAACTCTCTTAATACGTGAAATATGGAATCCATTCAAAGTTCATAATATGTGTCGGATAAGTGCCAAAAATTTATGTCAAATAAGTTTTTTGATAGCACCAACCATTGACCAAAGGGGTGGAAAAAAGTGGGTTTTTCGGGAAACATTAATCATATCTCTCTTAATAGGCACAATATCAAAACCGTACAAAATGGACAATATTCCCCTAATAATTACCTAAAACTTTTGTCTGAAAGAATTTTTGATATGACCCACCATTAAGCCAAGGGACGAGAAAAATGATTTCGGAATTATAAGAAAATGCCAAGAGCTATCAGTGGTTGCCATGGCAACACTACTAAATTGATGAGGCATGGGCCATCAGACGTTGCCATGACAACACACTTGCACGAGATCAGATTCAGTATTTCCATCTGACTAAGTGGTTGGTTGGTTGGTTCTTAAGTTTAGGGGCTGCGACAACGCGGTCATGTAGCCCCGTTTACTTTGGGTGTGTGTAGAATCTGTCTGATAACCGGTGTTAATTGTGATGACTGTATTAGTGTGTGTTATCTGTTTGTTAATTTAAGTACTGCAACTAACAATTTTTCAGATAGTTCCTACTTTTGCCGCCAAGCGCCACTGTCAACGACTACGAGGCCAAGTTCAGAACTGAGCTACTAGACGCCGCCGCAGTCGGCTCTTGGCAACGAACATAGAAACCTAAGAGCGTTGCATACATTCTTAACCTATCCAATTTAGCTTCACACAGGTGCAATTAGTGGAAGGATCTTTAACATGCCATAAATCTATGACATGGGACCGCCGGCTTTACTTCCCCTCCGAAGGAAAGCATACTGAGGGATATTTAACGCTCTTAAAAAATCCGACGGCTTCGGCCGGGTTTGAACCCGGTATCTTGGGCATAGAAGTTCAGCATGCTACCGACTACGCCACCGAAGCCACCTGACAAAGTGGGAAGCGGCTTCGGTGACGTAACTGGTAGCATGCTGAATGTCTCTGCCCAATGTCGCGGTTTCAAAGCCGGCCGAAGTCGTCGGATTTTCTAAGAGCACTAGAATCCCTCAGTATGCTTTCCTTTGGAGGGGAAGTTCCAACGTTCGTTGCGAGTTGCTGGTTGGGGTGGCATCTAGTAGCCAAGTTCACAGCTAGGTGTCGTTGACGGTAGTACCTGGTAGCAACATTAGGAACTACTGCTTGAAATTGACCGACTGCAGTACTTACATGAATTAAGACTAATACAGCCATTACAATTCACACCGTGTATCAGACAGATTCTACACTCACCCAAAGTACACGGGGTTAGATGACCGCGTTGTCGCAGCCCCTAAACTGAGGAACCAACCAGAGGTAGATTTCATTAGAAAGCTAACTATTGCAATGGGTACCATGTTTCGACTTCCGGAAAATTTCGACATATCTTCGCGTTTCACATCCCCCAGACCCCAAAACCACCGTCAGTTCAAAAGTTATATATAATTTATGTATGTATATGTATATATGTATATCAGTTTATTGTGGACACGATAACTGCCGTAATTTTGCACCAATCACTTTGAATTTTTTACCGAATATGTATACCTATAAAATCTCGGTCGAGTTCGTTACTGGGCTAAATCGGTCGAAGGGGGTGAAAATGGGGAGCTTTTTTTCGAAAAAGTGAAATATTGCTATAACTCTCTTAATATGTGAAATATCAAATCCGTTCAACATTCATTCTATGTGTCGGATAAAGCCCAAAAATTTATGTTTGAAGAGTTTTTTTATAGCACCAACCATTGACCAAAGGGGTGGGAAAAAGTGGGTTTTTCGGGAAACATTAATCATATCTCTCTTAATAGGCACAATATCAAAACCGTACAAAATGGACAATATTCCCATAATAATTACCTAAAACTTTTGTCTGAAAGAATTTTTGATATAACCCACCATTATGCCAAGGGATGAGAAAAATAATTTCGGAATTATAAGAAAATGCCAAGACCTATCAGTGGTTGCCATGGCAACACTACTAAATTGATGAGGGATGAGCCATCAGACGTTGCCAAGATAACGAACTTGCACGAGATCAGATTCAGATTTCCATCTAAGTGTGAAGCGGCTTCGATGACGTAAGTGGTAGCATGCTGAATGTCTATGCCCAAGGTCGCGAGTTCAAAGCCGGCCGAAGTCGTCGGATTTTCTAAGAGCGCTAAAAATCCCTCAGTATGCTTTCCTTTGGAGGGGAAGTTCCAACGTTCGTTGCGAGTTGCTGGTTGCGGTGGCATCTAGTAGCCAAGTTCACAGCTAGGTGTCGTTGACGGTAGTACCTGGTAGCAACATTAGTAACTACTGCTTGAAATTGACCGTCTGCAGTCCTTACCTGAATTACAGACTAATACAGCCATCCCAAAGTACACGGGGTTACATGACCGCGTTGTCGCAGCCCCTAAACTGAGGAACCAACCAAAATCTCTGCGGTAGATATAATTTTGCGTGAAGAAGTAACAGACAGTTACATAGTTGCACATCAGTGTCGAAACCTTGCACAAGGATAGTGTGACCACAAGTATAAAAATGGACCCCAAATGACAAGAAGGTTACCGTTCCCATAAGACAATAAAATGTTTAAAATAAGCATAAAATGACGAAAAACAAAGTTAATTAAGCTCCAATTATAAAATACCTTCTCGCAATAAATGAGGTCTGATCCTTCTACGAAAATCTGCATATTCTGCCTATTTTCGCTTATCCCCAAGTTTGTCCGGTGAAATCTACCTCCGCCTTCCGGCGTGCCGAGAGGACTTTTTTAAACCTTATAGTGAAATATCATGTATATGAGACCTTGGTTGATGCCATTTCAAAGACACCCAAACCTGAATTGGAAGGGTTAATACACATTTACTTTCGGACTAACACCATAGGCTATGAGAAACAAGATATTGAGATTTTCTTCCCATAATTTCGATACTCGTTCTCCGGCACAAACGAATAGCGATGTACAGACCACAAAATTACATTCATTTGCCATCAGGTCACGTGATCGGAGGTTAAACCTCATTATTGAGTTTTTGATTTACTGAACCTGTGAGTTCACTGTTTACAACAAACAACAGTGAGGCTTGGAGTCATACCAAACAGTTCCAACGACTGCCCTTGATACAAGAAGCACAGTCTCAAATTAATTGCCAGTTGATTGCCAATGAAAACTTTATTGCTGAAAACTTCTTTCTCTCACCTAAAACCATCTGCTTCAATTCAACTTTACATGAGCTTAAAATACTGCAGAATGTTTGGTTTCAACTCGAAACATCCATTTATTCTTTGCCCGTACCATGACGGAGTCTAGATCGTCATGTTACGACGTCATGCTGGTTTATGCATGGTGATTTTCATAATTTTATTCATAAGAACACAACCGCAGAGTGAGTGCTTGGTGCCATTTGCCAAGAACTGTTCGAGAGTTTTCATACACATTGTCTAGGGGAAATGGGGAGGAATCAATTCTATCGCCCACCACAAGCACTTAACTTAACATAAGGAATGGCTTATATTCAGGGGAGTACAAAGTAAAGTCATCCTTTAGCTATGGAAATCGTACAAGATTGATTTCGATAAGTTTCATAATATTTGGGCTTTACTTCTCAAATGTCTGGGTTGGCTGAAAGACAAAGTTTACAATAGAAGTTTCGAAAATGACCACATTTAAAAATGTAGGAAATAAATAATTGAGAACTAGTGGACTCTCGCGGGTGTATAAACCATCCGCCCGGTTTTATTGGTAGTCTACTGTATGTGAGCTGGACGAAACAGTGTTCTGTAGGGGCTAACGTCTTGTTTATTCGTTTAATCGAACTTAATCAAAGGAAGTCATTCAAACAAGAAGTGATCAAGGAGATGCTTTAAGCCCTCTCCTCTTTAATGTAATGACAACGGATATAACTCAGATATGTAGTTCTTCAACAAAAATGTGTATCTACGCAGATGACATGGCCCTTGGATCAACAGACTTGGAAGACTTTCAAGATTCAATAGACAACCTCACAATATGGGCTAACAACAATGAATTCTCCATAAACTTGGAAAAACCAAACTAATGGTTTTCAGAAGGGGGGTCGTATCGCAGTAGGTGATTGTATCCATCTACAGGACAATATTCTGCAAATTACTAATACATTCAAATATTTAGGAGTAACACTTCAGACAACAGCCAAATCCTTTCCGATACACGTGAAAGAGAGAGCAGCTCCTGCTGCTATCATAGCAATACATGACATACAAAACATCACACAATTGTCACTAACGACAGCTATGAAACTATTTGAGGCTAAAGTATAAGGTGCGTTCAAAAAGTAACGAGCCGGAGGCTTAATTACAGAAACCAGTACCTGTATGTTAGAAGTATTGGCCCTGGCTTTTGAGGCACTTGTCCCACTGTGACACGAGGTGGTGAATGGCTGTCTCATAAAATTCCTTGGGCTGCGATGTGAACCAGTTCCGCACGTACAGCTGGACGTCGACGTCCGAGGTGAATCGTAGGCCCCGCAGAGCCCTTTTCATGGGACCAAACATGGCGTGATCACAGGGAGAGAGTTCTGGACTGTATGGAGGGTGGACGAGAACCTCCCATTTGAATTTCTGCAGGAGTGCCGCGAATGTGTTGGCCGTATGAGGTCGTGCATTGTCGTGGAGCGACCAAGGCTATGGCGTTCACTGTCACTCGGTGGTCCTGGGTAATGAGTGCATCAACCAGCTTGACGTTGTCATCGGTAATGCAGGGGGGTGCCTCAGATCGGGGATCATCGGCTAACGACACCCGTCCTTCCCTGAAGCGCTTGCGCCACGCCTTGACCCTTGCAAGGGACATGCAGTGTTCGCCGTACACTTGTGACATTCGGCGATGAATGTCCGTTCCCCCTACTCCTTCTGCTGTCAGAAACCAAACAACACCTCTTTGCTCTTCGGTTGATTCCTCAATGTCACTGTTTGCAATGTGACTGGCAGCGTTGGATGATTGATGCATGCTGCTGCTCGCTTTGTATCGTCATGTGATGTGCACGCGTGCCCTCTAGCGACGGGCTGTGACCTTCCACGCTCTGGTCGGAACCACTCCTCGTTACACACGCCACGATTAGCCGATGTAGTCACCGGTTTGCGCATTCCAGCCTCCGGCTCGTTACTTTTTGAACGCACCTTATATTAAGGAATTTCCAAATTTGCTCGATCTAAATTTTCATATGAGTTAGCACACGAAACTTTGCTCGTGGAAGACCTACGAACTAAACTCTTACTTCCAGCTACCCGACAAGAATCACAAGTAAAGCAAAATAGACAACAGAAGAGGAATGATATACCGACAGAATTTTACGCAACTGACGCGATGCTCAACCGTAATTGGACTGGACCAAACGTCGCGATACGCAGCGCGCAGTGACTAGACTGGCGATACATGGATATCACTATAAACTTTGCAATAGGACAGGCTTTAACGACCCATCACCAGAATGCGTATGCCGGGAATGTCCGAGGACATGTTCGGCTCGCCAGAGTTAGTAGCTGCTTCTATGCGGACACCCATGTGGTGAGCTACAAGTACCGCTACGTGTGGAGTGTTGTCTGGGGGAGGAAAGTGTGAATGTAAGGACTAAGAATTGGAAGGTAGCGGCTGTGGCCTATAGTTAGGGACCAACCCCGGCATTTGCCTGGAAGGAAGATGGGAATCCACAGAAAGCTGTCTTCAAGGTTGCCGGCGGGGGGATTCGAACGTCCTCGCCTCCCAGATGTGAGCGACTGCCTGCAGCCACGCCGTAACAACCACGGCTAACTGACCCGGTACTCGCTTCAATAACTTTCACCTTCTCGTTCAGTGCAATGGCGTATGTTTCTTAGCCATCGTGATGTCTTCATAACTGACACAAATTTACTGACAGAAAACATTATACAGTAAGGTTTGAACAATTTAATCGGCTGGAGTTTAAAAGTATTAAGCGAGTGAAAAGGAAAAGTTATCTGTGCGTGAAATTGTCTGGTTTTCAGTGTTTAAACATTGAGTACATCCAAGAGATCAGATCTACTTTAATATGTATTAATAGTAATCGTGCGATTGTTACCTAAAGAAATTAAGTTTTATTTCATGGTCATTGGCTGCATTAAACTATTAGACTATTATTATTCAAAAAAATTTCGTTATTTATGAAATCAGAGTGTAATTCGTAACTGCTGCGGGTAATTATTTTTTCTTTTGAATGTTGGCCGCACTGCAATATCCCGCGTGATACAGTGCTATTGTAACTTACATTTGTACAGGGCTTACGTGGTTTTTAGGTTACAAATACATTTAAAAAAAATATGTGAAATATTCATTCTGGATGCCGCACTAAACTGACCACGGAGCTGAAAGGCATTAAGTAACGTTTCCAAAATTCATTTGAAAAATATGTTTATTAAATTAACATTTATATATCGATATTACAAATAGAACCTGAATAGTTGCTTCACAATATGCATGACTAATATAGTGCGATTGTTAAGTTCTGTTCTGTAAATGACGTTTTATCTGTCTCCTGAATAGTAGAGAAAACTGACTTAATACTTTTCAACTCCAGCCGGCTAACTCACCCGGTACTCGCTTCAATAACTTTCACCTCGTTCAGTGCAATGGCGTATGTTTCTTAGCCACCGTGATGTCTTCGCAACTGACACAAATTTACTGACAGAAAACATTATACAGTAAGGTTTGAACAATTGAACATTAAGTACGGAATACGGCTCTGAAAGGCAGCAAGTCGTTGACTTAATGTTTCTCTCCTCTGATCGCACTACATGTAACTGATCGCACTACATGCAGCAGTGGTTTCTGGCTTAAACAGAAAGCTGACTTAATTCTTTCCTGTGCCGTTCCAAGGCCCTTGGGTCAATGCTTCAGAATACTAATTGTTTAAGAAAATGACCATTTTTGACCTAATGCTCTTCGACCGATTCAATTATATTCATAATTTCTTTCCGTTTCCGCGTTGAACAGATTCCGCTTTATACAACATAAATAAAATTATGGGGTTGGAAGCCAGTGTTTCAGTGTTGCCTTAGTAAACAAAAGTTTAGTGCTTTTCAGTCGGTCAACACGAACGTACCCAAAAGGGTTGGGTTCCACGGTCTTTAATAGTTGATGACCCTCCTGCATGCAGTAACATAAACCATATGTCTAGTCTTGGCAAACCACCAAGTACACTTGCACTGGACACAAACAGCATTTGGGAATGCGGGGAGGGGGGAAGAAGCTCTAAGAGATACCAAACCAGATCAGTCGCGAGTTACTATTCACCGAGTGAACAGCGCGCTGCCGAACTGCACAAGTCTCCTCACCAGATAAGTAGCCAGTATATTACTTTACTATCAGAATTGACCATTCACAACAACCACATAGTCCTTCCAAAAACAGGCAAATTCTGGAGTTCTATCACAACTTTCAGCATCTCACTAAAACATCATATAGGCTACTACTAACAAATACCGACAATAATTCATGTTTTTTTTTTGGCTAATGCCGTGTGTATTTAGATTAGAACCATACGTTTCGGAGAAACCTTGCCTCCTTCTCAGAGCTTCGACGTGAGGGGAACTGCTTACCTCCCTTATATTCACAACACCACTGACCGCGTTGCTAAGATTCTCCGCAAGCACAAGATAAAAACAGTTTTCGGCACTATGACGAAAATTGGTCAACGTTTAGCATTAAACAAAGATAAATTGTCCCCAATACTACAACCTGGGGTGTATGAAGTCCCTTGTACTTGCGGAAAAGTCTACATTGGACAAAAAAAAAAGGCCATTGCAACTCGCATCAAAGAGCATCAAAAGAACATCCGTCTAAACCAACCTGACAAATCAGCTATAGCTGAACATGCCCTGTCTTCAGGGCACGATATATGTTTCAAGGATGCTCATGTGCTTGCCCTTGTTAAGCACAACTGGTCTAGAATTATAAGGGAGGCAGTTGAAATTCGTAAAAATCCCAATAATTTTAACAGAGACACTGGATATCAGCTAAGTGACACTTGGCTACCAGTTATTAAGGATCTAGGAAGATATTTCCTCTCAGTCTCTCTGTTCTTCACCTATTCCAAATTGTACTTTTTTTCTCTATGGCTACAGAGCCTGGATTTGTTCTCCTTTGTTCGTCACTGGAGGAGTTCCATCTGTTTTTTCGCCGTTGCCTGTATGACGTTAGGTATCTTTGAGATACACTTCCCTTTTGTTTATGTTTCCTTATATCAATCCATCCCTCCCACCTCCCTCTTCTTTTGGACATCCTCATTCTTCGAGGAGTCTCTATATTTTCACCCCGCCCCCTATACCTTCTCCTTACCACTCTGTACACCGTTCTACCATGGTCCATACAGTAATTTCTGGCAGCTGCTCTCTGGTGACGAACCGAGGAATATATCTATATTTTTTTTGTAATTTTTTGTAATCTCATTGATATACTTTCTTTGGCCACATTGTTTGATTTCCATTGAAAAAAGAGGCAAGGTTTCTCCGAAACGTATGGTTCTGATCTAAATACACACGGCATTAGCCCCCCCCCCCAAAAAAAAAAAAACATGAATTATTTATATAATCCGGGCCGTGAAAGCCGTAATATAAATACCGACAAGTTGCATCACCAATACAGAAACTAAATAAGTGTACATATTGTAAATATTTTCACCTGTATTTTCAGACATAGATTTGTAGCCTAAGTGTAATGGATCTGATGATGATCGCCTGACGGTCGAAACTGGTCATCCTAGTGTATTTATTAATCTCATGTAATTTTTTTCAGGATTAGGGTATAGCCCAACTTTTTTGGGTACATTCATGTTGACCGACTGAAAAGCACTAAACTTTTGTCATCAACATAAATAACATGAAAACCATACCCAGTGCTCTGGGACAATAACTTTCGTTCACATTGGACAAGTTTCCGCTTTATAGACGTTCCGCTATGAGGAAGTTTTACTGCAGGTTCGATTCTGCCGTTAATCCTAGAGACCTCCTTGATACAAGATCCCCTGTTGTCCTTCTTGTAATATAGAATGCTCTAATCTCCACACCCACGTTATTATGGCCGTTGGGCATGGCAAAGGAAGGCGTGTTAGCTAATTAAGAACTCTAGAGTGAGTGGGAGAAAGGGCGCTCCTCTGAGTGCAGAGTGCTGTTTTCAAACCTAGTCATACCGTTTTTCATCAGCTGCTACATGTTCAGTTGAAATGGTAGATTATTTCACGAGCCTTCGGCAGAGAATTTAATATTGCGAAGAACCTCTTCCTTGTTCAAATATAATACGGTCAGAAAGATTGTAGTCGGTGGAGGAGATCCAGATATACGGGAGATTGTTTGAACTCACGAGAGTATTGATGTTAGTTTTGTTTCTACAACAGCCTATGAGAATAAGAGGTACTTTATCTACCTTGAAGACCTCCACAGAATTGAGGAGCTTAGTGTAATAAGTGCCAAATTCAACTCCAGTACGTCTCACAAAAGAGTGATTTTACGAGGATATATTAATTAGCAACTTTTCTAGGTGAGGGGTTTCACCTAAGAACACCAATATAGGCTCATCAGCGGGAGTATTGAACTGCGCGCTACCTCCCTCCTTATGAAGCGCATCTGCGCTTCTTTGTTGCGAGAGCTAAAAGCTCAAACAGCCTTTCACCTCCATATAAAAGTTTCCAAAAAGATGGTATATTGCCTTTCACGGCCATGGAATTAAAACTCAGCAATTTTTCTAGGTTTATGCCGTGCCTAAGGATTCCTTGACCGTGAAAACCAATATACCTTCTTTTTGATATATTAGTCACTCAATTAACTAAAAATTTGGTAAGAGAGGAGTGTAATATATAAGAGACCTCCCTAGCATTAGTCACAAGACTATCTGAAAAGTACATGCAGCTGCCATCTTGAAAATATCAGTTATTGAAATCGATTAGAGGTACAATTATTAATTATAGTAAGTAGGGAGAATCACGCAAGAGGCTTTCTCTGTAAACAGCATTCAAGATGGTAGATGGGCGTAGGCTACTGTTAAAACATAAAGAAATTAGACACTCAAGATGCAATAGGTGACTTACAACGTAACATACAGGGCGCCCGAGAATGTTCTCCGCTGAGTGTGGTTGAGTCATGAGTTTTAGTTGGCTGCACTGCACTGTGTCCTTCATAGCGGGACTTCCCCGTGTGAGTTGTCGGTGTGTATCGCATTAAGCGCGCGAGACTGCATGTCTTCAGCGTGTAAGCGAGCGTTCAGATAGATTATTATTGGAAGAGTGCAACACTATACAGGCGGTAATGTTTACTACTGAAGAGAGAGTTTTTTTTTGTGGAATACGTTTTTCGCGAAGGCGATCGGTTTACAGAAAAATGTAAAATTAATATTTCAGGCGCGGTTTCCTAATTCAAAGTGTCCAAACCGTGATACCGTTCAGGATTTGGTTAGTAAATTTCGTGTGACTGGCTCAGTTCACGATGTACCGGGAACAGGCAGGCCTACGCTTTTAACAGACGAAAAACTTGATGAAATCTCCGACATAATGCTGCGTAGTCTGAGTAAATCAACACGAAAATTAGCTCAACAAACAGGAATCTCTAAGTCGACAGCACAAAAAGCTGTAAGAGACAAGCTTCAGTTGTTCCCTTACAGTGGGCGATGTATGGAAGATAGACATATGCTCTCGCGGACATTTTTTGTAGAACTTTTCATGTTGAACAATTCTTACACTCCTAGTATTTAGATATTTTTAACGGTTTGTCCAGCGTAAGCTTACAAAGCGCTCTGACGCCAGTTTTTTTTATAGACTTTTCCACTAAAATCGTTACTGCTCGGCTTGTTTTGATCATAAATAAATTATTTTCTAAAGAAATCATACTCGATATATCCTTTACATAATGGTGAAAACCGCATCAAGATCCATCCAGTGGTTCACGAGTTTACCCGGAACATCCAAGAATCGGAGACTTTTTTTATACTAAGTAGAGATGATGCAAGCGGCAGTCGTGCTGCCAACGTAACTGCTGTAGCTAGCTCTCGCTGACGCATGTAGGAGCTGCGGAGAACATTCTCGGACTCACTGTAGTAAACAGGGAGTCTTACTTAAGTAGGCAGAATCACGTAAGAGGCTTTCTCTGTAAACGGCATTCAAGATGGTGGGTGGGCGTAGGCTACTATTAAAAAATTAGACACTCAAGATGCAATAGGTGACTTATAACGTAACATAGTAAACAGGGAGTCTTACTTAAGATACAACTTTAGCGCAGGAACAGCAAACTTAGTTATGAAAGGAAGGGTCGAGGACAAGAACTGTAGAGGTAGACCAAGGTTTGAATTTCCTTGGGATGGGAGATGTGGTAGCTATGTAGACATGAAACGATTATCTCAGGACAGGGAGACATGGAGAGCTACATCAAACCAGTCAAAACATTAAGTCTCAAACGACGACGACGACGATGACTGAGAAGTACAATGCGAGGAAAGAGCGTGAGGCTTATAGGAGGATCAACCCTCAAGAGCCAGTGGCCGCTCGGAACAACGTTTGTCACTACTGTGGGAGAGTTTGTTTCCAGGATTGGGCTATATAGTCATCCAAGAACTCACCTTTAGAAGACAATCTTACTCGAAAACGCGTGAAAGCCTATTTATGGCATACGAATACATTATTCTACAGCAAATCATCTACTTATTTTCCTGCCACCTTAGCCCAATTAACGGCCAAGTCTGATCGGGTTAGGGAGTCTCAAAACACAATCTCCTCAACAGGGTAGAGGAAATATAATAATTATATATTGTTGAAGGTTCTATAAACCAAATGGTGTTACTTTGCACCACTTTTTCCGGTTTCTTGTACATTATTAAGTGTACCGTAACAACTGTTTAAAGCTCTTCAATGACTCAAAATCAATTACATTTTCTTCCTGACTCTTTTTGGATACTATTCAGTTCAGAATTTGACCAAATGAATCACCTACTGTTCATTTAAAAATTAATCTAATTTTGTGCAAAGTTACCCCAGTGAGTGGGATACTATGCACCACCATAATATTTCCACCTTCAAGTTAATGACAGACAGAATTCAAAGGTGCAATGCTACCCATATAAAACACAACAAGAGGATCACTCCTGCACTCTTCCAATATATAGCGCCAAACATTCGATTCATGGAGTAAATGGGTGACAGTACCTAACAAGGAGCATCCAGGATAGCCAACCTAACTATTAAACTTCATATTTTGTAGTTTCAATGAGACCCACGCAGATGGCAGTATGATCAATCTTTTTCCAATTTTTGTTCAAAGTAACCCCACAGGTGCAATGTATCCCCATTTTACGGTACCAATAAAGAATTGGGTACTATTGAGCTTTACCATAATAATTTGGACACCTGTGTACAGTGTTTCCTTTCGATTAATCATCTACCACAGTTCTTAATCCTTTAAGAGTCAAGAGAGCCATGCTAAGTTTGAAGAACAGGTGAATGCAGTAGTATTCATGCATGGCTTGAGAGAACATACGGCTCCAGAGCTTAACCGGGAGCTAGTTTGTGAAGAGAAGAGCAAGGTCCTCGCAAAGTGACCACCTGTCTTAATGTGTGGGCCAGTTATCTGCCCGCATCCAGCTGGTGCTATCGATCATTTGCAACTGCTGCTACTCTGGGGGGAGATAAAGTCTTGTGGCCTGTCCTGGGTTAATCCCGGCCCACGAGCTCTTTTTAGATGCTTGGCCGCACCGCTCCAGACGCGATAACTGGCCACAACTTAGGCAGCCGTCTCCTCGTCTCTCACCGACCTGAAGATTAGTCTTCACGTCATCCCACACTCCTAGAAACGATATCTGACACGGGTTTGTACGGGAGTGCAATGTAAAGTTTCGAAGCCATTATGCAGTGATCCCTGTACAAACTATCAGTAGTATAACTCTTCAGTGGGTCTACACAAATTTGCCCAATATGACTGGGTGTGGGTACATATATAACTTAGTGCTCGGTTCCAAGCTCTGTGAACTTGCGGGATGAAGGGCACAGGCAGGGTAGGAGCAAGCGTGAATTGAGAAGCCTGTCGACAGCCCGCCATTGTTACCTGACATTCTCGTCTATTCCAATACTGCTAACATAGGGTCTTTTCTGAAACCAGTGTGGTGTTACGAATAAGTCAGTGAGTCACCGACCAATGTATTTGGATCGGTACTATGCACGGGCCGAGAAACCTCATCACTCGTCAACTCCATTTCTCATAGTCCACGATGCACATTCCTCTCAGGTTCACGCAGCTTAGACTCGAGCAGTATTTATATTTTAAATATTCTCACTTTTTATGTTTTATATTTTATACATAGTATTTTACCATATTTTATATTTTACCATACGCTCCTGGTCATGGTAAACGATTTCTGAAAGTGATTATTATATTTTACCACATTTTATATTTCATCATATTTTATTTTTTACCATATTTTATTTTGGCGGCTTCGGTCGCGTAGTTGGTAGCATGCTGAGCTTCTATGCCCAAGATAGCGGGTTCAAATCCGGCCAAAGTCGTCTGATTTTTTAAGAGCGTTAAAAATCCCTCAGTATGCCATCCTTCGGAGGGGAAATAAAGCCGGTGGTCCCATGTCATAGATTTATGACTTGTTAAAGTGTATGTATGTCTACCCCTTATTATTCCCGTTTTCCAACGGGGTCGGGGATGAGATGGGATGAAAGTAATTGTGGCGATGGTTTTTACGGCCGGATGCCCTTCCTGACGCCAACCTCATGAGAGGAGTTAATGAGAGATGAAATGAATGATGGTGAATGAAACTTGGCAAGGATGTGGAAGGAAGCGGCCGTGGCCTGTCAGAAGGTACCCTCCCAGCATTTGCCTGGTGTTGAAAATGGGAAACCACGGAAAACCATTTCAAGGACGGCCGACGGTGGGGCTCGAACCCACGCATCTACCGAGTCAGCACAGAGCGTGGCCCCATGACCTAATGCTGCGCGTTAGCCAGCGTAGCCACTACTGTCGGTTATGGCTTGTTAAAGTACCTTCCACTAATTACACCTTTGTGAAGCTAAATTGTATAGGTTAAGAATTTAAACAACGCTCTTAGTTTCCTACGTTCGTTGCCAAGAGCCGACTACGGTGGCGTCTGGTAGCTAGGTTCTAACTAGTAGTCGTTGACGGTGAGTTTGGCGGCAAGAGTAGGAACTATTTGAAAAATTCAAAAGTCGGCAGTTCTTACTTGAATTAATAAACAGATATCACACACTAATACAGTCATCACAATTAACACCGGTTATCAGACTGATTCTATACACACCCAAAGTACACGGGGCTACATGACCGCGTTGTCGCCGCCCCTAAACTTAGGAACCAACCATGTTTTATGTTTTATATTTCGAAATTTACCATATTTTGAATTTTATAATTTATATTTTTTATATTGTTACGGCTGTGAGTTCGTTTCATCGCTCGCCGCATGAGTCACAACTGCCCCAGGGCTGGGCTGCTCTGCCTCAGTGTATTGCGTGCACCTTATGCAACAGGACTACTAGGACAAAGGGATGGTCCAGAATATTCGTGACTCAGCCAGTGAAGGAAGCCTCGAGAAGCCGTGAACCCTGGATGGGTCTAGAAGCATTTATTGAGTCACCGGCCTGCTATATAAGAGAACCAGTGTGTGTTGTGTTTTTATGAGCTAGTGCGAGCGTTTATCCTGAGCGACAGAAGTGTGGTGACTTGCGAAACCCCTAGTGAAGCTGATTCTCTTGACAGCGAGGAAGTGAGAAGCCTACAGAGGAACTGTGTCTTGAACGAGTGTGTTTTTTCCAGTGCGACAGAAGTGATTGTGGTGCATTGTGAAACAGTGTGTAGTACGGTGACAGGCTGAGTGCAGATATTTCCAGCCAACGCACGGGGCCACCTCATTACGAGGGATTAACTTCTGCGGCTTACTGACAAGTGAAAGGGGAAGTGTTCTCGCCGTGAGGAAACTGGAGTAAGGTAATAATTGCTTATATTTACTGATGAGTGCTGTATCTTTCTGGCCGCAATAAAGTTAATTTTTTCATTTAAAGGAACAATCTGTGTTGTACTTCAACCCACCGTACTCCAGTTAACAAAAAGTGCCACTAGGGGGGTGGCACGTAACTACGAACTCAAGCACAAGCACAACACCTGACGGTCCTGGTTTTAACACCCGAGCAGGTCATTTTCTCTAATTTTCCTGCGAGTGCATGCCCTTTACAAGACAAACAACTAAAACGGAGGCGCAATTGGCAGCATTGCTAGAAAAGTTAAGTGGCATGGAAGACGGCCAGAAGAAATTAGCCAAGGACCTGAAGGATGACCTGAAGAAGATGGAAGACGGCCAGAAGAAGATAGAGGACGGCCAGAAGAAGTTAGCCGAGGACCTAACTGCTAAATTAGAAGATGGCCAGAAGAATTTAACCAAGAAGATAGAGGACGGCCTGAAGAAGATGAAAGACGGGCAGAGTAAGTTAGCTCAGGACCTGAAGAAATTAGAACTGGGTCTGCGTGAGGAAGTCACGGCAGTGGAAAAGAAGTTCGACGCCTTACAAGTGGAAGTTGCCGAGCTGCGCCAACGCCCGCTGATCGGGGTGGAGGAGAAATTCAACGCCTTACAAAAGAAAGTTGCCGAGCTGCGCCAACGCCCACTGACGG
Organism: Meconema thalassinum; assembly: GCA_946902985.2. Lineage (NCBI taxonomy): Eukaryota > Metazoa > Arthropoda > Insecta > Orthoptera > Tettigoniidae > Meconema > Meconema thalassinum. The sequence goes on along the minus strand of OX336394.1, from coordinate 240,429,469 downwards.
GGGTGGAAGAGAAATTCAACGCTTTACAAAAGGAAATTGCTGAGCTGAGCCAACGCCCGCCGACGGGGATTGAAGCTAGATTCAACGCCCTACAAGAGGAAGTTGCCGAGCTGCGCCAACGCCCGCCCACCGTTACACCGGGAATATCAGGAACGGGACATAGCAGAGTGACGCCCCAAACCTTCGACGGAAAGGTCCCGTGGAGCACCTACTTACGTCAGTTCGAGGCGGCCTGTTCCATAAATAACTGGAACAACACAGAAAAGGCTACAGCTCTCATTGTAGCGCTGAGAGGTGACGCCCTTATCGTCCTTCAGGCCATCCCGACTGGATCCCAGGACTACGCTTCACTGATCGCCCATATGGAGTCCCGATATGGAGATAGCCATCTTCAGCAGGCCTACCAGATGCAGCTCCGGACCCGGGCACAGAAGAACGCGGAAACCCTGCAGGAGTTCGAGATGGACATCGCACGCCTCGTAAGGCTCGCCTATCCAACAGCACCGGCCGACTTTCTGGAACAGATTGCGACGCAGACCTTCACCGACGGGCTTCGGGACTCGGACACTCAACAGGTGCTGCGACTCGCGCGCAATATGACTCTGGCAGATGCGCTGAGCCACGCACTTGAATTCGAGACGGCAAAACAGGCATCTAGAATGCACGCGCGGGTGCGTCAAGTGGACGTCGACGAACCAGCAAAAACCAACGAGACCAAGCCCCTGGCCGACGAATTGATGGAGGCGCTAAGCCGGTTCTTCAAGAGTCGCAGTACCACCAACAAAAACGTAGCCGAAGGACTTCCGGAGAGGCGGCCCGGAAGAGGACTACCGACCTGCTGGACCTGCCGTAAGAGAGGCCACCTGAGCAAGGACTGCGGTGATCACCGCCGCCAAGGGTTTCCGTCGGGACGGTCAGTCGTAGGGAAACTGCGCGGCCCAGGAAAGCAAGTATCAGCCAGCCTTGGGGGGCAAAGGTTGGCTTGTGACAGTCGTCAAGCCTCGGCAGTCCAAGTGCGTGTGACGAGTTTACGGAGGGACAATAGCAGCCTGGTGGTCGACGGAGTCGTCAACGGAGTGGGCTGGCCCATGCTAATCGACACGGGAGCATCGAGGACCACCGTCAGCCCCACCGTCAGCTCCCGAAGTGGAGAGTGCAACCCACACAAAGGAAACTCCAGCTAATAACCGCGACCTGAGAGACCGCACCGGTACATGGCGAAGCATCACTGGTGTTCGTCATTGGTCGACGGGTGATAAAGCATCCAGTGCTTGTGGCTGACGTATCAAATGAAATAATCATCGGACTGGACTTCCTGGACCAGAACAACATCATCTTGGATCTGAGTACCAACACTCTGCACTTCGGAAGTGAGGAACTTGCTTTGCAACCAGCACACGAGGGCTCGCCGCACGACGAGTAAGGCTGAGAGGACGTCTTCGTTCCCGCCAGGACGGAAGTCAGCGCTGCCGTAATTGTCGACGGAACAGCTGAGGGAGTGGCGGCTGTCATCGAGCCAAAATATGAGGACATCCAGACAAAAGGATTGATAGTTGCCAAGACTCTCATCAACACGACGTCTCGGCCGTACGTCCGCCTGTCCAACCTGAACGACTACGATATTACGGTTCACCGGGACACCAACCTAGGAGTCTGCGAGCCCGTTACCTGGATTGCCCGCATCACAGACACGACGGACGGACAGCTGCAGACGGACAACCGAAGAAGACGCGCCCTGCCAGAAGAATTACAGAAGCTGTACCAAGGATCCCAGGACCATTTAGACGAGGAACAATCACGCCAACTTCGGGACCTGCTACACGAATTCCAGGGTGTCTTCTCCGTGGGGAGCAAAGACTTCGGCAGGACAAGCTTGGTCCAGCACAGAATCGACGTTGGGGACAGCGCACCGATTAGGGCCCTATTCCGACGTGTCCCGCTCGCCAAGCAAGCCGAAGTCGACCGGATGGTAGAAGAGATGAAGGATCAAGGGGTGATCGAGCCATCACATAGTCCTTGGAGTTCTCCGGTCGTGCTTGTGAAGAAGAAGGACGGTTCCACCAGGTTCTGCGTGGAGTACAGGCGGGTGAACGACGTCACGAAGAAGGACAGCTACCCTCTACCCCAGATCGACGACACCCTGGACACCATATCAGGGTCAAGATGGTTCTCCACCTTGGATTTGAAGAGTGGCTACTGGCAGGTGGAGGTCCACCCTAAGGACCGCGAGAAAACTGCGTTCTCTGTGGGCAGCGGGCTCTGGCAGTTCACAGTCATGCCATTCGGTCTGTGCAACGCCCCTGCGACCTTCGAAAGGCTAATGGAGTCCATTCTGAAGGGACTACACTGGAAGACCTGCCTGGTCTACCTTGACGACGTCATCGTTCTGGGGAGAAGCTTCGAGGAGCACTACAGCAACCTGAAGGAGATCTTGATGAAGCTACGGGCTGCCCAGCTGAAGTTGAGCCCCAAGAAGTGTCAGCTCTTCCAGAAGCAGGTCCAGTACCTTGGGCATATCGTCTCCGAGGAGGGGGTGCGCACCGACCCAGAGAAGACCGCAGCTGTGAGGGAGTGGCCAGTTCCGATGGAAAAGTCCCAACTACGAAGCTTCCTGGGACTATGCACTTATTACCGTCGCTTCGTGAAAGGATTCGCCAACATAGCCAAACCTTTACATCGACTGACTGAGAAGGACCAACTCTTCACGTGGACAGCAGAATGCCACAGTGCCTTCGAACAACTCAAGCAGGCTCTGTGCACCGCACCTATTCTGGCCTACCCCAGACCTGGAACAAGGTTCATCGTCGATACCGATGCCAGCGACTTTGGCATAGGGGGGATCCTGTCGCAAGTAGTGGACAGCGAGGAGAGAGTAGTGGCCTACTTCAGCAAGGCCTTGTCAAAGCCAGAAAGGAACTACTGCGTCACCAGGAAGGAGCTGCTCGCCATCGTGAAGACAATTGAACACTTCCACAAGTACCTGTACGGGCAAGAATTTCTCATCAGGACCGACCATGCAACCCTGCGGTGGCTCCTGAACTTCAAGCAGCCCGAGGGTCAACTCGCTCGGTGGTTAGAGAGGCTTCAACAGTACAACTTTCAGATTCAGCACAGGAAAGGCCAACTGCATTCTAACGCCGACGCCCTGTCACGAAGACCGTGCCCCGAAGACTGCACCTTCTGAGCCCGAAGGGAGGAAAACACCGGGATACAGTGCCGAAGGACTACCGTGGAACTTCAAGGGAGCTGGAGCCGCGAATCTTTCACGCGGGCACAAGCAGAAGATGATGACCTGGGACTGATAACCGAATGGAAGAGGGCCTGTGTCCCCAGACCCGGGTGGAACATTGTGAGTGACTGCAGCCCAAAGTTTAAGTCCTACTGGGCGCAGTGGGACTCGCTGGTTGGGAGGGATGGCCTCATATGCCGTACCTGGGAGAGCACCGACGGGAAGACATCTCGGGAACAAGTCGTCGTTCCAAAGGCTATGACGGAGGAAGTCCTGAAAGAAGTCCATGGAGGATCATCTGGTGGACACCTAGGGATAAAGAAGACCCTGGAGAAGCTGAGAGAGTGGTTCTACTGGATCGGATGCCGAACTGACGTGGAGAACCACTGCGCGAGGTGCCACGATTGCGCAGCCAGCAGGGGCCCAGGACGAAGACGACGGGGTCCACTGAAGACCTACAACGTGGGCGGCCCCATGGAGAGAGTGGCCATCGATGTTCCTGGACCATTCCTGTTAAGCGAGGCAGGGAACCGCTACATATTGGTCGTCAGCGACTACTTTACCAAATGGCCAGAGGCGTATGCGCTCCCTAACCAAGAAGCCGCGACGATTGCAGAGACCCTGGTGAAGGAATTCGTCAGCCGGTACGGAGTACCCCTGGAGCTGCACTCCGACCAAGGGAGGAACTTCGAGTCGCAGGTGTTCCAGAACCTATGCCAGCTGCTGGGAATCCGGAAGACAAGGACAACGCCGCTACACCCTCAGTCCGACGGGATGGTAGAGCGATTCAATCGCACCATCGAGAACCATCTCCGAATAGTCGTCAGCGAGCACTAGAGGGATTGGGACAAACATCTTCCACTATTTCTCCTGGCCTACCGCGCCGCCGTGCATGAAGCCACCGGGTGCACACCAGCCCTGTCCATGTTTGGGAGGGAGCTCCGTCTACCTGTCGATCTTGCTTTCGGCCGACCTGGGAATGATCCGGTCCCGGTAAGCCAGTATTGTCAAGAACTGGTCGACCAACTGGAGGACGTGCACGCGTTCGCGAGGAGGAAACTGCAGATCGAGACCGACCGAATGAAGACCCGATACGACCAGCAGACGGATGCCGGCGGATTCCACGAGGACGACCTGGTCTGGCTCTTCAACCCATTACGGAAGAAAGGCCTGTCACCCAAACTGCAGAAGTCCTGGGAAGGCCCGTACTGAGTCGTGAAACGGATCAACGATGTTGTCTACAGGATCCAGCGGAGCCCGAGGGCGAAGATGAAGATCGTGCATCGAGATCGCCTGGCAGCCTACGGAGGGACACAGACGGACCAATGATTGATCGGGACGATCAGCCTTTTAGGAAGGGGGTGGTGTTACGGCTGTGAGTTCGTTTCATCGCTCGCCGCATGAGTCACAACTGCCCCAGGGCTGGACCGCTCTGCCTCAGTGTATTGCGTGCACCTTATGCAACAGGACTACTAGGACAAAGGGATGGTCCAGAATATTCGTGACTCAGCCAGTGAAGGAAGCCTCGAGAAGCCGTGAACCCTGGATGGGTCTAGAAGCATTTATTGAGTCACCGGCCTGCTATATAAGAGCGACCTCTCAACCAGTGTGTGTTGTCTTTTTATGAGCTAGTGCGAGCTTTTATCCTGAGCGACAGAAGTGTGCTGACTTGCGAAACCCCTAGTGAAGCTGATTCTCTTGACAGCGAGGAAGTGAGAAGCCTACAGAGGAACTGTGTCTTGAACGAGTGTGTTTTTCCAGTGCGACAGAAGTGATTGTGGTGCATTGTGAAACAGTGTGTAGTACGGTGAAAGGCTGAGTGCAGATATTTCCAGCCAACGCACGGGGCCACCTCATTACGAGGGATTAACTTCTGCGGCTTACTGACAAGTGAAAGGGGAAGTGTTCTCGCCGTGAGGAAACTGGAGTAAGGTAATAATTGCTTGTATTTACTGATGAGTGCTGTATCTTTCTGGCCGCAATAAAGTTAATTATTTCATTTAAAGGAACAATCTGTATTGTGCTTCAACCCACCGTAATCCAGTTAACAAAAAAGTGCCACTAGGGGGGTGACACTTAACAATATATTGGGTTTTTATATTTTAGTTAGTTATTTATTGTTGTTTTAAGGGGCGGAACTACGAGGTCATCTGCCCCTTTTTATATTTTAGGTTTTAGGTTTTTATATTTTACGTTTTAGGTTTTAGGTTCGACTATGTCGAAATGTAAATATTATAGGCCTATGTCAGAAATATGTATCATAATGAGGGTCATTATAACACTATTTTTCATTATGAAACGGTTTCTCCCACCAATCAGAGCTCAAGAAACAGTTGCGTGACCAATTAGGTAAGGATAGCATCGCATCTGCGCTGACTTCCACGGCCTTCTATTTTAAATTTCACTGCGTGGCGAGTGTCATAGTGGGGTATTCCAGGAGGCCATGGTCAAATACAAGGTATTCTCTGCGTCCCATGCGCTCTGTTCAGTTAATAAAACAGGCGAAATGTCGACAGATATTTATGAATATTTATGTTCGAACATAAAATAGTTATAATTATCGTCGAACATAAACTATAATGGTAATTAAGACACTCGCTTCGCTCGTTTTATAAACATACTCGTGTCAATTGCCATTATAGGCTCGTTGCATAATGTACTATTATATGTTAGGTTTTATATTGCAAATACGCACACAAGAACAGTGCTAACGTTCTCGTCTGCTGTGCCCAAGGTTGCAGGATCGAATACTGGCGCAGTCAATTGGCATTTGAGAGAACGCAACTATGAGAGAGCCGTGTCAGTAGATTTAGTGGTACGTTAAAGCTTTCCTTCGTGGCCAAATTGGGGCATCCTGGCGTCTCTAAAAACTTCAGGAGTTAAAAGGAACGTAAAACAATTATTATTATTATTATTATTATTATTATTATTATTATTATTATTATTACAAATACATCCATCACAATAACATAGGTTATGACAAAATTTCACACACACCCAAGTACACGGGCTAAATGACCACGACGTCAAAGTCCCTGAAAGGAAACAACAGCAACTACAACCAATGATTGTGAAATAGTAAGTCTCTCAGTTGCTGGAAGTAATAAAGCAATTAACCAGAACAAACTCCATTGGCCATAAGAGTTAGGGTCGGTGTTTGTTTCAAAGCAGATGTCTTTATACCAAACCATTTCCACACTAATGGAGTACTTAGCATTTTTATGGACTACGAAACCCCAAAACGGCATTCATTTGCATAGGAATTGCTTCTATACTTTTTAATAGCTCCAAGTCCGGTGATTGTTATGCTCAATTTAGGAAAATTCTGCTTGGAGTACGATTTGATTATCGTTATTCATAACATGGTTGTTTGGTTAGTACACACCACTTTGCCGTGTTGATTGATATAGAGCACAAAGGTCAATACTGCTCTTCCTTTAGAGTGTTGTTGTTGTTGTTGTTGTTGTTGTTGTTGTGGTTCTTGTTGTTGATGTGGTTGTTCCATTTGCGAATTTGGATACATATAATGTTGAGCCTTATTAACCCTTTATGGGTTAGTGGTCTGTATATTAAGATGCTGATGGTTGAATTTTTAGCGATATTTTCTTGTGGAAGTGTTAATATTTCTGAAAAATAAATATTATAACTTTACTTCCTTAACCTAAAGTGATTAAAAAAGATATTATTTTCAATATTAACCCTTTTTTTTAATAAAATACGATTGTAAACATCAGAATTAATAATGGTTGTAAAAATTTAAGATAAATAAGCTTATACAATTTAAAATTATAATATTGTTAGAATCTTAATTTTAAGATTCTAAAAATAATGAAAATTAAAATTATAAAAATAAATATGAACATTATAATCTTAATGCAAACACAAATTAAAACTAATTAATATTAGAAAAAATAATTAAATTATATATTAAAAAATACACATAAAATATCTTCAATATTCTGCTCTATAAAGGGTTAACAAATGAAATTGTAGCTTTCAGTCAGTCGACACAAAATCATTCCAATTACTGGAATCCGTGATGATATTACAAACTGTCAGGGATGATGGAGGAAGGCAAATGGACCCTATTGAAATAAGGAACCATAGTTCGGAAACTATCGAGTCAATAGTTATTAATAGGGCTCGGATTTTTAGGTAAATACATAGGCGGCCGCACGCCGGTATCTCACCGCTGGGTCCGTGGTTCAAATCCCGGTCACTCCATGTGAGATCTGTGCTGGACAAAACGGAGGCAGACAGGTTTTACTCCGGGTACTCCGGTTTTCCCTGTCAAAATTTCATTCCAGCAACACTCTCCACTATCATTTCATTTCATCTGCCATTCATTTCATCATTGCCCCAGAGGAGTGCGTCAGGCCTCGGCAGCCGGCACAGTTCAAATCCTCGCCGCTAGATGGGGGCTTCATTCATTCCATTCCTGACCCTGTCGGAGACTGGAAGCAGGCTGTGGATTTTCATTTTTCACATATATTTTTATGTGTGTGTGTTTGAGTCTTCAGTCTTTTGACTGGTTTGATGCAGCTCTCCATTCCTCCCTGTCCTGAGCTAATCGTTTCATCTCTACATAACTACCACACCTTACATCTGAGGCAATCTGTTTAACATATTCTAACCTTGGTCTACCCCTACAGTTCTTGTCCTCGACCCTTCCTTCCATAACTAAGCTTGCTATTCCTGGGTGTCTTAGTATGTGTCCTACCAACCTATCTCTTCTCTTCATTAGCAGTCGCCAGAAACATCTCTCCTCTCCCACTCGTCTTAATACCTCTATGTTTGTAACCCTATCTACCCATCTGATCTTCATCATTCTCCTGTAACACCACATTTCAAATGCTTCTATTCTCCTCTTTTCTGCTGCACCAATAGTCCAAGTTTCACTTCCATAGAGCGCCACGCTCCAGACAAAGGCTTTCAAAAATGACTTCCTAATACCTAAATCTATATTCGATGTCAGCAGATTCCTTTTTTGTAGAAAACCTTTCTTTGCCTGAGCCAACCTACTTTTTATATCCTCTTTGCTTCGTCCATCACTGGTTATTCTACTTCCTAAGTAACAGAAGTCTTCTACTTCCTTCAGCTTTTCACCTGTCAATTTGATCTCCATAGAGGTTTCTGGTTTATTTCGGCTGCATTCCAGTATTTTTGTTTTACATTTATTAATTTTCATCATGAATTCTTTCTGTAAGACGGAGTCCATACCATTCAAAAACTCATTCAAATCCTCAGGCTTGTCGGCCAAGATGACTATGTCATCAGCAAATCTCAGAGTTGAAATTATTTCTCCTTGAATCTTCACTCCCACTTTAAATTTTTCTCTAATTTCCTTCATTGCTTGTTCAATGTAAAGATTGAAAAGTATAGGTGATAAGTTGCAGCCTTGCCTTACACCTTTCTGAATACCAGCTTCTCTCTCATGTCCTTCAACTCGAATGACTGCTGTCTGGTTTCTGTATAGATTGTATATCACCCTCCTATCCCTGTACTTTATTCCAATCGATTTCAAAATGTCAAACAATTTAGTCCAATCAACGTTATCAAAAGCCTTTTCTAAGTCTACAAAAGCCATGAACGTTCTCTTATCTTTCCTTATTCTACCTTCCAAAATCAGCCTAAGACTTAGTACAGCTTCCCTTGTTCCTACATTTCTCCTGAAACCAAACTGGTCTTCACCCAACTCCGTTTCTATCTGGCTTTCAATCCTCTTGTAAATTATCCTAGACAGGATCTTTGAAGCATGAGTAATCAAGCTGATTGTACGGTAATCTTCACATCTGTCAGCTCCCACTTTCTTTGGTATAGGGATGATTACATTCTTCTTGAAATCAGGGGGTACCTCACCTGTCTCATGAATCCTACACACCAAGTGAAATAACCTGATCAGACCTTCATCTCCTATGCAGCGTAGCAACTCAATCGGTATATCATCTATGCCTGGTGCTTTGTTCCGGCTTAAGTCTTCCAAAGCTCTATCAAATTCTGATCTCAATATTAAATCTCCCTTCGCATCCTCATCAATTTCCTCCTCCCTTTCCATTACATGATTCTCAATCTCCTTTCCCTTATACAAACTCTCTATGTAAGCTTTCCATCTCTCAACCTTTTCTTCCCTATCTGTTAGAGGCTTTCCATTTGTGTCCTTAATATTACAGCACTTAGTCTTCTTTTCCCCAAAAGTATTCTTAATCCTTCGATAAGCTGTGTCTACTTTACCTAATTTCAGACAATTTTCTATACCTGCACATTTCTCTTTCAACCATTCTTCTTTCGCTTCCTTGCACTTCTTGTTAACCTCATTTCTCAGACGTCTGTATTCTGCTTTCCCCTTCTCATCTCTTACATTCTTGTGTTTCCGCCTTTCATCCATCAATTCTAGTATATCCTGAGTGATCCACGGTTTTCTACCTATTCTTTCTTTCCTACCAATGTTTTCTTCTGCGGATTTTGTTATTTCATTCTTCAAAAGTGCCCATTCGTCTGCAATTGAAGTTTGTTTAGGGTTTTTCATTAGTCCTTCCTTTATACTCTTCTTGAATCTTTCGTTTACATCCTTCTCTTTCAGTCTGTCTATTGCCCACCTTTTTGGCTTTTGACTTTTCTTCAGTTTCTTCAACTTTAATCTGCATTTCATTACGACCAGATTGTGGTCAGAGTTTATGTCAGCACCAGGATATGCTTTACAATCCAAAATCTGGTTTCGAAACCTCTGCTTGACCATAATGAAGTCGATTTGGTAACGCCCTGTATCTCCTGGTCTCATCCATGTGTATATTCTTCTATTGTGGTTATTGAATAAGGTGTTAGCTATGACCAACTCATGCTCGGTGCAAAATTCTACCAGCCTGGTTCCTCGATCATTCCTTTCACCTAATCCGAAATCTCCTACTATTTTCCCTTCTCTCCCTTTTCCTACCACAGCATTCCAATCTCCCATTACTATAACATTTTCATCACCCTTGATATACCTCAGAATTTCGTCTATTTCTTCGTAGACCTTTTCAACATCCTCATCATCAGCTTGACTGGTAGGCATATAGACTTGTACCACTGTGGTGCAGGTAGGTTTAGTATTGATTTTTGCTACAATAATCCGTTCACTATATTGTTCATAATATTCCACCCGCTGTCCAAGTTTCCTACTCAATATGAGGCCAACCCCTGCTTGGCCATTGTTTGATTTAGTGCTAATGACCCTATAGTCTCCTGACCAAAAGTCCTGTTCTTCCTGCCAGCGCATTTCACTAATCCCAACCAAATCCAACCTCAACCGATCCATTTCCCTTTCTAAGTTTTCTAACCTTCCACTTCCTAGCAGACTTCTAACATTCCACGCTCCGATCCGTAGAATGTCAGATTTCCTCTTTGTCACTTCTGTGATGTTAACCCCCTCTCGAGTAGTCCCCACCCGGAGATCCGAACGGGGGACTAGTTTACCTCCGGATTGAAATTTTACAAGGGAGGAGGCCATCATCACATGTAATTATGCATAGAGAGGTGCATATCCTCGGGAATAGCATACGGCTGTAGTTTCCCGTTGCTTTCAGCCGTGCAGCAGGACGCAGTGTAGCCATTATTTGGCTTATATTATCAATATCTTAACCGTCTATAAGACTAGTAAAGAATTGATTTATTCTGAAAGGCTGCTACTCCCTTTCAGAATAAGTAAAGAGCAATTCTACTAAACAAAAATACTAACCTTCTACCGTACTAACAATAAAATACCAAAATTCTACTAACGAAAAAAATACTAAAGTTCCACCAACAACAAATACTACCACTAAAACAGTCTGTCACCAGGCACACTCACATGCACCCTCACACATCACAGTCTACTGAAACAATGAACTAGAACTAATAAACAATGCAACTGCTACCAGACACACTCACACACCACAGTCTAATAGAACAATGACATATATCTAATAGACAAACTAACTACCTACTTACAACTAAAACTAACTACATACGTACTGTACTGTTATTTGAATTGACAATATTTACAGTAATAATAATAATAATACTATTATTAAATTTTTATTAAACCCGAATTTATGTAATTAAGTACAGTTCACCTTAATCAGTCGACTGTACTATACCGATAATGTAATGAGACCTATATTAGACGAGGTGTTTGCAGTATATTAAAACTACAGAACGTTAAAGGATGGTTATGTGAAAAACCAGTGTACAGTGCACTATGAGTATGGAACAGATCTACTGATGGCCTTCCTGGACATTGAGAAAGCATATGACAGTGTATGCAGAAACAAAGTAAGGAAGTCCCTGGAGGACGTGTATGCGTAAATCCTAACCTCAAAATGTACGCTTTTCGTATATGCATGGTAATTAAACATAACAAACCATATTTTAATCTTCATTAACACATTGATTTGTTGCGAGTTACATGATGCCAACACCACATACTACTTTGCAAATAATAATAATTTAAAAAAAAAAAATTTTTAATACCTTGAATATAAGACCCCAAATTTTTATAACACAAAAAGTGGGAAAAAACCTCGTCTTACATTCGGGTATATACGGTATGCTCACTTTAAAACGAAACTGTTTTATACAAATGGAATGTGTAACTACCTATCGTATATTTTTGCTGGATCGCATCGTTTAATAGAGAAAGCATAAGAGAAATATGCTGAAGTATTTGCTATAAAAAAGTGTCATAAAACAAGTGTAATATAAATGATCATAAAATTAACCTAGTTCCTCAATTTAATTATCTTGGAGAAATTATCACACATAACTTAAAAGAAAAAGTAACTTGGATAATAGAACGAATAAAATGAAAAGGGCACAATCTATAACAGTGTCAACATATATTTTTATGTAAATACATATTTTAAGCATTTTTCTATAAATACATAAATTCCTGCTTTTCACTTATTAGCACATAAAAAGACATAATATTTACATCTTTTAAAATCAGTATGCCAGTTCTTGCAGTTTATTGCATTTTTGTTCTGTGTTACTTCAACGGGGAAGGACCTGTGAGCTATCTAATCTTCATGCAGAGCGTCAGCTTGCAACTGTGTTATTCTTAACTTGTCTCCCCGTGCCACTCACTGTGGAAGCGGGGGATTTCCTTGCCCAAGGTCATATTGCACCACGTGCTAGACCTCCCCCTCCCCCAGCTACCTGGAACCAGTGTCACTCACATGTAGTTCATTTCTGGCACTGTGAAGTGTAAGGCAGTTCTACGATGCCTGAAGTAAAAGCAACTACAAGTTATTGTCTGCAGTAGTATGTTGCAGAATTTAAAGACATTTTTACTTCTGATGGGTGCGTTCTGTTCACCAACCATGTGGGATAGCAATCAAGGCTGAACAGCGATCTCAAGTTACACAACACTTCAAGGGCAAGAAACATATTGCTGCAGTTTCGCGCCTTCAGAAGAAGCGTTTCGCGATAATCGTTGGTCATTTGTGATGGACAACCTGAATATATATCTCGTTGTGTATTGTAATGCTTCAGCAGTCAGTGAGGCATAGCATAAATTGCATTCGTGAGTACTGCATATTGTTTATATTCACATTAATAAACTAAAGAATAATTATTTTTTTAACTTTTTTCTCACATATTTCAGGTGTTTTTAATACATAAAAAATAAATATTTTACCGATTTTAAGCACCTAAAAATCTGAGCCCTATTTATTAATAATCGCAGTTGTTTAACGTCTGTCCTCAATTCTAGTTCTTAACACAGCCGGGGTGGTGGAATTTCGTCCCGCAGGCGTTCCTTAACGTGCCGGAAGCAAATACCCATGTAAACACCCGTAAACGCCACAGACCTGAGAAGGTAAACGGTATAAAATGCGTACCATTTTGCTTATAACCTGTGATCGTTTCCGAACTATGGTTCCTTATCTCACATTGATTCATTTGCCTTCCTCCATCATCACTGAGAGTTTGTAATATCATCACGGATACACCCTGTGGGTCGAGGACAAGAACTGTAGGAGGAGACCAAGGTTAGATTGCCTCGGATGTAAGGTGTGTTAGCTATGTAGAGATGAAACGATTAGCTCAAGACGGGGAGATACGGACTGCTGCATCAAGCCAGTCAATAGATTGAAGTCTGAAACAACAAGATATATATACAGTATTAAAACTCAACTGGGTTTTAATTCCCTGGCCGTGAAAGCCAATATACCATCTATATACAGTGTTGTTATGGACTTCTGATGAAAGAGAAAACTAAGGAATAATATGTTTCGATCGTCAAGCGAGCATCATCGGATCCAAACTATTTGTCTTGTAGATTGAATCTGATGATCTTCGCTTCATTAGCGAAACATTTCATCCCTTAGTTTTCTCTTTCATCAATAATCCATAACAATACATATATACTGTAACTTAATAACTTGTTTATTTCAGATTATCTTTTCACATGACTTATTCCAGTAATTGGATTTCTAAGGTCAAATTTCGCGGGGAATTGTTCGAAGCCTTTACAATCAAGACTGGCTGTAGACAAGGTGATCTGGGATCACCGATGCTCTTCATCTGTCTCTTGGAAAAAAAAATTGTAAGAGAATGGTTAACAATCTTACCAAATAATTATGGTATTCGAATTGGTTATAAAAGAAGACCTGAATATAAACTGTCTCGCTTTTGCAGATGACATTGCTTTGTTCGCTAATTCAATGGAAGAGGCCACTGACCAACTTAATAAACTACAAATCATAGCTGCTAAAACTGGACTTCCGTAAAACTAATTTTATCACAAATGTTAAAGATGCCTCAAAATTCATCACGATTGGTCTGCAAAAAAATCAAAAAATCCGAAAATTTAAATACATAGGGGAATGGATTACCCCTAATAATTCAGAAATAGCTGCCATTGAGAGCAGATGTAACAAATTGGAAGGTGCCTTTCAAACCTGCAAAAACATTTACAAAAGTAAAAGCTTGTCATTATAACACAGAAATTAGGCCGTCAGCACTGTATGCCGCAGAATGCTTACAGATGACAGAGGCCCATTGAGAAAATTAGAACTTAAGGATCGGAAAATTCTAAGGAAAATATTAGGACCTGTTAATGATAATGGTACTTACAGAAGAAGACATAACAATGAATTATTTGAACACTAGCTGAAGTACCCGTGCTTCGCTACGCGTCATAAATAAATTATAATGTGAAGGTGACAGTTAAAACAGGGGATAGGCGAGGTGCTGCGCAGAGGTAGATTAAGGATGGAACATTTTGTCCAACTACACCGCTCGGCGTTGACCGTGTTTTATAGCACAAATTTAGGTTCTACTCGCTAACCGTTGGAGATACCTTTCGGATAGAAAATGTAATTTTAAACCTCGTATATGCCATCAAAAGTTGGCTATTTCTTAGCGTTCTCTTTTTTTTTTTTTGAAATGAAAATATGAAAGTTTGAAACCAAAGGGTGTAGTGACGTCACTAAAATGGTCGCCATCTTTAAATAGTGCAAAGTATTGAAATCAAAAGTAACCTATATGTTAACCAGGTAAATCAGCTACTTCCATGTAAAATTCATGTAATTCGGACCAGTGGTACTTGCGTGATTGAGTAATACACACACACACACCATCTCATTTTTAGCCTCGCTTCGCTCGCGTCATAGTCGTGTCATATTGTTATTCAATGAAATGCATGTTTAACCCCGTTAACACCCCTTTAGAACCTGAATATACACAGCAAACATATCCCCAAAATATAATTCTTCTAACTTTAATAGTTTTGGTTGGTCGATGAGAGTGAACATCCAAAAATCCTTCCTTAGTGGACATTTTTCTTCTAGAATTTCACCCATCCCCATAGGCCCCTTAAATTGCATTTATGAAAAAACGGTCGAACACCTATTTATTTTATTAATTTATTTATTTATTTATTTTTAAGCTGATTGATTTCCTCCGAGTTTCAAACTCCTCGCCTATGTCGTTTAAGAGATACACGCTCCGTTAGGAATCTTTCAACCCCCACTTTTCATCCCTTTCACCTCATAATATGCACTACATCGAAAAACCATTAGACATGTGTCAGCTTATTTTTAATGATTAGTATATGTGCCAAGTATCACATCCCCAAATGAAACCACTCGTGAGATATTGTTATTCAATGAAATGCACGTTTACCCCCTTAACACCTCTTTAGAACCTGAATATCCAAAACTCATTCATTAGTGGACGTTTTCGACATACAACGAACATATCCCCAAAATTTCATGTTTCTAACTTCAATAGTTTTGGCTCGGCGATGATGAGTGAGTGAGTCAGTCAGGACATTTTATTTCATTTATTTTTGATAATTTCACCCCTCCCCATGAACCGCTTAAATTGGATTTATGAAACAAACGGTCAAACACCTATCTACTTATTTAAAGCTGTTTTCCCCCTGAGTTTGATGAGTGAGTAAGTGAGTCAATCAGTTAGGACACTTTCCTTCCTGTTTTTTTTTTCCACAGAATTTCACCCCTCTCCAAGGGCCCCTTAAATTGGATTTATGAAAAAACGGTCGAACACCTATTTACTTATATTTTAAGCTGTTTTTTTTACGCCGAATTTCAAACTTCTCGCCTATGTCGTTTCAGTGATACACGTTCCGTTAAGAATCCCTCAACCCCCAATTTTCACCCCTTTCACCTCACAATATACACCACATCGATAAACCCTTAGACGTATGTCTGATTATTTATAATGATTAGTTTATATACCGAATATCTCATCCCCAAAGAAACAACTCATGAGATATCGTTATTCAATGAAATGCACGTTTACCCCCTTAACACCTCTTTAAAACCCGAATAAACAAAAATCATTCCTTAGTTGACGTTTTCGACATACAGCGAACATATTCCCAAAATTTCAAGTTTCCAACTTTAATAGTTTTCGCTGGGCGTGATGAGAGTGAGTCAGACAGGACATTTTCTTTCAATTATTTTTACCAGAATTTCACCCCTCCCCATGGGCCCCTTAAATTGGATTGATGAAAAAACGCTTGAATACCTATTAACTTATTTTTAAGCTGTATTTTCCCCCTGAGTTTGATGAGTGAGTGAGTTAGTCAGTTAGGACACTTTCTCTCCTTTTTTCCCCCCAGAATTTCACCCCACCCCATTGGCCCCTTAAATTAATTTATGAAAAAACAGTCGAATACCGATTTACTTACTTTTAAGCTGTTTTTTTTTCGCTGAATTTCAAATTTCTCGCCTATGTCGTTTAAAAGATAGGCCTACACACTCCGTTAGGAATTCTTCAACCCCCCACTTTTCACCCCTTTAACCTCATAATAATACACCACATCGAAAAACCCTTAGACACATGTCTGCTTATTTTTAATGATTAGTTTTTATGCAGAGTATCACATCCACAAATGAAAGCACTCGTGAGATATTGTTATTCAATGAAATGCAGGTTTAAAACCCTTAAGACCTCTTTAGAACCTGAATATCCAAAAAAAAAAAAACCTCCCTTAGTGTACGGTTTTGACAGACAACGAACATATCCCCGAAATGTCATGTTTCCAACTTCAATATTTTTGGCTGGGCGATGATGAGTGAGTGAATGAGTCAGGACATTTTCTTTCAATTTTTCTTCTTCAGAATTTAACCCCTCCCGATGAACCCCTTCAATTTGATTGAAAAAAAAAACTTGTCGGAAAGCTATTTACTTACTTTAAAGCAGTCCCCCCCCCCTGAGTTTGATGAGTGAGTCAGTCAGTCAATCTGTTAGGACACTTTCTTTCCTGTTCCCCCCCCCCCCCCCCCAGAATTTCACCCCTCCCCATAGGCCCCATAAATTGGATTTTTGAAAAAACGGTCAAACACATATTTACTTATTTTTTATGCTGATTTTTTTCCCGTTGAGTTTCAAACTCCTTGCCTATGTCGTTTAAGAGATACACGCTCCGTTAGGAATCTTTCAATCCCCACTTTTCACCCCTTTCACATCATTAGCACATCGAAAGACCCTCAGACACGTGTCTTGTTACTTTTTAATGATGGGTTTATATGCCGTGTATCACATCCCCCAATGAAACCAATCGGGAGATATTGTTATTCAATGAAATGCAGGTTTAACCCCCTTAAGACCCCTTTAGAACCTGAATATCCGAAAATTCTCCCTTGGTAGACGGTTTTGACATACAATGAACATATCCGCAAACTGTCATGTTTCTAACTTCAATAATTTTGGCTGGGCGATGATGAGTGAGTGAGTGAGTGAGTGAGTCAGGACATTTTCTTTCAATTTACTTTTTTCAGAATTTCACCCCTCCCCATAAACCCCTTAAATTTGTATTTATGAAAAAAAAACCTGTCGAACAGCTATTTACTTACTTTAAAGCAGTTTTTCCCCCATGAGTTTGATGAGTGAGTCAGTCAGTCAATCAGTTAGGACACTTTCTTTGCTGTCTCCCCCCCCCCCCCCAGAATTTCATTTCTCCCCATGGGCCCCTTAAATTGGATTTATGAAAAAACGGTCAACACATATTTACTTCTTTTTTTATGTTGATTTTTTTTCGTTGAGTTTCAAACTCCTTGCCTATGTCGTTTAAGAGATACACGCTCCGTTAGGAATCTTTCAATCCCCACTTTTCACCCCTTTCACCTCATAATATACACCACATCGAAAAACCCTCAGACTTACTGAAGAGTTTATATGCCGAGTATCACATCCCCCAATGAAACAAATCGGGAGATATTGTTATTCAATGAAATGCAGGTCTACCCCCTTAACACCCGTTTAGAACCTGAATATCCAAAAATCCTCTCTTAGTGGGCATTTGCGGCCCTTGAGGAAGCTGCATATCAGATTTCATTCCAATCCGTTCGGTGGTTTCTGAGATTTCGTGATGAATAAATGAATGAGTGAGTGAGTAGTATTTGACAAATATATAGTAGAAAGAAGATAGTGTCAAGTCTTTGTTATGCTAAACTCGGTTGACAGTGCTGTGTGAGCACTTGAGTAACTAACGGGATTTCAAGTAAAGATCCTCATTTTCTATACCGGTAGTGCAGAGCGCAATTGGCATCTAGTCGGCCGTGTCTCGACTTGAGCTATGTTGCCATGGAAACTATCTGCCTTGCCATTCCTTCATGAGTATATTTTATGATTTGATTAGCCTGTGATTGAGTGCAAAAGGGCCGAAATCAGAAGAATGAGAAAGGCTATCGAAAATTCATGTAGCCAGCGGTTCCTTCTGGGTCCTAAACTATGTGTATGCAAAATATGGTTGAGATTGGTGGAACGGTGTAGATTTGTATACGGAACCAACCCACATACATACATACATACATACATACATACATACATACATACATACATACATACATACAGACTTTCACTTTTATATATTAGATATAGAAGATTTGGTGAGTGTGATGAGAAAAAGGAGAATGTCTTTCTTTGGACATTTGGAACGGATGGAGCATCATCGACTTTCATATCGAATACACTCATCAATCTCAAAAAAAAAATCCTATTGTAAATGCTCGATGCAAGTTAAAAAGGACCTAACAGAAGCTCGAATTAATCAAGCTCTGGTTTGGGATAGGAAGCTGTTCAGAAAGGCGGTTAAATCAACCAGTAATCTACACCCTTTAACATCTGTGATGCCTCGCCCTCACTGCAAGTGGACGGAAGAAAGGAGAGCTGAACATTCGTCAAGAATGAAGATCTACTGGCAGACAAGAAAACAAGCATTACAGTGATCATATGAGTGAATAACATCGTGGTCCATTGATGGACGAAGCGACTAAAAAAAAATCCAGTAATTGGAATTACTTTGTGTTGACCGACTTAAAGTTACAATATCAATTATTTAGAATAAGTTTTTAGGTTAAGATACGGTGCAGATGGCTTCAATACGGGCCAAATCCTGCACATTTTAACTAAATGGATGTTTGGTCACGTTGTATTGCGGGGCATTCTATGTAGTTAGTTATTGTTGTTTTAAGGGGCGGAACTATGTAGTCTTCTGCCCCTGGCATTCTATGTATTTACGAACATTCTATAAGTATATGGATTATAATAAACATTTCCAACATAGCTAATTGTTGGCATTTTACGATAATAATAGACTTATCATATCGTGTAGCAAAACCACGTTTGATGCTCGTATTTTTCTTCGGTTGTGATGTAGTTTGGAGAGAGAAAAGGATTCCAGAGGAATAAATAACCAACTCTTATACGGGAAATACCACTTCAAACTAGCTACAATATCGTGAAATGCTCTTTGACGGTATTTCAAATTTATTATTTTTATTTTTGGTAGCGGGGAATTAGTTTGGGGATTAAATTTATAAACTGATCAGCTAACACTGCATATGTTTTACGACTGCCCTAGTTCGCACACTGAGAAGGAATTTTGGGAATTGCATGAAACCCGTTATAGATTATTCATAACGTTGATGTACGTAAATTAACACAATATCAGAGCAAACTAACACTTGTATCGCAGAACACTGACCATCTGCATGAAGACTCTAAGTAAGTGTCCTGCTGGTTCACCTCTAGCTTGGATACAGGCAGGAATACGGGTTGCCTTGGAGGCACAAAGGGTTCGTATGGTAGGCTATCCTGTGGTAAGTTATATCTGTCCATACTTAAAAGGATGGCATATTGACGCTCACGGCCAGTGAATTAAAACTCTGCAATCTTTCTAGGTTTGTGCCGTGTCTTGTGTGGGGTTTCACCTAGGTCACCAAGCTGGCTCATCAGCGGGCTCTTGGTGTCCCCGCTCGGACCCCCACAGGAGTAGCGAACTAAGCGCTACATCGCCCCTCATGAAGCGCACCTGCGCCTCTTTACTGCGAGAACCAAATGCTGAAGAACTTCTGAGGGGGGGGGGGGAATAGGAAAAGGAAATAGAGGTGCATGCTTGTTGCATCATCATTACTATTATGATAATTGTAATAATTATTATTACTTACATGATATTATATTACTTATATGCATTTACTGCGATTACCATACATTCTTCGTCTGCGTTTGGTGGACGGCGGAAAGACAATAACATGAAACCGACGTTGTTTCAATAACTCCAGACGACATCGTCGAAATTATGCAAAGGAACCGGCACAGCTGGAACAAGGTCGTTTTCCTTCTCGAAACTGTACTCTGGCATAAGAAGAAAAAGGGCGACTTATATGATTTTAGGGAGTAAGGATTACGTATGAATAGAGAAGTAAGAAGGTGTTCGAGAACCATAGAAAACGATTCAATCCTGAAGTAATATGTACGTGGTCCCAGGTTGGATTTTGCCAAGAGGATATGGTGTTGATTTTAGTGGGTGAGTATCCCACACACTTGAGGAGCGCGGACACTTATGAAGTGTCTTATGCAAGATTTTCCAATTCCCAGGTAACAAAAAAATTAAAAAAAATTAAAAATGAATGATTTTTATTATATTTGATTTAATGGTGCTCGGGTACTTGGTATGGTTTAAGGGTGGTGCTCGCAGTCTAAAAAAGATAGAGATTGCCCGAGTTAGAGCGTTAATACTCTCGGCCACCGTGGTAGGTTTTCCGGTCAGTGTATTAACCTAGTATTTATGTGTGTGTGTGGGAAATCTTAGACAGTTGCCTTGACCGGGATTTGAACAACTGGTCATTCACTACACGCGGAATTCGGGTTGAAACTAAGGTTATCTCAGACGATGGCATCTGGCTGATTTACTTAGTATTTGTAGAGTTTCGAAAGTTTAATATGGAACATTAAACAGAGATGAGTTTCCTCTTCAGTCTCAGGCTTCATTTACGCGATAATTACCCAACCAGTGGAAATATATGAACTTGTTTACTGGCTGTGTCTGTGGTTTATACAGGCACACCCGAGAATTACTTCCAAACACTTGAAGGAAACAGGATGGCTTAATAAACCCTCTTGACTGCTGCTTCTCGTAAGAGCCAACCATCAAAGTACTGCACTTTTAACGCAATTAACTTAATATTGGATAGCAAACAACCTCTTCTGTATTTATTTCGTAATTTAATAGTATTTATGATGATAACTACAGGGTCTTTCATATCCCCCTGCTTTAAGCGTGTGTACAATCCTGTATGAAATATTACCTTATGAAAGATGCTGGAAGTGTCGTCCTTCCTGGGTTTGTCGTCCTTCCTGGGGTTTACAGGCATTGTATCTGGTAACCACATTCTGTCTGACGCGAGTGAGTTCCGCCACTGTAATGTCTCTGATTTTTAATGTTATGCCTTTTATTGAGCACTGAGTCAGTAGTGTCAAACTTATTAATTACGTGAATCTAGTCTAGTGAAATTGCTGAACAAATGCATTACGTACCCGCCGAGCCAACGCATGCTTAAAATAAGTTTTACATACAAAAATACGATGTTGTAATGATAACTGTCTCGTGTTAACATCTGAGGTTCAGACTGGCGACTGAACACTTGCACGTTTATTGCAAGGTCGAGTACAGTATACTCACGTCTACTATGCGCGCGCTTTCAATACTACAGCAGGGGGCCGTGGCACGCCACAAGCTCGGCCAAGGCTACTGCAGCAGCGGATAACAAAGCCGCCGCTCACCGTTCTTACTTTATATGAAAGACCCTGTATAAATAAATGGTTACAAACGGAAAGAGGAAGCAGTTTAATCCCACACCTCATCATGTTAAACTGCACACCACGATTGTGACGAGCAGTTGCAACAAGTTCGGAGATCGGAAGTTTGAATCCCGGCGCTGACAACGTGTGTTTTTTCACGGGCTACTTCCACATTCCCTCCAGACAAATACAGATTCACACACTACTGCATTCATAAAAGAAACTCCCTCAAGTGCTCACAACTTCTGGGACGTGGGTTGGCGACTACGGGACCAGAGCTGACTCTGGCGACATTGCTTCCACTTACTTGTGTCGGGCTCCTCTCTATCATCTCTTCTGTCGACTTTCCTTGGTCAACTCCTGTTCTCTTCCGATCCCGACATTTTTAGGGTATCCGAGGTCTAGGAAGTTGTTTTTTTCCGCCTTAATTGGACCTTGACTCATCTTTCCTGATCCCTCATTCATCGTGGGGTCAGAGCTCTTCTTCCTCTTTTCATGGTATCTCCTGCAGAGTGTATGTAGCCCCACCACTTACGGTGCACCCGTGATGGTGCTACACCCTCAAGGGCTCACGGCTGGTGAGTTAGAGTGTTGGCGATCCCAAGGGATTCCTGAGCTGGGTCCTGTTTTTCCCATTTTTCTGTTGCCTTTGGGGCGGACCCTCTCCTCTTTCCCTTTCCTATCTGCGTTTCATGACTCGCCTTTCTTCCAAGTCACTTAGTTCTCGTTCTTCGAGGGTTGAGAGCACACACGTTCGGATGTCGAAGTCCCATTTCGTTTCGATTTAAAAAGTGACGCGAGCGATCAGCCGAGCTAGAACAGTTCCACTTCTTCCACTGTTCGGTGACCACGCCTCCCTGGTCATATCGCGGATGTGACTAGGGAGTTGCGCTCTACACCTAGAATAGACAAAAACACTAGCCATATTTGAATAATGCTTGGTATAAGTATTAACCTCCACAAGACCCATTCCACTTAAGAATTCTAGAAATCAAGAAAACATATTTTATATAGCCCATATTGAATTATAAATTTAGAATTTAGCTTTTTGATTTTCTTTACTTGTTTCACCCAACTTTGGGGTACATGAAATCAATCACTTTTTAAGGTTTTGAGCTTTCCTTTTGGCCCAGTATTGCCTCTTTCTTTGAGATCTTGCTTCCCTTTCTTCGGCTGAGATGTGGATCGTACGCTTTTGTTTGAGTTTCACTTGGAACCGTTGCTTCTTATCCTTGGTGACGGTTTTGGCTGTTTTGTCCATGAGCATGGTGTCTGTAATTTGGAGTTCCACGAGGTCCTTCTGGGTTTCCTTAAACCAAAGAGGTTTTTTTTTTTTTATTACGGAAGTGGTCGAAGATCGTTTTGGTTAATCTATTTGAATTCATCCGGAGGATGTGCCCATAAAAATCGATTCTACGCTTTCTTATTGTGTCCGAGAATTTTTCAGTTTTTTTGGCAAAGAGTTTCGTTCCTGACATGGATTAATTTGTTATGAAATTTGGGGCCTAAGATTTTGCGTATTATCTTTCTTTCCTTGACCTCCAGCCTTTCAAGCGGTCCCTGGGCGGTGAGAGACAATGTTTCGGCTGCATATAAGGCTTCTGGTTTAATTACCGTGTTATAATGTTTTATCATGGTATTCCAGGAGAGAAACTTCTTGTTATAAGTGTCCTTCGTAAATTGGAAGGCCAATTCAACTTTACTGCTCCAAGATTCCATTGCCTATTTCTCTAGCACATTCCAGCCGATCCATTCCTCAAGATATTTAAATTCTTTGACGATGTCTATGTATTGTTTGCCCTCTTGAAGCTTTTTTGGTGTTTTTTATGTTCGACATTATTTTGCTCTTTTCAACTGAGATTTTGATTTTAATACGATTAACTTTTTTCAGAATTAATGAATATTGTAAGGGCGTCCATTTCGTAATAGTGTCTGTTTATTTTGTAATTTAATGTCACGTTTTCGTAAATAATACATAATTATGAAGATATTAGGCTAAGCACATAAGCTGAAGAAGGTCCTATTGAAAGACCGAAAACATGTTCAAATAAAGATTTAGAGCATATTGAGTATTAACAGGTATAAACAGTTTTAATAAGATATATTATATTTACTGCACTCCTGCCCTGTGAAAACACGCCTAGGATCATCAATAACGGCCGAAAAGGCGGAACATTTAATTTGTTGGATGCCGCTTGTGAGTAGAATGAACCACAAGAAACGACTGACGAAAGTTATGGTCCGTACAGTTGTGGCGAGAGAGAGAGAGAGAATGAATGAATGAGAAGAGTGAAATAAAGGGAAGTGTTTCAAGAGAACAGTCGTTTATGAAATGCGTCGTACTGAAGCGGAGATACTGTGTGTCTGTTGCAGAAGTGCTGTCGTTCCATTTCTCTGTGTTTGGCCCGGATGGAGCCAGTTCCATATAATTGAAAGAAGTAGCTCGCTTTATTTATTGCTCACGAACAATGTATTTCAAAGTGAAGAAGTGCAAGGCCAAGCAAGCCTGTCGTGCTAAGTATTACTGATGCGATAGCGTGTTTCGTAATTGACGAATAGTCAGCTGTTAAAGAACCACCGGTGGAACTGACGCTAGCCCAGATAAAGCAGTATTACGTTTGTTGTTGGTTATTAAGGGACTTTCTGACATCGTGGTCATTTAGCCCCGTGTACTTGGGTGTGTGTGTGTGTGTATATATAGTCTATATATAAAATATAGTAATTTGTCGGATAACCTGTGTTAGGGTCTCTGTACTAGTGTGTGTATTTGTAATTGAGGTTGGATTTGGGTTGGAAGCGGCCGTAGCCTTATTTTAGGTACCATTTCGGTATTTACCTGGAGTATAGAAGGGAAACCACGGAAAACCACTTCCAGAATAGCTGCGGTAGGAATCGAGCCCACCTCTTCTCAGTTTTGCCTCACGTGGCTAAATGTACCCCGTTACAGTCCTCAGACCAGAATTAAAGTTTTTTGGCAGAGCCGGTAATCGAACCTGGAACTCCGGGTGACAACCAAAACGCTAGCCGTTACACCACAAGGTGGTCAAAAGAATATGAGATGGAAGCCTAAATATGAGGGTAGCCTAATATTAATAAAACGATCGAATGTGTTGAGTCTCTTAAGTGGTAAGTGGGTACGGTATCTAAAGTCGGATGCGTTTCCTGACGCTTAACTCATCAGCAGTGTTAGAGAGCCAACTACTGTAGAAGAAGATATTTACCTGGAGTTGAAAATAAGATTTGGAAAATCAATTTATGAATGATGGACTGTTGGTCTTTAAGCCTGGTGCGATGAACGGCTACAGTGGTTAACTGATCGCCGGAGATGGAATTTAAGACTACGAAGTCAATTTTGAAATTTAAGGAATTAAACTGACATGACATGTTTTCATGAAATAAAACGTTACGAATATCAGTAAATTAACGTCACGGCGAACGTCTTTGAGAAAACATTCCCAAGACGATGCCATGTAATGGTCTATTTCTTATTGGAATCCGAGATTTAACCTAATGGGTAGCTACACGTGATAACTCGGAGAGTTATCGGCCTGGCTCTTGTTGGACTCGGAAGACGAGTAGATTTGAATCCCGCTGTCACAATCTTTAAAATGTCTGGCTTCGTAATCGAGAACATAAAGTGCTTGAAATTGGTGCGATAGGACTCGGGTTTGATTCCCAGTCAGGTTATGAAATTCTAACTTCGTTTGGTTAAAATATTCCTGACTTGAGGACGTAGATCCTTTTATCCTCATCACGACGTACAGGTCACCGAAAGGCCTCGGCTCGTATGATCTGTACCAGGCCCCTACGGAGTTGCGTCATTGAAATGGTTTTCCATGCTTTGCTACTTACAACTCCAGGCAATTTCAAGGACGGTACCTTCTAAAAGACCACGGCCGCTTCCTTGCACTTCATTGTTCAATTTCATTCGTCGTCATTCATTTCTTCTCTCATTATGTTCTATGATGTGGTTTTAGTCAGGAAGGGCTTCCAGCTATACAAGCCATCCACCATATAAGACTAACCTGACTTCATCTTCAACGCTGGAAAACCAGAATGGGGTTAGAAATACAATGTGGATCGGAGTTTTAGGGTGTCAATCAAAGTTAATTTTTACGGTACTGTATATGGAGAACATTTCCAGCAACATTTGCGAGAATTACAGCTATTCTAACACAGAGAGCACCAGTCTTGTGGAACTTCGAATTGAATCAAACTAGGATAGATGAATACATTTTCAGAAATACTAAGCATTGCATAGATTTTAAAAAAATTGAATGATGAAAGAACGACATGCGCTGCAAGGTATTGCAGTTTTAGCAGTTACTCTCTTCACAGCTGGTCAAGTGCCGTTAAAGCAAGTGCTCAGTAATAGCAAAGGTTCGAGTATCGTCGTTGGAGTTTACATTTCATCCATTTTATTTTTAGCTTAATTTTATTCACCAATTTCATGTTGCGTACTCCTTGAACTCAACAGTATTAACTCATTTTATTTCATAGCATTTGACTTAATTTTCATGTACGCTTTTACGTCGATCTAGAAAACAAATTTAAAATGTTCCTGAAATAAAGGACTATTCCCGTTGCAGGGACTGTTTTTTTTTTGTTGCTATCAACTGTATGTGTAATACTGTTTTAAAGCCGAAACTCTTACGTTAATAATCATTCGTGATGAGGTAACTTTGACCAAATATCGTTTAATATATATATTTTAGTTTAAGGCCTTTAAGTACCACGTTAGGCAACAATTATAAATTATTGGAAGCCTTCTTCGCCACCCAAAATCTTCGATTTCTTTCTCTGGCAGCCTGTTTTCGTTCTTCCGTACAACCACTGTTCAGTTTTGGCTCGTTGCAAAATCCTTGGAATTTGTCGATAACTGACCTAAAGTTACTGTGGTTAAATATCAAAAAAAATGTTGTTACGTGTTAGCCCTGGTAGCACGTTCGTTAATTGGACTACAGTGGTTAAAAGCACAACACAGTTTGGCCCTTTAAAGAAATATAAGTTTTATTGCAGGTCTAGCAAGTTACAGTCCACCTCACAATAAACAGATACAAGCAATTAGTATCTCACTCTAGGTCCCCTCTTGTTGGGAACACTTCCCTTTCACTCAGTCATGCAGTTAATCCTGCCGTAATGAGGTCCGTGTCCTCGGCTAGAAATACCACAACTCTTCCTCTTCTCAATAAGCCACAGTCTGACACTCACTTGTTCTACCTGCACACTTCCTTGAGTACACACTATTTCGCTGTCCGCAGGCTAGGGAGCAGTTCATTGGGTTTCGCAATCCTCACAGCACTTCACTGCAATAATCCTCTGTCGCACAGTGGAACACACTCATTCGCTCAGAAAACACAGTCCTCAAAAACTCACTTTCCTCGCTAGCCAGGTCGCTTATATAGCGGGGCTGGTGACTCAATGGATGTTTCTGGAGCGGACCAGGTTTCACTGTTTCTCGCGAGTTCCATCACTAGTTGGGTCACGAACATTCTGGTCCATCCCTTTTGTTTCCGCTGCGCAAGCGGCCGGCCAGGGGTAGCCTCGGGCGGCTGTGAGTCACGCGCAAGGGAATGAAGCAACCTCGCAGCCGTAACAATATAATAGAATTTACAAAAATTAAGGAACATGACAGATTCATCATTTTGAACCAGCCAGACAAGTCAGCAATAGTAGATAGGCCTTAACACCTGGTCGTTGTTGATTCATTTAGGAACTGTGCGAGATCGAAGTCAAGTATCCCCGTGTACTTTGGGGTGTGGAATCTGTCGGAAAACCTATGTCGTTGAGGTTGCTGTAGTAGGGTGTGTTTTTGTAATAGGGGCTAGTACTGGGAAGGAGGCGGTCGGTGCCTTAAGTTAGGAATCATTCCGGCATTTGACTGGAGTAGAAGTGAGAAACCATGGAAAAACCTTTGTAGGATGGCTGAGGTGGGAATCGAACCCACCTCGTCTTTCACGAGCCTGAGTGTACCCCGAATCAGCTTTCAGACCAGTTTTTTTGACCAATCGCTGTCCAAGATTTTAGTGGTTTCTCCACTTTTGCTCCAGGCAAATGACTGGATGGCTCCTAATTTGAGGTCAAGACCGCCTCCTACCTAATCACCATCACAATACAAATACACAAGCTTCTACAGGCAGCACAATAACAGGGGTTATCAGAAAATGTCTATACACATCCACCCATCCAAAGTACAAGGGGCTGAAATTATTATGATTTCCAAGTCATTAAATGAAACAACATTGAGGGCTGCGTAGCCCACTCGGCAGAGGCTCTGAGTTTTTAACTGAAAGAAAGTGAGTTCGATTCCCCACCCAGGTAGTATATTTTAGAAACAAAAATATAATTTCGTAAACGCAAATTGACCTGGAGTTCAATCAGCCTACAACAGAAATGAGTTAGTTATTGGAGTTTTAAGGGACGGAACAGCGAGGTCATCTGCCCCTTTACAGAAATGAGTACCAGGGTAATTCCTGGGAGCAAAGTGCCCGAGCTTGGAGATGACAACTTCATCGCATCTAGTGCCGATCTTAAGAAGGGTGAACGCCTGTACCTTCCACTGATACAAGGACCTCCATAGCCTGTACGGAATGAATGAAACAATAACAACAACAACACATATCTAAAATCCTCACGAAAATATCCCTACGCCCTGCTGCACTATTTTTTTGGAACTATCGACGAGTACTTGTGGGTAATCCTCCCAGATCAGCTTCACCCACGGACTCCAGAGAGGGATCATTCCTCTACCGTCGCAAGAACGGTGTCTGGAAGCAGAACACACTGTTTGAGCAGATACAACCGGGGATGGTGACAGGCCGATCACCCAGGTGACCATTAATTTGGGTCTAATTAAGGAAGGGCCAGGGAAGCGAGTTACGAAGGAAGTCATTCGTTGACCTATTGAAATGAACTGTCCCGGCATTTGCCTGGTGGTGAAAATGGGAAAACCACGAAAACCATTTTCAGAACGGCCGAGAAGGGATTGTAATCCACGCTCTCCTGATGTCAACGAGTCACGAGCTAGCACATTAGCCCTCTCGGCCACCTTGACTGGTATAATAATTTAATATAATAATAATAATAATAATAAGAACGCTTCAAAATATTTGGCAACAGATATTGGCCCAGTGGAAAAAGTAAAGAAATTCAAATATCTGGGAGAAATAATTCAAGAAAATGGTTTAGAAAAATCTTCGGTAGAAGAAAGGGTACACAAGATGGAAAGAGCATATGGTATCACTAAGAATTTTTATAACAAAAGGTGCTTATCTAAAAATCTTAAAATAAGGCACTACACTACAGTGGTGAAACCGGAATGCCTATACGCAAGTGAATGTCTGGTACTAAACTATAGATTAGATAAACTTGAAGTACTAGAAAGGAGAATCATGAGGAAAATTTTAGGCCCAGTGAAAACAGCAGAAGTATGGAAATTAAGATCTAATGATGAAATATACAGGAACATAGAAAATATAACAGAAACGATAAGAAAAAGGAGATTGCAATTTTTTGGACATATTTACAGAATGGATGATTCCAGATTAACAAAAAGGATATTCAAGTACCTTTGGGAGAAAAGGGCAACAACTAGCTGGATTCAAGAAGTAAAGAAAGATTTAGAAAGAAATAATATAAGTGAAGAAGAAACGGTGAACAGAGAGATATTTAGAAAAAGGGTATTAAGTATGAAAGGATTCCAAGGAAGATTGCCAAAGAAACCTGGTGCGAAGTGGTCCGAGGACAGAAAGAAGCAGCATAGTGAACGGATGAAGGAGTACTGGAGGGAACGGAAGAGAAAACAACAAAGTGTGAAGAATTGAAATTGGCACGTGGTCCCTAGCAGGCCTCATCGGAAAGAATAATAATAATAATAATAATAATACAGTAATAATAATAATAATGCCAATAATAATTGTAACGTCTCAGTTGCCGTGGTTTAAGAGCTTTCAGTTTGGTGCCATTTAGATGATTTTATCTGTGATTTCGTTGATCCGCTTAGGATGTGACAGCAAAACAGGAATTCTATTGATCGAGCTGTGACTAAAGAGTTCATTAATTTTATCTTGTAATCACCAAATGTATTATGAGAGATCTTTTACGAGCCGATATTGTACGAATCAAACCCATAATCTTGGGATCAGGGAGCAGACAATCTGCCGCTTATCAGCCGTATAGAATGTCAACAGGCGGCGTGTGGGATGAACCCTCTTCCTTCAATAAGCCGCTAAAACACAGCGGCAAACCACGGCAACTTTACAAAAGTAAGCCTTAAAATTAATCATCGTGCCTGTGACTTAATCCGGATGAAGCCGGGAGACGAAGCACATGCTGTCGACGAGGAAGCAAGCTAATTTACACGCGAGGGAGATGCCTAGTAGCTGGGAGAAGAATGGAATGGCATCTTAGCGGGGAGAAGTTCACATTATGAATGGCCTTAACCTTCCTAATTTCCGGCTCCGTGGCTAAATGGTTACCGCGCTAGGCTTAGGACCGAAGTGCCCCGGGTTCGATTCCTGGCCGAGCCATCAGGAATTTTAATCTCCTGGGGTTAATTCCCGTGGCTCGGGGACTGGGTGTATGTGACGTCTTCATCATCACTTCATCCTCAATACGACACGCAGATCACCCACGGGCGTCAACTAGAAAGACCTGCACTCGACCTCTCCGGAGGCCACACGATCATTATCATTACCTTCCTAATACCAAGCTGGGTACAAGGGTACCCCAGTTGTCATTTTCAGTCTGCTTTTCACATTTTGCAAAAGTGATAAAAATGTTGTTATATGAGATCACCCGGGCAGATGTGTCTGTCCATCTCCTCCTATCAACTCCTTAATGGTTGCGGTTATCGAAACCAAGTTTGGTATGAGTAAAGATCTTTATCAGGATATCACACGGCCATATTTGAAAATGACGTCAGTGTTGCCAATTGCCGAAAAATCACAATAGAAATTTGAGCTCTTGTGTTGGATATCTTCGAAGGTATGCTTGGAAACTATTCCAGAATTGGCACACATATAGATAATGTTTCAAATTAATTTTCAGGAGCCCATACATGACAGTGTTACCAAAATGATTCTACGCCTGCTGATAGGTCAAATTTTTAAATGCTTATAACTTCCATACTATCGATTGGATTTCAACCAAATTTCGTATGTGCTTTATGTACCATAACAGGTATGACTATACGCTTTCTTTAGAGTCACCAGGGCTGTCAACTGTTGATAAATGATCTCTCTAATTTTTATCCTAATCTCAATATATCAGAAAGTGTGCACGCCAACAGTTCAAAACTTTTCAAACGTATAGCTCCTAAAATAGTAGAATAATTTTGAGTAACCGGAATATGACAGTGCTGCCAACATGATTCTACGCGCGTTGATAGGTTCAATATTTAACTGCATGTATCTTCCATGCTAATAAATGGATAATAATATTTAAGGTTAATTTTGAGCAGACGATACATGGCAGTGTTGCCAACATGATTCTACGAGTGCTGATAGGTTCAATGTTTAACTGCGCGTAACTTCCATACTAGGAAATGGATCTCATCCTAATTATGTACGTGCAATGTATGTTTTAGGACATGTAATTGGTCTTAAAAAGAGATTCCGCAGGGCTACCAACTGTGCAAAATAATCTCAAGTCTTTTAAACTCTAAATTCAATATCTCGGAATGCAGAGGTGTGCAAATTATTAATATCAAATAAAGAATTTAAATCAGTCAGTTTTTTATTCAAAATAATTTTATTGATCAACTGCTGGCATCTTTAGTAGTACTTTATATTTTTAGCCTACTTTCGATTTTTGCAAAAAATGAAAGTAGACTTATGAGATCAACACAGGGCGAAAAAAGTGTGTCTGTCTGTCTGTCTGTCTGTGTGTGTGTGTGTGTGTGTGTGTGTGTGTGTGAGTCTGTGTGTGTGTGTGTGTGTGTGTGTGTGTGAGTGAGTCTGTGTGTGTGAGTGTGTGTGTGTCTGTGTGTGTGTGAGTGTGTGTACTCTGAATGTCTGTCCCCCCCTATCAATTCGAACACGGTGATTGCGAATTGAACGAAATTTGGTACAAAGGTAGCACTAGCAAAGGACACCTCAGTGTCATGTTTTATATCTCCGCCAACTTTACTAAAACTGAATGGCGGCCACTCAAACGTTCAAAACGTAAAATCAAATAACGACTAACCAAATTATCCGATCTCTACCAAATTTGGTAACAACATACCTTCGTATAGGATGCGTCTTGTGACCAAACTACATGGTCGTCCGCCATACCATTTCAGGATGGCGGCCGTGCGAATTATGCAAACTTTATAATCCATATCATGGGACCCACCAGTTCCGATTATCGAGCCGAGAATCGTTTTAACTGTTCTAAAGGAAGAGGCACGTTCGAAATTAAAAGTTTATTTTGTAATACTATAGTGCAGACGTGATTTTAAAAAGCTGAGCCGATTCAGTAATAAGACAAGATGGCAGCGGATATCTTGTGCCTGACTTATATTTCACTAATTTGAGTATTGCATGCAATATAGCGTACTGATACAAAATAAATAAACTTTGTATGAAATGCTTTATATATAAATAATATACTCCAGTGATGAAAACGTTTAGTATAAATCATTATTTGCTAACAATTTCTATGTAAGTCATTTTATATAGAACGATATTCGTTGACACAATTAGCTCAGTGGTAGAGCGTTAGCCTATCGCTCAAATGCCTATGGTTCAAACCCGATCAGAGCTAGGTTTTTTGCTTGAAATGTTATATGTTTATTGTTTTGTAATGACTCAGATGTTTTAAAATTAAGCGTTATATTGTGCATATTATGGTGTAAAATATATATTTAATTAAAACATAATTCGCCAGCAGATTTACTCGAGACATCTAGCTGCCAAAAAGGTAACTGCACGCCGACCTACTTATTAACTTCCAGATTTTATTGAAAAGTTTCTTCTTCTGGCCGCTAGAATGCACTCGCTCTGTTAGGATTATATTGTTCGATATTTCACCACTAGATGTCACGACTAGTCTACGTGGGGCTCCATTGATTACTATACCATTGGCATTCTATGCGCATCGAATTTGAAGAATGTCAAGATGATACTACGATACATTTTTACTTTTTATTTTAAAGGGTTTGTAACAGCCTATTTTGCGTTACTTGAAAATGTTATTTGAAGTAAAGAACAAAACGATTTCACATAGTAACTGAATTCAAGCCGTTGGTGTTAGTTCAGGTTATTAATTACTACTTTTATTTCAGGCATATAGCAATCGAAAATATCCACATAGTTTGTATACACACGTCTCTGTAGGGTCATGGAAAGAGTTGTTAATTCAATTAGGGTTGTGAAAGCCATGTGCAACCAGACGTGTAAAGACATGCCTCAACTCAAAGTTGGATGTTGCCCACGGCAGGTCGTATATGTAATAATAATAATAATAATAATAATAATAATAATAATAATGTTATTGGTTGTACATCCCTTTTAACTACTGCTGCTTTTAGAGACACCAGGGTGCCGGAATTTTGGCCCGAAGGGGATCTTTAACGTGCCAGTAAATGTACTGACACGGCTCCCTCGCATTTGTGCACCCTCAAATGCCAGCTGACTGCGCCAGGATGCGAACCTGCAACCTAGGGCCAAGCAAGCGAGAACGTTACCGCTGAGCCACGCAGCCAGTCCGGTCGATTATGTCTCCAGATCCATAACATTCTTGATATACTTCTTATCTTTCTTTCTTCAATGATGGTAGCAGTTTTTATCTAGGTTGTGGCGTTTGGTAGAGGTAAATCGTTTCTAAGGTCTTCAACAAAGAATAGTTCTATTATACTCTTTGATAATAACGAGTTATAACTATACTCATACATTTAGGAGAAAGTAGGCTATATGTTCTTTACTGAACATCTTGTTTTCTCCCTTGTCGACTTACACCTTTTACCATAAGGAATTGTGTCTGGAAAACTTTCAGAATGGGGTATTCTGAGGGATACCTGAGCTTGGCCCGTTTCTATTTTTCCATTGACTTTGGAATATACCCTCTAAGTCACGTGATTTCAATCCATGGTTCATGAATCTTTGAGCAGTTCAAGAGCGGATCATCAGTAAATTGACTCCAAAAACCCTCTGCTCTAAATTCACACGAAAAGTAGAGTGAAGTGAAGTAATCAAAACAAAACGTGTGGCATTTTGCAGTAGCAAAGCTTCTGTGATAGTGGGAATTCTAAAAAATCATTTTACTTTGAATTTCTTAAAAGAAAATATAATTAAGACTCTTGGTTACACACTGGAAGTAATTTCACCACCGTGCAAACACATTTAGTTCTTTAAGCCGTGAAAAGTATAAGTGTTATTTCGAGAAACTGGCATCGAGTATGTGTTTGGAACACACTTAACCTTTAGCAAACTGTAATACCCAGCCAACGAATTGTCGCCGGTGGCGGAAATCGGAACTAATGCGCTCCACCCAGCCTCACGCCTGTGATATACGTGCAGTTGTTGTGTGTGTGCATGGTTCGTGGGGGTCGTGCGCTGTGCGGTATCTATCCCTTGTGTGCAGGACCTTCATCGTCTAGTACGCGAGTTAGCCGTGGGCGTTACGGCATGACTGTTGGCAGTCGCTCACATCCGGGAGGCGAGGAGGTTCGAATCCCCTCGCCGGCAACCTTGAAGATGGTCTTCTGTGGTTTCCCATCTTCCTTCCAGGCAAATGCCGGGGTTGGTCCCTAACTATAGGCCACAGCCGATACCTTCCAACTCCTCGTCCTTACCTTCCAACTTCCCTCCCCAACGGTACTTGTAGCTCACCCATTGGGTGTCCGTCTCGAAGCAGCTACAACACTGGCGAGCCGAACATGTCCTCGGACACTCCCGGCACTACAAGCCATACGCTAAAAAAAAAAAAAAAAAAAAAAATCGTCTAGTACAGAGGTGGCCAAATAACACTCCGGGCGCGCTGACACGCTGGCTGCACTCTAGCGTACTTCGGGCGCGAACGGCCTTGCAATGATGGTTGGGGAAAGACTGTCTCTTTCTTGTCTTACTCCCTCCCGTACTGCCTTTGCTGAGTCAAAGGTCAAACGGTCGTGGTGTGGTATCCCTTATATTGAAAGAGTTTTCTACCAGATTTCTAGAACTTGCAAAACTTCAACCTGTCTTTGATTTATTTGTCAAGCCATTTTGAATCTCTGAAACTGAGGTTCCGCATGAGTTTCAAATGTTGCACTAGACTTAAGGATATTATTAGCTCAGTGAAAAATTTGCCCGATTTCTGCTCAAAATTACCACAGCATGAATATTCAAAATTGCACAGACAGGCCCGCACAAGTGTTATCAACGTACGTCAATGAAACGTTCTTCTGTACATTGAAACTAACAACATCACGGCATCGCGCTGGGATGTCTGACGATAACCTGCGAAACAGTCTCTGGTTGATTGTCTCAGAAGCAACCTTTATATGGAGGTGAAAGGCTGCTTAGGCTTTTAACTCTCGCAGTAAAGAAGCGCAGGTGCACTTCATAAGAAGGGAGGTAGCGCGCAGTTTGCTTCTCCTGTGGGGGTCGGGGCATGACACCAAGAGCCCGCTGATGAGCCTATCTTGGTGTTCCTAGGTGAAACCCCGCAGAATACACGGCATGAACGTATAAAAATTTCTAAGTTAGTGGATTTTGTTTTGATTTATCATTATTCTTCTTCTTCTTCCTTCGTTACGGCCAACACTTGCCACGTCATGTCAACTGTTTCTTCTGCCACTGCCTTCGTAATGTACAGGCCGTACTGTAGCTCCGGTGACGTCATCCAAAGAGCTCCGTTAGACCCGCGCAATGCAAGCAAACATCGTAGTTATGCGATACAATTTGTATTTTAGTTAAGAAATATTGACGAATGTTGCATTAATATAACAAATTAAAACCTTAACACTATGATCATTCGAAATATAGTAAATAAGGCCGACATAATTTCAGGAGAAGTTGGTTTAAAACCTGATAAAACAGTCAAAGCATAACGATTGTCTTACTTGTGAGCCCACCTAACAAATCTTATTATGAATTAATACTAGCATGGAAACAACGAAGGTACAAAAAAATAAAATGTATAATATATTCCGTAAGGCATTGCCTCTCTGAACAACAACAAGGATGACAAAAGCAGGACTCACAATCAGCACGGGTTGCTCTGATTTCTCTCACAATTTGATCTTCAGGAAAATGAATGATTCATACTCCCGTATTCCTAGTAACTGATGAATTTTCCCTTGGTATTTTCCTCTTCGATAGATTAACCCTTTCCTCGTCGGAAGGAAATGAAAATATGGTGTATATTCCCCCGTGTAGTTGGATTTGCATCCTGGCACACACCAACTTCTTGGCATACTGACACTTGCTTGTTTTCACACACACTTCTACACACAACACATGGTATTTACACAAAACAGTGCTATACAGTAAATATTCAATTATTATATTCAACAAGCTGTACCTGGCATGCGTTGCAATGCCAATCAAAGAAAGTGTTGGCGTTGAAATTCTGTTTCTTGAAGTGATTTTGGATACACAACATGTTAACTGCCTCTAAACTATCATAAAATGGATTTTCTAATTTAGAACCATTCGAGGGAGCGTGCACAACAACTTTCAAAAAGTTTCGTCGCTGTCACTCATTTGTTGAATCTAATCGTACGCTACCTATTGTGAAATGGATTTACTAAGTCGAAACCCTTCCCTGGCGTGTACACAATGACTCATCAATGATTCATCGCAATCGGATGAATGGTATATGCACGTATAGGGGTTTTTGTTTAAACGATTCGTGCGCTGTCACTCATTTGTTGAATCTACTCGTGCGCTACCTATTGAGGAATGTATTACTAAGTCGAAGCCCTTCCCTGGCGTGTACACAATAACTCATCAAGGTTTCATCGCAATCGAAGAATGTTATATGAACGCAATAGGGAATTTTGTTGAAACGCTTCGCGCGTCGTCACCCATTTGTTGCATCTACTCTTGCGCTACTTATTGTGAAATGGATTTACTAAGTCCCCTTCCCTGGCGGGTACAAAATAACTGATCAATGTTTCATCGCAATCGGATGAATAGTATATGAACGCATACCTGATTTTGTTTAAACGATTCGCACTCCGTCACTCATTTGTTGAATCTACTCGTGCGCTACCTACTGTAAAATGTATTTACTAAGTTAGAAACCGTCACGTAAGTGTCCACAACATCTCACCCAAGTTTCATCGCTATCGTCGTTCATTTGTCGAATCTACTCGTGTGCTACCTACTGTGAAATGTATTTACTAACCCAGAATCCTTCCTTGGAGTGTCAACCATATTTCACCCAAGTTTCACCGCTAACGGCAGAATGGTATATGACCTTATACGGGACTTTGTTGAAACGCTTCGCGCGTCGTCCCTCATTTGTTGAATCAAATTGTGCGCTGCATATTGTATAGGGGATTTACTAAGCCAGAAATTTTCCATGACGTGTACACAACATCTCACCCAAGTTTCATAGGTACGGACGAATGGTACATGTATGCATACGGGACTTGGTTGAAACGCTTCGCGTGTCGTCGCTCATTTGTTGATTCTACTCTTGCGCTACATATTGTAATATGGATGTACTCAGCCAGAAACCTTCCCTGGAGTGTACACAACATCTCACCCAAGTTTCATCGCAATCGGATGAATGGTATGTGAACGTATACGGGACGTTGTCGAAACGCTTCGCGCGTAGTCACTCATTTGTTGAACATAAACGTGCGCTTCGTATTGTAAAATGGATTTACTTAGCCAGAAACCTTTCCTGGAGTGTACACAACAATTCACCAAACATTTATCACTATCAGACGAATGGTATATGACTTTATACGGGACTTTGTTGAAACGCTTCGCGTGTCATCGCTCATTTGTTGAATCTACTGGTGCGCTACCTATTGTAAAATATATGTACTAAGCCAGAAACCTTCCCTGGAGTGTACACAGCATCTCACCCAAGTTTCATCGCTATCGGATGAATGGTATATGAAATTAAATGGGACTTTGTTGAAACGCTTCGCGCGCCGTTGCTCATTTGTTGATTCTACTCGTGCTCTACCTATTTTTAAAGGGATTTACTAAGCTAGAAACCTTCCCTGGAGTGCACACAAAATCTCAGCCTAGTTTCATCGCTATCGGACGAATGGTATATGAACGCAAACGTGACTTTGTTGAAATGCTTCGCGCGTCGTAGCTCATTTGTTGAATCTAATCGTGCGCTGCCTATTGTAAAGTGGATGTACTAAGCCAGAAAATTTCCCTGCAGTGTACACAACATTTTACGCAAGTTTCATAGCTATCGGACGAATGGCATATGAATGCATTCGGGACTTTGTTGAAATGCTTCGCGCATCGTCGCTCATTTGTTGAATCTACGCGTGCGCTACCTATTGTAAAATGGATTTACTAAGTCATAAACCTTCCTTGGAGTGTACTCAACATCTCACCCATGTTTCATCGCTATCGAACGAATGGTATATGAATGCATACGGGACTTTGTTGAAATGCTTCGCGCATCGTCGCTCATTTGTTGAATCTACGCGTGCGCTACCTATTGTAAAATGGATTTACTAAGTCAGAAACCATCCTTGGAGTGTACTCAACATCTCACCCAAGTTTCATCGCAATCGGACGAATGGTATATGAACACATACGGGACTTTGTTGAAATGCTTCGCGCATCGTCGCTCATTTGTTGAATCTACGCGTGCGCT
Organism: Meconema thalassinum; assembly: GCA_946902985.2. Classification (NCBI taxonomy): domain Eukaryota; kingdom Metazoa; phylum Arthropoda; class Insecta; order Orthoptera; family Tettigoniidae; genus Meconema; species Meconema thalassinum. The sequence continues at coordinate 240,390,909 of OX336394.1, read as the reverse complement.
ACCTATTGTAAAATGGATTTACTAAGTCAGAAACCTTCCTTGGAGTGTACTCAACATCTCACCCAAGTTTCATCGCAATCGGACGAATGGTATATGAACGCATAGGAGACATACACACCCACAGACAAACTATCACGTTACATTGATTTTTAGCCTATTTTCAATTTTGAAAAAATAGGCTTATGAGATCACCTTTTGTCCGTGTGTGTGTGCGCGTGTGTGTGTGTGTGTGATTCGTGTGTGTGTGTCCCCCTAATAAAATCTAAACGGCAGGAGCGATTTCAATGAAACTCGGAAAGTTCATAGCACTATTCCCGGCGACATCGACCGTGCCCTTCAAATTTTGTTAAGACTCACCAATCCAACATGGCGGCTGTGCGAAATATTTCACCAGCATTCAATATCTCGGAAACTATTACCGATATTACCCTGACATTTTCTATGGTGATAGAGGGAACTACTATAAGTTCACTTATGTGACTTTTGAAAACCTGGTAACTACAAAACGAACATGGCGGCCAAGCGAATTTGCGACTTTTAAATAGACGTCTCTCGCGATTTGACCAACCAAACGCAATGAAACTTGGTACAGTATATGTTTATATACATTGTAATGCACCGACATCTAACTTCGTTCAATTGTTTACATAATCACAAGATGGCGGATGTGCGAAATATTTCACCGGCATTCTATATCTCTGAAACTATTAGCGGTATCTCCCTAAAATTTTGTACTGAGATAAAGGGCACTACTGGAAGTCCATCTATAAGATTTTCAAAAACCGGTTAACTACAAAACGAACATGGCGACCAAGCGAATTTGAACATTTTAAATAGACCTTTCTCGCGATTTAATGCTCCAAGCGCACTGAAACCTGGTACAGGAAATATTTATACACATTGTAATCCACTGGTATCTAATTTAGTTCAATTGTTTACATAACCTCAAGATGGCGGCAGTGCGAATTTTAAAATTAAGTTTTTATTTCTTGTGATGTACCCATGCGATCGAAGTGAAAGTTTGAATAATGAACCTACGCAATAATTTTCCTTTAATGGTACATGACTCTATGGCCTATACATTTAACAATCCAAGATGGCGACCATCCGAAATATTTAGACGATACTGAATATCTACGAATCTATTTTAGCAATCAAACTGCATTTCTTAATGTTCATAGGGGCTATGAACTTAAGTTCACCTATAGGACTTTAAATAACCTGGTGATCACAAATCCAACATGGCGGTGACGCGAATTATAAATATTCACATGGACGTTTCTCGCAATTTAACCATCCGCGTGCAGTGAAACTTGGTACAGTAAATCTTTATCCGAATGTTAATCCACTGGCATCTAATTTATTTCAATTGTTTCCATAACCTCAAGATGGCAGCTGTGAAAAATTTTAAAATCTCCTTGTTTTTTCTTGTGTCCTAATTATGCGATTGAAGTTTGAATACTACACGTTCACAATAATCTGCATGTATCAGTACATAACTCTAGGACCTACATATATAAAATCCAACATGGCGACCATCCGAAATATTTAGTCGGTTCTCAATATCTACGAATCTATTACAGCAATCAAACTGAAATTGTGTATGTTAAATAGTGGCAATTAACATAAGTAGGATATATGAAAATAGGCTGTATAGTTCTTCACGGAACTACTTGTTATATATATAGACAAGGAGCGATATATCCTCTGAATTAACTCAACTCTTCACGTGGAGATTGCATACCTAACCTAAACGGCAGTTTTTATGTGCATCTTGATGTGATAAATTACGATAATTTTTGAGAACAAAAAAAGGCATTTAACAATTTAAAAATAAATAACTGACTCTCAACCACCCCAATTATTCGCAAAAACCTTCCAATAACTTCACATTACACTCACAAATACAACTCGTAACATTCGCCTTAATTGATCAGCGGATTGCCTTCGCGTGCTTCCTTCAGTACGGCCTGTTACATTACGAAGGCAGTGCTTCTGAATTTTAATTTTGGCCCAGTACTCTTTCCTTCGTAATTGATGTTGCACCTTTCTCTGTGTCGTCCACGCCTTTCCAGTTTTTAGTTTCGGCTTAAGTTGAAAACTCCGATGTTTTTGAAGTTTTTCCCTAAGTGGGCCACGCTCCTGGATATCTTCACCTCCAACAGATCTTTCTCTACTTCACTGAACCAGGCCCCCTTTGTCTTTTTCTCATGGAGAAAATTCGGTTGGATAGCCGTGTTGAATTCATTCGGGTTATATGTCCATAAAAAAATCCTCCTTTTCCTCATCACGTCAGTTATTTCCTCTACGTTTGTGTACAATTCTTAGTTGTGGCGTCTTCGGAACTCGCCGTGTTCTTTGACTGGACCCAGGATTTTCCACAATATCTTCCTTTCCTTGGTCTCCAGTTTTTAGCCTACTTTTCACATTTTGCAAAAATGAGGAAAAAGTAGTCTTATGAGATCGGTCAAATGTGTGTCTGTCTGTCTGTCTGTCTGTCTGTCTGTCCTTCTGTCTGACTGTCTGGCTGTGTGTGTGTCCCCCCCTATCAACTCCTAAACGGCTGCAGCAATCAAAACCAAATTTAGTATGAGTAAAGATGTGCACCGGAATAGCTCACGTCCATATTTGAAAATGATGTCAGTGCTACCAACTGCTGAAAAAACGCACTAGAAATTTGAGCTCCATGTTGGATATCCTGCAAGGTATGCATGGGAGCTATTCCAAAATTGGCACACATGTAGATAATACTATTTCAGTTTAATTTCCAGGAGGCCAACCATGACAGTGTTGCCAAAATAATTTTAAGCCTTCTGATAGGTCCAATGTTTAAATGCATATAACTTCTACACTATCAACTGGATTTCAACCAAATTTTGTATGTAATATCTGTACATAAACAGATATGACTGAGCGTATTCTTAAGAGCCACCAGGGCTGACAACTGTTAATAATTGCTCTCTCTATTTTTTGATCCAAATACCAATATATCAGAATGTGTGCAAGCCGACAGCTTTAAACTATGCACACATATAGTACCTGACATGTTTGATTAATTTTGGAGTAACTTATATACGTCAGTTCTACCAACATGATTCTAAGCCTGCTGATAGGGCCAATTTTTAAATACATGTAACTTCTATACTATCAGTAGGATTTCATCTAAATTTCGCATGTGCTATGTGTAACATATCAGATATGACTATAAGTATTCTTCAGTGCAATCAGGGCTGCCAACTGTTAATAAATGCTGTCTATAGTTTTTACCCTAATATCAATATATCAGAAAGTATGCAAGCCAACAGCTCTATACTTTGCACACGTATAGCACCTGACATTCTAGATTAATTTGGATTAATTAATACAAGGCAGTGCTGCCAACATGATTCTATGCCTGCTGATATGTCCAATTTTAAAATACATGTAACTTCTATACTAACAAATGGATTTCATCCAAAATTGGCACAACAAGATATCATAATATTTCAGATTATTTCTGACCAGCACACGCATGGCATTGTTGGCAACATGCTTTTACGCGTGCTGATAGATCCAGAGTCTAACTGCAGGTAACGTCCATTGGACTTCAACCAAATTTTGTATTCTGTACTTTAAGAGATGGAACTAAGAATATATTCAGTCACCAGGGCTGCCAACTGTAGTGCTCTATTAGGCTACATTATACAAGGTATATTTTGAACTAATTAGAAATTTCGATATTACCAACTTAATTTCGTCATTATTCTAGATAGGTTCATATTCTGTAGAATAATCATTGGCATGAAAAGTAGGCTGTATAGTTCTTAACGGAACTTCTTGTTCCATTATGCCTTTTCTATTCATGGCGAGACATTCCGCTGCATACAAAGCTTCTGGCCGGATGATCGTGCAATAGTGCTCGAGTTTTGCATTCAGGGATATAGATATTTTGTTGTACACATTCTTTGTTAGATGGTAAACCATTTCAATTTTATTAATTATTATTATTATTATTATTATTGCTATAACATTGTTCACACAAACCCTTCCATTCACTGTGAGCTACCTTCCTTGTTGCTAGAAATGAAGCATTTCAATGCGGTTTGTATTTTAATGTATGCGCTATGACTGAGCAGTGGAGAACATGTATGACGTGTAAACTCCGCCGTTACGGTGTCTGTTGTGTCTTTGGCTCGAGTCAGACGTACTGTATATCAGCGTCCCGACGCACCTGTCTCTCTCAAAAGCGCCGCCTTGCTATCGATCATGCTCGGTTGGACTGTCGGCATGCCCAGGAACACGCACATTAGAACACCATCTATCGCCGGAACACATTAAATAATCTGGACAGAGCACCTCTTCAAGTAGCAACAGACACAACCTTTGTGCTGAACTACCGTGATGTTCTGTTTGGATCAAAACAAGTAATAACGGCCTTTGCTTGAGAACTGTCCAGTTATTTTCTACACCACTCGTGTTGCGTGATGAATGCGTTGGGCACGACTGCGTCAATATGACCGTATCTAATATTATTGTGGATTATTTGGGTCACACGTGGACCATTCTACCTTTGAGTTGCTCAGCAGATTGTTTTAAAACTGCTACTAGGGATGATGAACTATTTTCTTTAGTAATCACAGTGACTCATGAACATGACGTAACCCCCCACTCCCAAATTCACTTAGGTCATATGGAGATAAAAATCCACAACCTGCTTCCAGTCGGGCGACCGGGTCAGGGAATGGAATGAATGAAGCCCCCATCTAGCGGCGAGGATATGAACTGTGCCGGCTGCTGAAGCCTGTCGCACTCCCCTGGGGGCAATGATTTAATGAATGACAGATGAAATGATCGTGGAGAGTCTGGCTGGGATGATTGTGACAGGGAAAACCGGAGTACCCGGAGAAAAACCAGTCTGCCTCCGCTTTGTCCAGCACAAATCTCACATGGAGTGACCGGGATTTGAACCACGGACCCAGCGGTGAGAGGCCGGCGTGCTGCCGCCTAAGCCACGAAGGCTCTGCGTTAATATATAGCCTACGATTCTAATAATGTTGTGGATTATTTGGGAGACACGTGGAGCATTCTACCTTTGAGTTGTTCACCAGTTTGTTTTAAAACCACTACTAGGGATGGTGAAATATTTTTAGCCTATTTTCAATTTTGAGAAAATAGGTTTATGAGATCACCTTTTGTCCGTGTGTGTGTGCGTGTGTGTGTGTGTGTGTGATTCGTGTGTGTGTCCCCCCCCCCTAATAAAATCTAAACGGCAGGAGCGATTTCAATGAAACTCGGAAAGTTCATAGCACTATTCCCGGCGACCTCGACCGTGCCCTTCAAATTTTGTTACGACTCACCAATCCAACATGGCGGCTGTGCGAAATATTTCACCTGCATTCAATATTTCCGAAACTATTACCGATATTACCCTGACATTTTCTAATGTGATAGAGGGAACTACTATAAGTTCACTTATGTGACTTTTGAAAACCTGGTAACTACAAAACCAACATGGATGCCAAGCGAATTTGCGACTTTTAAATAGACGTTTCTCGCGATTTGACCAACCAAACGCAATGAAACTTGGTACAGTATATGTTTATATACATTGTAATGCACAGACATCTAACTTCGTTCAAATGTTCACATAATCACAAGATGGCGGATGTGCGAAATATTTCACCGGCATTCTATATCTCTGAAACTATTAGAGGTATCTCCCTAAAATTTTGTACGGAGATAAATGGCACAACTGGAAGTCCATCTATAAGATTTTCAAAAACCAGTTAACTACAAAACGAACATGGCGGCCAAGCGAATTTGAAAATTTTAAATAGACCTTTCTCGCGATTTAACGTTCCAAGCGCACTGAAACCTGGAACAGGAAATATCTATACACATTGTAATCCACTGGTATCTAATTTAGTTCAATTGTTTACATAACCTGAAGATGGCGGCAGTGCGAATTTTAAAATTAAGTTTTTATTTCTTGTGATGTAGTCATGCGATCGAAGTGAAAGTTTGAATAATGAACCTACGCAATAATTTTCCTTTAATGGTACAGGACTCTATGGCCTATACATTTAACAATCCAACATGGCGACCATCCGAAATATTTAGACAATACTGAATATCTACGAATCTATTTTAGCAATCGAACTGAATTTTTTAATGTTCATAGGGGCTATGAACTTAAGTTCACCTATAGGACTTTAAATAACCTGGTGATCACAAAACCAACATGGCGGTGACGCGAATTATAAATATTCACATGGACGTTTCTCGCAATTTAACCATCCGCGTGCAGTGAAACTTGGTACAGTAAATCCTTATACGAATTTTAATCCACTGGCATCTAATTTATTTCAATTGTATCCATAACCTCAAGATGGCAGCTGTGCAAAATTTTAAAATCTTCTTGTTTTTTCTTGTGTCCTAATTATGCGATTGAAGTTTGAATACTACACGTTCACAATAATCTGCATGTAACAGTACATTACTCTAGGACCTACATATATAAAATCCAACATGGCGACCATCCGAAATATTTAGTCGGTTCTCAATATCTACGAATCTATTACAGCAATCAAACAGAAATTGTGTATGTTGATAGTGGCAATTAACATAAGTAGGATATATGAAATTAGGCTGTATAGTTCTTCACGGAACTACTTGTTTTACTAATCACAGTGACTCATGAACATGATGTAACCCCCCCAGTCCCAAATTCACTTAGGCCATATAATAATAATAATAATGCTTGCCACGGTCGGTGTGTGGTTATAGTGTCGGACTACCAACCCCAAGCTTGCAGGTTTGCTCCTGGCCTTGGTAAGTGATTTTTGAAAGGCGGCAAAAATCACGATACTCATGGCATACGTTGTTGGCATGTTACAGAACCCATTTGAATTCAGTAGCCCGTGTTCATAATGGTAAAATTAATATCGGGATTTTCCGCCAATACAAAGTTCCTCATTTCTCTACTAGAAAGCGGTATACGTCATGGAGCTTAGATATCTAACCTCCTTGACATTCATAGCGCTCCAAGGAGCATTACAATTCGACATGCAAGCTGCCCTCTGGGTGTCAATTAACAAAGCTTGCACCCGGCAACCGAGGCCATACAATAATAATAATAATAATAATAATAATAATAATAATTTGCATATTAAGGCTTTCACGGCCCGGATTATTATATAAATAATTCATGCTTTTGGGCTAATGCCGTGTGTATTTTTAATTTAAACCATACGTTTCGGAGAAACCTTGCCTCCTTTTTCACATTGTTTATTTCCATTGAAAAAGGAGGCAAGGTTTCTCCGAAACGTATGGTTTAAATTAAAAATACACACGGCATTAGCCCAAAAGCATGAATTATTTATATAATAATAATAATAATGTATTTTTTCTTAAACGAGGGAAGTGGCAAATCTTACATCAGACACTTGAGTAGGGTCCACTCTCCTCAAGCGTGTGGGATTCCTATCCACTAAAAACCACACTCTGACCTCTTGACAAAAATCCATCCAGGGACCACTTTCGTATCACTTCATGATGGAGTAATTTTCTTTGCTTCACAAGCACCTTCTTACTTCTCAATTCATACTCTGTCCGCGGATCGCAGACTTAATCACCTAATAATAATAATAATAATAATAATAATGTATGTCTACCCCTTATTATTGCCGTTTTAAACCGGGTTGGAGATGAGATGTGATGAAAGGCTATGTTGCGGTTGGGTTTTACGGATGGATGCCCTTCATGACGCCAATCTCATTAGAGGAGTTAATGAGAGAAGATATGCAGCTGAATTAAACCGGGTAAGGAATTGGAAGAATGCGGCCGAGGAACGTACCGCCTCGTGTTGTGCTGGGAACAAAGAAACAAGGAACATCCAAGCTAATTCGTTGTTTCAAGTAGAAGAAAAGGCAAAGTTGAGCGATGTTTCACAGAACGATAGGTGGGAAACTACTCCGCAGTATAGCCATGTTCGTTAAATTGCACACTGTAACTACCATGAGGCGCAGAAAGTCCGGAGATCAAAGTTTCAGATCCCGGTACTGACAGTGAGAAACCAGAGTATGTTTTTTTTCCCGGTTTCCCACACTCTCTCCAGACAAAATCCTGGGTGGTATCTTGTTGCAAGTCCCTGGGCATCTACCGCACACCTAAAATTTACAATTACGAACACCACTACAGTCACAACTGAAACACAGACTATCAGACAAATTTAGTACAACGAAGTGCATGGAGTTGATGTCCCAAGACCCTCAAATTAATTAACAGCTGACAGAAACAATAACAACGAAATTTTGCTAAAGGTGATGGAGGTTTATTCCTCACTCATTCCCAACATGACTGCCTTGTTTCAATAACAGTCCGAACATGCTGTACTTACATTGTATTCACAGTACACCGGGAGAGAAAAAAGGATGTGTATAATTCAGTTCTGTTCGATTAGGCACGAGCTGATCAATAGAGTGAGGAGCGTTGTTGTGGGTAAGGTCAGCAATGCAGACACTGCGTGCAACAAGTGTCTTCACTAACCTTCGCATGGCGGGGGTCATAGCCGCCCCTGAACTACGACCCAACTCCCCACCCACATTCCCCAGCATTTACATAATACGGTAATGTGTTGATTGTACTAACCTGCGGTAAGCCATGGTGCACGGGATGAATGAGGTGTTTACGGGATAAGACGGAGGGAATACTGAGTATAGTGATAACTAGGGCCCGGATGTTGATTGTACTAACCTGCGGTGAGCCATGGTGATTAGCCTAGAGGTGTTTACGGGATAAGACGGAGGGAATGCTGAGTATAGTGATAACTAGGGCCCGGATGTTGATTGTACTAACCTGCGGTGAGCCATGGTGATTAGCCTAGAGGTGTTTACGGGATAAGACGGAGGGAATGCTGAGTATAGTGATAACTAGGCCCCGGATGTTGATTGTACTAACCTGCGGTGAGCCATGGTGATTAGCCTAGAGGTGTTTACGGGATAAGACGGAGGGAATGCTGAGTATAGTGATAACTAGGGCCCGGATGTTGATTGTACTAACCTGCGGTGAGCCATGGTGATTAGCCTAGAGGTGTTTACGGGATAAGACGGAGGGAATGCTGAGTATAGTGATAACTAGGGCCCGGATGTTGATTGTACTAACCTGCGGTGAGCCATGGTGATTAGCCTAGAGGTGTTTACGGGATAAGACGGAGGGAATGCTGAGTATAGTGATAACTAGGGCCCGGATGTTGATTGTACTAACCTGCGGTGAGCCATGGTGATTAGCCTAGAGGTGTTTACGGGATAAGACGGAGGGAATGCTGAGTATAGTGATAACTAGGCCCCGGATGTTGATTGTACTAACCTGCGGTGAGCCATGGTGATTAGCCTAGAGGTGTTTACGGGATAAGACGGAGGGAATGCTGAGTATAGTGATAACTAGGGCCCGGATGTTGATTGTACTAACCTGCGGTGAGCCATGGTGATTAGCCTAGAGGTGTTTACGGGATAAGACGGAGGGAATGCTGAGTATAGTGATAACTAGGCCCCGGATGTTGATTGTACTAACCTGCGGTGAGCCATGGTGATTAGCCTAGAGGTGTTTACGGGATAAGACGGAGGGAATGCTGAGTATAGTGATAACTAGGCCCCGGATGTTGATGCCGTATAAAAGGTTTAAAAAATGCACTTAAAAGTTTCAAAATGACTGAAAAAAATGACCTAAAAATTCGAAAAATACACTATAAAATTGAAAAAATGATCTTAAAATAATAAACTCACCAATAATTCAAAAATTCGAAAACTGCACTATAAATTGAGAAAATGATCGTATAATAAAAAAAAAGTCCTCTCGGCACGACGGAAGGCGGAGGTAGATTTCACCGGGCAAACTTGGGGATAGGCGAAAATAGGCAGAATATGCAGGTTTTCGTAGAAAGATCAGACCTCATTTATTGCGAGAAAGTTTTTTAGGTAGATTTCTTTAGAAAGCTAACTATTGCAATGGGTCCCATGTTTCGACTTCCGGAAAATTTCGACATATCTTCGCGTTTCACATCCCCCAGACCCCAAAACCACCGTCAGTTCAAAAGTTTATATATAATTTATGTATATATATATATATATATATATATATATATATATATATATATATCAGTTTCTTGTGGACACGATAACTGCCGTAATTTTGCACCAATTACTTTGAATTTTTTACATAATATGTATCCCTATAAAATCTCGGTCGAGTTCGTTAATGGGCAAAATCGGTCAAAGGGGGTAAAAATGGGGGGCTTTTTTCGAAAAAGTGAAATATCGCTATAACTCTCTTAATACATGAAATATCGAATCCCTTCAAAGTTCATAATATGTGTCGGATAAGTGCCAAAAATTTATGTCAAATACGTTTTTTGATAGCACCAACCATTGACCAAAGGGGTGGGAAAAAGTGGGTTTTTCGGGAAACATTAATCATATCTCTGTTAATAGGCACAATATCAAAACCGCACAAAATGGACAATATTCCTCCAATAATTACCTAAAACTTTTGTCTGAAAGAATTTTTGATATGACCCACCATTACGCCACGGGGTGAACAAAATGATTTAAATTATAAGAAAATGCCAAGTGCCAAGAGAGGTTGCCATGACAACTTTACTTTTAATTGATAAGGGATGACCATCAGCAGTTGCTATGACAACGCCACTGCACGAGATCACATTCAGTTTTCATATGTCAGTGGGAAGCGACTTCGGTATCGGAACTGGTAGCATGCTGAACTTCTATGCCCAAGGTCGCGGGTTCAAACCCGGCTGAAGTCGTCGGATTTACTAAGAGCGCTAAAAAACCTGAGTTTGCTTTCCTTCGGAGGGGAAGTTCCAACGTTCGTTGCGAGTTGCTGATTGAGGTGGCATCTAGTAGCCAAGTTCACAGCTATCTGTCGTTGACGGCAGTATTTTAGGTAGATTTCATTAGAAAGCTAACTATTGCAATGGGTACCATGTTTCGATTTCCGGAAAATTTCGACATATCTTCGCGTTTTACATCCCCCAGACCCCAAAACCACCGTCAGTTCAAAAGTTTATATATAATTTATGTAATATATGTATATATATGTATATCAGTTTCTTGTGGACACGATAACTGCCGTAATTTTGCACCAATCACTTTGAATTTTTTACCGAATATATATACCCATAAAATCTCGGACGAGTTCGTTACTGGGCTAAATCGGTCGAAGGGGATGAAAATGGGGGACTTTTTTTTTCGAAAAAATGAAATATTGCTATACCTCTCTTAATATGTGAAATATCGAATCCGTTCAAAGTTCATACTATGTGTCGGATAAAGCTCAGAAATTTATGTTTGAAACGTTTTTTTGATAGCACCAACCATTGACCAAAGGGGTGGGAAAAAGTGTTTTTTTCGGGAAACATTAATCATATCTCTGTTAATAGGCACAATATCAAAACCGTACAAAATGGACAATATTCCCCTAATAATTACCTAAAACGTTTGTCTGAAAGAATTTTTGATATGAGCCACCATTGCGCCAAGGGATGAGAAAAATGATTTCGGAATTATAAGAAAATGCCAAGAGCTATCAGTGGTTGACATGGCAACACTACTAAATTGATGAGGGATGAGCCATCAGACGTTGCCATGACAACGCACTTGCGCGAGATCAGATTCAGATTTCCATCTGACTAAGTGTGAAGCGGCTTCGGTGACGTAACTGGTAGCATGCTGAACTTCTATGCCCAAGGTCGCCGGTTCAAAGCCGGCCAAAGTCGTCGGATTTTCTAAGAGCGCTAAAAATCCCTCAGTAAGCTTTCCTTTGGAGGGGAAGTTCCAACGTTCGTTGCGAGTTGCTGATTGAGGTGGCATCTAGTAGCCAAGTTCACAGCTGGGTAGCGTTGACGTTAGTATCTGGTAGCAACATTAGGAACTACTGCTTGAAATTTAGCGTCTGCATTCCTTACCTGAATTACAGACTAATACAGCCATCACAATTCACACCGTTTATCAGACAGATTCTACACTCACCCAAAGTACACGGGGTTATATGACCGCGTTGTCGCAGCCCCTAAACTGAGGAACCAACCAACATCTCTGCGGGAGATATAATTTTGCGTGAAGAAGTAACAGACCGTTACATAGTTACACATCAGTGTCGAAACCTTGCATAAGGACAGTGTGACCACAAGTATAACAAGTAGTTCCGTGAAGAACTGTACAGCCTATTTTCATATATCCTGCTCATGTTAATTGCCTCTATCAACATACAAAATTTCAGTTTAATTGCTGTATCAGATTCGTAGATATTGAGAACCGTCTAAATATTTCAGATGGTCGCCAGGTTGGATTTTTATTTTTGTACTATTATATTAAGATTATTGTGTAAGTGTGGTATTCAAACTTCAATCGCATGATTAGAACACAAGAAGTAAAAACGAGATTTTAAAATTACGCACAGCAGCCATCTTGTGATTATGCAAACAATTGAAATAAATTAGATGCCAGTGGATCAACATTTGTGTAAGCATTTAAAACGTGCAACGTTTCACGGCACTCGGATAGTTAATTCGCGAGAAACGTCCATTTAAATATTTATACTTCGCGTCGCCGCCATGTTGGATTCGTGCTCACCAGGTTACTGAAAGTCCTATAGGTGAACATATGTTCATAGTCTCTATGAACATAAAAATTTCAGTTAGGTTGCTGTAAAACATTCATATATATTGAGAACCGTCTAAATATTACGGAAGCTTGCCATTTAGGATTGTTATATGTATAGGCCATAGAGTTATGTACCATTCAAGGACAATTATAGCCTAGGTTCATTATTCAAACTTTCACTTCGATCGCATGATTACGACACAAGAAATAAAAACTTAATTTTAAAATTTCGCACAGCCGCCATCTTGAGGTTATGTAAACAATTGAATTAAATTAGATGGCAGTACATTACAATCTGCAAAATCATTTACTGTACCACATTTCACCTCGCTCAGTGAGTTAACTCACGAGAAAAGTCTATTAAAATATTTCAAATTCGCTTGGTCGCCATGTTCGTTTTGTACTTTACAGGTTTATGAATTATACATAGGTAAACTTGTATCAGTACCCTGTATCACCGTACAAAATTGCACGGTGATATCTGTAATAGTTTCGGGGATATAGAATGTCAGTGAAATATTTCGCACAGCCGCCATTTTGAGGTTATGTAAACAATTGAACTAAAATAGAGTCCAGTGCATTGCAATGTGTATACATATTTGCTGTACCAAGTTTCATTACGTTTGGATAGTTAAATCGCGAGAAAAGTCTATTTAAAAGTCTCCACTTCGCTTGGCCGCCATGTTGGTTATGTTGTAACCAGGTTTCTGAAAGTTTCATAGGTGAACTTCTAGTAGTACCCTTTATCACCGTACACAATTTCAGGGCGATATCCGTTATAGTTTCAGAGATACTGAATGCTAGTGAAATATTTCGCACAGCCGCCATGTTGGATTGGTGAGACGTAACAAAATTCGATGGGCACGGTCGACGTCGCCGGGAATAGTGCTATGAACTTACTGAGTTTCACTGAAATCGCTCCAGCCGTTTAGATTTTATTAGGGGGACACACACACACACACACCTCACACACACACACACACACGGACAAAAGGTGATCTCATAAGCCTATTTTTTCAAAATTGAAAATAGGCTAAAAATGGACTCCAAATGACAAGAAGGTTACCGTCCCCGTAAGACAATAAAATGTTTAAAATATGTTTAAAATGAAGAAAAACAAAGTTAATTAATCTCCAATTATAAAATACTTTCACGCGATAAATGAGGTCTGATCCTTCTACGAAAACCTGCATATTCTGCCTATTTTCGCCTATCTCCAAGTTTGTCCGGTGAAATCTACCTCCGCCTTCCGGCGTGCCGAGAGGACTTTTATAATTGGAGCTTAATTAACTTTGTTTTTCATCATTTTATGCATATTCTAAACATTTTATTGTCTTACGGGGACGGTATGCTTCTTGTCATTTGGGGTCCATTTTTAAACTTGTGGCCACACTGTCCTGATGCAAGGTTTCGACAATGAAGTGTAACTATCGGTCTTGTTACTTTTTCCCGCAAAACTTTATCTCCCGCAGAGATTTTGGTTGGTTCCACAGTTTCGGGGCTGCGACAACGCGGTCATGTAACCCCGTGTACTTTGGATGAGTGTAGAATCTGTCTGATAAACGGTGTGAATTGTGATGGCTGTATTAGTCTGTAATTCAGGTAAGGACTGCAGACGGTCAATTTTAAGCAGTAGTTCCTAATGTTGCTACCAAATACTACCGTCAACGATACCTAGCTGTGAACTTGGCTGCTAGATGCCACCGCAACCAGCAACGAACGTTGGAACTTCCCCTCCAAAGGAAAGCATACTGAGGGATTTTTTGCGCTCTTAGAAAATCAGACGACTTCGGCCGGCTTTGAACCCGCGACCTTGGGCATAGAAGTCCAGCATGCTACCAGTTAAGTCACCGAAGCTGCTTCACACTTAGTCAGATGGAAAACTGAATGTGATCTCGTGCGAGTGCGTTGTCATGGCAACGTCTGATGGCTCATCCCTCATCAATTTAGTAGTGTTGTCATGGCAATCTCTGATGGCTCTTGGCATTTTCTTATAATTCCGAAATTATTTTTCTCATCACTTGGCGTAATGGTGAGTCATATCAAAAATTATTTCAGACAAAAGTTTTAGGTAATTATTAGGCGAATATTGTCCATTTTGTACGGTTTTGATATTGTGCCAATTAAGAGAGATATGATTAATGTTTCCCGAAAAACCCACTTTTTCTCACCCCTTTTTGTCAATGGTTGCTGCTATCAAAAAACTTTTCAAACATAAATTTTTGGGCCTTATCCGACACATAGTATGAACCTGGAATGGATTCCATATTTCAAATATTAAGAGAGTTATAGCGATATTTCACTTTTTCGAGAAAAGCCCCCCACATTCACCCTCGTCGACAGATTGTGCCCATTTGCGAACTCGACCGAGATATTATAGGGACACATATTATGTAAAATTTCAAAGTGATTGGTGCAAAATTGCGGTAGTTATCGTGTCCACAAGAAAGTTATATTGTGCCCATTCAGCAACGAAATATGCAAGTCACAGTTTGCCAGCAATGCTCAATCGGGAGTATCGGGGTTCATGGTTTGTTCTCCCACTCTGTGACTTACACACTTTGGATTAAGCAGAGGATACACTTCCAAAAATAAACAAAAATCAAATCCTACTATTTAAAACATTTTATTATCCAAAAATATGGCGCTACAAAAATTAAACAAATAAAAATACTGACACTCCACTTCACACTCGTCCAAAGTTGAACAAGGAATTCCTATTAGACAATTACCAAATCACAATGACTGGTTTTCCATAAACCAACAAACTTCAACTAAGTTTCACTTCCATATGGTGTCAATTCAAATTCTTTAAAATAAAGAACTCCAAATGGCTCGGTAATGTTTACATACACTGTGTTATCAATTTAATACACATCAATTACTATTTACATGAGTATATCTTTTAATCATCATTATCAAGAATGGCTAATCATCAATTAATTTTAGGCTTTCACAATGCTCATATGTTACCATCCCTCTCTCCCAAGCTAACAACTCACTACCGTGATTGGGAAAAATTTGCGTACTCCCGAGCTATAGAAGACTACTGAACAAGTCAAACTTACGATTACTCCCGGAATCTAATGTCTTCATTAGAACTCGTGAATCACTGAATTATTGAACAATAAAGTTAGGGATTTATCATTTTGTCTTCAAAGACCATTATATTATAAGAAAGCAACGATCTGAACTCTGCAAGCGATAATAATGGATATAAAGGGACCTCGGTTCAAAGACCGGGTTGTTCAAACAATCGTTAAAACACTTCTGTGTATTATGACTCAAACAGTCCGTCCTAACCTACCGCACTACCAGAGGGTAAGGGTCTAATCTTAACTACTTGGCGTGATTTATTGCAGGGAGAGAAGAGAGCTCACAGTCTCGCTTTTACAAGGGACTGGCTACATCAGCTTTCCACACAGCTGTTTCAAATGCAATTCTCTGAATGACAAGGCTTCTAATACAAAATCATAAAACAACATATTTAGATTCAACAGACCTATTCTCTTAGCTTCGGTACATAATAATTATGAAGTGTCCTCATTAGCGGGTAAGAAAAATTCAATAATATAACCAATATTTGAGGGGCTTCAACACGGACGACTCTGAGTTCGATCCTTTCAAATGCCTCGGGAGCAGTATCCCAATTTGGAGGACTTATAACATTAGCGACTTAGGGCAGGCCTCGCCTTTTACCAGCGCTCATAATACAACATAAATAGCACCCTTTTAACATACAACACACAATGCCTCGTGATCACTATCACCACTTTGAGGGCTTATAATAGTTCATTCCCCACGACCAACTGTCCCTCATAATTACTTTTACCGAGCATTTCAACGCATTCCTAGCGTGACAAATTACTTCAATGCGCTACATGGCGCTTATACATTAATTAGCCAAGTTGCCTTCAAAGAACTAAATAAATTCAAAATCAACGTTTGATCTACGTCTCAAAATATATTACTCTCCTT
This sequence comes from Meconema thalassinum, assembly GCA_946902985.2. Classification (NCBI taxonomy): domain Eukaryota; kingdom Metazoa; phylum Arthropoda; class Insecta; order Orthoptera; family Tettigoniidae; genus Meconema; species Meconema thalassinum. The sequence goes on along the minus strand of OX336394.1, from coordinate 240,374,275 downwards.
CCCTTAACAATAATCATTTTTACCATAAAGAACATGTATTCATAACATATATTAACTCATCTAAAGGAGCTCGGAAGCTACTACTTTCAATATAAAATTCATCACAATATTCATTCATTTGTATAATTATAATTATTATTATTATTACGCTTGCTTTCTCATATTTATAGCATTTATCAATTACACCGATTTTGTACTGAATAAATTCCACAAGGGATTCATTTATATTTCACATATCTTTATATATATAATTCTTCGACACGTGTGTATGTGACTGAACTCCTCCTAAACGACTGAACCGATTTTGATGGAATTTAGTATGTATATTAGGGTGGGTCCATGTATGGTTTAGATTCACAATCTGACCCGGTTGGTGGAATGAACACAATATTGTAGAACCACAATTTACACACAATTTTAGAACCACAATATGCAGTCAAAACAGTCGTCATGGAAACCAGCCTTGGCCTTCGTGAAAGCTGATGTCTTTGGACAGTTTGTCTCTGCACGTTAAAGCCACCTGGTCGCAACCTGTGCAACTACCGCCATTACATACACTCCGCCCGTGGCGAAAAGTTGTGTTTTATACCAAAGGTGGCAGTGATGTCGAATTCTACTGTTTGTCTCTGCACGTTAGAGCGTTTCAAAGTCCCGTATGCGTTCATATACCATTCATCCGATTGCCATGAAACTTGGGTGTTATGTTGAGTAAGCTCCAGGGAAGGTGTTTGGCTTAGTAAATCCATTTTACAATAGATAGCGCACGAATAGATTCAACAAATGAGCGACGATGCGCGAAGCGTTTCAAAAAGGTCCCGTTTGCGTTCAAATACAATTCGTCCGATAGCGATGAAACTTGGGCGAGATGTTGTGTACACTCCAGGGAAGACTTCTGGCTTAGTAAATCAATTTCACATTAGGTAGCGCACGACTAGATTCAACAAATGAGTGACGACGCGCGAAGCGTTTCAACAAAATACCGTATAAGTTTATATTCCATTCATAGATTGAGATGAAATTTTGATGAGTTGTTGTGTACACTTAGGTGAAGGCTTCTAACATAGTAATCCATTTCACAGGAGGATGCGCACGAGTAGATTCAACAATTGAGCGGCGACGTGCGAAGCGTTTCAACAAAGTCCCTTATGCGTTCAAATACCATACGTCCGATAGCGATGAAACTTGGGTGAGATGTTGTGTACTCTTACGTGAGGGTTTCTAACTTAGTAAATCCATTTTACAATAGGTAGCTCACGAGTAGATTCAACAAATGAGCAACGACGCGCGAACTTTTAATCAAAGTCACGTATGCGTTCATATACCATTCATCCGATTGCAATGAAACTTGGGTGAGATGTTGTGTACACTTACGTGAGGGTTTCTAACTTAGTAAATCCATTTCACAGGAGGTTACGCACGAGTAGATTCAACAAATGAGCGACGACGCACGAAGCGTTTCATTCAAGTCCCGTGAGCGTTCAAATACCATTCGTCCGATTACGATGAAACTTGGGTGAGATGTTGTGTACACCCTACGGAAGGTTTCTGGCTTAATAAATCCATTTTACAATAGGTAGCGCACGAGTAGATTCAACAAATGTGTGACGGCACGCGAATCATTTCAACAAAGTACCGTATGCGTCCATATACCATTTATCCGATTGCGATGAAACTTTGGTGAATTGTTGTGTACACTCCAGGAAATGTTTCTGTCTTAGTAAATCCAGTTTTTAATAAGTAGCGCACGAGTAGATTCAACAAATGGGCGACGGCGCGCGAATCGTTTCCACAATGTCCCGTATGCAGTCATATATCATTCATCCGATTGCGATCAAACCTTGGTGAATCATTGAGTACACGCCAGAGAAGTTTTCAGGCTTAGTAAATCTATTTTACAATAGGTAGCGCATGAGTAGATTCAACAAATGAGTGACTGCACGCGAATCGTTTAAGAAAATCATTCATGTGTTCATATGTCTTTCATCCGATTCCGATGAAACTTTGATGAGTTGTTGTGTACACGCCAGGGAAGGTGTTCAACTTGGTAAATCCATTTTACAATATTGGTAGCGCACGAGTAGATGTAACAAATGAGTGACGACGCGCGAAGCGTTCCAACAAAATCCTGTATGCGTTCATATACTATTCATCGATTGCGATGAAACTTTGATGAGTTGTTGTGTACACTTACGCGAAGCTTTCTAACTTAGTAAATCAATTTCACAGTTGGTAGAGCACGAGTAGATTCAACAAATGAGTGACAGCGCACGAATCATTTAAAACAAATCCCGTATGCGTTAAATGCCATTTATCCGTTTGCGATGAAACTTTGGAGAGTTGTTGTGCGCGCTCCAACGAATGTTTCTAAATTAGTTAATTCAATTCACGATAGTTTAGAGGCAGTTAACAGAAATTGAAAAAAATATTGTGTATCCAAAAGCACTTCAAGAAACAAAGTTACAACACATTCTTTGATTGGCAGGACAACGTCTGCCGGGTCAGCTTGTGTGTATATATAAATAAGAATGTTCGTTTGTTCGTCTTTTATGCGTTCATAAACCATTCATCCGATTGCGATCAAATGTTGGTAAGTTGTTATTAACACTTCCGAAATCATTATAGGCATAGTCAATCCAATTTACAATGGACAGCGCGCGAGTATTTTAAACAAATGAGTGTTGGGGATGCGTTCATATAGCCTACAATTCATCCGATTGCGACCAAATGTTGGTGGGTCGTTTGGCACACTTCCGGAATGGTTATAGGCATAGTTAATTAGATTTACAATAGACAGCACGCCAGTAGTTAAAACAAATGAGTGTTGGCGATTCGTTCATATACAATTCATAAGATTGCGATCAAATTTTGGTGAGTTGTTGTGCACACACCAGGAAAAGTTATAGGGATAGTAAATCCAATTTACAGTAGATGGCGCGCAAATTACTTCAACAAAATGGCATTCGTTTGTTTCAACAAAACCCACATGCATTCATATACCAATCAACCCATTGCGATGAAACTTGGGTGAGATGTTGTGTACACATCAGGGAAGGTTTCTGGCTTAGTAAATCCACTTAACAATAGGTAGCGCTCGAGTAGATTCAACAAATGAGCGTTGGCACGTGAATCGTTTCATCAAAGTTCCGTATGCGTTCATATGCCATTCATCCGATTGCGACGAAACTTTAGTGAATTGTTGTGTACACCCGAGGAAAGGTTTCTGACTTAGTAAATACATTTTACAATAGGTAGCGAACGAGTAGATTCAACAAATGGTTAACGGCGCGCGTATCAATTAACAGAAATTCCGTATGCGTTCATATACCATTCATGTGATTTCAATGAAATTTGGTGAAATGTTGTTTCCACTCCCGCGGTGGTTTCTGATTCAGTAAATCCATTTTACAATTGGTAGCACGCGAGTAGATTTAACTAATAAGCGTCAGCGCGTGAATCGTTTAAACAAAGTCCCGTATGCGTTCATATACCATTCATTTCATTGCGATGAAACTTTGGTGAGTTGTTGAACACGCTCCCTTGAATGTTTCTGAGATATAAATCAATTTTACAATAGTTTAGAGATGGTTAACGGAAAAAGAAGAAAATATTGGGAATCCTAAAGCACTTCAACTAACAAGGTCACAACGCCAAGACTTTCTTTGATTGGCATTGCAACGCCTGCCGGGTATAAAAAGGAATGTTCGTTTGTTCGTCTTTTATGCGTTCATAAACCATTCATCCGATTGCGATCAAATTTTTGTGAGTTGTTGTGCACACTTCCGAAATCATTATAGACATAGTTAATCCAATTTACAATAGGTGGCGCGCGAGTAGTTTAATAAATTAGTGTTGGCGATGCGTTCATATAGTGTACAATTCATCCGATTGCGACCAAATTTTTGTGGGTTATTTAGCACACTTCCGGGATGGTTATAGGCATAGTTAATCCAATTTAAAATAGAAAGCGGGCGTGTAGTTTAAACAAATGAGTGTTGGCTATGCGTTCATACACAATTCAACCGATTGAGATCAAATTTAGGTGAGTTATATTGCACACATTCGGGAAAGTTATAGGCATAGTAAATCCAATTTACAATAGATGGCGCGCGAGTAGCTTCAACAAAATGGCGTGCGATTCGTTTCAACAAAGACCACCTGCATTCATATACCATTCATCCCATTTCGATTAAGTTTGGGTGAGATGTTGTGTACCCTCCAGGAACGGTTTCTGGCTGAGTAAATCCATTTTACAATAGGTAGCGCACGAGCAGATTCAACAAATGAGCGACGATGCGTGAAACGTTTCAATAAAGTCCGGTATGCGTTCATATACCATTCGTCCGATAGCGATGAAACTTGGGTGAGATGTTGTGTACACTTCAAGGAAGGGATTTGGTAAATCGATTTTACAATAGGTGGCGAACGAGTAGATTAAACAAGTGAACGATGGCACGCGAATCGTTTCAAAAGAGTCCCATATGCATTCATATACCATTCATCCGATTACGATGAGACTTTGGTGACTCGCTGAGTACCCTCCAGGAAAAGTTTCAGGCTTAGTAAATCTATTTTACAATAGGTAGCGTAGGAAAAGTTTCAGACTTAGTAAATCTATTTTACAATAGGTAGCGTACGAGTAGATACAACTAATGAGTGACGGCACGCGTATCGTTTAAACAAAATCCCGTATGCGTTCATATGCCATTCATCGATTGCGATGAAACTTTGTTGAGTTGTTGTGTACACTTACGTGAAGGGTTCTAACTTAATAAATCCATTTCACGGTAGGTAGCGCAAGAGTAAATTTTAAAAAAGTCCTCTCGGCACGCCGGAAGGCGGAGGTAGATTTCACCGGGCAAACTTGGGGATAGGCGAAAATAGGCAGAAGGATCGTAGAAGGATCAGACCTCTTTGATTGCGAGAAAGGTTTTTATAATTGGAGCATAATTAACTTTGTTTTTCGTCATTTTATGCATATTTTAAACATTTTATTGTCTTATGGGGACGGTAACATTCTTGTCATTTGGGGTCCATTTTTATACTTGTGGTCACACTGTCCTTTTGCAAGGTTTCGACACTGATGTGTAACTATGTAACTGTCTGTTACTTCTTCACGCAAAATTATATCTCCCGCAGAGAGTTTGGTTGGTTCCTCAGTTTAGGGGCTGCGACAACGCGGTCATGTAACCCCGTGTACTTTGGGCGAGTGTAGAATCTGTCTGATAAACGGTGTGAATTGTGATGGCTGTATTAGTCTGTAATTCAGGTAAGGACTGCAGACGGTCAATTTCAAGCAGTAGTTCCTAATGTTGCTACCAGATACTACCGTCAACGACACTTAGCTGTGAACTTGGCTACTAGATGCCACCGCAACCAGCAACTCACAACGAACGTTGGAATTTCCCCTCCAAAGGAAAGCATACTGAGGGATGTTTAGCGCTCTTAGAAAATCCGACGAATTCGGCCGGCTTTGAACCCGCGACTTTGGACATAGAAGTTCAGCATGCTACCAGTTACGTCACCGACGCCGCTTCACACTTAGTCAGATGGAAATCTGAGTCTGATCTCGTGCAAGTGCGTTGTCATGGCAACGTCTGATGGCTCATCCCTCATCAATTTAGTAGTGTTGCCATGGCAACCTCTGATAGCTCTTGGCATTTTCTTATAATTCCGAAATCATTTTTCTCATCCCTCGGCGTAATGGTGGGTCATATCAAAAATTCTTTCTGACAAAAGTTTTAGGTAATTATTAGGGGAATATTGTCCGTTTTGTACGGTTTTGATATTGTGCCTATTAAGAGAGATATGATTAATGTTTCCCGAAAAACCCTCTTTTTCCCATCCCTTTGGTCAATGGTTGGAGCTATAAAAAACTCTTCAAACATAAATTTTTGGGCTTTATCCGACACAGAGTATGAACTTTGAACGGATTAGATATTTCACATATTAAGAGAGTTATAGCAATATTTCACTTTTTCGATAAAAGCCCCCCATTTTCACCCCCTTCGGCCGATTTAGCCCAGTAACGAACTCGACCGAGATTTTATAGGTATACATATTCGGTAGAAAATTCAAAGTGATTGGTGCAAAATTACGGCAGATATCGTGTCCACAAGAAACTGATATACATATACATACATAAATTACATATAAACTTTTGAACTGACGGTGGTTTTGGGGTCTGGGGGATGTGAAACGCGAAGATATGTCGAAATTTTCCGGAAGTCGAAACATGGGACCCATTGCAATGAAATCTACCTAAAATGAGTGACAGTGCACGGATCATTTAAACAACGTTCCGTATGCGTTCATATCCCATTCGTCCGATTGCGATGAAACTTCTGTGAATTGTTGTGCACGCTCCTGCGAATGTTTCTAAATTAGTTAATCCATTTTACGACAGTTTGGAGGCAGTTAACGGAAATTGAAATAGATTTGTTTCCAAAAGCACTTCAAGAAACAAAATTACAACGCCAAAACTATCTTTGATTGGCATTGCAACGCATGCCGGGTACAGCTAGTTTATTATATTTCTCTCAAATTACTCGTTCAGATCGCGCAATCATTCTTTCACCTGTTATTAAACATCCCTACTCTCTCTCTAATGAGGATTATACGCAAATCTTCCCAAACACATAATAATGAAAATAGTTACTCACATGACGGTACGGTCAGCGACCGAATTCTCCAGCGATGGAACATTTTCGCCCACCAACTTTTTCTTAAGCCATTTTCATGGTTACATTTACACTCAATGACACTTTTTTAACACCACATAAAATATATACCTTAATCACTTGGAACATAACGAATACCATTTTGTATTCGTTTTCACTTAACACAATACAATTCACTAAAATATTACACTCACTAAATTTCACTATATTTACATTACATAAAAATTTTATCACTTGGGCGTTAATTATTCGCCTTACACACGTGATTTCTTTTCCTTTCCCGTTTCCAAGGGATGCACTATAGCACGTCGGCTTCCTAATCTGACGAGATGATGGAAAGTCTCGATCGAACTACACCTCACTGGAACGGCTGATCTTCTAATCCTGGACTTGACTATCGGCTCCTATAACTTTCCTGCACGATGTCGTATCTTGCTAGACGCTACTTGTTTGTCTAAATAAAAGTCTGTCCTTGATGTATTACTATCTCGATCGCTCGAACTGTTTATCGATGACCTAGTAATTTCCTTGTACTTTCTGTTACTTTGATTTGTAGCTTATTGGAGTACTCCCCAATGTTTACTGTTCATTTGTCTACCTAGACAAAGCCTGGAACTACAACTCCTGATTTTTATCGTCCTGCGCTCTAGTTCCTAAACTTCCGGAACACTAGGCGTTATTATTTCGTTCTACCCTGCTTGGGTTCCTTAACGTAGATAGACTGTCTATTTCACTTTCCTTGGGTACTTCGAAACCTTATGATGCGTCGGTTCTTTAACTGAACTATTATATTCGAGTACCTATCGCCTGTTATTTCTCAAGTCCACAGCCTAACTTTGACTATACTTGTGAACTTTATAAAGTCTGAAGCTTGCCGATATTATTCCTATACTAGGATTCTAATGTGTCTTCACACGGCGATACTGATGACGATACTGCACGGTCACTCCCATACGGGGTGCTCGTTGGTGATACAGCGTAACACGACCTCTCAAGGTCTGGTAAAGACTGCATTAACGATGATAGTGACACAGTGTCACGCCCGTAGGCTGACAATAACTGCATTGTTGCTGCGAAGCAGTACCATGCGCTCTCGCGCCCTTGGTAAACTGAATGTGTTGTGACACAGTGACGCCCCCTCGGGCTGTCTGAAACTGCATGCTCCTCCTGGCACCTCCAGGGTTTATATCCAAATCGGCGGCAAAAAGATAAAATCCGCATCTTCTCCAGCACTAACTTCTGAAGTAATAGTCGTATAATTTTGAAAAATATATCTCTGGAAAGCTCTTGTTCTAAACGTAAACTGGTTTCTTTGATCATGAAAATCGATCATACAATTCCAAGATATTAAATAATTTGTCTCCTCAGATATGTGGGCGTTGAGGTTTATTTTTCCATCCCTACCAAATCTGGTCTCGGGGAATTACTAACGACGTCATGCTACGTCTGCAGTTCTTTCCTGTGCAAATATTATAAACTTTTTCCCCACACAAAAATCTCTATTCCAGAATGATCAACAATGATGTTTCTTTCATTAATTAAATGCTCGCAAATGGCTTAATTCTAATTATTTCTCTTCTTGCACCATTGCGAGGTTGTCATTTTCTCGCTGAGTAAGGTCTATTTCCGAAACCTCTTCTCTCTTACACGTCGTGGAAAGTTTTTATCGTTCTATTTATAATCATGAGCCAGCTCCTATCGATGCGTCAAGCATGATCTCACGTCCGCATGACTCGTGGTCACCCATTCTTGCACCACATTAGAACAACCCACTTCTTAAAATCTTTTTAAGTCATTCTAAGGACTGTATTATTTCCTCTCTTCTTTAGCAAATAAATTATGGAATCGACGCTTGAACCAATTACAGATGGGTTCAATATATATATAGATACATATATACATAAATTATATATAAACTTTTGAACTGACGGTGGTTTTGGGGTCTAGGGGATGTGAAACGCGAAGATATGTCGAAATTTTCCGGAAGTCAAAACATGGTACCCATTGCAATAGTTAGCTTTCTAATGAAATCTACCTAAAAACTCGCCAATATTTCAAAATTAAAATCTTAAGCTCAAACTGAAGAGTCAATCAAAATAGAGTTCTAGCACTTAAAAAAAGGTTTATGTTCACTTTAGTCCGAGTTGCACTGCACTACGAACGTCATTCTGATGTTGTCAAATGTAAACGATCTGCGGTTATCAGCCAACAAGTTTTTATATCTCGAAAAGCTGCGATCAACATCAACTAATGTGATCGAAGCGTACTTGAAGTGAGGAAGGTCGTTTGCAGCTAAATCCTCCTCAATCCCATCCATGCAGTTGTTTTCACCAGAAAGAATGTCTGAGATTTTGCAGAATGTTTTATACCCGGTGTTTTAGTCCAGCACTTTTTTCAGTTTTGGTGCGATACCCGCAGCAATTTCGCCACGATTGTTGCTAAGACTAGTTTCCACCCGGTTCATTAAGGAAATGGAATCAATATTTCAATATTTTAAGTGATCTTTTATCAGCTACTAGCTTCTTCTTAATTCTGAGACACGTAACTCCCTCATATAAAGCTGTGGCATGACTAAATTGGGGAAAAAATGACCTCAAAAGGCCGATTTCTCTAAAATAGACCAGAAAAATCTACCAAACTTAAAAAATGCTCTTAAAATGGAAAATAGCAAAAAATGCTAAAAGATGCAAAATAAAAATGACATATTTGAAGACGGGATGGCTCGTCCGGAGTTTCTATGTACTTCAGCATTGCTTCAGACAGCTCAGTAAAAAGATGACATGTCATCAACATCCGGGCCCAAGTGATAACATGCAATGGAGAAAATTCAGAAATTCCAGTAAGACGTTCCGAACACACTGGGAAATATTCTGGGAAACTCAGTGACTAGCTGACCGAAGACCCAGAGAGTGATACCTGTCTGTGGTGGAGCTCATTCTGGTCACGTAGGGAGTCCGTCATTTTGTGCAAACTAAGAATAGGTCTTGCAAGATTCGCTCACTCGTGCTTAATGAGAACTTTGTACCTGTGGAGCCGAATTCACCGTGGCCCACATTTTAATCTTGCCGATTTACGATGAAACCTTGGTCCGCAGGATGCGCTCAATCTTATATTAGCCTATGACGAGGTGGCTGATGATCGCGTCGTCCGCTTTATAAGTGAGAGTGGGTTAGATCCTGCAATCTCAATTTTCAAGTGTAAATTGACTCAAAAGCATGTTCTTTTTTGATTTTGAAATTCTGAATTTTGTATTCCGTAGTTTTTTAGTCCATTTTCATTTGATGAAAAACAAGAAGTTCCGTGAAGAACTATACAGCCTACTTTTCATGCCAATGATTATTCTACAGTATATGAACCTATCTAGAATAATGACGAAATTAAGTTGGTAATATCGAAATATCTAATTAGTTCAAAATATACCTGGTATAATGTAGCCTAATAGAGCACTACAGTTGGCAGCCCTGGTGACTGAATATATTCTTAGTTCCACCTCTTAAGGTACAGAATACAAAATTTGGTTGAAGTCCAATGGACGTTACACGCAGTTAGACACTGGATCTATCAGCACGCGTAAAAGCATGTTGCCAACAATACCATGCGTGTGCTGGTCAGAAATAATCTGAATTATTATGATATCTTGTTGTGCCAATTTTGGATGAAATCCATTTGTTAGTATAGAAGTTACATGTATTTTAAAATTGGACATATCAGCAGGCATAGAATCATGTTGGCAGCACTGCCTTGTATTAATTACTCCAAATTAATCTAGAATGTCAGGTGCTATACGTGTGCAAAGTATAGAGCTGTTGGCTTGCATACTTTCTGATATATTGATATTAGGGTAAAAAGAATATAGACAGCATTTATTAACAGTTGACAGCCCTGATTGCTCTTAACAATACTTATAGTCATATCTGTTATGGTACACATATCACATACGAAATTTGGTTGAAATCCAACTGATAGTACCAATTTTTAAATACATGTAACCTCTATACTATCAGCAGGCTTATAATCATGTTGGTAGAACTGACGTATATAAGTTACTCCAAATTAATCTAAAATGTCAGAATATACGTGTGCATAGTTTAAAGCTGTTGGCTTGCATACTTTCTGATATATTGGTATTTGGATAAAAAAATAGCGAGAGCAATTATTAACAGTTGGCAGCCCTGGTGGCTCTTAAGAATACGCTCAGTCATATCTGTTTATGTACACATATTACATACAAAGTTTGGTTGATATCCAATTGATAGTGTAGAAGTTATATGCATTTAAACATTGGACCTATCAGAAGGCTTAAAATTATTTTGGCAACACTGTCATGGTTGGCCTCCTGGAAATTAAACTGAAATAGTATTATCTACATGTGTGCCAATTTTGGAATAGCTCCCATGCATACCTTGCAAGATATCCAACATGGAGCTAAAATTTCTAGTGCGTTTTTTCAGCAGTTGGTAGCACTGACATCATTTTCAAATATGGACGTGAGCTATTCCGGTGCACATCTTTACTCATACTAAATTTCGTTTTGATTGCTGCAGCCGTTAAGGAGTTGATAGGGGGGGGGGACACACACACACACAGCCAGACAGACAGAAGGACAGACAGACAGACAGACAGACAGACAGACACACATTTTCCCGGATCAATCTCATAAGTCTACTTTTTCCTCATTTTTGCAAAATGTGAAAAGTAGGCTAAACAAGATGTTCAGTAAAGAACATATAGCCTACTTTCTCCTAAATGTATGAGTATAGTTATAACTCGTTGTTATTATCAAAGAGTATAATAGAACTATTCTTTGTTGAAGACCTTAGAAACGATTTACCTCTACCAAACGCCACAACCTAGATAAAAACTGCTACCATCATTGAAGAAAGAAAGATAAGAAGTATATCAAGAATGTTATGGATCTGGAGACATAAACGACCGGACTGGCTGCGTGGCTCAGCGGTAACGTTCTCGCTTGCTGGGCCCTAGGTTGCAGGTTCGTATCCTGGCGCAGTCAGCTGGCATTTGAGGGTGCACAAATGCGAGGGAGCCGTGTCAGTACATTTACTGGCACGTTAAAGATCCCCTTCGGGCCAAAATTCCGGCACCCCAGTGTCTCTAAAAGCAGCAGTAGTTAAAAGGGATGTAAAACCAATAACATTATTATTATTATTATTATTATTATTATTATTATTACATATACGACCTGCCGTGGGCAACATCCAACTTTGAGTTGAGGCATGTCTTTACACGTCTGGTTGTGCATGGCTTTCACAACCCTAATTGAAAAAAAGGAAGGAAGATTGTAGTTTTACGTGACCGTGAATCTTGTGATTATGAGCCACGGGACCTCCTTTTTACGTGGAATCCGAACCACAGGACATGGCATTTCACTTCGAAAATCTCACATGCATTGACCGGGAATCGAAAACCCTAATTGAATTAACAAATCTTTCCATGACCCTACAGAGACGTGTGTATACAAACTATGTGGATATTTTCGATTGCTATTTGCCTGAAATAAAAGTAGTAATTAATAACCTGAACTAACACCAACGTCTTGAATTCAGATACTATGTGAAATCGTTTTGTTCTTTACTTCAAATAACATTTTCAAGTAACGCAAAATAGGCTGTTACAAACCCTTTAAAATAAAAAGTAAAAATGTATCGTAGTATCATCTTGTCATTCTTCAAATTCGATGCGCATAGAATGCTAATGGTATAGTAATCAATGGAGCCCCACGTAGACTAGTCGTGACATCTAGTGGTGAAATATCGAACAATATAATCCTAACAGAGCGAGTGCATTCTAGCGGCCAGAAGAAGAAACTTTTCAATAAAATCTGGAAGTTAATAAGTATGTCGGCGTGCAGTTACCTTTTTGGCAGCTAGATGTCTCGAGTAAATCTGCTGGCAAATTATGTTTTAATTAAATATATATTTTACACCATAATATGCACAATATAACGCTTAATTTTAAAACATGAGTCATTACAAAACAATAAACATATAACATTTCAAGCAAAAAATCTAGCTCTGATCGGGTTTGAACCATAGGCATTTGAGCGATAGGCTAACGCTCTACCACTGAGCTAATTGTGTCAACGAATATCGTTCTATATAAAATGACTTACATAGAACTTGTTAGCAAATAATGATTTATACTAAACGATTTCATCACTGGAGTATATTATTTATATATAAAGCATTTCATACAAAGTTTATTTATTTTGTATCAGTACGCTATATTGCATGCAATACTCAAATTAGTGAAATATAAGTCAGGCACAAGATATCCGCTGCCATCTTGTCTTATTACTGAATCAGCTCAGCTTTTTAAAATCACGTCTGCACTATAGTATTACAAAATAAACTTTTAATTTCGAACGTGCCTCTTCCTTTAGAACAGTTAAAACGATTCTCGGCTCGATAATCGGAACTGGTGGGTCCCATGATATGGATTATAAAGTTTGCATAATTCGCACGGCCGCCATCCTGAAATGGTATGGCGGACGACCTTGTAGTTTGGTCACAAGACGTATCCTATACGGTATGTTGTTACCAAATTTGGTAGAGATCGGATGATTTGGTTAGTCGTTATTTGATTTTACGTTTTGAACGTTTGAGTGGCCGCCATTCAGTTTTGGTAAAGATGGCGGCGATATAAAATATGACACTGAGGTGTCCTTTGCTAGTGCTACCTTTGTACCAAATTTCGTTCAATTCGCATTCACCGTGTTCGAATTGATAGGGGGGGACAGACATTCAGAGTACACACACTCACACACACACACACACACTCACACACACACACACGGAGACTCACATACACACATACACACACACACAGAGACTCACACACACACATACACACACACACAGACACACACACTTTTTTCGCCCTGTGTTGATCTCATAAGTCTACTTTCATTTTTTGCAAAAATCGAAAGTAGGCTAAAAATAGGCTTATTAGATCACCTATTGTCCGTGGGTGCGTGCGTATGTGTGTCTGTGTGTGTGTCTCCCGTAATAACTTCTAAACGGCTGGAGCGATTCCAATGAAACTCGGTAAGTTCATAGTATATTTTGGCCGACCCCCACCGTGTCCTTTACATTTTATTACGTCTCACCTATCTAACATGGTGGCTGTGCGAAATATTTCACCGGCATTCTATATCTCCGAAAATATTACTGATAACACCCTGAACTTTTGTACGGTGATAAAGGGCACTACTAGAAGTTCAGCTACAAGACTTCTAAAAACATGTAAAATACAAAAATAACATGGCGGTCAAGCGAAGGTGAAACATTTTAATAGACTTCTCTCGCGATTTAACCATCTGAGTGCAGTGAAATATGGTACAGTAAATGTATATACACATTGTAATGCACTGGTATCTAATTTTGTTCTATTGTTCACATAACTTCAAGATGGTGGCTGTGCGCAATTTCAAAATTAAGTTTGTATTTCTTGTGTATTAATCATGCGATCGAAGTGAACGTTTGAATAATGAACCTAAGCAATAATAGTACATAACTCTATGGCCTACATATATAAAAATCCAACATGGCGACCATCTGAAATATTTAGACGGTTATCAATATCTGCAAATCTTCCGTATTACAGGAATCAAACTGAAATTTTGTATGTTGATAGAGGCGATTGGCATAAATAAGATATATGAAAATAGGCTGTATAATTCTTCACGGAACTACAGTAGGCCTACTTGTTTAGTTAGTTATTGTTTTTTTTTTTTTTTGTAATTAGGTTTCCATTTTTAGATCTTGACCTCTAAATTTTAATTTAACAAAATCTGTATTTTAATCTGTGTTAGGAGAGGCAGATGAAATCGCTGTTCCACTCCTTAAAACAAAAATGATACATATTATGTGATCTGCCAAAATTTTTGCAATGCTCTTTTCTAACCAGAAATTTTAACTGGAGTAAAATCCATGTTCTTTTACTATATTTACAAAGGTTTTAACGATCTGATGTTGTATATTAAAACATCCTCAAACATAAGTTGTTACGAGAGCCAATGACCTCGCTGTTCCACCCCGTAAAATAATTCCAATGTTTTAGTGTTCCTTTCTAACCAGAAATTTTAAATTGGAAAAATCCATGTTCTTTCACCATATTTTAAAACGTTTTGACGATTTCAATTTCTGTATTAACATCCTCAAACGTAGGTACATTTTTGAAATTCATAAAATAAATAATAATGAAGTGTTTAAGAGTGTAAATTGTGCAAATAAGGTATAGCAATTTCAAAAGTAGTGCTTGGTCAACCCTGAGTTCAAACTTCATGTCTATTTGTGTATACGTAGGCGTATGCATGCTTGTGAATCTCATAACGCTTATTCGGCACCGGTGAGTAGCTGCGCATTACCAAACATTGTTAAGGACCACTGAAATTATGTACCTTTATCCAATAGTCTTTGCCCTATTGGTTTACTAAATTTATTTTAAATGAGATTTTTGTTTGTTCCAGGTGAGTTACCAGTTCTAATTCAGACACTAGTGATCCCTGTGCGGTGCTGTAAGTACACTATACTTTCGCAGTATTTATTTATCGTATGGCTTTTAGTGCTGGGAGTGTCCGAGGACATGTTCGGCTCGCCACACCCATAAGGTGAGCTACAAGTTCAGTTCAATTTCAAGTAGTTCCAACTGACACCTAGTGGTGAACGTTGGAACTTTGATAGAGCGTTCCTACGAAATTTAACCTAGTTTAGTCTGTGGAAGGATCTGTTACATGCCATAAATCTATGACTTGGGACCTCCGGGTTTACTTCCCCTCCGAAGGAAGGCATACTGAAGGATTTTAACGCTCTTAAAAATTCCGACGACTTCGGCCGGGTTTGAACCCGCTATCTTGGCACGCCAGTTCAGCATGCTACCAACTACGCCACCGAAGCCGTTACTTTGTCAGTGAAGTTCATTTGTCTTAACGTTTCTTTATAAAGTTAAATGCCTTGTGGGTAATGAAGAAGGGAGGCTATCAAACCTTCCGGCGATATGCATCATAAATACATTCACACGAAACGTTGTGCTTCATTGCATAGTAATTGTTCTACGTGGACCATATTCACAAGCTAAATACCAGGTGAACTCAAACTTTGTTTCAACGTTTTTGATGGATGGTATGGAAATCCGGTATACACTCTGGATCTTGCACCATACGAATTTCATGTGTTCGGTTACCTGAAAGAATGTAAGGGGGGATATTTTCCAACGATAATTATTCAAAGGCTTCAGGAATTTTATCATGGGATTTCAATTGTTACGGAAATGAAACATTGGATGACCGTTTAGACTGTTCTTGACTGAGTTAGAGCGACTACAAGGTGCATTTTAGTTCTAGGGTATCCTGTTTTTCTCGAGATTGGGAGCCAATAGCAACATGAAGTGTTGACTCACAGGACAAAGCAATCTTTGTGAATGTGTGAAAGAGATGACAGCACAATGTGGTGCACATGAACTTACTAACAGCTGCATTATTTTTGCAAAAAAAGATAGTATACTTATAAGATCTACACAGGGCCAAACATTGTGTGTCTATCTGTGTGTGTGTGTGTGTGTGTGTGTGAAAGTGTGTACTCTGATTGTCCCCCCCCCCTATCAATTCGAACACGGTGAAACCGAATAGAACGAAATTTGGTACAGAGGTAGCACTAGCAAAGAGCATCTGAGTGTCATGTTTTATATCGCCGCCATCTTGACGGAAACGGAATGGTGGCCACCCAAATGTTCAAAGCTTAAATCAAATTACGACTAACCTACCAGTAATCATCTGATCTCTACCAAATTTTTCAACAACATACCTTTGTGTGAGAAGCTTTCTTTGACTAAGCTACAAGGACATCAGTCCAGTAGTTTGCAGATGGAGGCCATGTATGTGTGCAAATAGATTCACTCTATCAATTCAAACACGGTAAAACCGAATTGAACGAAATTTGGTACGGAGGTAGCACTAGCAAAGGGCACCTCAGTGTCATGTTTTATGTCGCCGCCATCTTGACGTAAACTGAATGTCGGCCACCCAAATGTTAAAAGCTTAAATCCAATTACGACCAATCTAATCATTTGATCTCTACCAAATTTTGCAACAACATACCCTTTTGTGGGAAGCATCTTTTGACTGAACTACAAGGTCATCAGCTCAATAGTTTGCAAATATCGGCCATGTATGTGTGCAAATTGATTCCCCTTATCAATTCAAACATGGTGAAACCGAATTGAATGAAATTTTGTACAGAGTTAGCACTAGCAAAGGGCACTTCATATTCATGTTTAATATCCGTATAGCACGTTGTATTTCAACAAGCTACTACAACCAACATTCAATTATACTCCTTGAAAAGGACAGAGTTATAACAATACCCAGGTATTTAGGAGAAAGTAGGCTATATGTTCTTTACTGAACATCTTGTTGATCTTTAAATAGACACTTTTTCGTTCCGTGATCAACGTGTAATCAACCACTTTTTTCACTTGCGTAGAGTATAACCAATTGATATCAATCGGTAGTTGCTGAAACATTTAGTATTGATGTCATGGATGTAATAAAACGTATTATTACATGTGAGATAATTCACGCAGAACGTCTGTGAGAACGATCCCAAAGAGCCTCGTGCAAGCTCCAGCCGGCATTTTCCAATGGGCCGAACAGCCTCCTTAAGAAAGCATTACAGCTGCCATGTTTCCTTGGTGGTAAAGTTCTTGTACACCGTCTATAGACGGGCGAAGCACACAACGGGTTAAATAAAATGTTGATGTATATATAGAAAATACTGTAGACCGCATTATTCATTGAAACATCTTCCCGTCTTAATACGCGGGCCCCCAATATACGCCCTCTTCATGCTGTCCCTTGATGAACGTCTTAAAAAGGTTTAACTGTATTTGAAATTACTGTAAAACTAGAAATGGGAGGTAGTAGCCGTGGTCTTAAGTTACGCTAATGAGAAAAACACCAATAGCAAGTTATCTGATGAATAAGGTGGGAATTAAACCTCCTCCGCAATATAGTGTATCCATCCAACCATGGTTATATGTATCTTACCTGCTCGTTGCTCAGTTTCAGGGCGTAGTACGTTCTCCCACAGTTGGCAACACAAATATGAGTATTTGGGTAAGGATCAACATCTCACAATGAAAAAGATAGTCAGTCTGAGAGACTAGACTTTATATAATTTCAAATGACGCATGCTGCAAATGCTACACATGTTAGAAGGGCTCAGGAGGACTCTTTCAAAAAACTCTATTACCCATTAACTTAGACTTCCCGTGCATTCTGCTGCATGACATCACGCACTCGCCGTCTCCGTTCGCATAACGCCAGACCCCAGGAGTAAACTCAGACTCGGTGCATATGCACTGAACATCATGATGACGTCATACACGCCGTAACCGTAACGCATAACGGTAGAGCAAAGCATAACGATGAAGTCGACAAGATCATTTGAAATGATAAAAAACATCCAAGCTTCCTAATATCTAATTTATTTATAAAAACACACAAATATAGAAGACACATCCCTAAAACAGACTTGGATCTCTTACGCGAGTCCTTAATGACATTTAAATCTCTGATAACACTCTAATTTACGTGAATCTCAACTCTCAATAAAAATTTAATGATCAATCCTAATTACTTCAATAAATCTAATGATTATTCTTTAACTAATCAACATTGATTAACCTTTTCTATTTACTTAAATCTCTGGGATTTTTCTGTTTGACTCTTCCTTGGTAAACTTAGATTTATATGACAATTAATTAAATCTCCCTTGATTATACCATTTAACTCATAATAATCATACATTTATCTCTCTCTTATTATAAATCTCTAGCTCTCACAATTATAATAGGATCTCATTCTATTTCTACGTAACTTCTACACAACTTTCTAGTTCTCACAAACTGTTCAAAATATAATCCTATATTCACACATTTCTTGAACATAAAGGTATCAATAGCTTCAATCTACCTTCAAATTATATTACATTCACAGGAGATCAAGAGAAGAAAGTGTCAAAGGATTGGCCGTACACTGCGCAGATCTGATGACAACATTGCTAAACAAGCCATGGAGTGGAATCCTCAGGGCCAAAGGAGAAGAGGAAGACCTAGAATGACATGGAGAAGATCAGTGGAGGAAGAGAGCGAGCAGCTTGGATACTCGTGGGGAAAGATAAAATCCACAGCACGCAACAGAACCAGATGGCGAACCCTTGTTTCGGCCCTATGCTCCTCAACAGGAGTTTAAGCAAATAAGTCAAGTCAAGTGATAAATTGAAATTTGCGACTTCTTCAACGTAAAAAAAATGCAAATAGCGAACTGGTTAACTCGGCACTTAAATGGTGAAATAAATTGCGGTATTTCATAGAAATGGAGCATTAGATGCAATAGGCATACTAAGTCTATCACTTTCGAAAGAAGTCATTTATTGTTGTTTATATCGTTCGTTAACCGGTGCAATGAATGACTACATTTTCCACCTGATTTAAGTACGAATTCGCACCAGTCGACATTTCATCGCTAGAAGTGCTAATAAATTGTCGTCTCTACCTAATCGCCCCGAGAGCTTTATTCCGTGTAACAACTGGTTCATCTACTAGTTGTTCTTCTTCACCGTCTTCCACAATTGTCGCTTGATTTTCGATGATGTCATATAGATCGAGAACTTCTGGAGTCACAATCCCATCGTCTACAGATACAAAATCCTGCAAATGAAGGTCTCCCATTCTTTCGCGCAAAGAAGCCCAATCCTCTTTTCTACAGGCGACGGGGAAGTGAAATTTTCCATTTCATCCAAACCGTTCTAATCATTAACAAAAGAAGAATATTGGATGCCCTCGACAAAGAGCGTCTTAAACGGGAACAAAGCGCGATATAACGAGGTATCTTGTAAGGGTTTTATATAGGAGAAGTCCAGGGATCGAGGAAAAATCGCGTATTATTATACAGGATAGCTTTATATCGAGGTTTCACTGTACAGGGTATTCATTACTACTGACACCACATTAACACAGGTTAAACACAAGCCTACGGAGCTGATAACCACGACGTCCAAGCCCCTAAATGATACATCAACATCAGCACCACCGTCACCGTCACCGTCACCGTCACCGTCACCGCCATCGCCATGGCGAATGGGTTAGCTCGCTAGGCATTGGCCCAAAGGCTCCCGGGTTTGATTCCCGGCTGGGCCATCGGGGATTTTCATCTCCTGGAGTTGACTCCTCTGGCCCGGATACTGGGTGTATGTAACGTCTTAGTCATCACTTCATCACTTCGTCATCATTTGGACCCGCAGGTCGCCCACGGCCGTTCACTAGGAAGACCTGCACTCGGCCTCCCAGGAGGCTACACGAAAAACAATCATCAATATCATCTCCCTCATGTTTTTCGTGAGAGAGCAGTAATGTAAGCAACGCTTGATAGGGATCAGAGGCTCAACAGGAGTTGGCATGTCCCAATAAAAGCAACTTGGATGATGTCTCTTCGCTCTAGATCTCACTGGTGGTTATCGTGACAGAGGATAGTCACGCCAAGCTCTCACCTTGCACCCACTAAAGAAGTGTACGGTATTGATTGTGGAGGAATATCGCGAGCTATTCATTTGCAGAGTCTCTTCTTGACCTTTCATGGGACGTGTAATAAAGTGAAAAAGAGCCCGGCAGTGATGTGATTGAGAGGGATAGACGCCTGATACGAGGTGGCACAGTGACGGGGAATACAGGCTGCTCCACAAGTGGAGTGCCACCTTGTATCTGGGGTAGTTAAAGACAAAGTGCTTAAGTAATATATAACGCAATTCTTTCGTGTTAATCCAATTAAAATTTACATTATGTACGGTATTTATTTGGGTAAATAACAAGATGTTCAGTAAATAATATATAGCCTACTTTCTCCTAAATGGGTATTGTTATAACTCTTTGCCCTTTTCTAGGAGTATAATTGAATGTTGGTTGTAGTAGCTTGTTGAAATACAACGTGATATACGGATATTAAACATGAATATGAGGTGCCCTTTCATTCAATTCGGTTTCACCGTATTTGAATTCATATAGTGAATAGATTTGCACACATATATGGCCGCTATCTGCAAACTATTGGGCTCATGACTTTGTAGTTCAGTCAAAATATGCTTCCCACAAAAAGGTATGTTGTTGCAAAATTTGCTAGAGATAAAGTAGTTAGGTCGGTAGTAATTGGATTTAAGCTTGTAACATACGGGTAGCCGCCATTAAGTTTCCGTCAAGATGGCGGCGATATAAAACATGACACTGAGGTGCCCTTTGGTTGTGCTACCTCTGTACCAAATTTCATTCAATTCGGTTTCACTGTGTTTGAATAGATAGGGGGAATCGTATTGCACACATACATGGCCACCATCCGCAAAGTATTAAGCTGATGACCTTGTAGTTCGGTCGAAAGATTTTTTCGTACATGAAGGTATAATGTTGCAAAATTTGGCAGAGATCAGATGATTAGGTTGGTCGTAATTTGATTTAAGCCTTTAACATTTGGGTGGGCGCCATTACGTTTTCGTCAAGATGGTGGCGATATAAAACATTAAACTGACGTGCCCTTCGCTAGTGCTACCTCTATACCAAATTTCGTTCACTTCGGTTTCACCATGTTTGAATAGATAGGGGGAATCAATTTGCACACTTAGATGGCCGCCATGCGCAAATTATAGGACTGATGACCTTGTGGTTTGTTCAAAGGATTCTTTATACATGACGCTATAATGCTGCAAACATTGGTATAGATCAGATTATTAGGTTGGTCGTAATTTGATTTAAGCTTTGAATATTTGGGTGGCCACCATTACGTTTCCGTCAAGATGGCGGCGATATAAAACATGACACTGAGGTGCCCTTTGCTAGTGCTACCTCTGTGCCAAATTCGGTTTCACCGTGTTCGAATTGATAGGGGGGGGGGGGGGCGTCAGACATTCAGAATACACACACTCACACACAGACTCACACACACACACACACACACAATTTTTCGCCCTGTGTTGATCTCATAAGTCTACTTTCATTTTTTGCAAACATCGAAAGTAGGCTAAAAATGGCATTTCATTTATGAAATGCATACTAACTGTTGAAGAGGCAAATTTTATTTGTTGTAGAATGATAATATCCTGTAGCCTACGGTATTTACCTGGTAAATCAGCTGCCCTTAATGATATTGTTTTATGCAACCCACCTAGCGTTGTTGCCGGGAAGGTCGATATTTCTCTGCTTGCATCGCGTATAATGGTACTACAGAGGTGGCCAAATTATTAGACTTAAGCTTGCAAAATAACATATTTAATTTTCCTGTCTAGCCTTAAAATTGAAAATTAAAAATGCATGTGCCTCAATACTTTGTATGCATTCCTTTGTTGGAAATAAACATTTTCATCCTTTTGAGCATACTTTTAATGAGTGTTTGGCAATTGTTTTTGTTGTCATTGTCATGGTGCCAAATCCGTACCAAAGTTTCAATCGGACCATTTTTGTTGTAAAAGTGGTTTTCTTGACTTTCTTCTTGACAATAGCCCACAAATTTCAATTGGGTTCATGTCCAGGCTATTTCCGGGTCAGGGAAGCACAGAAATGTTTTTATCACTGAATAATTGAGCCACTTTCTTGGCCGCATGACATGGTGCACCATCATGCATGAAGACACGAGGATTTTCCCCAAACCAGTCTCTTATCTGAGGTAAGAGGCGCTTCTCAGGGACTTTTATATATTGGTCCTGCATCATGGTACCCTTTACAATATATAATCTTCCGGTTCCATACACAGACATCATACTCCAGACCATAACTTTTATTGGATATTTTACTGCCTGGTGTATGCACTGGTGATGAAACTCTTCTTCTGGCCTCCTATGAACGTACTGACTCGTTTCCTCACTTACTTCATATATAGATTCATCACTGAAGCAAGCCTAGGGTCAAATTTTCATTTTAGTAGTGCATTGGCGGCATTATTACAATCAATCAAGGAACAATAATAACAACAATTTTTAAAGTTTCCAGTGAAAATTGTTAAATCTATGATAAGAGTAGTTATGTATGTAAAACTATTATTTGGATGTTACATATACCATCCAGTCGTCTGTAGAGCAATTTTGCGGGCCATTTGCCCTTTCCAATCTCTTTTTTGCAAAAACTGGAGTGATCTGTGCTAATCTTCTGGGTCGTCTAGATTTTAATCCACTATTGTACAATGTTCTTCTTACAGTTCTTGCAGATATATCTATGCCACTATTCTTCAAACTATTTCTTAGTTCATTGCTAGTAACTGAGCGATGGTTTGGTGAAATTGACATCAGTTTTCGTACACCTCTAGGACTTAATTTACTTTTCTTACCTCATTTTTATTTTCGTTGTGACTGGTAAACCTCACCGTTTTCTTCCATTTTCTTAATTCTACTTACTGATTTCTGTGCAATATTAAGTCTTGTTGCTATCTCCTGCTGTGTGCAGTATCCTTCAGTAAGCAATGTTCTTGTTATCCCAATTTTCCTTGGGGACATATCACTTTTCCTCCCCATAAACATAAAATTCCCTTGATAGGTCGATGTTATGCACTGCCTTCTAATCACGTCGCAAATATAGGTTTGAATATGTCAGCATAAAGCACCAGAGCTCCACTGATGGAATTAAGTGAAAATAGTAACTAAACAATCACTAAATTCTTGGTAAATTTCAAACAACCAACAACATGTGCACAGAAATGAATAGTTCCTTGAGACAGCAGACAATCAATTGTAACAGTTTTGACAAACTATGAGACAGAAAATCCTAAAACCATTATGCAAATGTCACTATATCATTGTAACAACCCCAGTGCCAATTCCCATAGAAAAACATATAAATGTGTACTCAGTAAAATTGAATAATGAATTTTCAGACCTTTAGTCTAATAATTTGGCCACCTCTGTATGTACTGCAAGCATATCCTGCAAACGATACCGAACACTATTATTTTTCCCTCGATGTGACTACGTACTAATATGAGGGGAAAATATGTTCAGTACCGTTTGCGGGTTATGCTTGCAGTGAATTAGTACCATACGGGATTCAAGCAGAGAAATATCGACCTTCCTGACGACAACGCTAGTTGGGCTGCATACACCAATATTATAAAGGGCAGCTGATTCACCCGGTACATATAGCTGCTTCCAAATAAATAAATAAATAAATAAATATGTTACACTCACATCCAAGGGATGGCCACCTCCAGATTGCCAAAGAAACTCCTTGGTATCATAACACAGAGTAAGTGCGGCACAGAATGGCCAAGAGGCACAGAGAGACTTACAAGTAATCAGTATAGAACATTTCGAAGACCGAACTGAGTGCCAGACGAAAATCGTGAATGTTACGTTTTAACCAAGAGCATTACGGCAACCTGGGGAAAAGTGGACGGATGAGAGGATGAGGAAGCATTCCGCAAAATGAAGAGATTTTGTGAGGAGCGGAGGAGACACACCTCCAAATGACATCATGTTATCAAGTCTAATCGCTCTCCCGTAGGGGAATTTTCTCTTAAATAATAATAATAATAATAATAATAAGTGAATGTCTGGTACTAAGCTATAGATTAGATAAACTTGAAGTACTAGAAAGGAGAATCATGAGGAAAATTTTAGGCCCAGTGAAAACAGCAGAAGTATGGAAATTAAGATCTAATGATGAAATATACATGAACATAGAAAATATAACAGAAACGATAAGAAAAAGGAGATTGCAATTTTTTGGACATATTTACAGAATGGATGATTCCAGATTAACAAAAAGGATATTCAAGTACCTTTGGGAGAAAAGGGCAACAACTAGCTGGATTCAAGAAGTAAAGAAAGATTTAGAAAGAAATAATATAAGTGAAGAAGAAACGGTGAACAGAGAGATCTTTAGAAAAAGGGTATTAAGTATGAAAGGATTCCAAGGAAGATTGCCAAAGAAACCTGGTGCGAAGTGGTCCGAGGACAGAAAGAAGCAGCATAGTGAACGGATGAAGGAGTACTGGAGGGAACGGAAGAGAAAACAACAAAGTGTGAAGAATTGAAATTGGCACGTGGTCCCTAGCAGGCCTCATCGGAAAGAATAATAATAATAATAATAATAATACAGTAATAATAATAATGCCAATAATAATTGTAACGTCTCAGTTGCCGTGGTTTAAGAGCTTTCAGTTTGGTGCCATTTAGATGATTTTATCTGTGATTTCGTTGATCCGCTTAGGATGTGACAGCAAAACAGGAATTCTATTGATCGAGCTGTGACTAAAGAGTTCATTAATTTTATCTTGTAATCACCAAATGTATTATGAGAGATCTTTTACGAGCCGATATTGTACGAATCAAACCCATAATCTTGGGATCAGGGAGCAGACAATCTGCGCATGTTTCCTCGATCGCCTCGGCTTGCCGCATGCCCGCCAGCATATCTCTGTCTCCTTCTATCACACTCCCTTCCCTTGCCTGAAGCACAGTAGTGGCCAGCGGCTTGCTGCCTGGCTCAGCAAATACGGCGAGTTCGTAGATTTGAATCGCGCGCCCGGAAGTAACAAAGTAACCTCATTTTCTCGGTGGGAAAAATTTTCTCCACCAATCCGATTGCGGCATCGTCTTTTACATAACACGCAGAGCGTCCCTGATTTTTTTGTCGGTATAATTAAGATACACCCTGTATACAGTATATGTTTTGACTCACCATCTAATGTCTGTATCTGTCTATGGGTTTTATGTGCTGCTTTCAGTTTCAATTATTATTATTATTATTACTATTATTACTATAACTAAAGGGCCTGCGTGAGAAAACTCGCAGGTGTTGAACCACCCGCTTGGCTTTACTGTTATGCGGGCTAGACGTGACACAGTTCTGCCAGGGGCTATCGTTTTGTTTATTTGTTTAAACTCACTTTATAAACAAATACATATATTTCCGATGACTTTTCAAGAAATTCAAAATTTTTCCTGTACTATTGAGACGTTTTAGAAGATTTGAGACGTTTTAGAATATGTTGGCACTATCTACACCTTCTAGCTCCCTCGTGTTTAAGAGCTTGAGTTTGATGAAACATATATCATTCTACAGCACGAGTCCCATATGTGACTGAAATTGGACTAAAGGATGTCAAGAACAAAGACATGTTGTTAACAGGGTAGCTATTCACGGCTTTCACCACATTGTCTGCAGGAATATCACCTTTCACAAACTGAACAATGAGTGCGTTTGTACTCTCTGTGATCAAAAGTGTAGCCTATACCATATCACTGTGTGTTCGAAAACAGGAAAGTATATCAGTGAATTTAGTAGGGAACTGTCACAGGTTAGAAACTGAGAACAAAATATTAAAAAGAGATTGTAAAATTCATTTGGTTAAGTAATGCTCTTCCGAGCTCACATTAATAAATTATATACATAGGCCTATGCTACTATTAATACTTGGCGGATTATCTGCGTCATAATTTAGATCCTAGAATCAATAAAGTTTCCCGCCCAATGTAATTGGGCACAATTCATGTTGACCGACAGAAAAGCTTTCTTTATTAGAATTAGGCAACACTGAAAAATAGCTCCAATCACTACAATTTATAGAATCGGAATGTCTCATTTTTTCAGACCGAGAAAACACTGTCAATCATGTGATGACAAAAATCAAATTAACTCTCAGATACAAGTCATCCACATAGAGTTCAGTTTATCTGGCTAGGAGGCAGTAGACAATAGAACGTCGAAAGTACTGCATCAGGTTGCTGAAACCATAGGTTATTACAATTATTATTATTATTATTATTATTATTATTATTATTATTATTGCACTATTAGCAAACTCTGCATGTGAAATGAATAGAATGTTAAACATTTTTCAGAAATCCTTAGGAAAATTCGGGCTAAGAGTTAATTCTCGGAAGACAAAATTAATGGTGGTTGATAAAAAGAAACAACCAATTTTAGCTAATATAATGTTAAATGCTAGTGCCATTGAACAAGTAACGGAATTTTGCTATTTGGGAAGTGATTAATTATGACAACAGATGCATCTCAGAAATTAAGAAGAGAATAGTGTTGGCGAAGAAAGCCTTTCAAAATAAGAAGAATTTGCTGCTCAATGGGCACCTCAACTTGAAGATAAGGTAGTCATTTCTCAAGACCTTTGTTTGGAGTGTGTTGACCTATGGTTGTGAAACATGGACACTGGGGAAAAGAGAAGAATCAAAACTTGAGGCAACTGAAATGTGGTTTTGGAGACGAATGACCTGAACAAGCTGGGTGGAAAGAAAGAGAAATGAGCTTGTTCTGAACCAAATTCAGGAGAATCGATGCCTGTTGAACACCATCAAGAAAAGGAAATCAAAATTCATGGGACACGTACTCAGACATGACACTCTCCTCCAGGTCATTTTTGAAGGAAACATTTTGGGGAAGAAACCAAGGGGACTACCAAGACAATCGTATCTCAAGAACATTGTCAAGGAAATGGAATGTGAATCGTATGTCAATATGAAGAGAACTGCTGAAGACCGTAAGAAATGGCTGCAACGACAAGGCTTTTAGCCTTTAGAAGCTGATGATGATGATGATTATTATTATAAGAATAATAATAATACCGACAACGGTAGCTCCGCTCACTATCGGCTACCTCCTTCCCACTACTTGCCGAATTTCATTCTCCTTCACTAATTTCTTCTCTCATAAATTTCTCTCGTATGGTTGGCGTCTGGCAGGATATCTGGCCGTTAAAACCAAGCCCCATATACGAGAAGTTCACATCTCGTCCCCGACCAACTTATGGTGCATTGTCTAGCATTCTTGGCCATCACCCCTGAGGTCGGCGCTCGATTGCTGGTTCTGCAAAGAATTTTCAGAATTCTGGTCTGTGGGCTGGAACTGGGTACACTCAGCCTCGTGAGACAAAACTGAGCAGAGGTAGGTTACATTCCCACCTACACCAGAAATTGTCGAGTTGACTCAAATTTATCCGCCAGATCCTACACATATCCAAGTACACGGGGCTACATGACCACGATGTCACTAAGCCCGTAAATGGATCAACAGAGATCTCATGCTCGACCCCATTGGAACGGGAATGATGAGTAGACATGTATTATCATTACTATTATTATTATTTCTTCCTTCCTTCCTTCCTTCCTTCCTTCCTTCATTTCTTTCTTTCTTTCTTTCTTTCTTTCTTTCTTTCTTTCTTTCTTTCCATTCATAGAGCGCGTTGGAACTTGTTTATTGGCTTAATGAATTTTGCCTTCTTCTCCTTCTTCTTCTTCTTCTTCCAAAACCTTTTCATGAACTCACTGTGTTGGTTCTTGCGTTCTTCTGTCCATCTTGTACCAGTCTTGCTGCTAGATTTCACCCTAAATATCTACTTATTTACAGTGGTTCTGAAGATTTCTGTTTTTCATCATGTTCTCTCCGATGTTAGCGGCTTCGGTGCCGTAGTTGGTAGCATGCTGAGCTTCTATTCCCAAGATAGCGGGTTCAAACCCGGCCGAAGCCGTCTGATTTTTTAAGAGCGTTAAAATCCCTCAGTACGTCCTCCTTCGGAGGGGAAGTAAAGCCGGCGGTCCCATGTCATAGATTTATGGCATGTTAAAGAAACTTCCACTAATTGCACCTGTCTGAAGCTAAATTGGATAGGTTAAGAATGTAAACAACGCTCTTAGGTTTCTACGTTCGTTGCCAAGAGCCGACTGCGGTGGCGTCTAGTAGCTAATTTCTGAACTAGGCCTAGTAGTCGTTGACGGTGGCGTTTGGCGGCAAAAGTAGGAACTATTTGAAAAAATTTAAGTTGCAGTCTGTACTTAAATTAAAAAACAGATACACACACTAATACAGTCATCACAATTAACACCTGTTATCAGACAGATTCTACACACCCCCAAAGTACACGGGGCTACATGACGGCGTTATCGCAGCCCCTAAACTTAAGAACCAACCAACCATCTCTCCGATGTTCATCTCATTCAGTTGCCCCTTGTTTCCTCCAGCCAATTTATACTCGAATGTTTTGTATTAATTATATTGAATAATCTGTTAATCTATTGTTTTCCATCCTGAATATGTGTCCAAAAATAACAAAAACTACAACAAAAACAACCCCTGGCACTATACAGCCCATGGCGGGCTAAGGCTGACCAAGAGACCGCTGCCCAGCCATTTGGCCTGCAGATATTGGGGTGACGCGTGATCAGCGCGTCGGGTCCCCTCGACCGTTAATCTTGGTATTCGTGATCGGGGCGCTGTCTCACTATCAGACAGCTACTCAATTGTCCTCACGAGACTGAGTGCACCCCGTTCCAACCCTCACGTCAGTTTTAAAATCCCTAACGGAGCCGGGGATCGAACCCGGGGCCTCCGGGCGAGAGGCAGGCGCGCTACCCCAACACCACGGGGCCGGCTGTGTCAAAAATGCCAATTATTATTATTTTTAATGTTATTATTTTTATTATTGGCCAACGGCCTAGCCGTGTTGAAACACCGGATACCATGAGATCTCCGCAGTTAAGCAGCATTGGGCGCAGTCGGAACTTGGATGGTATGCCGGTTCTAGGCACTGCGCGCTGTTGGACGACATTAGGAGGAGCGGAAAGGCCCTGGCCACCCTACCACACGTAACCTCTGGCTGGGGGAAGCCTCTTCGGAGGCTCGGACCTGCCTTCGGGCAGAATACAAATTAAATTTAAATTATTATTATCATCAGTGAGTTGTTCCAGTATTCAGTGGCGCAGTGAATCTATCATGCCCTCTACTGTCTGCAGACGCTCTAAAGTTTCAGCTTCAACTTTATATTCTAAACCTGACATTGCCTGCAATAAACATTCTTGATGAGAATGAGGGAGACATTAAATAAAAGCGCACCTGCGTCCCTCCCTGCTAAATTCTACCGCTAAATATTGAAAAGACATAATCTGGGACCCTTAATGATCAACAACATCAAGAGGATTTACGACCTGTTTGAAGTGCGCTGTGGGTAAAAAGGGTTATTAAAAATGGAACAAGCTGTGACAGTCCCCCTGACACAAGTTATTACGTAAATAAGTATTTGAAGGTTCAATTAATGGCTTTACTACCTAGAGAATTCAAAAAGTGAAGTTATAGGGGAGACTGCTAACTCCGTGGTACAGCTAATTCCGCAGTACTTGAAATATGTTTTCTCTCCAGATATACCCCAGTGCAAGAGACCAGTTGGGTCGAGTCAATTATTTAATTTCCCTTGACTGTGAATTTCGAAACGACAAATGCTGGGTTATTTGTTTGTGAAACATTTATAAAATCTTATAATAATAATAATATAATATCGTATGGCCTCGGGTGCCTGGTGCAAGCTTTGTTAATTGACACCCAGAGGGTAGCTTGCATGTCGAATTTCGTCGTTCCTTTGAACGCTATGAAAGTCAAGGAGGTTAGATATCTAACCTCCTTGACACTACAGCGCTTTCAAGTAGAGAATGGAGGAACTTTGTGTTGGCGGAAAATCCCGAGATTAATTTTGCCATTGAACACGGCCTACTGAATTCAAATGGGTTCTTTAACATGCCAACAACGTATGACATGAGTGTCGTGATTTTTGTCGCCTTCAAAAATCACTTACCACGACCAGGGGCGAACCTGCAATCTTGGGGTTGGTAGTCCGACACTATAACCACTCACCCACCGTGGCAAGCTATAAAATCTTATGTATTTCCGTGATGTCGTAGTGGTAGTAATGAAGCATATTGAGGATTTATACAAGGTACCATGGATTTGTACCACTAGTTTCAACCATAAAACCTTAAAAGTTACTGAATTAAAATTTCTTCGACATTTCATAGCCTGTTTTAAGTGTTAGATGATTTAGGATTTAGACAACCCATGCCAGATAAGATTTTAAGAACTGAATTTATGTCAAAAATAATGTGGTAATTTAATTTTATGTTATTTTTTAAAAATCCTTTCCCTTAATGTATCACTTTCTCTTAATTTATCATGTTTACCGTCAACCCCTTAATATTGCGGATTTAGCTGATTCTTCCTACCTGATTATGACAGGACTGAGTAATGTGGTGCAATGCAAAGTAACACGGATACAACAGTCTCTGTAGACTGTTTTATCAATGTTTCAATTCCCCGACGAATAGAAATTCGCTCCTTAGCATTGAATCCATCCTAGAACCACTGCGCACCCCCGGTGGAAGACTGCCACAAGTAAAAAAGGACACTTTTTCAGGAGAAGCATTTAAATATATTGAGCTAATAGGAAAAATATAAATATTTACATAATTAAATTGAAAGTAGCGTATTACTTACTTCTAACATTGTCTAGTACTGTACAATAACATAGAAAGTTCTTTCATAGATTATAATTACTTGTTTTAATAAAAAATAGTAATAATTTTGAGTTGTGTCAGTTTTCTATTCAGTGCCGTAGAATTGCTATTTATAGGATCTGAGTTGTGGCAGTTTTACAGGACACGGACTTGATCATAGGCATTACCACATACTTCAAAATTCATGTTTTTTTGACTTGTGGCAGTCTTGCACCGGGGGTGCGACTGATTGTGCAGGGAGGTCAGATCCTAGCGCTACGCAACTTCTCCGGTGATAGCGTCCACCGCGTGGCGGACAGTGCAGTCAGCCTCTCCGAGGCATCACGCCATGAACTAAGAGTTGTTAGCAGTGTGACGAAATAGGTTTTCTCGGTGATATCTCTACTGTATGTCGATGAATTATTGTGATACGAGCTTTGCGTTTGGTTAGTTTGGATGTTTCAAATTTGTTACATGAATGGTTGTACTGTAAGGGATTCATACACTTAACGGAAGAGTAGTTTATTGTCACAGTAGTACATATATTAAAATCAGCAACAGTGCAACACAATCTCCAATAACGCTTGATGCGAAGAGTGCAGAGTCTTCTTATACCGGCCCTAACGCATCGATAAACAGAGATAAATAGAAGCCAGCGCACTCATTTCAGAACTACAAACATTTTCTTATTAGAGGTTGTTCAGTCGGTCGACATGAGTGTGTCCAATTAGATTGGGTGGGGAGTTACAATTAATTCCGTTGTTTGTTGCTTCATTTGAGGGGCTTGGACTTCGTGGTCATTTAGTCCCGTGTACTTGTCTGATAACATGTGCTATTGTGGTGTTTGTAGTAGAGTCTGTATTAATAATCCGGGTGAGGATTGGGAAGGAAGTGACTGTGGCGTTAAGTAAGCAACCCATCCTAGAATTTGCATGGAGTAGAAGTGGTAAACCACGGAAAACCACCTCCAGGATGGCTACGGTGGGAATTCGGGACCACAGCCAAGAGTGCTTGCCACTGCACCGACAATTAATTTCCTAGTGCCTGAAATATATTACATGAATTATTATTTATACTGTACACTTAATAAAATAACCTCTCACATAAATTGGGGCTAAATTGGAGACAAATTTCGTCAAGTCAGATTCTGTTCACTTATACTGTGTATCCTCTGAACATAAATTAAGTCTATGTATAATACTTAAATATGTACAACAGTATTTACAATTATTATTAATCTACAGAAGCTATTAATTAAACTTTGTAACGAGTCAGATTTTTAACCCTTAAATGTTTTATTCCGTTAGTGGCTTCGGTGGCATAGTTGGTAGCACGCTGAGCTTCTATGCCCAAGAACGTGGGTTCAAACCCGGCCGTAGTCGTCGGATCTTTTAAGAGCGTTTAAAATCCCTCGGTATGCCTTCCTTCAGAGGGGAAGCAAAGCCGACGGGCCCATGTCATAGATTTATGGCATGTAAAAGATCCTTCCACTAACTACAATTGTGCGAAGCTAAAATTTGTAGGCTAGGTTCGATTAACGCTATAGTTCCAAAGTTCGCCGCCAGGTGCTGATTGCGATGGCATCTAGTAGCCAAGTTCGCAGCTAGGTGTCGTGGAAGGTAGCATTTGGTAGCAAAAGTAGGAACTAAACTTGACATGTTGATCGTATGCAGTCCTTCTACATGAATCACAGATAGCACACACTAATACAGCCATCACAATTAACACCGGTTATCAGACAGATTCTACACACGCCCAAAGTGTTGACCGCGATGTCGCAGCCCCTAAACTAAGGAACCAATCAACACTTCACGAAGCGTTGAGTTATTTGTGAGTACTTTTTATGTTTAGAGTGTGGAAACCCTTTTGAATAGTTAACTTCTATCCTAGCGAGCTTTAGAAGTGATTGCGTTCTAGGTTGTTTTTTATTAACCCTTACTATTATTTCTTATTTACGTGGCTTTCTTAGTTGGTTAGTTAAGTCAAACTTCTTCTTCTTCTTCTTCGCATTATAAACGAACAATTAAGAAACCGCGCTGTAGCATATAACCGATGTAGGCCGTATACACTGAAATTGGCGTACGTTCAACAGGCACAGCTCTATACACCCCTTGCGGGCAGCCCTGCATTCACGTATACAACTGTGTTCTACTTCCACTATCTCGACTCGGTGAACAGACTTTAGTGCAGTTTTCGCAAATGATGAATTGTTGCTGCGTAACATATGGCCACACCATCTCAAATGACTCTCCCGCATTTTATCAGTTATTAGAGCTACACCAAATAATGTTGCCCGAACATCCTCATTCCTGATGCGGTGTAGTCTAGTATAGGTCCTTGTGGCCAGCGAATCATCTTAATTTCCATGACATGCAGCTGTTGTTCATGTATCTTCGTAACTGGCCAGCAACCAGTTCCAAAAAGTGCCACCGGTTGAACGATGGTTTTGTATAACTTCGATTTCAAGTACAATGGCAACTTCCGATCGAAAAGGACTTCAGTGACTTGGCGCCTCTTCATCCAAGCAGCGTTGATTCCATCTCGGGCGTCTGGGAGCGTGAGACCATCCGAGCGGATCAATGACCCCAGATATTTGTACTCAGACGTTTCATTGAGTAAAACGCCATCGATGGTACTGTAATTGATCCATCACTTGGTCAAACTCTTATGCAAACGCTTTAAATGCAACTGAGTTGATAATATGGTTTTGTTGACTGATTTTCGGATGTTCCTGTACTGACGTCCACTTTACTCTACTAATATTTCAAGAACGACAAACATTTATCAGAAGGGTAATACCCCTACAGAATAGATACGAGGCAGATGACCTCGTTGTTCCGCCCCTTAAAACAACTAACTAACTATATACAGTAGAATAGATAGTGGCGAGATGAAGTTTATTTCCTGACCTTAGATTGACTGATGATCATACAGACATTCTACTTTTCCCCTCTCTAGTGGATCTTGGTAATGATTAGCATACGTTGCAGCATTTTCTTCTGAACTTTATGAGGCTCACTTAGTAAGGGAGTACGCAGCCTGTACCGCTGTCAAACTTACATTTCAATTTACGACCTTATGCCATTGTTTTTGCCGCTGTGTTCGAACATGATTACAAATATGTCTGCCGTAAAGATTCAGTATTATGTTCTCAAAGCCGTAGGGGTTTTGTATTTACGATGCCTGTTGCTGTACTCTAGAGGTTCGAGATGCCTGTGTAATATCGGGCCCGCGATCGAGAAGGCTGAGACTTAAACTGTGAAAGCGCTGCTACTAAATATTGCATAAAGTTTGCAGTCTTGCTAATGCAACGTTGAAAACATTTTGTTCCATATCCGTTCAGTCGAACGAGATAGTCTTGTCGCAACGTTGAAATCATTTTGTTTCATATCCGTTCAGTCGAACGAGACAGTCTTGTCGTCTGTCGTAATCACGTGTTTCTGACAAAAATAGTGGACCATACATCACGCGATAAGTCAAGATGTACTATGACATTATTCTCTACCAGTCGGGGTTCTCATACTAAGGGCTGCTAGCCACGTGTAATTCGCAAGAGTGATAAATAATTAAATAAATGAATAAATTAATTAAAAATGAAAACAAATAAATACAGAAACAATAAATAATGAATAATAAATAATAAATCATGAAAAATAATGAAGAATAATAAACAATAAACAATAAGCAATGAACAATAAACGAACGTATACGTAGACGGCACCTGTCATGAGACTCAGCATTTTGCGTGGGAATGATTCACACCACTGCTTCTGTGACCGCCGATTTATTTTATCCACGTTTTAATTTGAATCCTTCTCTTGTCCCTTGTGGAAGCCTCCGTGGCTTAGGCGGCAGCACGCCGGCCTCTCACCGCTGGGTCCGTGGTTCAAATCCCGGTCACTCCATGTGAGATCTGTGCTGGACAAAACGGAGGCAGACAGGTTTTTCTCCGGGTACTCCGGTTTTCCCTGTCACAATTTCATTCCAGCAACACTCTCCACTATCATTTCATTTCATCTGTCATTCATTTAATCATTGCCCCAGAGGAGTGCGACAGGCTTCGGCAGCCGGCACACTACACATCCTCGCCGCTAGACGGGGGCTTCATTCATTCCATTCCTGACCCGGTCGGAGACTGGAAGCAGGCAGTGGATTTTCATTTTCTTGTCCCTTGTAAGCTGCTTTCAGTTTATAGAAGTCTTAAGGTGAGATGCAAGGAGGTTACCCACCCTGTCATCAAGGGTTAAGGTTAAAGATCAAAGGGAGAAGGCAGGCAGAGGAAATCCCCGCTATGAATGCCGGAGGGTAGATCCACTTCTCATCCACAAGATAGCCTGGGTAAGTTGTGTTCTGTTGAGATGACATTCTAGGATTGTTGTGTATGACGCAGACTGAGGTTTAGCTCAGGCTGGTAAAGAGACTGTGTAATTACGTTTACCGTAGCGCAGAGAGCTCCTCAGACGGTGCTCCACTCAAAGTATCTTATTCTGCAAGCTTTATTATTTCTGAGGTTTAACTGAACATTGTGGCTCAAGTTTAAAAGATATCGGATGTTACCTGTACAGTCAACATACAGTGCGATGTTCGAAGAAGCTGAGAGTGCTATAAACAAGGGGTACGTTGAAACAAACACATACGTATAAGTTAGTACATTATGCAACGAACCTATAATGGCAATAATTAAGACACTCGTATGTTTATAAAACGAGCGAAGTGAGTTTTATAATTTCCATACGAGTGTATTAATTACCATTATAGGCGAGTTGCACACGACTGTTTTTGGTCGACGATAATTATAACCTTTTTATTTTCGAACATAAATATTCAAAAATATCTAGCGAGATTTCGCCAGTTTTATGTACTGAACAGAGTGCATGGGATGCAGAGAATACCTTGTATTTGACCATGGTCTCCTAAAATACCCCACTATGACACTAGCCACGCGGTGACATTTAAAATAGTAGGCCGTGGAAGTCAGCGCAGATGCTATCCTCAACTAATTGGTCACACAACTGTTTCTTGAGCTCTGATTGGTGGGAGAAACTGTTTCATAATGAAAAATAGTGTTATAATGACCCTCATTATGATACAGTTTCCGGACATATAATATTTACATTTCTCCAGGGTCGAACATAAACAAACAAATAACAACAATACCATTATGGTGTTTGAAGCCATTTTCAGTGTTGGCTTAGTAAACGAATGTCTCATGCTTTTCAGTTGGTCAACACGATTGTACCCAAATGAGATGGATTATTCCCTATTCCTGAAAAAGAAATACATGAGTGTAGATAGTGATGAAGAAGACTGCTCTCACCAGGGCACGCAAGACTCAATCACGTAAGTAGCCTGTACAATACAACCTGAATTGACCATTTAACTACAATCACATATTTACTATAAACGAGCAAGTTTGGAGGTCAATCACCTTTTTCAGTATTTTAACCAAACATCACATAGAATATAACTAACAAGTATTGTCGAATTGAACTATCTCAACTAATACCGCAACTAAAGAAGTGTACATATTGTAAATATTTTCACACATACTTTCAGACATACAACATTTTTGTAGCCTAAATGGATCTG
This sequence comes from Meconema thalassinum, assembly GCA_946902985.2. Taxonomy (NCBI): domain Eukaryota; kingdom Metazoa; phylum Arthropoda; class Insecta; order Orthoptera; family Tettigoniidae; genus Meconema; species Meconema thalassinum. Next base: position 240,337,692 of record OX336394.1, on the reverse strand, counting down.
ATGATGAACGCTTGACGATCGAAACTGGCCATCCAAGTGCATTTATTAATCACATGTATTTTTTTCAGGATTAGAGAATAACCCATCTCGTTTGGGTACAATCGAGTTGACCGACTGAAAAGCATCAAACTTCCGTTATCAATAATAATAATAATAATAATAATAATAATAATAATAATAATAATAATAATAATAATTGAAAAGTAAAGGAAGTTCTTGCGGAAAATAGTAAATAATACGCAAATAATAATAGTAATAATAATGGATTTGAAGATCAACCGGCTGAGAGGAGTAGCAGAGAGAGTAGGTACTGCAGATCTCCTTCGAGAAGACCAAATACATGTCAATTTCAGTGATCGGGCAGGATGAATGGATGGGAAGATTGCACGGGCCACTACATTTAAATATCTCGCTGTAGTAATCCAACAAACCAGACTGGGACAAGAAGCCATCAATGATAGGATCTGGAAAATAGACCGGGCGTTTCATCAGACGCAAAACAACTATAATAAGAAAGCGTAGAATATAGGCGCCAAGCTTAAAGTCTGTTCGCCGAGTCGAGATAGTGGAAGTAAACACAGTTGTACACGTGATTGCAGGGCTGCCCGCAATGGGTGCATAGAGCTGTGCCTGTTGAACATAGGCCAACTTCAGTGCTGTGTATAGCCTACAAGTGAAGCGGGCTGACTTATTGGTTACATGCTACAGAGTGGTATATTTATTGTTCGCTTATGTATTTATTTAATTAATTTAGTTCTTAACTGCTTATGACAGGCAACAGCATACAGTGCAGCAAGTCTTGTCTTTTCTAGGGCTACGGCATGACTAATGATCTCGGAGCTTCTTGGCTACCCCTGTCCGGCAGAGCCGATGACGTGAACTGGGCGTGCTTCCCTGTCCAAACAGTAAAGTGACCACGTGCAAGTATTTACGCACACTATCTCGACTCAGCAAAAAAGCCTCCGTGGCTTAGGCGGCAGCACGCCGGCCTCTCACCGCTGGGTCCGTGATTCAAATCCCGTTCACTCCATGTGAGATCTGTGCTGGACAAAACGGAGGCAGACAGGTTTTTCTCCGGGTACTCCGGTTTTCCCTGTCAAAATTTCATTCCAGCAACACTCTCCACTATCATTTCATTTCATTTCATCTGTCATTCATTTAATCATTGCCCCAGAGGAGTGCGTCAGGCCTCGGCAGCCGGCACAGTTCATATCCTCGCCACTAGATGGGAGCTTCATTCATTCCATTCCTGACCCGGTCGGAGACTGGAAGCAGGCTGTGGATTTTCATTTCATCTCGACTCAGCGAACAGACTTGAGTCGCTATTGCACGGTTCTTAAACCAGACGGGCTGTATGGTTGGAAAATATTGACTTTGTGTAGACATGAGATAAAGACAAGGCGATAAATTATTAAAATAAAAACTAAGGATATTTAGGAAGATGTTCTGCAACAGATGGGTTGATGGGCAGGTATGATTGAGATCCAATGAAGAATTATACGCTAAGATTGAACCAATCATTTCGTCATTAGAAAAGAAAATGTTTCTGTTTTACGAGCATATTTTCGGTTTGACTGATGTCTAAGAAAATCTGGACCTTCTCAAAGCCAATGGCAATCAAATGGAGATGGTTCCAAAAATATGAGAGAGACCTGATGCAAATTAGTATTACAGAAACGAAAATCCACGACAGTTGGCATTTCCAGATAGGGTTTTAGAGGCAGACGATCTCGTAGTTCCACCCCTAAAAACAACAATAACTAACATAACTAACGAGATAAGGTTAAAAACTATCAACAATTTAAAGTGGAATCTGAGCCCAGGAGACTGAGAGGGCCTTTACCAGAAGCACGACAGAAGGCAATGATCGAAGGTCTCAAACACCGGGAGGATGTCAAGGCCGGAAGTAGAACAAGATTGAACAAGAGTGAAATTGATTGTTAACATGCAGTCCATACCGGCACAATTCAAATGAAAAATAATAATTATCATAAAAACAAAAGTTTGATTCTTTTCAGTCGTTCAAAACGATTGTACACAATTTTTTTTGTCGTGTGGTCTCCTGAGAGGCCGAGTGCAGGTCTTTCTATTCGACGCCCGTGGGCGACCTGCGCGTCGGGATGAGAGATGGAATGGATGAGGATGAATGAAACAGGGCAAGGATGTGGAAGGAATCGGCCGTGGCCTATCAGAAGGTACCGTCCCAGCATTTGCCTGGTGTTGAAAATGGGAAACCACGGAAAACCATTTTAAGGACGGACGACGGTGGGGCTCGAACCCACGCGTCTACCGAGTCAGCAGAGAGCTTGGCCCCATGACCTAATGCTGCGCTTTAGCCAGCGGAGCCAATGCTGTCGGTTTGCACCCAAATGAGATGGGTTATTCCATATTCCTGAAAAAAATTACATGAGATTAATAAATACACTTGCATGACCAGTTTCGATCGTCAAGCGATCATCATCAGATCCATTACACTTAGGCTATAAAATCTATATCTGAAAATATGGTTGAGAACATTTACAATATATACAGTTATTTAATTGCAGTATTAGTTAAGATAATGCAACTCATCAATATTTGTTAATTGTGGTCCATGTGATGTTTTCTTGAGATACTGGAAGTGGCGATTGACCTCCAGAATTTGCTTGTTTGGAGTGAATAATATTAAATAGAATAATAGAACAAATAAATAGAATGCCCAACACAAGGGTAGTTCTAAGGGCAAGGCCATGGTAACAGAGTATGTCCGAATCTCCTCGTCGTCCATCCTTAAAATTTCCCATTTTCAACTTCAGGTAAATGCGGACCTTCTATTAGGCCACGTCCGCTTCCATGCAACTCCTTGGTCAGTTTCATGCCTCTTCATCTCTCATCATCTTTTCATGTGGTTGTTGGAGTGAGAAAGGGATTCCGGCTGTAAAGACCATCCGCAAGGCAGAAAACTCATCTCATCTTATCCCATTTCTTGTACTACAGAGAAAATAAGTAGATACACAATCAAGAAATTGTTTAAATAATAGAGCTCTCACCGTGTCTTTTGAGTGAACTCTGGATGATATTTGAGACAAACAAACCAGGAATAGCGAATTTAACTCCTAAAGGAGGCATAATAATAATAATAATAATAATAATAATAATAATAATAATAATAATAATAATCATGTCGCAATCGCACGCAAGGATCAGAGAGAAATTCAGGATGTTAAGTTTCTAAGAAACGCTAAACTGGACTCGGATCATTATCTAAGATAAAAATCGTACTGTTCCCGAGAAACACAAGGAGGTTTCAAGCCAAAATCATTGTAATATTTGATACAGAAAGACTATGATCAAACCATGAGTTCATACATAAACTACAATCCGTGGATATAGAGAACTGGGAGCAATTGCGCGAGGCGCTGATCGAAGCAGCGAAGGAGACTATCTGGCTAACTAAGCCCAGGAAGCATGCTTGGTGGAACAATGAATGCGCTGCAGTGATCAGGCAAAGACAGCTTGTCTGGCAGAAATGGAACTCACTGAAGAACCAACTCAATTGGATGAACTTCTTGAATGAGAGGAAATGTGCAGCTAAAAACATCCGCAGAGTTAAAAGCGCTTTTGATAAACACCAGCTGGCTCAAATTGAGCAGGATTTCTAGACAAACAATACACGCGACGTTTATAAAACATTCAAAAGCAATTTGAGGAAATAAAACCCTCCGAGCTTACAGTTCAGAGATTCAAATGGAAAACCAGCCCATAGTGAGAAAGAAAATTGTTGGGTCTTTGCAAAGTACTGTGAATCCCTTCTTAACTGCGATGTCCCATTATCCAGATTCTTATTTGAAGATACTACACAATTATATGAAGCAAAAACATTAACCCTACACGTGCTGTATTAACTTTAGTATTAATTGAGTGTACTGTGAGACAACTATTAATACTCTAATTATCAATCAATTGATAATACAAAAGTCCATCCAAACTCATCCCCACCCACAAAAGAGGAAATCAGACAGATTATTGAATCTCTGAAGAACAATAAAGCACAGGATGAAAACTCGATAATAGCTGAACTGTGTAAGTTTGCTAGTGACAATGCAGAGGATAAAATAACGGACATCATACACGAAATTTGGGATACTGAAAGGCTTCCAAGTGACTGACACACTTCATAAGAAGACGACAAAGCGGTTGTTAACAACTATCCAGACATCTCCCTCCTATCGACAACCTACAAAATTCTCTCAAAAGCTCTTCAAACCAGAATAGAAGAACAGCTAGATTCAAAGTTGGGTGATTACCAGTCAGCCTTCAGGAAAGGATGGTCATGTGTGGAGCGGATTATGAATCTCAAATCTCCTTTCTTATTTGAAACTAAGGAGCAAGAAATTCTTACAGTTGTCGACTTTAGAAAGACAACACAATTGTTCGAACTACCTTAATTCAGATTTTAAATTAATTTGAATTGGACGACAAACCAAGAGCGATCATACAACACACTCACCAACACCATCTCAGAATTGAAGTTAAGAAAATAAATTTTAGAAGCTTTTAAAATAAGAACAGGAGTTAGGCAGGGAGATGGTATCTCACCTCTGCAGTTCAACTGCATTCTCGAGGAAGTCATCCGTTAATGGTGCGAACAAACGAGTCCTGAAGGAGTCCAACATGGAGTCAGACTAAGCCACAGGAACAAGAATCGTTCAATTGACTGTCTAGCATTTGCAGATGCAGCGAATCCACGACCTACTGGCCGGGTTGTGCCGCGCTGACACTCGAATCACCTTTCTGTGGCTTCTAAGCCACATGGGAATTGTGGGAAATGAGTTAGCGGATCAAGCTGCAAAAGAGGGGGTATCACTACCACCTCGACCAATGGAGGTACCCGCTAGAGATATTCGCTCTCAGTTACGCCGACAAGTACTGGCATTTTGGGCGAGTTAGTGACTAGCTGATCCACTGCCCAGTAAACTGAGAGCGATCAAGGCGGAGCTCTTTCCGGTCAAGGAGGGAGTCCGTCATTTTGTGTTGGCTAAGGATAGGTCCTACAAGATCCACCCACTCGTACCTAAATGAGAAGGGAAGACCTCCCACTTTGTACCTGTGGAGCCGTTTTCACCGTGACCCACATTTTAACCGAGTGTGTGGATCTTGCTGACTTACGAAGAAACCTTTTGGTTTGCAGACGACTCTCAAACTTATATTAGCCGATGACGTGGTGGCTGCTGATCTCGACATCCGCTTTATAAGTGAGAGTAGGTTAGGGCCAGCAATCCAAATTTTCCAGTGAAAATTGACTCAACGACTTGTTCGTTTTTTAATGATGATTTTTTGTTTTTCCGTAATTTTTGTTTATTTTTATAATTATTTTTATTTAATGTTTTGTATTATTCATTTTCGGTCTTTTCAAATTTAGGTGTCCACTTCTAAATTTTAAATTCAATTCCAAATTTGTATTCTTTAATCTGTGTTAAGAGGGGTAGATGAGCCTCGTAGTTCCGCCCCTTAAAACAACAATGACTAACTAAGTAGCATTTGCAGACGATCTTGCAGTTTGTACTGATTCCTTGGAAATGACCACGATGCAGATCAACCAGCTTCAAGCACAAGCTTCAAAGACAGGTCTCCAGATCTCTTTTGAATAAACGGAATTTATTACAAATATCAAACCGGCGCCAAGAGACCTAGAAGTAACTCATGGAATAATCAATCCGGTTGAATAAAGTATCTTAGTGAATGAATGGAATCCAACATGTCTGAAAAAGAAAGCCTTTTCGTCACGCATCAATTAATTTGAAATGGCCCGTCATCTAACAGAAATGTCTATAACAAAATATCTATAGCCTTGAATGCAAAAATCAAATATTACTGAATCAGGCCAGAAGCTTTATATGTAGTGGAATGTCTCGTAATGAACAAGAAAGGGATGATGGAGAAATTGGAAACCAAGGAAAGGAAGGTTTTGGGGTAACTCTTAGGTCCGGTTCAAGAGAATGGTGAGTTTAGAAGACGGCATAACCAGGATTTATATACACATGTGGAGAAAATTACTGACGCGATGCCAAAAGGACGGATTACGTTTTATGGGCATGTGGCCTGACTGACGTCAACACGATTAACTCATCGCATTTTCATTCTTCTCCAAGAGAAAATGTCAAAGGGAGCCTGGATCAATGAGATACAAAGAGACCTGCAGGAGATTGGGATCTCATGTGAAGATGATATACACACATCAAAAAATGTTTTGCATCACCTCGGTTCCCAGATCTCCGGCATATAGACGTTGACTGTGTATATTGTATCCAAGATACAGTCCCTTTGACTGTTCATAGATGTCACTAAAACTGCTCAAAGATGTAAACAACCATGCATGAGCAGGGCCTATTAGACGGAGGGGGTACGACAGCCGATCAGTTCCAGTCATTCCACCAGGACGAAGGTACGCTGCTCATGTTGTCTGTAGTTCTACCATGCCTAGAAGGTCAATACCGCAGTTCGATCGCGTCCGCATTGTTACTTTGTGTCAAGAAGGGCTCTCAACAAGGGAAGTTTCCAGGCGTCTCAGAGTGAACCAAAGCGAAGTTGTTCGGACATGGAGGAGGTACAGAGATACAGGAACTGTCGATGACAGGCCTCGCTCAGGCCGCCCAAGGGCTACTACTGTAGTGGATGACCGCTACTTACGGATTGCCGCTCGGAGGAACCCTGACAGCAATGCCACCATGTTGAATAATGCGTTTCGTTCAGCCACAGGACGTCGTGTTTCAACTCAAACTGTGCGCAATAGGCTGCATGATGCGCAACTTCACTCCCGACGTCCATGGCGAGGTCCAGCTTTGCAACCCCGACACCATGCAGCGCGGTACAGATGGGCCCAACAACATGCTGAATGGACCCCACGGAATTGGCATCACGTTCTCTTCACCGATGAGTGTCGCATATGCCTTCAACCAGACAATCGTCGGAGACGTGTTTGGAGGCACCCTGGTCAGGCTGAACGTCTTAGACACACTGTCCAGCGAGTGCAGCAAGGTGGTGGTTCCCTGATGTTTTGGGGTGGCATTATGTGGGGCCGACGTACGCCACTGGTGGTCATGGAAGGCTCCGAAACGGCTTTACGATACCTGAATGACATCCTCCGACCCATAGTGCAACCATATCGGCAGAATATTGGAGAGGCATTTGTCTTCATGGACGACAATTCTCGACCTCATCGTGCACATCTTGTGAATGCGTTCCTTCAAGATAACGACATCGCTCGACTACAGTGGCCAGCATGTTCGCCAGACATGAACCCTATCGAACATGCCTGGGATATGTTGAAAAGGGCTGTTTATGGACGTCTTGACCCACCAACCACTCTGAGAGATTTACGCCGAATTGTCGTTGAGGAGTGGGACAATTTGGACCAACAGTGTCTTGATGAACTTGTGGATAGTATGCCACGGCGAATACAGGCATGCATCAATGCAAGAGGACGTGCTACTGGGTATTAGAGGTAGTGGTGTGTACTGCAATCTGGACCACAAATGATGAAAGTCTAGCTGTATGATGGTACAACATGCAATGTGTGGGTCTCATGAGCAATAAAACGAGCTGAAATGTTGTTTGTGTTGATCTCTATTCCCTTTGTATTTAACGGTTCCGGAACTCTTGGAACCGAGGTGATGCAAAACTTTTTTTGATGTGTGTATATCAGGACTTATAAAGGGCAAACATTGGACCGGCCGATGTCTGGGACAGACAGGATTCAGAACCAAAATTGCAGGTGTGAAGGATCTCCCCAAAGAAAGACCCACGCTTTCAGCCGAAGAACGATTGAGAAGGAGCCAGAGGCTGAAAAATCTTTGGCAGGAAGCTTAACGACGAGGAAGAGTCACCTTAAAGAAGGAAACATGAATGGTTGTTATGTATTTGTAGTCCATAGGTAACTGTATCAAATAATAATAATAATAATAATAATAATAATAATAATCGTATAGCCTCAGCTACCGAGTGTATATCTTATAGTCGGAACCATCAGGTGACTTTCTCTGCAATTTCAACGTTCCATTCGGCACTGCCATCCGGTAAACAGTAAATCTGTCGGGCGACCTTTGAATGAGATCTATTAAATTTTATTTTATAATCAGTCTTTTATGAACCAACGTCGTATGACTCTTGAGTGCAGTGCATTTTAGCTGTACTTTATAAATCTGACTTACTTTGATACAAATTGAAGCCGCGATCTTGCGACCATGAAGCGGATATTGACCCACTGTGCAATGCCTAGATGATCGAGAGCCATCTACCTGGGATCTTGGATCATGAGGCTAATACTCTATTTGACCCACTGGAAAGACAATACTAGTAGGTGAGCTGATGGAGAGTCATCGGATATTTCAGAGCTGTAAGAAGAGGGGGGCCCCTATCAATCATTACCACGGGTAGGTGACTTAATAACATCATACTCACGTAACATACTGTAGTTAGAGAATTTAAAAGCCAGTATTACATATTTCTTTAAATTGTTGCAATGTACGTCATTTCGGGTGTAGAGGCAATGGTGCTTGCCTTTTATGATATTATATTATATTCTGTTTGTTGGTTAAACTGAATGGCGCTCGCATATTCCACATCCCTTTCCGATGAATCATGATTGGGCTTTTGTATGTTTCAATAGCTGTTGAAATATTTTATATTTCTGCACATTAAACAAATAGGAAATGATAATTCCATATTCATTGATTCAATATTCATTATATTTGTCAATGGTGTAAACTGAACAGGGACGACTGGATTGTTCAGCTACTGTAGTTGTTGCTTTCACAGTCTACTGGACTGGTTATGATTCAAGGTGATCCACCTAGGTGTATAACGTTTCTTGTACATGAAGAAAGCATTTTCTCTAAAGCATTTCGAATTTTCGGTTGAAATTTTGTATTTATCTTGGATGAGGTGTATAATAATGATAATGATAATGATAATGATAATAATAATAATAATAATAATAATAATAATAATAATAATAATAATAATTATATTGTGAATTACAAGTTGGAGAAGCTAGAGATCCTAGAAAGAAGAATACTACGGAAAATCATGGGCCCAGTCCAGACTGAAACCGGCTGGAAACTTCGGAGCAACAATGAAGTCTATAAAAATGTGGAGAGAATCTCAGAGACCATGAAGAAGAGGAGGTTATCGTTTCTCGGACACTTGTACAGAATGGACAAAACTAGACTAACCAAACAGTTATTCGACTACCTGTGGAACAAGAAGACAACAACGACATGGATTAAGGAAGTTCGAAAAGATCTCGAAAATTCCAACATCCAGGAAGTTCAGATGTCAAACAGGGAAACATTTCGGTACATAATTCAAAATTTGGAAGGGTTTCACGTCACAAGAACCACAAAGAAGGGAAGAGCCTGGACGGATGAGCAGAAGAAACAGCATAGCGCCCATATGAAGGAGTACTGGAGGAAGAGGAAACTTCAGGCAATGAAATTGTAGCGTGATCCGAAGTGGTCAATTCGCAAATAAAAAAAAATAATATGTAGTTTCATTTGAGGGGTATGTACATCGTGGTCATTTAGCCCCGTATACTAGGATGTTTGAAGAATTTATCTGATAACCCTTGTTATTGTGTTGTCTGTCTGTAGTAGTTTGTATATTTGTAATTCATGTAAGGATTAGGAAGGAGGTGTCCGTGGCCTTGTGTTAGGTCAATCCCGGCATTTTCCTGAAGTAGAAGTGGGAAACCACGTCGCCTCCGTAGCGTAGTGGTCAGCATGGTTAGCTGCCACCCCGGAAGTCCTGGGTTCGATTCCCGGCTCTGCCACGAAATTTGAAAAGTGGTAAGAGGACTGGAACGGGGTCTACTCAGCCTCGGGTGGCCCAAATGAGTAGAGGGGGTTCGATTCCCCCTCAGCCATCCTCGAAGTGGTTTTCCGTGGTTTCCCACTTCGTCTTCGGGCAAATGCCGGGATGGTACTGCGCCCGAATTCCTCTAGAGCACAGTCCCAAATCCGAACAGATGGTAAAAGGATCGTGAGAATGTCAACACCCGGCTATGAGTTGAACAACTCTCACCGGACTGATGATTAGGGAACCCTAGGAACACATATATACATCTCTAACTATACTACTAACTAGTTACATACAGTACAGAAAATATAAACAAAGAAAAGTAGAGCATTAACGAGCAACTCGGCTCTCAGGCGTTAAGATAAGTAGTCGATCATCTGTGTGCATCTAGCTAGCGGTATCGTTCTAGTGTAATTAAGCATTGAATCAAAGAATCAGTTCTAAAAAACTCAGCAAGAATAAAAATGTTCTTGCCATTTATTAATAATAAAATATCACATGACCAAATTTATGTTCCCTGCACCAAGAATAAAATTAAAATAATTATTTGTGCCTCACTTAGGCTTGATGCGCTTAATAAGAGTCTTCCTTGCATCTTTATACTAATCCAACAAGTATCTCTTGCTTGACAATATTTAAATGAACACAGAGTTTAATTAATGACAGTAGTGTCTGTCCTACCTGTTTACTAAAGTCAGGCTTTAACGCTCATCGCAACAAATATACTCCCTACTTAATACAATCGTTAAAGTCTTCAAATTTAAATCTTATGTTCCTAAATATAATAAAAGCAATAATTAATACTAAAATAATAACGTATTTACATTTTATACATGATCGCGTCCCGCACGATATAAAAATAACTGTCTCTAATTCATTAGAGTTCATTTCATTAGAGTTCATTTCATCACTTTCCTCCTGTCTTATCATCTTTCTTTAGGTGTATCATCAACTTTCTGCGTATCTCACACAATAAACTAGTCAAAATAGGTGTTTGTGTGTAAATTCCATGTGAATCATAAATACGAACAGTGAAGTTAATACTTCATCACTTTAGTGTACAACTCTGGTATTTCAATAATTAATAATAAAACAAACTAACAATGCATGACTGTTCAGATAAGCTCTTCAACCAAAAATCGAGTGTGTGTGGCATGAATCCTCACTCCCACACTCCTATATCCGCCAAATACAACATATGACTTCTCTTGCTCACCACACAATATTACAAAACCTTCCTTCAATTACTCACGTTGCATATTATCGCGTCTTTAGTTACGCCTTTATCAATACAAATGCATTTCATCAACCTTCCTTTTCTTAGCATGATCACAAACTTCTACCGTTCCATATCAACTACTTTCATCAAAGTATGATATTTAGTATTCCTACTAGAAATTACAACTGTAATGACGTTCATGAATACGTCTCTCTTCCTTCGACAAACTCCTGTCGATTATACATCTCGTGCTATATCCAAATACTTTCCATATACTTCGCTTGACATATTACTTTGTTACAATTGATCGCTTAGTTCTGAATTTCAAGTCTGCTTGTGTCTGTTATGAAAATAACAATAACCTTCCCTCTTACGTTTATGATAAATATTTATATCCCTCCTTCCATCTTACAGTATCATTTCATGATAAAAAAATACATCCATAACATTTTATAATAACGTTTCTCGTTCAGTTATGCATTCAACTATCGCATACTGTTCTTTTCCGTACATCAAAATTCTGGGTTTTACAATGTCACTACATTACTTGCATACAAAAGTTACCTCAATGCCAATATAGAATACTTCTGTTAACTTTATCGTTCTGTACATCTTATTTCGTTTCTGAAATGAATAAACTCTTTGCTTTATAGGATTCTCTGTCCTTCCCTTTCTCACTTCAAGTAATAAACTATTTACTTTCGTCAAACACATGACTATATTCTTTCTCTGATACATTACTGATTTATTTCTCACAAAGTTGTGCTTCATTACGCTTGTTTCAATACAAATATGTTATCGTTCTTCAATATTTCCACAAATATACAAAATTCTCCAATATATCATCAAATCTACTCAGTTCTCCAATGTTACAACAAATCTACAGAGTTCTCCAATGTTACAACAAATCTACAGAGTTCTCCAATGTTACAACAAATCTACAGAGTTCTCCAATGTTACAACAAATCTACGGAGTTCTCCAATGTTACAACAAATCTACAGAGTTCTCCAATGTTACAACAAATCTACGGAGTTCTCCAATGTTACAACAAATCTACGGAGTTTTCCAATGTTACAACAAATCTACGGAATATACGTTCGCAATCTCAACGAAATCGTAAGTAAAATTTTAACGCTCTAAAAATGACAATGAAAAATACTAACGATGTTTAATATCATCGATCAAGACTTCTAAATACGTCCAAATGACGTATGAAAATAACTATCGCAATTACTAAAATTTACTAAAACTTACAAGACAATAATAACATAGGTTAATAAATGCAAATATGCTGGTCAATATTCTGGAATAACGTAAACAAAGTCTAACTACAGATATGAAAAATGCACTCTTCTACCTTCTTATCTGAGATCGTTGGTGACAGACCTGATGACTCTGGTGTCCTCGTAACGTCACCGTATAGTTTCTGGAATGCTGCGTGCTGCTCCAGTCTGGCTGTGTTATGTCACCTCGGCCTTGAGTGGACTACATTAAAGTTGAACGACCTGGTGTGCTGTCTCGAAAACAGGTTATCAGCTGCCTTCCCGCTCGCGACCCACTTCTCTCGTACAATATGATGACACGACCCCGTCTCTGCTCTGCTGGCCTCGCGTCCATCAGTCCTGGGATCTTTGTTGTCTCCATCACGCATCCGCTCGTCTTTTTCTTCTCAGATCTAGATGTTCTTTGAAGTCGGTAGTTAGCATAGTTCATTCCATCATGAAAAATCACCTCCATGTCGTGAAATTCCCTTGTAGTAGCTTGCAACGTTATGTTAGCGAAAACTGCGATGGTCTGCAGTTCGCTATGCATACTGCTATGTCATCCTGGTCATTTCTGAATCTCACCGGTTCAGTATAGTGCTATCTTCCCATCATGGTGAATTTAAAACATCATTCTCACCGCGCAATTGTTTGTAGTCGTAGTTCTTCCCCTTCGACATAAATTCTTAATCATTCTTGTCTAAATTGTAGAATTTCCAAAGGTTTAAGTCTCCCTTCTTCAGACTTTCGTTCTGCGTAGCTACGTGTTCGATGTTCAGTTTGTAACTTGCAACGTTTACTCTCGTCGTAGATTTCTTCTTTTAGAATATGATGAATAACTTCTCTCTATACTGTTGACTTGTAATATTAATTGTTCGTTTTCATTACTGCTTGCTTCATCTTGAAGTCTCCAGTTCACAAAACCTTTGTCTAATACTTCTGAAGAGTAAATACAATATACGTCTTGTCTTCTCGACGATCCATGTAGAAAGAGCCTCGTTTGCTAGCGACACCTAGCCTCCTCGGTTAGATTTCCCTCGTAAATCTGATAAACTAGCCTCCAACCGCTATGATTATTAACAAATTCATACATAACTTCTCTCTCAGTCTTTCAATTTAAAATCTGTTTTGCCAATTAGATTTCTTTTTCTCTGCTGGTGAATTCAATGTGCAATACTCTTATAAAATAATAAAATAAAGATTTTAATATTGGTTCCTTCCTTTGTATTCAAACTATTTTCCAATTGGTTCTCGCCTCAAAGTGGCGCGCTTCTGAAACGCGTTGGCTTCCCCCACTCTTGATACTGTCGTGTGTCTGACCTCAATGCCACCTTCGCTCTCCCCTCGCATCAAAAACAGGTTTCTCACCGCGCACCTCGTTAAAAGTGTCGACTTCCAAAACAGTATCTCTATCATTCACTCGGCTGGCTGCGTGGCTCAGGGGTAACGTTCTCGCTTGCTGGGCCCAAGGTTGCAGGTTCGTATCCTGGCGCAGTCAGCTGGCATTTGAGGGTGCGCAAATGCGAGGGAGCCGTGTCCGTAGATTTACTGGCACGTTAAAGATCCCCTTCGGGGCAAAATTCCGGCACCCCGGCGTCTCTAAAAGCCAGTGTAGTTCAAAGGGACGTAAAACCAATAACATTATATTATCATTCACTCATGGTAAAAAATTTACAAAATCTTAAAATCTCCATTATACATGAAATAAAAATATTTCTTCAGACGAAAATTTTCCCAAATGCTTGTATTAACGTTCTCTTCCATCTGGACTGCTAATTTAGTCGAAAATTCAAATTTTAAAATATGCCATTTTTCTGATGTGGTCCTTGGTTCATACCTCATCCTGTCTTCTTGAAGGCCACAGCCGCCTCATTCTCTCTTCCTTGCCTATCCATCCTAACCATCCCTTACCTTCCCTCATGAGGCCCCTGTTCGCTTTGCAGGTGAGGCCGCCTGGGCGAGGTGCCAATCCCTCCTCGCCAGTTGTATCCCTTCCGATTCGATGTTCCCAGCTCTAGGACACTGCCCGTAGAGGCGGTAGTGGTGAGTTCCCTCGCTGAGTCCGTGGGTTCCACCTACCTGGAGGGTAAACGACTAAAAAAAAAAAATAATCACTTCCAGGCTGGCTGAGGTGGGAATCAATTCCACCTCTTTTCAGTTTTCTCACCCCTGAGATAACACTCTTATACTGTACTGAGACTAGTCTAAATGCATTTCTGGTACTTTCTGTATGGTCTGTTTGGGAAGAGATCTCATGATGGCTGTTTCAGCATTCAGTCCCCATGGTATCCCGGAACAAACTGGTTCAATATGGAGCAGGACAATTCTGATGTAATAATATTGTTTATAACATTGAAGTGTTATTTTATCAGTTTAACATTTTAGTACTGCTTGTTGTACATAATTTGCTCCTCGTGACAGAGATTCCCTTATAACCATTTTAAAATACACGAACACACTGTTTTATATTTCACGATGAAACCTTGCTATATATTTCTTATATCCAGTGTGTCTGAAAGTTTTTCAGTGCGGTACAATACGGATAGATTTGTAAAAAAAAATCAGAATTGTAAAGAAAACATATTGGCAGTTACATTTTAAACTGAATTACAAAATGCATAGCAAACTTCATTTTTACATCCATCATGTACATTGTTGCCAAATGTTGGTTAATTTCTCTTCAAACAGTGTCACATGGAGCATTTTTGAGTGTGCGTAAAATGTATAAATAGCAAAATAAGATTAAAGCCATGACTTACATGAATAACATTTTGTATATAGCTTTTTAACTAGAGTTAGTGATATACATTTCATTATAATAGCGTAGAACCGTCTGCTCCAAGTTATACTTCACGGTAAAATTGAAGGTCAGCGTGGACCGGGAAGGAGCCGAATAACTCGGATGGATAATTTAAGAACGTGGTTTGGGCTGTCTTCCACGGAACTCTTCAGGATAGCACAGGATAAGAAGGTGTTAGCCATGGTGGTAGCCAACGTCCGTATAGAAGAAGAAGAAGAAGAAGCGGTAGAAGAAGTTTGAAATTTGTCATACCTCCCCTTAATACTTAAATATTGAATACATTTTTAGCACCCTGTATTTTTATCAACCCCCCCCCCCCCTCCCCTGGGACTCACGACTAGTACGTGAGTTGGCGACCACGGGACCGCACATGAGTCTTGCATTGCTTCCACTTACTTGTGCCGGGCTCCTCTCTGCAATCTTCCTTGTCGACCTTCCTTGGTCAACTCTTGTTCTCTTCTGTCCCCGACGGTATTAGGGTATCCAAGGCCTACGGAGTCTTTCCCTTTCCCGCCTTAATTGGCCCTTGTCCCATCATTCCTGATACCCTCATTCTTCGAGGGGTCAGACCTCTTATTTTCTTTTCATGATATCTCCTGCCTTCTGCTCAAGGCCCTAAAGGAGGCAGAGCACCCTAGATAGTGCCTCACTCCCAAGGGCTCATGGCTGTTGAGTTCAGGAGCTAGCAACTCTGAGGGATTCTTAAGCTGGGTCTGTTTTCTCCTTCTTCAACGGACTCTCATATTTCGCTTTCCTATCTGCCTTTCATGGCTCTCCTTCTTTCCAAGTCCTTCAGTCCTCATTCTTCGAGGGCTGAGAAATTTCCTATTCCTGCCTTTTAGTTCCCTTATTCCTTTTTTTCTCGTCCGTTTCTTCGTCAAGCCCGTAAGTTAGTTGTGCGTTGTAGTTAGTTTTAGTTCTAGTGTTCATTTCATAATCATTTTCACCCAAACAATTACAGGTCGATAACCTCGATGTTAGGCCCCTTACAACAACAATTATCATCATCATTTATCATCACTAAGAATCATCATAAACACTCTTGATTTAATATATTTAAGCACAGGTAACGCCTGATGTGTTCACGCGCAGAGTGTAATGTAATGTAATGTGATGTTTTGTTATAGCCCGAGGACCACTACAGGTGAATGTATCCATAGCTGCTCAACAAGTTGACATACATTCGTATTCCGCAAACAAACGAAGCGATTATTATTGGAGGGTCGAGATTTATGCGGTGCACATATCGATTGGACTCTACTTTTCGCTTGCTGGCGATAGATGGCAGGCTCTCCGCTCAACTCAGTTTTACATTAAAATATGTAAATTGAATGCCATTTAATTTCTAGGCCCGATTTTCATTTCCTCTCCATATAGAGACTCTACAGAGTGGAAATTGTACAACGCTCGTAAAATGAACTTCGCCGCAGTTATCTGACGTTCCCAAAGTTAAACTGTGGCAAATGTGAGAAAGATGAGCAGTGCAGTGCCGAATATCATAACGTGAACATCCTGATCTCACTGTACTTTTGCACAGATGTAGTAGCTTAGTCCACAAGAAGTTGTTGTTATTAATTCATTTATGGTCTTTGCGATAGCATTGTCATGTAGCCCCCTTGTATTTGGGTGTGTGTGTCGAATCTGTCTGATAACCTGTATCATTGTAATGGTAGTAATCCCCAACTGCCAATGCACCAGGACTATAATTTGTAGAGAAAGGTGAGATTGAAACCCAGAAATCCTCCATGGAAGCTGGGGGAGAAATTAATTTCATCACATTTTGCTGCTGACAAGACCGGGAATGAAGAATGGGCTGCATCAAAACCTGACCACCTGGTTTTTTTTAACTGATCCCTGCAGAAAATATAGGCTATATTTTTACCTTTTTGTTATGTTTGATTTTAATTCATTGCCGTAATGTATAATCGTTTTGCCATACGAAATAAATAAAATAAATTACAATGACACTTACAGACGTGGTGATATTATTAGAATAATGTTCTGCATTAGTTTTCCAGACATACATTAATTATGAAGCAGTCTGTTAACGATTCATTTACATGCCAGTATATTTTGAAGTGAATGCATTCCTTGAATGTTTTTTAGTATATTTTGGGTGCATTTGTACCAGGAACGTCAGAAATAAATCAAAATAAATAAATTATTGCTCACAATTATTAATGTTATTGGATTATAAATATTTTCAAGTTCGACAATGTCGAAATGTAAACATTATATGTCAGAAAACTGTACTGTAATGAGGGTCATTAAAGTACTGGTTAGCCTACTATCCACATTTTGCAAAAATGAGGAAAAAGTAGACTTATGAGATCGATCCGGGCAAATGTCTGTCTGTCTGTCTGTCTGTCTGTCCTTCTGACAGTCTGGCTGTGTGTGTGTGTGTGTGTGTGTGTGTGTGTGTGTCCCTATCGACTCCTAAACGGCTGCAGCAATCGAAACCAAATTTGGAATGAGAGAAGATCCATACCTGAATATCTCAAGCCCATACTTGATAATGATGTCAGTGCTACCAACTGCTGAAAAACAGCAATTGAAATTTGAGCTCCATGTTGGATATCTAGGAAGGTATGCATGGGAGCTATTCCAAAATTGGCACACATATAAATAATAATATTTCAGTTTAATTTCCAGGAGGCCATACATGGCAGTGTTGCCAAAATTATTCTAAGCCTTCTGATAAGTCCAATTTTTAAATGCATATAACTTCTACACTATCAATTGGATTTCAACCAAATTTCGTATGTGCTATGTGTACATAAACAGATATGACTGAGCATATTCTTTGAGCTAACAGTGATGCCAACTGTGAATAAATGCTCTCTCTATTTTTTTTTACCAAATACAAATACATCAGAAAGTATGCAAGCCGACAGCTTTAAACTATACACACGTATAGTACCTGACATTCTAGATTAATTTGGAGTAACTTATAAACGTAAGTGCAACCAACATGATTCTAAGCCTGCTGAGGAATCCAACTTTAAATACATGTAACTTCTATACTATGATTTGGATTTCTACCACATTTCGTATGTACTATGTGTACCATAACATATATGACTATGTGTATTCTTAAGAGCAACAAGGGCTGCCAACTGTTAATAAATGCTGTCTCTATTTTTGTTACCCTAATATCAATATATTAGAAAGTATGCAAGCCGACAGCTCTAATCTTTGCACACGTATTATACCTGACATTCTGGATTTATTCGGAGTAACTAATATACTTCAGTGCTACCAACATGAGTCTAAGCCAGCTGATAGGTCCAATTTAATATGCTTGTAACTTCTATATTAACAAATAGATTTCATCCAAACTTGGCACAACAAGAGACCATAATATTTCAGATTATTTCTGACCAGCACATGCACGACATTGTTGCCAACATGATTTTACGCGCGCTGATATATCCAATGTCTAAGTCCATTGGAAATCAACCAAATTTTGTATTCTGTACCTTAAGGGATGGAACTAAGACTATTTTCAGTCACCAGGGCTGCCAACGGTTATGCTCTATTACGCTACATTATACCAGGTATATTTCGAACAAATTATAAATTTCGATATTACCAACTTAATTTCGTCATTATTCTAGTAGGTCCATGTAGATTAATCATTGGCATGAATCTTAAATTTTAAGAAAAGTAGGCTCTTTAGTTCGTCACGGAACTTCTTGTTTTCATTATGGTACAGCTTCTCCCACCAATCAGAGCTCAAGGTCTTGAAACAGTGTGTGACCAATTAGGTACTTGATAACTTCGTACATGCAAACAAAATCCAACATGTCGGTCATGAATTACATGATTTGAAAGTTGACTATATAAAGGATATCCGATGCATATACAAACTGGGGAATATGACAAAGAAATAGCACTGTACCTTAATATCCGCAACTCCAATTTCTACACAGGACATAGCGTACGGTTTCGCCGACAATTTTAGTAAATGCTGTTGTTGATAGATACACACCAGAATGTCATGGAGGCAGCAAGCATATGATATTAGATCCACGGAAATCAATCAATAACCCAGCTCTCTTCAGTAAAGGAATTTCTTATGCGAAACTTTACCGCCAGATGTTCTATTTGGGTCTCCATTGATTTGCCTTCCGTTGACATTCTATACGCATCGAATTTGAATTATAACAAGCTGATAATGCGATATATTTTAATTTTAAAGCAGTTGTAACAGCCTATTGTGTGTTACTTGACCAAAATAACAAAATGATCCCTGTGCGTTATCTGTTGGTACTAGTTCAGGATAAACAATTTCAAAGCTTTGGAATTTGTTATTGGGTAGAGAGCAAATGCTGAGCCCACACAATTCGCAAGGAAAAGAAGAGCAAAGCTCTGGAAGGACTTTGATCCGTAGTGGGAGCCCAGACCTTGCGCTCTGTTCCCTAATACTTAGGTGACAGAATCTCGACAGATATTTATGAATACTTCTGTTCGAATATAAAATAAAGTTATAAATATCGTGGAACATAAACAGTCGTATGCCACTCGCCTATAATGGTAATTGAGACACTCGTGCGGAAATTATAAAACTCGCTTCTCTTGTTTTATAAACATACTCATGTCTTAATTATTGCCATTATAGGCTCGTTGCATAATGTACTAATATGTGTTCAATGTTGCATATAATTGCATAATTATGAAATCATCTTATTTATTTGACTTTCTATGGATAGTATGACAAGTTTTTTAAATTAAATTATTTTTTGACTAACGAGGAAAAAAGAGATAATATTTCACAAAACAATGGGGTAGAAAAGACCCCTTCAGGTCATCTTCAAATGCCAGCTGAATGCACGAGGATACGATCCTGCAACCTTGGGATTAGCAGGCGAGAACCTTACCGCTTAGCCATGCAGCCAGTCAATATCAATTGTCAATAATGCAACTCTGGAAAAAGGTTCAAAGTTATCTATAACCGTTATATCAAGAGTATGCGGTGATAGCTCCAGTACGTTTATTCCCCTCACTGTAAATCTACCTACCAACCTCGATAATATCAAATATGAACACGGCAGGACCTTAATTAATGTAATATTGTATTTTTGTTCTATTTGTTCTGTTACTTCCTGCAGGGAAGTCTGTCGTGCACAATATTTCCACTAATTGTGCTGTAGCTTGTTTTCATCGTTCCCCTGCAGTTCTGTAGTTTCCTTTACAGAGCAATTCCTTTGTTCCTTACAGTATTGAGATATACTATGCACAGTGTTTCGCCTTTGTATAATATGGTAGGTTTCCAATCGATAGTAATAAGGTCATTGCGTTCGACCTAGATTGTATTTGAGACTGAGCTGTATTTTATGGATTCTATAATACACTTATTCTATTTTCCTTCTTTCTTTCTTTCTTTCTTTCTTTCTTTATAAAAACAATAACATTCACCATGCTAGGAGAGTGTACTGTATGAAATTTACTGTATTGATTAATACATAATTCTTAATAATATTTCGCCAATCATAAGGGACACTGGGACTGAGTTTTCTAATTCCTATAAATATTAGGGTACAATCTTTATATTTTGTTTGCTGGTAGTATGCGGTAGTATGAACATGTGTGCCAAATTTGATCAATGTAGCTTCACTAGCTGCATAGAAATTAATTATTTTCCAATATTTATAAGCAAATTATTCAAATATTCAAAATGTCAAGCGCGTCAAACTAATGTAGATAGCACAATTTATTTTTATTTTTCTAGTACCTTATTCTTATACAAAGAAAATAGTGCATCGAATTTGAGATTGCATTTTTTAATATGAAGATATAATTTTTTCCCCAATGAAGTTTTTTTTGTAAAATTCTTCAAATTTGAAGTTTTTTTTTACAGGCAAACCAGAACTCCAATCCAAAAAGTAATGCACACGTTTGTGGATAAAGTACTAAGGAACATGCATGTTAATTTACAAGAAAATTGCATTACATCTGTAACGAGTACTAGATTCTATACTTCAGAAAATGTGAAACTGAGAAAACTTGCATTTTTCTAAAAACATGCATATATTTTAATATTCACACTCAACTTTCCCATTAGAACTCTCCTGCAGCATAAGTAACACCTTCCTTCTTCTGTTTTGCAGCCTCCTTCTTCATCTTTGTGACCTTGGTCTTGTGTGATGTGTATGTCCGCCCCCCTAATAACTTCACAAACACAATACATTTCGAAAAAGTACTAGCCTAGCGTCCAATAACTTGTTTATAAACAGAGGTAGACCATGCGTACACTTCTAGAGTCAACACAAATTTCAAATAAAGATAAATTGTGCATCTACTGTCATTCTATAAGCGACTAGAAACTCTCATGAAATTAGAAAATACAATATAAATGCAAAATTTCATCATGTCGACCGTTTGAGATATTTATTTATTTTCAAACATTTGAAGTATTTGTAAAGCTTACGTAGTAAATAGTGTCAATATTCATCGGTAGATAGTAGCACGATGCAGAGCCAGTAGTACGGAGGGAATTTCAAATCCGTATTCAAATTACTCCGATAAAAAAATGCATAAATGCGTGTACACGATAATGTACCCAGAGAAAGGGGCGTTTAAATAGCATTGCGACCGGCATTTAAACGTCTCGCCGTGCCTCAAAAAAATGGCGGAATGTGGAAGATGATACCGACAATTGATCCGTTATGGTCAGGGGTACAATAATATGTCAAAATCGAAAATTAGATTTTTAAGTAAAATATGCTTAAAACTCAGTTCCAGTGTCCCATCGTTCATTTGTTGTACTTGTTTAATCTGACAACGGAACCTTAGAATTTTATATTTTAGAACTTCGTTTTATAATAAGCTACTCATAATTATACAATAGTACATTTTGCATAGGAGGTTAGCTCAGGCAAGGAAAGTTTTGCTACAGAAAATAAATCTGCTGTAATCTGTCTAAATAATAAATAATCACATGAAGATTTTTTTCAGATGGGATTATATTTACTGCCCAATTTACTGTAATTGGGCATATATTCAACTAAAAGGTACCTTCAATTGTTCATTTCATAGATTCTCAGAATTTTAGTTTTCTATATCTCAATATCTTCTTATTCAAAACCAGTTTTATTCCAGTCAGCTTTCCACATTTTTTTTTTAGATTAAAGCCCATATTGTTACAGATGTGTTTTTTAATAATTTTATAAAATATTTTCTTTGATATATTAGCATTATTCAGTCCATAAATATTTTCAGAATATTACGTTTGTACCCGTTTCTACGACGTTAAGATGCGCGACAATCGTAACCCATCAGGGAAGGAATACACTTGCAATATCCTCAAACATTTTATGCAATGGATTAGCCTGATAATTTTCATGTCTAGCGCGGTAGATCGAGACCTTGGGATCTCAGGGCGTATCTGGATTCTTTATAGGTGGGTATTCAATGGTAATTAAACCATACTACTCAGGAATCTCATCTCAGGTGCTTGTACTCTGCTCTCATCCCTCGTAGTCATAGTCCAAGTTTCTGCTGCATATGTCATTATAGGAACATAATATGCTTTGTACATAACCTCAAATGAAATTTGTAGGGATTGAAATACTAAATTGCCTTTTAATAAGTCTTTGAATGTGGACGCCGGACATTTTTCTGATTTTGAATTTCAATTGCATTTTGTGTTTTCAACTTATACCGCATTATGCAAGTATTCTCAATCTAAATTACATTGTGTAGGGTGGGTATTTTGTAAGTATTTTTATTCTCAATTGCATTTTGTGACTATTTTGAATCTGAATTGCATTTTGTAAGTGTTTTCTATCTAAATTGCATTTTGTAAATAACTTATTGTCAATTCAAATAACAGTACAGTAAGTATGTAGTTAGTTTTAGTTGTAAGAATGTAGTTTGTTTGTCTATTAGATATATGTCATTGTTCTTTTAGACTGTGGTGTGTGAGTGTGTCTGGTAGCAGTTGCATTGTTTATTAGTTATAGTTCATTGTTTCAGTAGACTGTGATGTGTGAGGGTGCATGTGAATGTGCCTGGTGACAGACTGTATTAGTGGTAGTATTTGTTGTTGGTTGAACTTAAGTATTTTTTACGTCAGTAGAATATTGGTATTTAATTGTGTAGCACGGTAGAAGGTTAGTATTTTTTGTTAGTAGAATTGCTCTTTACTTATTCTGAAAGGGAGTAGCAGCCTTTCAGAATAAATCAATTCCTTACTAGTCTTATAGACGGTTAAGATATTGATAATATAAGCCAAATAATTGCTACACTGCGTCCTGCTGCACGGCTGAGAGCAACGGGAAACTACAGCCGTAATGCTATTCCCGAGGATATGCACCTCTCTATGCATAATTACATGTGATGATGGCCTCCTCCCTTGTAAAATTTCAATCCGGAGGTAAACTAGTCCCCCGTTCGGATCTCCGGGTGGGGACTACACGAGAGGGGGTTAACATCACAGAAGTGACAAAGAGGAGATCTGACATTCTACGGATCGGAGCGTGGAATGTTAGAAGTCTGCTAGGAAGTGGAAGGTTAGAAAACTTAGAAAGGGAAATGGATAGGTTGAGATTGGATTTGGTTGGGATTAGTGAAATGCGCTGGCAGGAAGAACAGGACTTTTGTTCAGGAGACTATAGGGTCATTAGCACTAAATCAAACAATGGCCAAGCAGGGGTTGATCTCATATTGAGTAGAAAACTTGGACAGCGGGTGGAATATTATGAGCAATACAGTGAACGGATTATTGTAGCAAAAATCAATACTAAACCTACCTGCACCACAGTGATACAAGTCTATATGCCTACAAGTTAAGCTGATGAAGATGTTGAAAAGGTCTACGAAGAAATAGACGAAATTCTGAGGTACATCAAGGGTGATGAAAATGTTATAGTAATGGGAGATTGGAATGCTGTGGTAGGAAAAGGGAAAGAAGAGAAGATAGTAGGAGATTTCGGATTAGGTGAAAGGAATGATCGAGGAAGCAGGCTGATGGAATTCTGCACCTAGCATGAGTTGGTCATAGCTAACACCTTATTCAATAACCATAATAGAATATACACATGGATGAGACCAGGAGATACAGGACGTTACCAAATCGACTTCATTATGGTCAAGCAGAGGTTTCGAAACCAGATTTTGGATTGTAAAACATATCCTGGTGCTGACATAAACTCTGACCACAATCTGGTTGTAATGAAATGAAGATTAAAGTTGAAGAAACTGAAGAAAAGCCAAAGCCAAAAAGGTGGGCAATAGACAGACTGAAAGTAAAGGATGTAAACGAAAGATTCAAGAAGAGTATAAAGGAAGGACTAATGAAAAACCCTAAACAAACTTCAATTCCAGACGAATGGGCACTTTTGAAGAATGAAATAACAAAATCCGCAGAAGAAAACATTGATAGGAAAGAAAGAATAGGTAGAAAACCGTGGATCACTCAGGATATACTAGAATTGATGGATGAAAGGCGGAAACACAAGAATGTAAGAGATGAAAAGGGGAAAGCAGAATACAGACGTCTGAGAAATGAGGTTAACAAGAAGTGCAAGGAAGCGAAAGAAGAATGGTTGAAAGAGAAATGTGCAGGTATAGAAAATTGTCTGAAATTAGGAAAAGTAGACACAGCTTATCGAAGGATTAAGAATACTTTTGGGGAAAGGAAGACTAAGTGCTGAAATATTAAGGACACAAATGGAAAGCCTCTAACAGATGGGAAGAAAAGGTTGAGAGATGGAAAGCTTACATAGAGAGTTTTTATAAGGGAAAGGAGATTGAGAATCATGTAATGGAAAGGGAGGAGGAAATTGACGAGGATGCGAAAGGAGATTTAATATTCAGATCAGAATTTGATAGAGCTTTGGAAGACTTAAGCAGGAACAAAGCACCAGGCATAGATGATATACAGATTGAGTTGCTAAGCTGCATAGGAGATGAAGGTCTGATCAGGTTATTTCACTTGGTGCGTAGGATTTATGAGACAGGTGATGTACCCCCTGATTTCAAGAAGATTGTAATCATCCCTATACCAAAGAAAGTGGGAGCTGACAGATGTGAAGATTACCGTACAATCAGCTTGATTACTCATACTTCAAAGATCCTGTCTAGAATAATTTACAAGAGGATTGAAAACCAGATAGAAACGGAGTTGGGTGAAGACCAGTTTTGTTTCAGGAGAAACGTAGGAACAAGGGAAGCTGTACTAAGTCTTAGGCTGATTTTGGAAGGTAGAATAAGGAAAGATAAGAGAAAGTTCATGGCATTTGTAGACTGAGAAAAGTCTTTTGATAACGTTGATTGGACTAAATTGTTTGAAATTTTGAAATCTATTGGGATAAAGTACAGGGATAGGAGGGTAATCTACATTCTATACAGAAACCAGACCGCAGTCATTCGAGCTGAAGGACATGAGAGAGAAGTTGATATTCAGAAAGGTGTTAGGCAAGGCTGCAACTTATCACCCATACTTTTCAATCTTTACATTGAACAAGCAATGCAGGAAATTAGAGAAAAATTTAAAGTGGGAGTGAAGATTCAAGGAGAAATAATTTCAACTCTGAGATTTGCAGATGACATCGTCATCTTGGCCGACAAGCCTGAGGATTTGAATGAGTTTTTGAATGGTATGGACTCCGTCTTACGGAAAGAATTCATGATGAAAATTAATAAATGTAAAACAAAAATACTGGAATGCAGACGAAATAAATCAGAAACCTCTATGGAGATCAAATTGGCAGGTGAAAAACTAAAGGAAGTAGGAGACTTCTGTTACTTAGGAAGCAAAATAACCAGTGATGGACGAAGCAAAGAGGATATAAAAAGTAGGTTGGCACAGGCAAAGAAAGCATTTCTACAAAACAGAATCTGTTGACATCGAATATAGATTTAGGTATTAGGAAGTCATTTTTGAAGGCCTTTGTCTGGAGCGTGGCACTCTATGGAAGTGAAACTTGGACTATTGGTGCAGCAGAAAAGAGGAGAATTGAAGCATTTGAAATGTGGTGTCACAGGAGAATGATGAAGATCAGATGGGTAGATAGGGTTACAAACAAAGAGGTATTAAGACGAGTGGGAGAGGAGAGATGTTTCTGGCGACTGTTAATGAAGAGAAGAGATAGTTTAGTAGGACACATACTAAGACACCCAGGAATAGCAAGCTTAGTTATGGAAGGAAGGGTCGAGGACAAGAACTGTTGGGGTAGACCAAGGTTAGAATATGTTAAACAGATTGCCTCGGATGTAGGGTGTGGTAGCTATGTAGAGATGAAACGATTAGCTCAGGACAGGGAGACATGGAGTGCTGCATCAAACCATTCAAAAGACTGAAGACTCAAACAACAACACATTTTGCAACAAGCCTATAATGGCAATAATTAAGACCTGAGTGTATTAATTACCATTATAGGCGAGTTACAGCCTCTGTGGTTCAGGCGGTAGCACGCCGTTCCGGCCTCTCACCGCTGGGTCCGTGGTTCAAATGCCGGTCACTCTATGTGAGATCTGTGCTGGGCAAAACGGAGGCAGACAGGTTTTTCTCCAGGTACTCCGGTTTTTCCAGTCAAAGTTTCACTCCAGCAACACTCTCCACGATCATTTCATTTCGTCCGTCATTCATTTAATCATTGCCTTAGAGGAGTGCGACAGGAATCAGCAGCCGGCCCAGTTCATATCCTCGTCGCTAGACGGGGGCTTCATCCATTCCATCCCTGACCCGGTCGGTCGACTGGAGGCTGGCTGTGGATTTTTTTATTGGCGAGTCACATACGACTGTTCATGTTCGACGGTAATTGTAACTTTATTTTATGTTCGAACATAAATATTCATAAATATCTGTCGAAATTCCGCCAGTTTCGTTTACTGAACGGAGCGCATGTGACGCAGAGAATACCTTGTATTAGACCACGGCCCCCTCGAATACCCCACTATGACACTAACCCCGCGGTGAAATTTGAAATAGGAGGCCGTGGAAGTCAGCACAGGTGCGATGCTATCCTTACGTAATTGGTCAAACAGCTGTATCGTAATGAACATCTTGAGCTCTGATTGGCGGAGAACCTGTATCATAACGAAACTTGAACTATAATGAGCCTCTTTAGAATACATTTTTTTTTGGGCATATGATATTTATATTTCGGCATGGTCGAACATAAATAAATATTGACATAGTCTATATATTTTAATTCATTCCATGTAAGGATAGCGTGTCGGTCTACCAACCCCAAGATTGCAGGTTCGCTCCTGGCCGTGGTAAGTGATTTTTTTGAAAGGCGGCAAAAATACGACACGCATATCATACGATGTTGGCATGTCAAAGAACCCATTTGAATTCAGTAGGCCGTGTTCATAATGGCAAAATTAATCTCGGGAGTTTCCGCCAACACAAAGTTCCTCATTTCTCTACTAGAAAGCGCTATAGTGTTCAAAGAGCTTAGATATCTAACCTCCTTGACTTTCATAGTGATTCAAGGAACAACGAAATTCGACATGCAAGCTAACCTCTGGGTGTCAAAGTACAAAGCTTGCACCAGGCACCCGAGGCCATACGATAAAAAATAAATAAAAAATAATCTAATGATTATTTTTGAGGTTTAGTCATAGCATATTACTCCCCAGGGACTCACATATGGTGGGATGTGGGTTGGTGACCACGGGACCCCAGCTGAGTCCGGCATTGCTTCCACTTACTTGTGCCGGGCTCCTCTCCGTCTTCTTTCCTGTCGATCTCTCTTCGTCATGTCTTGTTCTCTTCCGACCCCAACGGTATTTGAATATCCGAGGCCTAGAGAGTCTTTTCCTTTCCCTCCATAATTGACCCTTCTCTCATCTTTCCTGATCCCTCATTCTTCGAGGGATCAGCCTTCTTTTTCTTTTCATTATATCTCCTGCTTTCTGCACAAGGCTCTCAAGGAGGCAGGGTGTTTGTAGCCCCACTACTTATGGCGCACCCTGGATAGTGCTACATCCTCCAGGGCTCACAGCTGGTGAGTTCGTGAGTTGGCGCCCCTGAGGGATTCCTGATCTGGGTCCGGTTTATTCACCCCTTTTTCCATTGCCTTTGGCGTGGGCCCTCTCCTCTTTCCCCTTTCCTATCTGCCTTTCATGGCTCTCCTTCTTTCTAAGTCCCTCAATCCTCCTTTTCGAGGGTTAAGGACATTTATTTCCCGTTTATTTTGTTTCCCTTTCTCTACTTTCCTTTTATTTTCTTCTTCTAGTTTGTAAGCTGTAGTTAGTTAGTTAGTTAGTTAGTTAGTTAGTTTTAATGTATTAGGATAGGTTCATTTTTATTTTTCATGATCACCCAAACCACTCGGAGTCGATAACCTAGATGTCAGACCCCCTAAAACAACAATTATCATCATCATGATCATGATCATCATCGCATATTATTGTTCTTTGTAAACAATAATTTATAGGGGTGGCATCGGTGGCGTAGTCGGTAGCATGCTGAGCTCCCATGCCTAAGATAGCGGGTTCAAACCCGGCCGAAGCCGTCGGATTTTTTAAGAGCTTTAAAAATCCCTCAGTATGCCTTCCTTCGGAGGGGAAGTAAAGCCGGCGGTCCCATGTCATAGATTTATGGCATGTTAAAGATCCTTCCACTAATTACACCTGTGTGAAGCTAAATTGGATAGGTTAAGAATGTAAACAACGCTCTAAGGTTTCTACGTTCGTTGCCAAGAGCCGACTGCGGTGGCGTCTAGTAGCTAAGTTCTGAACTTGGCCTAGTAGTAGTTGACGGTGGCACTTGGCGGCAAAAGTACGAACTATTTGGAAAATTCTAAGTTGCAGTCTGTACTTAATAAAAAAACAGATAACACACACTAATACAGTCATCACAATTAACACCGGTTATCAGACAGATTCTACTCACACCCAAAGTACACGGGGCTACATGACCGCGTTGTCGCAGCCCCTAAACTTAACAACCAACGTTATCTTAAATGAACATTTAGCTGAAGAAGGTTTCATTGTCAATCCGAAACATGTACAACATATGAGCAATTGGATAATGTCCAACAATTGAATACTTGTTTCTTAATTTGTCTTTATTGGCGTAATATTATTAACCATTATTTATTTATCTATTTCCGCTGAATTTTTGGCATAATTGGTATGGTTATCGTCTGTTGTGCTCTAGGTTGTGGGATAGAACTCCGCACGAGTCTGTTTGCAATTGAGGGTGCTTAAATGCGAGTGGTCCTTGCTTGTAGATTTATAGGGGGAGCTGCAGCTGGATTTATTATAAGGAAATTAGCCTTAAGAGGAAAATAAATATGCCGTTACAAAAAGAATGGTCCTCAGCTTGATATGACGCATAAAATGAAATTCGACAGTTTTTAGATTTTATGATTCCTGGAGCGCCGGAATAATAGTACCTAGTGAGCTAGTCTTTCGCATTTTATGGTGTAAGCAATGAAGCGTGAGCAGAAATCTCGTTAAAAAAAGAAGAAAAAGCACGTTGATAGAAGAAATATATTTATTGAAATTCAGCGCAAAGCAGAACATATTTATATAGATAAATTGAGACTCGAACATGTTTTACAAAATTTGTGTGTACACCAAAGTGGATATATCCACCGCCTTGGAAATTTGGGATAAAGCTATTTGATAGCCGGAGCGCAGTAGGCGGATTAAAATGGGACTTCTATGGGGCTGAAATACAAATTATATACCGCGTGAGTTAGCCGTGGTCGTTACGACGTAGCTGCAGGCAGTCGCTCACATCCGGGAGGTGAGGAGGTTCGAATACCCCCGCCGGCAACCTTGAAGATGGTCTTCTGTGGTTTCCCATCTTCCTTCCTTCCAGGCAAATGTGGGATTGGTCCCTAACTATAGGCCATAGCCTTCCAATTCCTCGTCTATACATTCGCACTTTCATCCCCAGACAACATTCCACACGCGACGGTACTTGTAGCTCACCCCATGGGTGTCCGCATAGAAGCAGCTACAATCTCTGGCGAGCTGAACATGTCCTCGAACACTCCTGGCACTAAAAGCCATACGCTAAAAAGAAAAAAAAGAATGAAAAACAATTATATGAAGCAAAAACGTTAACCATTCATAGCCTAAGGCTAATTTCCTTATAATTCCCTACACCCGTGCGTCAGATAATAAACCCACGTAGGCAAGGTAGATTGTTTTTAAATTTCCTCAACTGGCTGCATGGCGCAGTGGTAACGTTCTCACCTGCTGTTCTCAAGTTTGCAGGATGGAATCCTGGCGCAGTCAGTTGGCTTTTGAGGGTGCGCAAATGCAAGGGAGACGTGTCAGTAGATTTACTGGGACTTAAAAGATCCCTTTCGGGGAATAATTCTGGCATCCCGGCGTCTCTAAAAGCCGCAGTAGTTAAAAGGGACGTAAATTCAATAACATTATTATTATTATTATTACTATTAAGATTTCCTCTCTATTAGACAATGGACATTAATAAAGACAAGAAAGCAGAACTGGTGTTCCAGTGTTGGAGTGTACCCCGCGCTAAAACCAAGCTGTCGTTTCCTCAGCTAGCGGAAGAAACTTTGACACCAGTTTCTCGCTAAAATCTATTTCTTAACATAAGAAACACCTTTGTTCCCAAACTTTTCAAGATTAAAAGCCGAATTTTTGGGAAGTATTTTTTCTTATTTATGTTATAATTTAACACACCAGATTTACTAAATTTCCTTAAGTAAACGTTAAAGTTCAAGAAAATGCTATTAAAATTACGCCATTTTAAAAATATTAATAAAAAAACAAGAAAATAAAATTTCTGAAAGCTTGTATTAAATAAAGTAAGGAAACAGCTTCTAGAAACATTTCTGAAAAATATCAATTAATTTCTGAGGAAATGGTGAATGAAATGCTGAAAATTAACATTGGCAGTGTAGGACATTCCGCAATCCCTTAATACTAATAACGCGCTACATCGTGCCTCACTGACATCGGAAGAGCGTGGGTTCGAATAGCACCTCGTTCGTCCTGAAAATGGTTTTCGTGCTATCCCATTTCCACCACCAGGTAAATGCCGGGACGGTTCCTTTCAATAGGTCCACGGCCGATTTCCTTTCAATATCCCCTCCCTGTCCCGTCCTGAGAAGAAGAGTACATGGCCATTGGCTGCTTCAATAAAATTATTAATAATATTAGTAAATATTACCACTTAGATAGAAGGCCCATCAAATGTGCACAATACTCTACTCCTTGCTGCTGAGATACGTCAATCTCTACTCCGCAGGTTGGCAGGCACGACATGGGGCCTCGACACTAACACCTTAATTCATATTTATAAATACACAACCGTATTACCTGATCTATGCCCCCCCCCCCCCCCCCCTCCCTGCCTGCGCATGCTTCCCAGAGAAACAGCTTAAACCATTCCTGCAGCTTGAACACCGTATCGTACGTGTTATTGGTTATACGCATTTTTTAACTACTGAACCTTTTAGAGACGCCGGTTTGCCGGAATTTCGCCCCGATGGTGATCTTTAACGTGCCAGTAAATCTACTGACTCCCTCACATTTTTTCACCCTCAAATGCCAACTGACTGCAGTGGGATTCGGTCCTGATATCTTGGACACAGCAGGCGAGAACGTTATTGCAGTCCCACGCAGCCAGTCTCGTACATGTAGCTATGAGACTGGAACCGACATTCTTCGCTCTAGAGCACTGGTTCTTAACCGGTGGTCCGCGGGAAATACGGGTCCACCAGCACGAATAAAAAGGGACCAATAAATGGGGATTTTGAAAACTATGTGGGTTGAACGAGAATTGTCCGAATGTATACGCGGCGATGCCAATTGAAATATCTTTAAAATAAGTGTTCTTGAGGAATGGTTACAACGAATAAGGTGTATTTGGGGGGGGGGGGCTGAGACGTCTGCGGACTTCTTCGGGTCTAGAACCTTTGCTCTAGAGCTACGAGAAAAGTTTCCTCTACCTCCCTTCACAACGAATATCGACTTACTTGTTAACCCATCGTCGCAAAATTTCACACTGAATGGAGAGAGCGAATCAGTTGCTTAATTACTGCTTCGCACGACTCGACTAACCAAATTGGTATCTAAAGCATGACAAATTCATCTGAAGCCCCGGAAAAAATGCGAACTACTAGGCTTCCCCTTGCCCCTCTAGTCATCAATGTTGCTGGATCTACTGCTATTTGAAATGAAAATCCACAGCCTGCTTCCAGTCCTCGACCGGGTCAGGAATGGAATGAATGAAGCCCCCATCTAGCGACGAGGATATGAACTGTGCCGGCTGCCGAGGCCTGACGTACTCCTCTGGGGCAATGATTAAATGAATGACAGATGAAATGAAATGATAGTGGAGAGTGTTGCTGGAATGAAATTGTGACAAGGAAAACCGGAGTACCCGGAGAAAAACCTGTCTGCCTCCGTTTTGTCCAGCACAGATCTCACATGGAGTGACTGGGATTTGAACCACGGACCCAGAGGTGAGAGGCCGGCGTGCTGCCGCCTAAGCCACGGAGGCTTCTGATCTA
Organism: Meconema thalassinum; assembly: GCA_946902985.2. Classification (NCBI taxonomy): domain Eukaryota; kingdom Metazoa; phylum Arthropoda; class Insecta; order Orthoptera; family Tettigoniidae; genus Meconema; species Meconema thalassinum. Next base: position 240,305,117 of record OX336394.1, on the reverse strand, counting down.
CTGCTATTTGCTGCCGCGAAAGGCGTGACTTGTACAGAAACCAACTGGTGCTGGGTAGCGCGTACGTGAGGATGATTTGCCAATGGTGTCACTCTCCCCCCCCCCCCCCCCCCCTTCCCTTCCTCCAAGTGCTTTGTTTCCCTCGCTCGCGACAGCGCCCTCAATCAGGGCTTCAGTTGAACTTTCCGAGCTATACTATCGTCCCAGGTGCTTTTTACCAGTCATCAGCACAGTTAAACATACAAAAATAAAGTAAAATTGCGACTCGTATCACTAAGAACACTTGAGAAGAAAATCATTGTAATACACATCATACTTTAGGAGTTAGAAGGGGAACGGATTTGAAAAATACAGTTTGGAAGAACACAAGTAGTTCCGTGAAGATCTATATAGCCTATTTTCATATATCCTACTTATGTTAATTGCCTCTATCAACATACAAAATTTCAGTTCGATTGCTGTAATAGATTTGTAGATATTGAGATCCGTCTAAATGTTTCGGATAGTCGCCATGTTGGATTTTCATATAAATAGGCCGTAAATTTATGTATTATTAGATAAATATTATTGCGTGGATTGATTATTTAAACTTCAATCGCAAAAAAAAAATATATATAAAAAAATGAGATTTTAAAATTTCACACAGCTGCCATCTTGAACTAAGGAAAAAAATAATTAAAATAAATTAGATGTCAGTGGATTGAAATTTGAATAAGCATTTACCGTACCAGGTTTCACTGCGCTCAGATGGTCAAGTCGCGAGAAACGTCCATTTAAATACTGAAATTCCGTGTCACCGCCATGTTGGATTCGTGCTCGCCAGTGTATTGAAAGTCCTATAGATGAAATTACAGTATGTTTATAGGCTTTATCAACATACAAAATTTCAGTTTAATTGCTGTCATAGAATAGTAGATAATTGAGAACCGTCTAAATATTTCGGATGGTCGCCATGTTCGAATTTTATATATGTAGGCCGTAGATGACGATGAATGCGTAGGTTTATTATTCAAACTTTCACTCCGAATGCATGATTAGGACACAAGAAATGAAGACTTAGTTTTAAAATTTCGCACAGCCACCATCTTGAAGTTATGTAAACAATTGAACCTAATTAAATGCCAGTGCATTGCAATGTGTGTAGACATTTGATGTACCATGTTTCACTGCGCTCAAATGGTTAAATCGCGAGAAAAGTCTTAAAGTCTATTTAAATGTTTTAACTTTGCTTGGCAGCCATGTTCGTTTCTTACTTAACAAGTTTTTGAGAGTCACATAGGTAAACTTCTGGTTACGCTCTTTATCACCGTACAAAATATCAGGGTGATATCTGTAATCGTTTAGTAGATATAGAATGTCGGTAAAATATTTCGCACAGCCGCCATGTTGGATTGGTGGGACGTAATACAATTTAAAGGGCATGGTCGCGGTCGTAGGAACGAGTATTATGACCTTACCGCGTTTCAATGAAATCGCTCCAGTCGTTTAGATTTTATTAGGGGGACACACACACATACGCACACACACCAACACGGACAAAAGGTGATCTCATAAGGCTATTTTTTCATGAATGAAAATAGGCTAAAAATATTTTGAAAAATGGATTTTTCAGGCTGTTAAGCTGTACAGTAAGCCTTAACTATAGAACCTGATAAATTAACTAAATTCTAAATCGTTAACCAATTCTAATAATTTGGCCAAAAGAGTCGCTGAATCAATCTGAGGGGACTGCTACTACCCAGGTATTTGGCCCTTGTTGGAAAAATTTGCAGATTTACGATGAATGGAAAGTTAGTCGTTCTGGTCGTAGTAGGCCTATTCAATAAAATATCAACGTATTTTATACAATTAATTGCAGCCAATGGCCATAGCAGGGTATTTAAATTGAATGCCCGTTGTAGGCTCCCAGTAAGTTCAATTTCAAATAGTTCCAAATTTGGCTACCAGATGCCACCGCACTGACACCTAGCAACGAACGTTGGAACTTGATAGAGCGTTTCTAACCAAATATTACCTACAAATTTGGCTACGCACTACCAATTGTAGTGGTAGGTTCTTTAACATGCCATAAATCTATGACATGGGCCCATCAGCTTTACTTACCCTCCGAAGGAAGGCATACTGAAGGGTTTTAACGCTCTTAAGTCAGACGACTTCTGCCGGGTTTAAACCCGCAATCTTGGGCATAGCAGTTCAGCTGTGTACGGTATTAGTATTAGTTATCTATTTGAATGAACGGAGGAAGCGCGGTTGGGTGCAGAAGAGAATTGCGAGTAAGTCAGAGAAATTAGGAGAAGGAAACTAGAGATACCTCGAGAATTTTTCATAACCAACTCGTTGCATGACGCAATTTGTCGTCGTGTGTATTGCGTAGATGAGGACGCAGTTGTTTAAGAGCCACTGTGTTGTTCTTGACGTAAGACTTATCACCTTTAATCTGCAGGTCGTGTCTCGGTGTAAACTCCTGGACGGAGATGAAGTGCGCCTCTGTAATGAACTCGTCTGCACAGGCAAGTGTTGAGCTACAAAGCCATAGTTTATGATTTAAGAATGTGTTCTGCTGTATCATTGAATACATATCCTCATGGAAATGTAGCAAACTGTCACTCTAATTTCAAGTTCATATACAAGGTGCGTTGATTATCTAAAACACTAATTTCTAATTTTTGCAACAAACATAAAGTAGATTATAAAGAAAACATTACACAAGTGACAAATTTGTTTGTTATGTCATTTAGGGGTTTGTGTATAGTTTGTCTGATAACCCTGTGTTATTTTGGTTACTGTACACGTGTGCGTGTGTGTTTGTAATTGGAGGTTGAATTCGGAAGGACATGGTCGTGGTCTTAAGTTAGATGCCATCCCTGTATTTGCCTGCAGTAAAATTAAAAATTCACGGAAAGACACACCTAGGATGGTTGAGGTAGGTTATCATTATCTTCGTCATCATTGTCATCATCACGGAAGCTACCCTTCTCCAGCCTCAGGCCATTTTTTTTTGACAGAGTGGGGAATCTTACACAGGGGCTGAGAGATAATAGCCAATTTTAGACACTACATCACGAAGAGGCCACAAAGTGTAATAATATGACAGTGTTCCTTTCACTTACAGTACATTCTTTCGGGTAGTATTTTGGATCTTTGGGGGGGGGGGGGGGGAATAGGCATAATGAGTACATGTTTACATGTAGGGTTACCATCCGTTCTCCTCTTAAAGTAGAAATCCTCCATACTAAATATCTTCTTTCCTCTTGGAAAATGTCATAAAAAGTTCTAAGTTAGTCCGTTCAGTAGTTCTTGATGAAATGAAAATCCACAGCCTGCTTCCAGTTGACCGACCGGGTCAGGGAATGTAATGAACGAAGCACCCATCTAGCGGCGAAGGTATAAACTGTGCCAGCTGCCGAAGCCTGTCGCACTCTCCTGGGGCAATGATGAAATGAATTAGATGAAATGATAGTGGAGAGTGTTGGTGGAATGAAATTTTTGACAGGGGAAACCGGAGTTCCGGAGAAAATCCTGTCTGCCTCCGCTTTATCCAGCACAAATCTCACATGGAGTGACGGGGATTTGAACCACGGACCTAGCGGTGAGAGGCCCGCGTGCTGCCGCCTAAGCCACGGAGGCTTGTAGTTCTTGATAAATAAATAAATCTAGGTGACCCGTGCGAGAAATCTCGCATGTATCTCATGTATAGGTACCGTGCGATTCTGCATCCCCTACCAATATAGTTTGCTGGACCCCAACGCAAGCCTGTTGGCAGGAAGGTCGATATTTCTATGCCTTTATCCCGCATGACACTAATGCACTGCAAGCATACCCCGCAAACGATAATGAACCCTACTATTTTTTCCTCTCGTATTAGTCTGAAGTCACATTGAGGGAAAAGTAATAGGATTCAGTATCGTTTGCACGGAATTTGAATACATCGATATTACTGGAGAGAGAATGGTTCCCGCGTGTTCTTGGTTACAACACCGATAGCACAAAGTGGCTGGAAATTATCATACAAATTGTATTAAAAACCAGGTCTGATAGTTCGGCTCGTGGTATTTTTAACAAAAGTTCCTTATGTCGATATATCGGACCCCTAGCACTACAACGGTTAATAATAATAATAATAATAATAATAATAATAATAATAATAATAATAATATAATAATATCGTATGGCCTCGGGTGCCGGGTTAAAGCTTTATTATTTGACACCCAGAGAACAGCATGCATGTCAAATTTTGTTGTTCCTTGCAGTGCTATGAAAGTCAAGGGGGTTAGATATCTAAACTCCTTGACACTATAGCGCTTTCTATCAGAGAAAGGAGGAACTTTTATGTTGTCGGAGAATCCCGAGATTAATTTTGCCATTATAAACACGGCTACTGAATTCAAATGGGTTCTTTAACATGCCAACATCGTATAGCATGCGTGTCGTGATTTCTGTCGCCTTTCAAAAATCACTTACCACGGCCAGGAGCGAACCTGCAAGCTTGTGGTTGGTAGTCCGACACGATAACCACTCACCCACCGTGGCAAGCAACGATTAATAGGACGTACGTTTGTGGGAAAATCTACGGAAAGTATTCTTAAAAAAGTGCCATGAAGAAAACAATCGTATCGTTGGAAAGCCTAATATGACGTAAAAATGAAATTTTGAAAATGTTGTAGATTTTCAGCATTCCAGAGCTCCTTAATGGGTATTACTTGTGTGTTTTAAGGTATCACACGATCAGGCAGTATTACAAGTAAGTTAGTTAGTTATTGTTGGTTAAAGGAGCGGAACTACGAGGTCATCTGCCCCTAGTCTTACAAGAGTTCTGAAGAGTTTGGTCCACAGACTTATATGACAATGTATTTGTTGTTCGACTTGTCTGTTTGACAGTGCCCTGTAGGTACAATTTGAAATCGCCAGATGTCTGAGTTCTCACCTTGTGGAACTACCACAGGTCTGTGTGTAGATAGCTGCAGGAGATAACCATTACGGCTTGTATCTAGTGGATCGGTCGCTCCTCTTTAACCGACAGAGTTGGGCAGGAGCCAGACAGCCATTTGCACGTGTACTTTAAATCAATTCTCTTGTTGGGGGATGAAACATTCCCAATGTCTGCTAATTAATGGGGACGTTAGTACAGGTGGCAGCCACCTGGAAGGAGGTGGCGTTACCTTCTATTTTTATTGTTATTGTTTTTACGTCCCATTTTACTACTCTGGCTTTTAGAGGCGCCAGTAATTTTTTATAGCGGAGAATATATATATATATATGGTGATTTAGTAATTAATCGATTTTTATTTTAGTACTAATATTTGTTTTGTCTATAATATTTTTAATTATTAAACCTAATTTAATTAGAATTAGAATGCCGGAATTTTTCCCAGAAGGACATCTTCAAAGTGCCAGTGAATCTAGTGACACGGCTCGCTTACATTTGCGGACCCTCAAATGCCAGCTGACTGCACCAGGATTCGAACCTGCAGCCTTGGGCCCAGCAAGCGAGAACGTTACCGCTCAGACACGCAGCCAGTCTTACCTTTGATTAAAGACAACTCTACGGTGAGCATGGGCAGCAAAACAACTGAAATAATTCTTCCCCAATAATTTGTTCAGATATTTCCAATCTGCGATGGAGTTACATTATTGCGAATTGTGGGACGATTGAGGGTAACTATCTTATTATATAATACGCTAAAGTGTATGTTTGACAAAACTCAAGCTCCTAAACCAGAGGGAGTTAGACGGTGTGGTTTGTACCAAAATCTTCCAAATCGTCTCAATAGTACAGGAAAAATCTTGCATTTCTTGAAAAGTCATCGGAAATATATTTATTTGTTTATAAAGTGTGTTTAAACAAATAAACAAGACAATAGCCCCTGGCAGAACTGTGTCGCATACAGCCTGCATAACACTAGAGCCTGGCGGGTAGTCTGTACACATGGGGCGCACACAACCCATTATGCGAGAGTTCTGGCACGGGTCCGCTAGTATTGAAATAAATTACTGCTGCTTTCTTTTATACACAAAGTTTTGTTTTGATTGACTGGCTGCGTAGCGTTGTGGGATCCAATCCCGGCATTGTTAGTGGCATTTGAGGGTGCTTAAATGAGAGATTATTGATCCTCTACAGTGCAAAATTCCAGCATCCCAGCGTCTCTGAATTCTCAGTACCGTAGGGAAATTAACTGTAGAACCCATACTTCTTCTTGTTTTGTTTCGGCCGACTAAGGACCACATCATTTCAACCGTTCTCTTTTACCTTTAAAATTAGTCCAGTGTTCCTTCATTCGTAGACGGTGTTGTTCTTTTCTCTCGCCTTTCCAGTTTTCAGCGCCGGCTTAGGTTGGAAACTCCGATGTCCGAAGAGTTTTCTCTTAATCTGGTCACACTCCTGGATATCTTCACATGTTATACTAATCTTTTGTAACCATTTGTGTATTTCACAGAACCAGGCTCACTGTCCTTTTCTCTCGGAGAAAAGTGAAAATGCGATAAGTTAATCCATTGACGTCATTCGGGGAACGAGGGGGCGTGGTGGAGCAGAGGTCAAACTGTTGGCCTCCAACCAAGGTGGAGCAGGTTCGATTCCCGGTCAATGCATGTGGGATTTTCTAGGTGAAATGCCGTGTCCTGTGGTTCGGATTCCACGTAAAAGGGAGGTCCAGTCACTCATGATCGCATGATTAACGGTCACATAAAACTAAAAGCTTCCTTCCACATTCGGACAACGTGTCTATAAAACATAATCCGCCTTTTCCACATCGCGTCAGTAATTTTCTCCACATGTGTATATAAATCCTAGTTATGACGTCTTCTAAACTCACCATTCTCTTTAACCAGACGTAAGATTTTACTCAAAATCTTCCTTTCCTTGGTTTCCAATTATTATTATTATTATTATTATTACTATTATTATTATTAGTAGTAGTAGTAGTAGTAGTAGTAGTAGTAGTAGTAGTAGTAGTAGTAGTTACAGTTACAGTTACAGTTTGTTTATTTAAGACAAATTTTACATATTTTGGTCCTGCCAAGCTCACGCTTGTCGGCAGGTACCAATTATAATTACAATATATATGTTAACAAAAACAATTACATTTACACATATCCAGTCCAATCCCTCACCTTCCAATTATTTTATACAGTGCCGCTAATAATAATTCACAAAAATATTCAATCACCCCATAACAATTAATTATTGTTAAAATGATTATAATTTGTCAATATTAATACTGTACCCATCTGAAGCAATTGTAGTAAATTATAGTATTTTTTTCTTCGTACCTTAATACAACAGTTATGTCGTTACTATTTTAAAAACTTAACTTAAAACTTAAAACACAAATGTTACTATCATGTCCAATTAATTTCTCCTTACATATTGCCACAGTATGAATATGATTCTATTACATATACAAGCAGTTGTTCACTTAGTTTAAGGAGTTATTTAATATGTAGTAGTAGTAGTACTGACGTGGTTATATAGAATAATGTTCTGTATTAGTTTTTCAGATAGATAAATTAGTTCTGAAGGAGTCTGTTAACAATTCATTTCCATACCAGTATATTTTGATGTACTCGTAAAAGTGTTCCTTGAATATAAGTAATCCTGATATAAGTAACCATTTGGTACAATAAAGGAGTGTCGCAGGTATCAAAACTCTCCTCCATTGTAGTGACATATGCCAGTGGTGGAGTTGGGGAGATTTGCTAACCCAGTAGCTCGAATTCGTCGGGTATTCGTAGCGTAGCCACGGGGATATTATTGGGGTTAACCCCCCTCCCCTTTTTGGAATTTTTACAAAAAAAAAAGAAAGGATCCGATTATAATTAATGTTAATTAATTAAATGAAACGTGCAGATGATTCTATAACTCATGCTTTGTGGGAAATCGGTAAGGTTGTGGTTTGTGTCTGCATCACTGCTTGGTGATTTACTGTCGTCACTTTTCAGTTAGTCTCCCCTTTGAGGCTACACCTCTTCATGACAACACACAAATTCGTCTTCCCAGGATTTCCAATTTATCCTTTTCCCCTCTAAATATAGCTTTTTTCAAACTGAGCCAAGCCCTAGATAATTTTAAATCCCGCCTTACGGGGCAATTTTTGTTTTTATTCTGAGCAGGAGGAAGGTTGCGTATAAATTAATATACTTTTATTAAACATAAAATGTTTTAATAAGAACCTTGAAAATTCTATGAGTCCATTAACACTAATTTGGAGATCGTTGATAACTTCTGGAGTGTGAGATGGCTGACTTGCTGCATATTACTATGTCCTGCAATTCCCCGAATTACGGTTATCCTCCAGTTAGTATAACCCCTCCTTTGGTAGAGCCTTGCGCGGATACACAAAACGTTATCCGCACGACTGTTAGCGCATCCGTTCGTTATCCGAATCCGCTTATATTACAATAATATTTATAATTTATTATATAAAGCATCAAGTATTAAAGCAACACATTCAGACACTTGAAGAGAAATTTGTTCCTCTAGGCTATGTGTGAATCGCAAGACCATGTTGACTGAGTTTTGTCCCTCTGATTAATGGCATGTGAATCAGCGGGTGGCTAATTATAGCACTTACTTATTCGTCGGATATACTCACGCAGCCAAGCGCAGATATAAAGGACTTCCTTTTTTGGCATAAGTCAACACCAATTGACAGTATTTCCACGACTGGCTTCTCTCACTTCCCTATTATTCTCTTACAATCCAAGCGAAAGTAAATGGGGGAAATAACAAGAAATAACAAGAAACTTGAAAGACGAAGATCTTCACAAAAACTAAAATTAATTTTAAAAAATCCAGTTCAACATTGTATTCTAAAGACTATCCGCAAATTTACTCTAAACATTATCCGCAGCTTATCCGCTATCCGCACAGCCATGCAAACTATATCCGCATGGCGATTTTTTTTTGCGGCTTTACCCTTTGGTCGATCTTGGCTACGCTACTGTCAGGTATCATTAGGATTATAATTTGAATTGAATACACACCTTTGCACTCACTCGTGGCACTCGACCAACTGCACTTGATTCCATTAAATGCTTTTATTTTATTTTATTCTTTTTTCAATATAAAAAAATCTGGAATTTCACAGTGTAAAATCAAGTACATGCACTGTTTCATTTTACACCATACCATTGTATGATAGGCATTCTGATACTATAATGAAATATTCAAGTGAACCTGACAATCTCGTGGTGTAGGTACTAGCATGTAATTCTAGTCTGAGGGCCGGACGGGATACACTCGGCCTCTTGGGAAAATCTGAGAAGAGGAGGGTTCAATTCCTACCTCAGCCATCCTACAAGAGGTTTTCCGGTTTTACTCCAGGTAAATACTGGGATAGTTCCTAACTTAAGGTCACGGTCGTCCCATTCCCAGTCCACACTTCAATTACAAATACACACACTAATACAGACAAGACAAACATCAAAGTAATGCAGGATATCTGACAAATTCTACACTACACACACCCAAGTTCCTGGGGGTTAAATGACCACAGTGTCCAAATCCCTAAATAAAACGACTCAAGTGAAACTAAAAAATGCTTGTCTGTGAATCTTGCGCACTGCCTACAATAATGGCATTCGTCTTTTTTAATTTCAAGATATATTCCCTCTTCAACCTCCTATGAAGTTGGTTTGTTTTCTACGGTATATTAACATAGCTTTGTAACCGGGTGAGTTAGCCGTGGTGGTTACGGCATGACTGATGGCAGTCGCTCACATCCGGGAGGCGAGGAGGTTCGAATCCCCCCGCCGGCAACCTTGAAGATGGTCTTCTGTGGATTCCCATCTTCCTTCCAGGCAAATGCCGGGGTTGGTCCCTAATTATAGGCCACAGCCGCTACCTTCCAACTCCTCGTCCTTACATTCCAACTTCCCTCCTTCCCTCCCCAACGGTACTTGTAGCTCACCCATTGGGTGTCCGTCTCGAAGCAGCTACAAAACTGGCGAGCCGAACATGTCCTCGGACACTCCCGGCACTAAAAGCCATACGCTAAAAAAAAAAAAAAAAAAAAAAAAAGCTTTGTAGTGGTTTAATTACAGTATCATGTTAGGCATATTATGTGCTTCTCTTAACCTTCCGTCGGGCGCAGCTGATCAATTACATTGTAAAATGTACAATGTAAGTAAATCGTAAAAATTATAATCAGATACTTATATTTAACGACCAATTAATAAACACAATAACTGGCATACATAAAGATACTTAACATTTTAACTATAAATAATGATATGAAATTGATCCATAAACTAAATATTTGTGAAATGCATAAGTAATTCACATAATTAAATTATTATTAATAATAATAATAATAATAATTTCATTTTTTCGTCATGCCTGACTAGGAGGGGGGGAGTTTGAACTTATTTAGCTAACGCCATTGCCTTTCTATTCTCACAAAATCTTTTCATCTTCTCGCTGTGGCTTTTCCTGCGATCTTCTGACCAGGTTTTGTAGGTGATAGTACTTGGATTATTATTATTGGTTTATACAGTACATATAACACATTTCTGGTGCATCACAACATTACTATACGGGCTTCAGGAAACCACAGTATAGTTACTGGAACAGTCACTTCTAAGCTGGAAAATCGCTGCCCATGAACTTCCGTACGATTCGGGTTGTTGAAAGAACTACTGCCTTCTGCATTAGTTTGTACATTTGCGAATCCAGAACCAGTTCTTTAAGGCCTTGGAGCTAGGTGCTTGAGATCACGCCCGTACTGGAGACAATGATACGTATGGTCTTGATCCGTTCTACATGCCATTGTCCTGTGATAGAGTCGACCAACTCGCTGTATTTGCTGATCTTTTCTATGTGTTTTGATTATTATTATTATTATTATTATTATTACTATAATAAATGAGATTTATGCAGCTGTAACTTTCCACTGACAATTGTTTGCAGTTGTGGATCAAGTTTACTATTGCAAATCATTATCAGCAGCGACTTCAAATGCTCTTCAGTTAATTTGGATCTGTAAATATTTATTGTGTACCGGTATTTCATTTTGAAGAATGTTTTTCTTTTCACGCAGTTAATTAGTGCCGAGAGCTGAAAGGCACATTTATGCAACTGAGAAAACTGTATGAGTGGAAGACTCTTATAACATCCCAGCAATGATGACTTTTGTTATCACTACGCTGGAAATTATCCCCCGCGCACTGTGCTATTGATAGCTCACTCGCCAGACAGTCCTGAAACGAAACTTTGCGCGTAATTTAAAACCACAGTATGTTACTATGATGAGCTAGTTATGTCCCTTGGGACTTAGTGAAGGAGTCTGTGTGGCCCTTAGGTTAAAAAGTTTGGAGAACCCTGGTCTAGAGCAGAGGCGCTCAAAGTGGTGAGCGCGCCTCCTCAAGTGGGGGAGGGGGGCGGCACCGGCTCTGATTGAAATATTTATAATTCATATTCTGTAACATATATCACTATCCTCATATCCATGTACCTATCACAGGCAGGAAGCTCTTACGACCATTTCAGACTAATAAATTCGTACTTTTGCTGTCTTATTTCAAAATACCTGAACAGTAGATCCTGCCAGCAGGAATTCTGAGGAAAGGTGTCGAGTAACATTTCCCACACAGCACCCTTTCACCCGCCACTCGCAGAGCGATATCTCCTTCCCCCAGGGGCTCACATCTAGTGGGACGTGGGTTGGCGACCACGGGACCCCAGCTGAGTCCGGCATTGCTTCCACTTACTTGTGCCGGGCTCCTCTCAGTCTTCTTTCCTGTCGACCTCCCTTGGTCAACTCTTGTTCCTTTCCGACCCCGACGGTATTAGGGTACGGTATCCGAGGCCTAGGGAGTCTTTCATTTTCCCGCCTTAATTGACCCTTGTCTCATCTTTCCTGACACCCCCCCCCCCCCCTCTTCGAGGGGTCAGACCTCTTGTTTTCTTTTCATTATATTTCCTTTTCTCTTTAAGATTCCCGCACTGTATTTGTTAATTGGCTCCCCGTGTATCTAAATACCATTTGGCTATTTTTTTGCTTCTACACTCCATTTTGGAGGCGTTTTCAATCTACGTTGCATTTTGTAAGCCTTTTCGATCTACATTGCATTTTGCGAGTGTTTTCAACCTCAATTGCATTTTGTAAGGATTGGCAATCTAAATTACTTTTTAGTAAGTCTTTCAATATAGGGGATGGGACTTTTGTGAGTATTTTGAATTTCAATTGCATTTTGTATTTTCAACCTAAACCGCTTTTTGCAAGTATTTTAAATCTAAATTGCATTTTGAATGGCGAGCATTTTGCAAGTATTTTGATTTTCAATTGCATTTTGTGGGTATTTTGGATCTAAATTACATTTTGTAAGTATTTTCAATCTAAATTGCATTTTGTAAGTATTGTCTATCCAATCGAGTCGTTTGAATCTACCGTGCATTTTGTAAGCATTTTCAATTTCAATTGCACTTTGTGAGTATTCTGGAATCTGAAACGCGCGTTTTTCAATCTAAATTGCATTGTGTATTTTCAATTCCAATTACATTTTGTACGTATTTTCAATCTCATTTGCATTTTGTAAGTATTTTAAATTTCACTTGCAGTTTGTAAGTAAAGTATTTCGACTCTACATTGCATTTTGTACGTATTTTGAACCTAACCTACATTTTGTGCGTATTATTCAATCTATTCATTTTGTGAGTATTTTCGTTCTAAATTCCTCTTTGTAAGTATTACAGCTCTCCATTTTGTGAGTAGTTTCAATCTGAGTTCCTTTTTGTAAGTATTTTCCTTCTCACTTAATTGTCGTTCTGATTTCCACTTCATTGTCTTTTCGCTATCACCCAGACCATTAGGGGCCGATAACCTAGATGTTAGACCCCTTAAAATAACAATTATCATCATCATCGATATCTCTTTACCAAACACTTAACAAACATCAATGACAATAAGCCGCTTGGCAATGTGACCGCCACTTCCTTACAAGAAGAGATTCTTCTATTTTGTCATCGTCGACTCGAAATCAGCCAGGCCTTTGCAGTCAGTTCAAAGACAGTGAGTGAACAGGTGAATTCTAGTGCGTGGTCAGTTGAATAAACAGTAAAGTTATGCAAGTAACGCCATTACAATTTCTTTTTACAACAATTTGTTGAACTTGCATTAAGAATAGTACATTGTGTGTTATTATTATTATTATTTAATGTTCGAACATGGCGAAATGTAAATATTATATGTCAGAAATGTGTACTATAATGAGGCTCATTATAGTAAAAGTTTACATTACGATACAGTTTCTCCCACCAATCAGAGCTAAAGAAACAGTTGTGTGGCCAATTAGGTAAGGATAGCATCGACTTCCACTGCCTCCTATTTTAAATTTCACTGGGTGGCTAGTGTCATAGTGGGGTATTTGAGAAGGCCATGGTTGAATACGAGGTATTCTCTGCGTCTCATGTGCTCTGTTCAGTACAGTACATAAAACTGGCGTAATCTCGACAGATATTTATGAATATTATGTTCGAACATAAAATAATTATAGTTATCGTCGAACATAAACAGCTGTATGCAACTCGCCTATAATGGTAATTAAGACACTCATATGGAAATTATAAACATACTCGTGTCTTAGTTATTGCCATTATAGGCTCGTTGCATAATGTATTACTAATTGGTAGTTGCAGTAATTAGATAGAACCAAATACTGTAGATCTTGTGGTCTGTTTTTTCTTTGTGTGCGAAGTAGCCCATGAGAAGTGCTAAGAAAGGAAAGGGGAATAGGGTGTAGAGGAAAGGGGGGGGGGGCTAGATATTGCATGTTTCAGAAAGGGAGGTGCGACAGAAAAAGTTTGAGAACTCCTGGTCTAGAGTACAATGCGTGTGTTCCGTCAGCTGAGTGCAAGCAGGCTGGACCCAAGAATCGTGCACGTCTCGCTCTGAAGCACGTGCGGTCTAGCATTTGAATATTTCATTGGCCTGAGGAGACGTACGGGTCAGATCCAACATCTTTTGTACAGTCGACTCTTGTCCGCTTCTTCGTGATGCAGTTAAGGGCTTGCTTTTTGTTTTTGCTTTCAAGTGCTGAGCACCACTAGGTCTTAATTAGTTGGCAGTGATTCTCACGCGGGAACAGGCTGTTTACGAACGTGCTGTACTCGGCCTAATGTGCCCGAGGGGTGGGGAAAGGGGCCTTAATTACCCTCTCAAGCATCTGACAAGATAAAATAAGGATAAAATGAAGACTGATAAGGGTGAAGATAGATTTTAGTGTGACGTGAAATGCTCTTAGTGTATTGTGTATGCCTCCCAAGTTGCAACAAGTACCGAGAAAATACCAATGGTGGACGGCAATAAAGTTGCAGTCTTGCACAACAACCAGATTTTTTCATTAAAATAATAATAATAATAATAATAATGATTATGATGGTGATGGTGATGATGAAAACTAGTGGACCCGTGCGGGAAATCTCGCATAATGGGTTGTGTGTGCCCCATATGTACAGACTACCCGCCCGGCTCTAGTGTTATACGGGCTGGAAGCGACACAGTTCTGGCAGGGGCTATCGTCTTGTCTATTTGTTTTAGAGCACTTTATAAACAAATAAATATTTCCGTTGACTTTTCAAGAAATACAGGATTTTTCCTGTACTATTGAGAAGATTTGGAAGATTTTGGTACAAACCATACGTTCTAACTCCCTCTGGTTTAGGAGCATTGAGTTTTTTGAAAAATACACCTTAGCGTATTATATAATAAGATACTTTGTTACATTTTACTTATACGAATTTTAAGGTATTGAAATACCGGAATTTGTGATCAACACAGCAGTTGTTAGTAAAGCCTATCAATGAATTATCTCTTCACTAAACCAACGATTAATGCATTGCCTTCAAAAGTATAAAATTGGAAGTAAATCCACGAATTACAGTTATAAATATTCACAAAATAGTGTCTCTCTCAATTCTCATTTCCATTTGAACATTTACTTTTACACGCAGGAATTTAACTCGATATCGACGAAGAGAGATTATATTACAATGCTGTCTCTTTTCATATGAGCCATACAATCAGTAGCATTTAAATTAGAATATGGCAAATAGCCGCTTAATAGTATTTTCAATTGAAAACAAGCATGTTTGAGCGAATGTGTTTTCTGCAGCTTGCAGCTTTAATACCTTACGATCACTAACAAAAGCCGTTCTATCCTGCGTTGGTATTGTTACAAAACGTAGTGTAGGACAATAGACCACACACAAGCTTTTAGGCCGATTCTTGGCAAGATCAGCGGGTCCCACACGAAGCGCTGCCCGGGAGTTGAGGGCTTGCTGCCCGAGCTACGTGTCGGTATTTCTGGCTTTGTCAGCCGTCGTAATGGCGACAGGCAAAGACTTCTGATGTAGTCCGTTTTGAAGAAGGAATTAATTTACCTTGGCTGTGCTATGAATGATATAGAGTATTTTTAACTAGGAAAATCCACGATCGCTTATATCTTGTGATCTTTTGCAAAATAAAACTGGATTTTAAGCGATTGACTTTAAAGCAACGTATTTGCCATGTAAAATATTCTGTAAAACAAGTATTGCCGCGTACAACCGAAGGAAATATCCCATACATTCGAGTTAGAGTTCCACAATTCATAAGTTCGTTAAATCAAGAACATAAGCAGCTACTAATGACATATTCTATATTAAAATGTTATCGAGACTTTCACTCCAAACCACCATACCGCTCTTCAACGCAAAATACTCCCTATTCTAACATATGAGATCAACATAACATGGGCGAAATTGACCCTAAATGATCTGCGCACCTTAGAAGCTGAAAAAGCGATAACTCTAAAAACTGCTATTGGGAAGTCCAGGAAGGCTATACGGGCTCCATATTTGTCTACGAGCTTGCAAAAGAAACGATCTTGATCGTAGACTTATGACTAAATTATGACCTACCATTTAATGGCTGCAGAATGAGAGGGAAAGGTTTCTGGTTAGACTTTTATTTGACGGAGGACATGGTGAATCGATCTTGGCTTGACGCGAATCAAAAGCTCCGACATTTTATGACTTCCCTGGTGGTACGTGGTTACCACTATAAACTTTGCAATGCGAAGGTGCGTCATGAACCTGAAATGAAGTGTATTTGTGAACTTAGTAGCCTCATATCACATATTGCTAGCGGCTTCGGTGGCGTAGTTGGTAGCATAATGAACTGTTGTGTCCAAGATAGCGGGTTCAAACCCGGCCGAAGTCGTCGGAGTTTTTAAGAGCGTTAACAATCCTTGAGTATGCCTTCCTTCGGAGGGGAACTAAGACCAGCGGTCCCATGTCATAGATTTATGGCATGTAAAAGATCCTTCCACAGACTAAGCTTGTGTGAAGCTAAATTGTTAGGTTAGATTTCGTCGGAACGCTCTCTCAAAGTTCCAACTTTCACCACTGGGTATAATTGATATCTGGTAGCGCAAGTTGAAAATACTTGAAATTGAACGGAACTTGTAGCTCACCCTAAGGGTGTCCGCTGGAAGCAGCTATAGACTCAGGCGAGCCGAACATGTCCTCGGACACTCCCGGCACTAAAAGTCATGCGATAAAAAACATATCACTATGGGCACTGTTAGTGATAGCAGCTGCGCAAGAACGGACACCACATCACTCAAATAACCAGCTAAGTTATTTAATCCATTCCAAGTTACAAACACCAACCTGACCATTTACTAACCACTGCAGATTATCACACCAAACATGCAATCTGCAGGTCAATAGCTACCAACAATACCATAAAAAAAATCACACAACAATAACAATCTTGACAAGTTAACTAAATTAATGTGAGCCTCCGTGGCTTAGACAGCAGGGTTTTCTCCGGGTACTCTGGTTTTCCCTGTCAAAAATTTCATTCCAGCAACACACTCCACTGCCATTTCATTTCATCTGTCATTCATTTAATCATTGCCCCAGGGGAGTGCGACAGACTTCGGCAGCCGGCATGGTTCATATCCTTGCCGCTAGATGGGGGCTTCATTCATTCCATTCCCTGACCTGGTCGGTCGACTGGAAGCAGGCTGTGGATTTTCAACTAAATTAGTGTACATACTGTATTGTAAATATATTAACCCACAGTATATGAAGATATAGATTTAGTAGCTTGAGTGTAAGGGATCTGATGATGATCACTTGACGACCGCAACTATTCATCCAAGTGAGTTTATTAATCTCATGTAATTTTTACAAGTTTAGGGTATAACACCCAATACAAGTGGGTACAGAGGTGTGCAAATCATTAGAATCATATAAAAAATTCAAATCAGTCAAAGTTGTTTTATTCAAAATCATTTTATTGATTAATTCTGGCACCTTTTACTACCCTACTTAGTAATGTTTTCTCCCCCGTGGACTTACACGTTTTCCCATAAGGAATTGCGTCTGGAAACTTTTAGAATTGGGGATTCCGAGGAATACCTGAGCTGTGTCCGTTTTCTATATTTTTCATTGACTTTGGAATGTGCCCTCTAAGTCAGGTGATTTCAATCCATGGCTCACGAATCTTTGAAAAGTTGGAGAGCGGACTATCAGTAAAAAGACTCCAAATCCCTCTGCTCTAAATTTACACAAAAAGTAGAGTGATGTAATAAAAACAAAACTTGTGGCATTTTGCATTAGCAATGCTCCTATGTTAGTGGAAATTCTAAAAAATTATTTTACTGTGAGTTTTTTTTAATATAACTAAAGCTCTTGATTAAACATTAGCCGTAATATCAGCGCCTTGCAAACATATTTAGTACATTAAGCCGTGAAAAGTAAAAATGCAATTTTGGGAAACTGATGTCGAGCCTTAATAATTTGTACACCTCTATATACTCGTATTGGCCGACTGAAGAACATAAATGTCGTTTACTAAGACCATACTGAAATCTGGCTTTCAATACGATAAAGATATCACATTATCGCATGCAAAAAAGGACTTTATATTCCAGTCATCCAATATATCAAACAGTTGTAAAAATTGCACAGTTCGTGCGAGTTTCATTAAATAATAAAAAGTTGGTTGATAAAATAAAGAGAACTGGGGCATTTGTAGACAAAAAAAAGAAGCGTAGTGAACTTCTTGCATAGGCGAAGAATCAGCTCGGGAATCAATGCGAGATATTGTTCAGCACACTGGAGGAAGTCCATCGTCTATTCAAACCACCTCATTCATTTTGCGAATCGTAGACAGTTCTATTTGACGTTTTAGAAGTCAGTTTAATTACGAATTGACTTACGAATAACGTGTGGCCAGATTGTTCTGAAGACTAACTGCATCGAGTAGCGGCTACGGTGGCATGCTGAGCTTTAAAGCCCAAGATCGCGGGTTCAAACCCGACTGAAGTCATCGGATTATTTTAAAAGCGTTAAGTATGCTTCCCTTAGGAGGGGAATTAAAGCCGGCGGTCCCATGTCATAGATTTATGGCATGTAAAAGAATCATCCACTAATTAAACGTATGAGAAGCTAAATTTGCAAGTTATATTTTATTGAAACGCTCTATCAAAGTTCCAACGTTCACCACTAGGTGTCAGTGACATCTGGTATTGAAAGTTGTACAGTGAAATTGAACGGAACTTGTAGATCACCCCATGGGTGTCCGCATTGAAGCAGCTAGAGCCTCTGGCGAGCCGAACATGTCCTCGGACACTCCCGGCACTAAAAACCATACACTAAATAAATAATAAATAGCCTAACTGCATCGAGTGAATGGCAATATCATCCGAATGTATCAGCAATGCTTGCAAAGGTACAGCACTTCCAACATCTTAGGTGAATTGTATGTACCGTACATTTACCAATGCGCTTTCATCTTTGCCGCTGAGAGCCAGCAGTACCCGATACGTGGCTCAGGCGGCAAGCGCTCACCTCCTCGATCATGCGAAAAATCAAGCTGTATTAATAGCTTACTAACAAGACTACCAAGCAGATGAGCATTAAGAAATCATCGCCGGTACTGGAGACACAAATAAAAATGACTAATACATTAAGATAGACCATCTCGTGGTGTAGCGGCTAGCACTTTTGGAGGTCCGGACGTCCGGGTTCGATTCCCGGCTCTGTCAGGAAATTCAAATCTGATCTATGGACTGGAATAGGATACACTCAGCCTCGTGAGGCAAATTTGAGAGATGGGTTCAATTGCCATATCAGCTATCATGGAGGCGGTTTTCCATGGTTTCCCACTTCTACTCCGGGTAAATGCTAAGATGCTTCCTAACTTATGACCGCGGTCACCTCCTTCCCAACTTTCACCTGAATTGCAAACACTACTACAGACATCACAATAATACAGCTCATCAGACAAAATCCATCTCACACCCAAGTACACGTGGTTAATTGACCACGATGTCCACGGCCCTCAAATGAAACAGAAACTACATTTAAATAAGAAGATTTCGTGGAAAGTCTTGCAAATTTTCTGATATCGTGAAGACAAAATTCGCGAATGCTAAGTATTATCATCAGTAGGTCCCGGATGTTGATGACATGTCATCTTTTTACTGAGCTGTGTAAAACAATGCTGAAGTACATAGAAATTCCAGACGGGCCACCACGTCTTCAAATATATAATTTTTATTTTGCATCTTTCTGCATTTGTTTTCTTATTTTTCCATTTTAAAAGCATTTTTTAAGTTTGGTAGATTTTTTGGGTCTTATTTTAGAGAAATCGGCCTTTTAAGGTCTTTTTTTTTCAATTTAGTCATGTCACTTCTTTATATGAGGGAGTTACGTCTCTCAGAGTTAAGAAGAAGCTAGTAGCTGATACAAGACAATTTAAAATATTGAAATATTCCATTTCCTTAATCAACCGGGTGGAAACTAGTCTTAGCAATTCTGCGGGTAGTGCATCAAAACTGAAAAAAGTGCTGGACAAAATCACCGGGTATAAAACATTATGAAAAATCTTTCTGGTGAAAACTACTGCATGGATGGGATTGAGGAAGATTTAGCAGTAAAAGACTTTCCTCACTTCAAGTACGCTCCGATCACATCAGTTGATGTTGAACGCTGCTTTTCGAGATATAAAAACTTGTTGGCTGATAACCACAGATCATTTATATTTCACAACATCAGAATGACATTCGTAGTGCAGTGCAGCTCAGACTGAAGTGAACATAAACCTTTTTTGAAATATTGGTGAGTTTATTATTATAAGATCATTTTCTCCATTTTATAGGGCATTTTTCGAATTTTTAGGTAATTTATTACAGTCATTTTTGAAAATTTTAAGTGCATATTTTAAACTTTTTACGGCATTAACATCCGGGCCCTAAGCATCAGCATTTCGTCGAAGACATAGACTACAGCAAGTGGAAATATGCAAAACTATCTTAAAATTTTAGAATTGTTGAAAAATTGCGTTTTTAAGTGAAAATAAACAAGTAGTACCGTGACGAACTAAACAGCCTACTTCTCTTAAAATGTAAGATTCGTGCCAATGAATAATCTAAATGACGAATAGTGACGAATAATGACGAAATCAAGTTGGTTATACTAACATTTATAATTAGTTTGAAATACACCTGAAATAGTGTAGCCTAAAAGCACTACAGTTCGCAGCTCTGGTGACTCTGAATATATTCTTAGTTCCATCTCTTAAGGTACAGAATACAGTAGAAAATTTCGTTGAAGTCTAATGGATATTATGAACGTTACATGCTGTTAGCTATTGGATCTCTCAGTGCGCGTAAAATCATTTTGGCAACAATGTCATATACGTGTTGCTCAGAATTAATCTGAAATAGTGCGATCTATTATGGTGCCAATTTTGGATGAAATCCGTTTGTTAGGATGGAAGTTACATGTAATTAGAATGTGAACCTATCAGCAGGCTTAGTGTACCCAGTGCATTATGCTAAGTCGGCTGCCAGAACTCCCTAGCCCCACAATGTGGGGTAATGTCTTATTAAAAGGAGTAGAGGAGATGACGGGACGAATTCTTAGAAATGCAACGGTCCTCACCGGCAGAGATATAATGTGAGTACTGTAGATACACACAGCAGATACGAAAATTCGTTGAAATCAAATCTTTAGTATAGAAGTTACATGCGTTTAAAAATTGGACCTATCGGCAGGCTTAGAAACATGTTGGCACCATTGTCATATTTGGACTCCAGAAAATTAATCTGAATTTTATTTTCTCTGTGTGTACCAATTTTGGAACAATTCGCTTGCATAACTTCTGAGATATCCTACATAGAGCTCAAATTTCAATAGCGATTTTCAGATATAGATTTTTCTCATATCAAAGTTGGTTTCTATAGCTGTAGCAGGTTAGAAGTTGATAGAGGGGGGGCACACATAGACAGAAAGACACACAGACAGACAAGGCAGACAGACGGACAGACATTTGCCCGGATCGATCTTGTACTTGTTCCTTATTTTTACAAAATGTGAAAAGTAGGCTAAAAATAGGAACGGAAGAAGTGCCCTTGTTTATAGCAAACATACATGAATACAGGTTGTTCCAAAAACTGGTGCTCTCTGCCGTGTGTACTCCTCATTTCCGACCAGCTAATGATTGACCCGTAATGTGGCTTAAACACGGATATGTAATCAGGCTGCAGCCCTCCGGTTAAATAATGTTTTATTACCGCTGAAGTTCGTTAATTTATGTGGTGTGTAGCACGGGAACGAACAGGTTTGTTCTTTACACAATAGCTCTATATTGTATTGTATTCATAGCCAAAATTGTTCGAGACACGCGATTCTGTATTGCAATTCCGACGCAGCCTTTCCAGTACTGTGCAGTATGTTGAAACCTACTCTGAATAGTATTGACCATGGAAAGCCAAACTTATAGATGCACTCGGGTTTATTCCGATGAAGGTTTATGTGAGACAGCCTTGTTGATTAACCACCACGTATGAAATGATTTGTAGAGGCAATGTGTGACATTTCTCAGTAGGCCTAATGCCTTATAATCCATGATGTCAAACAGTATATACAGAGTATTCTATTTTGCTTGGCAAATACATTCTCGACCACGCCAGTGACTGCTCAGTTGCCGGCTGCCACGCGCGCATATGTTCGGCAGAGTACGGTGCTTAAAATCAGTATCATGCATTTTAGTCACCATTTTTACAGTAGATGCTGAAAATGTTCCTCATCCGCTGCCAAACATAATCAGCATCTCCTTATGAAGTTTCCGGTTAATTTGGCTTCAGCAAGGAAATAACGACCTTTGTTTATTTGAATTGTTTACTGAACCTGTACGTTTGAATCTCTTAGCCAGTTGTTTAATTGTGATTGTGTATGCCTTGCGTGAAATATTCGTCACATGGACGTGTATATCTGTACAATGCGTACATAAAGTGCAGGAAATCGTGCGCTAGAACAAGACAAAAGTTTCAAGTGAAAACTCCAGGGAGACTCATTCCTATAAATCGGATAATAAAACAACTGGCAAAGAGAATCACACGTACAGGTTCAGTAAACCATAGAAATAGGCATAAAGGTCGTTATTTCCTAACTGAAGCTAAATTAACCGGATTATGTTACGCAGCGGATGGGGAGTATTTTCAGCATCTACTGAAAACATAGTCAGTAAAAAATGCATGATACTGAATTTAAGCACCGTACTCTGCCGCACATATGCGCGCGTGGCAGCCGGCAACTGAGCCGTTACTGGTGGAGCGCGTGAATGAGAATGTGCTTGCCAACATAATAGAAGACCCTGTATATAGCCAATAATTCACTAGGGACGTCTAGGTCCCCGTTAAGTCTTGTCTCATTTGGCTTTCTTTTGCGCCCAGAATTCTCTCATCGTTTGGGAATGAGCTTGCTTGCGTTCCTGTGTCCATGGGGCACCATGTCTTCTGTTTGGAGGCAAGACTCGGTTAAGTCCGTTCGTCATCAACATTTTGCAAAAGAGATCCCTGTCCAATGCGTCGTCGGGGTTGATTTGGAGCATTTGGAGGTCGTCTTTGGTGTGTCTAAACCAAAGCATCGTGGTTTTGTGGTTGGAATCAGAAACGTGAAAGATCTTCTTTGTCAACATATTGCCGTCCATTCGTCTGAGGTGACCATGAAATCATGTCCGTCTCTTTCAGTTGTGTCTGTAAGCTTCTCTATTTAACTATAGACGTCCTTGTTCGGTCTTTTTTGGTGGATACCATTCTTGTACTATTATTATTTACAATCACATGTTCACCATGCCATTGACTCTATTACACCAATCCATCGGCACTTGTTACGAGATGGAGAAGAGTTCGTTATGTTCGTAGGTTGAGGAACGAACGAAATATGGAGCAGGTCTCTAAAATGACTGCTTTCTGCATACTGGTATGCAGATTATTGTGGAACCCCAGTTTATCGAGGTTGGCCCTCAGTGACTTCGGTGTGATCGCTGTGGAAGGGATTATGATAGGCAATACAGTAACAAATTCATGTCGATCTCTTCAACCAGATGCATATGCTTGGTCACTTTCTCAGCATACATTTGTTGGATATTGCAGTTTATCAACAATAATAATGTACGATCTTTTAGCTGATAGAGGTCGATCTGTGATCACTGACCTGCCCCAGAGTAGCCTGTGGGCTGTATGCATCGTTTTCCAGAACAGCATCGGGAATATGTTGATGGTAAGGCAGAACATTATTACATAAGTAGTGCTTCGTTGCTTATAATAATAATAATAATAATTACGCTGCATTCAGAGATAATTTCTGACATAAAAGATCAACAGAAGAATTATACGGAAATACTAAATCTATCGCGACACTCATCAGGTAACGCGGAGTTAAGTTCTTTACACATATCGCCAGAATGAACGACATCAGACTGACTAAAAAAATATTCAACATAATTTCTACGTGGAAATTGCGTACTTCTTGGTTCAAAGAAACTCTGGATGACTTACAACAATTGCATGTCACCATAGAATCCATTCACGACCGCAGCATTTGTAGAGAAAAAATCAGAAACCAGAAATTTGAATTTAGATCATGGTGCATCCAGCGTCGTGAGGCAAAACTGAGAAGAAGTGGGTTCGATTCCCACCACAGCCATCCTGGAAGCGGTTTTGATTGGATTCCCAATTCTACTCCAGACAAATGCCAGGATGGTTCCTAGCTTACGACCACGGCGACCTCCTTCATCACCCGTATTACAAATACACACAGTATTGCAGACAACACAATAATGCAGACAAATTCTACACACAGCCAAGTAAATGGGTAAACATGTGGAAGCCCCTCAAATGAAACAACAAGAACAACATAATACGAAGCTGGGAATAGCTGATGAAAGACACTGGACGCGGACGCAAGGAGAGGTCGACTAGAAAGGTTTCGCCCCACATTTGTATGCAGCGCTGCTCTGGTGTGGTGAGTGTGACTCTGTCCCAGATATAATTTAACCCAGTGGTAGCAGCTGTCGCGGGAGATAGACAAATTAATTTGCCAGCCAAAATATGTGGCATGAGCATTTCCGGAGCATGACAGACAGCTTCACTGAATGATCGCCGTGAGGAGCAGTACCTGATACATCAAGTCAAGTCAAGCGTGATATGACTCCATAACCCAGTAACCGTTGCGGTTTAGACCGGCTGTACTCAGTCATGAATTTTAAGTTTATGTGTTCTATAGTTGAGGGGGGGGGGGGATATCTGTGATTCCCATGGGCAATAAATGGACACGGATATCCAGCGGTTGACTTGACATAAAGTGTGCGTTATTAAGGGCAGAGTTTCTCAAAGTGTGGCCCGCCAATCCCCAGGGGTCTGCGAGCCCATGCCAGGGGGTCCGTGATTAGCCCAAGGAAAATCAAAATATAAAAAAGAAGTGGCCCTAAAAGGACCCACATTGCTTATGATTAACAATCCAAGTCCGTAGATTTAGCAAACTATTGCAACATTAAACTTGTAAGGTGAAATCGTCTTAAGAATGAAACAGTCCTGTGATTGAGAATTTTGACGATCCTCCCCCAAAACTTTAAATATAATTAAATCAAAAAACCATTGATACATTTTGAATATTGATCATCAACGTTGACTTAATGTTTCGTGAAATTTGTCCTATCATAATTTCTTGAAAGTATTAAAAATATTTTGAAAAGTGCTAACCGTATTTTGTATATTAATCATATTTTCATATTTTTCTGAATTCTTTATTTATAATTCTAACTAGCAACCCGCCGCGGATTCGCCCGGTATCTTTAACAGTTTACCCAGCGTAAACGTAAAAGGTGCACGGACGGCAGGTTCCAGACGCAATTCCCAAAAGCCGAGGTGAACAGTGAAACTCCAAACACATATACTCTTCTCGAGAAATCTTAACTTGACACGACTCGACAGTTTGATGCTGGCCCAAACTGAGGTGTTAGGCTCGCTAGATCGTAAACTTGCTCCAAAGCTAGTAATTTAAATTTCCACTGAAAGAAGATTGTTGGAAGAAATGAAAACGTAAAAACACTTGTAGTGGGCGATGTATTAAAAATAGATATGCAGTTGTGGACTTTTTTGTAGAACTTTTATGCTGAACAATTTTTTCTACAGAAACCTTCCTCGAGAAATCCTTTATAGAATGGTTAAAAACACATCAAATCCATCCAGTGGTTCTCGAGATTACCCGTTACATGCAAGAATCGGGAAATTTGTTTTATGCTATGCAGAGATACGACTTTGCCTACGAGAAATACCAACTAAGAAGCAACAGAGAAATGGTATAAGGCACTTTACACAAACCAACCGCATTTCCCAAAAGATATACCAATGAATATATGGGAAGAACATTTTAAAAAAGTACTTCAGGCACGTGAAACACGACCTCAAACAATAAAAGATACGGAAATGCATATTGAACCTTTCACGCCAGCAGAATTGGATAAAGTAATAAGGAACAATAGGAATCTCTGTTTCGCGGGCTTATAGGTCGTGTTCCAAGGACATTTTGTCGTCCTGACGTTTCGCTGAATACTGCGTTCAGCATGTTCACAGGTTACATAAAGCGAGGTAAAACAAGTAAACAGAAGATATATAAATAGTCAACAACCCACACATAGAGGCTACCATAGCAACGGCGTACCACATAAAAGTAATGCATCAAGGACAGGGCTGCTCGTCTGTTGCATCTTCTCGTCTACGACGATCAATAAGGGCAGGCTTGAGGGGATTAAGGACTGGAAGCCAAGCTCTGTTCACACGTTCTGCTTCCTCCTTAAGATTGAAGCTGTTAGTATGCTTCAGAATTTCAATGGCCTCCCTTTGTAGCCTGGCATGGTAAGACACCGTGGTGGACAGAACTTCGGTGTCTCCATATCTTATATCGTGACCTGCAAGTAGCGAGTGTGCTGCTACAGTGGATTTATCTGTTTGTCCCAGCCGGCTGTGTCGTTCGTGCTCCTTGAGGCGAGTGGCAATACTTCTTTTCGTTGTGCCAATATATACTTGGCCACAATCACACGGGATTTTATAAACCCCTGCCGCGGTATGAGGATGTCGCTTATCTTTAGCGGACCTAAACATGTCCTTAATTTTTCGTGTAGGCCTGTATATGGTCTTTATATCATGGGACTCGAGTAGCCTCCCTATTCTGTCCGTGACCTTTTTTATATATGGAAGAAAAGCTCTAGCCAGGGGCTGCTTGTCTCCAATTACCCTTGTAGTTGGACGTCTCGGATGGAGTGCTCGCTGGATATCTTTCTGGCTGTACCCATTCGCGCGTAAGGCCTCGTTGAGGTGTTCAATTTCTTGTTTTAGGCACTGCTTTTCACAAATTCTTTCAGCGCGGTCAGTCAGTGTTTTTATAACTCCGTATTTCTGTCGTGGGTGGTGGTTGGACGTCTTATGTAGATATCGGTCAGTATGGGTCGGCTTACGGTAAACTGTATGTCCCAAAGTTAGATCAGCGGTCTTCGTTACCATAACGTCGAGAAACGCGATTTTCAGTTCATTTTCTAACTCCATGGTAAACTGAATGTTCGAGTTCTGGCTGTTAAGATGTTGTAAAAACAGATTTAATTGATCTTTACCATGGCCCCATATTACAAAGGTATCGTCCACGTATCGTAGCCACACTTTAGGTTTCAAAGGTGCGGTCTCTAGTGCTATTTGTTCAAATTGTTCCATGAAGAAATTCGCGATCACCGGACTAAGGGGACTGCCCATGGCGACCCCATCAATTTGTTCATAGAAATCACCCTTCCACAGGAAATAGCTATCGGTAAGGCAGTGGCGGAATAAGGCGGTGATATCATCAGGAAAAATCCGTGCGATGTACTCCAGGGCTACCTTTATAGGTACTTTCGTGAAAAGAGAGACCACGTCAAAACTTACTAGTAAGTCACCAGCTTCTAGTTGAATAGTTTTCAATTTTTCAATGAAATGGCCGGAATCTTTGACGAACGACTGTGTACCGCCGATATGTGGTTGAAGTAAGGTAGCTAAATGTTTGGCAATGCTATAAGTTGGTGATCCAATAGCACTCACGATAGGACGAAGAGGAACATTATCTTTGTGTATTTTAGGTAAACCATAAAGTCTTGGTGGTAAAGCTTCACTTCTGGTGGTTCCCTTCTTTACGTTTTCAGGTAGCGAAGATACCTTGATCAGGCCGTTTGTTTCACGAAGAATCCGGTTGGTAGGATCTCTCAGTAGTTTGCGGTAGGTACCCGGGTCTAAAAGTTCCAAAACCTTGGCAGTGTAGTCGTCCATGTCCAAGATAACCGTTGCGTTCCCTTTGTCTGCAGGAAGAATGATTATGCTCTCGTCCATGTTCAGAGTCGTTATAGCCTTTCTCTCCTGAGGTGTGAGGTTACTCTGCGGTGTTGGTGCCTTCTGATTATACGTGAGGCTTCATGACGGATTTCATCTGCTTGTTCAGATGGTAGCTCACGGATTGCCGCTTCAATATTGGCGACAATGTCTTCCACGGGAATCGAAGGAGGGGTCACTGCGTAATTTCCTCCTTTCGCTAGTATAGAGATTTCCCACTCTGACAGGTGGCGATTGGTCAGGTTAACAATTGTCCGTGAGATGTCCAGCGTAGGCGCAGGTACCGGCGCGGGTTGGTCTCTCTGTAACCGCTCAAACTTTTTCTTTTGCCGGATGCTAGACTGTTCAAATGTTGAACGCATAGAGTAGAAGGTGATACGATCTACATTTTCCCAGTCCTGATATGAGAGTGTGCTGCTGATGCGGTAGTGCAGCTGTAAGAGTGTCTGATCTGTAGTAGCGAGCCCCTTACGTGCAAAGTTTATGCGTTCACGTAATAGCGAACGTTCAGTTCGATCATATATTCTATGGGCTCTAGCTGAGGTTAGTGGTCTCTTCATTTTAATAAACTTGGGAATCATACCTGTGTCTCGGCATCGAAGAAGAAACGCGAGTGATGACAGAAGTTGCGACTTTTTCTTCCTTAACCTCTCAAACTGACGAACTAAGTGTGATATTTCCTCCCCGTAGAGGCGAATTAAGTAAAAATGTAGACTTTCACGACCGGCGTTGAAATAGGAATCTCTGTTTCGCGGGCTTATAGGTCGTGTTCCAAGGACATTTTGTCGTCCTGACGTTTCGCTGAATACTGCGTTCAGCATGTTCACAGGTTACATAAAGCGAGGTAAAACAAGTAAACAGAAGATATATAAATAGTCAACAACCCACACATAGAGGCTACCATAGCAACGGCGTACCACATAAAAGTAATGCATCAAGGACAGGGCTGCTCGTCTGTTGCATCTTCTCGTCTACGACGGTCAATAAGGGCAGGCTTGAGGGGATTAAGGACTGGAAGCCAAGCTCTGTTCACACGTTCTGCTTCCTCCTTAAGATTGAAGCTGTTAGTATGCTTCAGAATTTCAATGGCCTCCCTTTGTAGCCTGGCATGGTAAGACACCGTGGTGGACAGAACTTCGGTGTCTCCATATCTTATATCGTGACCTGCAAGTAGCGAGTGTGCTGCTACAGTGGATTTATCTGTTTGTCCCAGCCGGCTGTGTCGTTCGTGCTCCTTGAGGCGAGTGGCAATACTTCTTTTCGTTGTTCCAATATATACTTGGCCACAATCACACGGGATTTTATAAACCCCTGCCGCGGTATGAGGATGTCGCTTATATTTAGCGGACCTAAACATGTCCTTAATTTTTCGTGTAGGCCTGTATATGGTCTTTATATCATGGGACTCGAGTAGCCTCCCTATTCTGTCCGTGACCTTTTTTATATATGGAAGAAAAGCTCTAGCCAGGGGCTGCTTGTCTCCAATTACCCTTGTAGTTGGACGTCTCGGATGGAGTGCTCGCTGGATATCTTGGAACT
Organism: Meconema thalassinum; assembly: GCA_946902985.2. NCBI lineage: Eukaryota > Metazoa > Arthropoda > Insecta > Orthoptera > Tettigoniidae > Meconema > Meconema thalassinum. The sequence goes on along the minus strand of OX336394.1, from coordinate 240,275,891 downwards.
TTTAGACCCGGGTACCTACCGCAAACTACTGAGAGATCCTACCAACCGGATTCTTCGTGAAACAAACGGCCTGATCAAGGTATCTTCGCTACCTGAAAACGTAAAGAAGGGAACCACCAGAAGTGAAGCTTTACCACCAAGACTTTATGGTTTACCTAAAATACACAAAGATAATGTTCCTCTTCGTCCTATCGTGAGTGCTATTGGATCACCAACTTATAGCATTGCCAAACATTTAGCTACCTTACTTCAACCACATATCGGCGGTACACAGTCGTTCGTCAAAGATTCCGGCCATTTCATTGAAAAATTGAAAACTATTCAACTAGAAGCTGGTGACTTACTAGTAAGTTTTGACGTGGTCTCTCTTTTCACGAAAGTACCTATAAAGGTAGCCCTGGAGTACATCGCACGGATTTTTCCTGATGATATCACCACCTTATTCCGCCACTGCCTTACCGATAGCTATTTCCTGTGGAAGGGTGATTTCTATGAACAAATTGATGGGGTCGCCATGGGCAGTCCCCTTAGTCCGGTGATCGCGAATTTCTTCATGGAACAATTTGAACAAATAGCACTAGAGACCGCACCTTTGAAACCTAAAGTGTGGCTACGATACGTGGACGATACCTTTGTAATATGGGGCCATGGTAAAGATCAATTAAATCTGTTTTTACAACATCTTAACAGCCAGAACTCGAACATTCAGTTTACCATGGAGTTAGAAAATGAACTGAAAATCGCGTTTCTCGACGTTATGGTAACGAAGACCGCTGATCTAACTTTGGGACATACAGTTTACCGTAAGCCGACCCATACTGACCGATATCTACATAAGACGTCCAACCACCACCCACGACAGAAATACGGAGTTATAAAAACACTGGCTGACCGCGCTAAAAGAATTTGTGAAAAGCAGTGCCTAAAACAAGAAATTGAACACCTCAACGAGGCCTTACGCGCGAATGGGTACAGCCAGAAAGATATCCAGCGAGCACTCCATCCGAGACGTCCAACTACAAGGGTAATTGGAGACAAGCAGCCCCTGGCTAGAGCTTTTCTTCCATATATAAAAAAGGTCACGGACAGAATAGGGAGGCTACTCGAGTCCCATGATATAAAGACCATATACAGGCCTACACGAAAAATTAAGGACATGTTTAGGTCCGCTAAAGATAAGCGACATCCTCATACCGCGGCAGGGGTTTATAAAATCCCGTGTGATTGTGGCCAAGTATATATTGGAACAACGAAAAGAAGTATTGCCACTCGCCTCAAGGAGCACGAACGACACAGCCGGCTGGGACAAACAGATAAATCCACTGTAGCAGCACACTCGCTACTTGCAGGTCACGATATAAGATATGGAGACACCGAAGTTCTGTCCACCACGGTGTCTTACCATGCCAGGCTACAAAGGGAGGCCATTGAAATTCTGAAGCATACTAACAGCTTCAATCTTAAGGAGGAAGCAGCACGTGTGAACAGAGCTTGGCTTCCAGTCCTTAATCCCCTCAAGCCTGCCCTTATTGACCGTCGTAGACGAGAAGATGCAACAGACGAGCAGCCCTGTCCTTGATGCATTACTTTTATGTGGTACGCCGTTGCTATGGTAGCCTCTATGTGTGGGTTGTTGACTATTTATATATCTTCTGTTTACTTGTTTTACCTCGCTTTATGTAACCTGTGAACATGCTGAACGCAGTATTCAGCGAAACGTCAGGACGACAAAATGTCCTTGGAACACGACCTATAAGCCCGCGAAACAGAGATTCCTATTTCAACGCCGGTCGTGAAAGTCTACATTTTTACTTAATAAGGAACACTCAGAAAAACAAGGCATGTGGGCCAGATGGGATTTACTATGAGCATATCAAAAGCACGGCCCCATACTTTTTAGACCTATGGACAGACATTTTTAATGAATGCCTAAAACAAGGAACAATTCAAAATATCTCACGACATGCCACGCTGAAGCTGTTATATAAAGGCAAAGGAGGTATGGAAGATCCAAATGCATACAGGGGCATAGCATTAGAATGTACAGCCTTCAAATTCCTAACGAGTCTTCTGAATAACCGACTATACCAAATGATAGAGAAATTTATCCCTGAAGAGCAATTCGGGTTCACCAAGGGCAAATCGACTTTTCACGCTGTGAAATACCTAAAGGACGAAATCGAGGAAGTTTTGAAATACCGGAGAGGAAAGCTTCATGTGATTTTCGTGGATTACTCCAAGGCATTTGACCTTTTAAATAGATCCATGATAATAGAAAAACTGGAAGGATTCATAGGAGAAAATTACATCACGAGAATTATTAGAGATATACTTGGCCGTAACTTGGTACAAATAGATGATATTGTTGATCGATCCAGGCCACTAGAACAGAAAAATGGCGTGTTGCAGGGAGATCCACTTAGCCCACTATTGTTCAACATAGCAACATCAGATATCATCAAATGCATCAAAGCAGACGTCAAAATACTGACATATGCTGATGACATGGTTCTTATGTCACCCGAGATAACAAAACTTCAAGAAGCCTTTGACCAGCTGGAAAAGTGGGCCACCAAAAATGAACTGCAAATTAACGAAAAGAAAACCGTTTTAATGACATTCAGGAAAGGAGGCAAATCAGCAACCAATGACAAGATCACATACAGAAATGAACTAATAACAACTGTTCCATACTTTAAATACTTAGGAATCACATTACAGACATATGGAAATGTCTTTACGATACATGTCAAAGAAAGAATAACAGCTGCGACCTTAGCCATGATAAGTCTAAAAACTCTTCAACAGATCTCGCTGGTAACAGCAATGGAAATATTTAAATTGAAAATTACGCCCATCATAACATACGGCATGGAGTTAATTTGGGAACACCTTACCAAAAGTAATCTAACGGACTTGGAAAAAGTAAAAGCAAAATTCCTAAAAAAGACGTTGGGTGTATCAAAGTACACCCGTTCGCGCCTGGTGTATGTGCTGGCTAGAGAAAATTTCTTCATAGAAGATCTCCGCCTGCAATTACATCTACCCTCTACACATGCGTATCAGTGCTTGCTTATAGACCTTCAAAGAAAAAGGGAAGACATATGGCTGGAGTTTTACACTACAGACGCAATGTTAAACAGTGATTGGAAAAAGCCAGGATATGAACTAAGACACTTAATGACGCGTTTCGCTGTTCACGGTTTTCACCACCGGATATGCAGCAGAGCCAACTATCATGAACCACAAGAATTACAGTGTACATGCAAATTGTGCGGAAGAAGCTGTGAGAGGTACCACGCAATGTTTTGCGGGAAAAGACTAGTGTCGCTGACTAAATTCTGTCTCGATGCTGAGAACTAATATGTTTTCTTTGCACATTGTGCGAATCTTTTCTCTATTATTATTATCATTATTTAATATGTAAACTTATGTAATTTTTATTTGATAAAATATATTTCATTCTTGCAATCTGCAATGTATCTTGACTTTTTATACCGTTGATCTGAGAAAGCTGGGTGTAAAATGCTGAAGACAGAGATGAATGGAGGCAGGTGATCAAGGAGGTAATGAACCTACGTGGTCTGTAGGGCCAACCAGTAAGTAAATTTGGTCAATGTGACCTAGCGCCATAGCTTAAAAAATTAAATAAAGAAGCCTACACTCAAATCTTCCTCACGAGGCTGAGTGTACATTGTTCCAACCTTCAGATCAGAATTACATTTTTTGGTAGAGTCTGACGTAAAGGGTGGCAGCCAAGTATGCTAGCCACTAAACCACGAGATGGTCAATCAACAATGAAATGGCGGAAACGTTAATAATAATAATAATAATAATAATAATAATAATAATAATAATAATAATAATAATAATGTTATTGGTATTACGTCCCTTTTAACAACTGCGGCTTTTAGAGACGCCGTAGTGCTGGAATTTTGCCCCGAAAGTGATCTTCAACGTGTCAATAAATCTACTGACACGGCTCCCTTACATTTGCGCACCCTCAAATGGCCTACTGGTTGTGCCAGGATTCGATCCTGCAACCTTGGGCTCAGCATGCGAGAACGTTATGGCTGAGCCACGCAGCCAGCCAAAGGCGGAAACTTTGATTCAGACTATCATTCCCCCAGGGGCTCACATTTAGTGGAACGTGGGTTGGTGACCACGGGACCCCAGCCGAGTCCAGCATTGCTTTCACTTACTTGTGCCGGGCGCCTCTCCGTCTTCTCTCCTGTCGACCTCCCTTGGTCAACTCTTGTTCTCTTCCGACCCGACGGTATTAGGGTATCCGAGGTCCAGGGAGTCTTATCACTTTCGCGCCTTAATTAGCCCTAGTCTCATCTTTCCTGATCCCTCCTTCTTCGAGGGGTCAGACCTCTTGTTTTCTTTTCATTATATTTCCTTTGCTCTTCAAGATTCCCGCTCTGTTTTTGTTAATTGGACCCCCGTGTACCTTTTAGCGTTTTTTTTTCATCTACACTCCTTTTTGTAGGTGTTTTCAATCTCCGTTGCATTTTGTAAGTCTTTTCGATCTAACTTGCATTTTGTGAGTGTTTTCAACCTCAATTGCATTTTGAAAGGATTGACAATCTAAATTGCTTTTTAGTAAGTCTTTCAATATAGGGGCTGGGACTTTTGTGAGTATTTTGAATTTCAATTGCATTTTGTCTTTTCAACCTAAACCTCTTTTTGCAAGTATTTTCAATCTAAATTGCATTTTGTAAGGTGCGCATTTTGCAAGTATTTTGATTCTCAATTGCATTTTGTGGGTATTTTGAATTTAAATTACATATTGTAAGTATTTTCAATCTAAATTGCATATTGTAAGTATTGTCCATCCAATTGAGTAGTTTGAATCTACCATAAATTTGTAACCATTTCAATTTCAATTGTATTTTGTAAGTATTTTGAATATCAATTGCACTTCGTGATTATTTTGAATCTTAATTGTGCATTTTCAATCCAAATTGCATTATGTATTTTCAATTTCAATTAAATTTTGTAAGTATTTTGAACTTGAATTGAAATTTGTTCGTATTTTCAATCATTTGCATTTTGTAAGTATTTTGAATTTCACTTGCCTTTTGTAAGTATTTCGACTGTACATTCATTTTGTACGTATTTTGAACTTAACCTACATTTTGTGTGTTTTTTTCAATCTATTCCTTTTGTGAGTATTTTCGTTCAAAATTCCCTTTTGTAAGTATTATCGCTCTCCATTTTGTGAGTAGTTTCAATCTGAGTTCTTTTTTGTAAGTATTTTCTTTCTCTCTTAATTTTCGTTCTGGTTTCCACTTCATTGATATTTTCGCTATCACCCAGGCCTTTAGGGGCCGATAACCTAGATATTAGGCCCCTTAAAACAACAATTATCATCATCATCATCATCATCAGACTATCATGAAATAATGTTTCTTTTTTTCGTTTTTGCTTTTCATTCGACTCTAACAACAAAATAATATTATTCATATATAATACTAATAGTAGTCGAGACTGCAATGGACAATGCGAATGATGTCCAAATGGGTTGAAATTGAGAAAATTCAATTCTCAGCTGATTTGGTTGTAATTTCGAGAGCGAATAATCTAGTTTACAATGTGTTTGATGGTGGTGGTCGCTGAACAATAAACAACACAGAGCAAGGGAATGGGAGAATGGAGAATTGGGTTATGCACCAGCCCGGTACAGAGTAACAATGTGCTGTCGACCACTGGCCAGTGTCAAGAGGGTGCCCGTGACCATCCCTCCATAACCTGTGGAGGGATGGTCATAATTATGTGATTGATGGTGATTTTCACGTAATTGCGACTCGATTAGGTAGCTGGCGTTTAAAAATACGAGGTTAAAAGCATTGCACTTGCTCAAAACATTGACAGCAGGTTTCGATGAAGTACAAGTGGAGCAGTTTGTTAGATTTACTTACACAGGACCCCTGACGAATCAAGGAACAAACCGGTGAGTTGGATAGCCCTAGTCACTGGAGCACATGAACGAGGGCCATGACTCAGAATATGTCCACGATGCCCTCTCCTACTCCATAGTAACTGGCATCCCGAGTGTCAGGACCAGTTACTAGAACACTGAGTCGTAGCTGGAAAAAATGATGGGAGCAATGGCAGGAGGGCACTTGTAATAATGAGAAAAAGGGTAAGTTGAAGGCTTTAGATGAGGCTGTCCTTTTGAGCCAATCCAGATGGTAACTGCTGGAAAGAGATTACTTTGGAGGTTAATGAAGTAGGCTATAGAGCAGACATGGGCATCTTTTTAGGGACAGGGCCAGATGCAGTACAAAATAATCTAGTCGGCCCGAAAAGAATAACAACACTTGTTTACAGATAGATTATAAACTTATTATTTCTGAATTTTAAATCAAAGAAAACTTATAGGCTACAATGGTAGAAAACTTATAGGCTACAATGGTCAGAAAACTTATAGGCCACAATGGTCAGAAAACTTATAGGCTACAATGGTAGAAAACTTATAGGCTACAATGGTCAGAAAACTTATAGGCTACAATGGTCAGAAAACTTATAGGCTACAATGGTAGAAAACTTATAGGCTACAATGGTCAGAAAACTTATAGGCTACAATGGTCAGAAAACTTATAGGCTACAATGGTAGAAAACTTATAGGCTACAATGGTCAGAAAACTTATAGGCTACAATGGTAGAAAACTTATAGGCTACAATGGTAGAAAACTTATAGGCTACAATGGTCAGAAAACTTATAGGCTACAATGGTAGAAAACCTATAGGCTACAATGGTAGAAAACTTATAGGCTACAATGGTAGAAAACTTATAGGCTAGAATGGTCAGAAAACTTATAGGCTAGAATGGTCAGAAAACTTATAGGCTAGAATGGTCAGAAAACTTATAGGCTACAATGGTCAGAAAACTTATAGGCTAGAATGGTCAGAAAACTTATAGGCTAGAATGGTCAGAAAACTTATAGGCTACAATGGTCAGAAAACTTATAGGCTAGAATGGTCAGAAAACTTATAGGCTAGAATGGTCAGAAAACTTATAGGCTAGAATGGTCAGAAAACTTATAGGCTACAATGGTCAGAAAACTTATAGGCTACAATGGTCAGAAAACATATAGGCTACAATGGTCAGAAAACTTATAGGCTACAATGGTAGAAAACTTATAGGCTACAATGGTAGAAAACTTATAGGCTACAATGGTCAGAAAACTTATAGGCTAGAATGGTCAGAAAACTTATAGGCTAGAATGGTCAGAAAACTTATAGGCTAGAATGGTCAGAAAACTTATAGGCTAGAATGGTCAGAAAACTTATAGGCTAGAATGGTCAGAAAACTTATAGGCTACAATGGTAGAAAACTTATAGGCTACAATGGTCAGAAAACTTATAGGCTACAATGGTCAGAAAACTTATAGGCTAGAATGGTAGAAAACTTATAGGCTACAATGGTCAGAAAACTTATAGGCTACAATGGTAGAAAACTTATAGGCTACAATGGTCAGAAAACTTATAGGCTACAATGGTCAGAAAACTTATAGGCTACAATGGTAGAAAACTTATAGGCTACCATGGTAGAAAACGTAAGAAAAAAGAACACACCTTCTTCTTCTTGGTTCGTTGAGGCCACTTGGACCACGTGGTTCCCAACTCTGGCGAGCTTTCTTCATAGCCCAAGGACAGTATTCCTTCATCTTTGCACAATGAACACACCTTCATTATTTGTTAGAAGGAGTATGTGACAAGTGAAACTGTGACTGTGTTTCTAAAGGTTTTTTCATAATCTGGTTGAAACTGGGATTAGCTGATTCTTAGAAGCGCAGCTAAATGTTGGTCTGTCAATCTATTTCCGACGCTATTTTTGCGAAGCTTCATTGTTGAAAACCCATGTTCACAGATATAAGAAGATGCGAACATGGCAGTTATCTTTGGTGCATGAGATTTCAAGTTTGGGAAGCTTGCTTTTGGTAGGGCTTTGTAGAACTCAATTTTCGAAACGTTGAGGAATAGTTGCTTCAATTCATTGTTACGTCGTAACTCAATCAGTTCTAGTTGCAACTCTATTACACAAAACGCATAAACACAATGAGATTGAACAGTTTTTTCACTTCTAGGTACACAGAACAGAAAATATGACTTATATGTAATTGTGGATAGTATAATTTGAAACCATGACGCGGGTCGGATTAAACTCAAGGTCCGCAATTGGCCCGTGGGCCGTACTTTGCACATGACTGCTATAGAGGGTAAGATAAGCAGAGGTAGATATAGGAGGCGATGCTTAGATTTAGTGTTTAATGATTTCAAGGTGAGAGATATAGAAATAGAGAAGGCTGCAGTGCTAACTACTAATAGGGGATCATGGTGGTGACTAGTTCACAAACAGAAATTTGCAGATTAGGCTGGGACTTCAAAGCCTTCCGTACCTCTAGCAGCAATGTCTGACAACATCGGCTCTAGGGACAGACAACCTCATTATTCCTCCTCTTAAAATAATAACAATAACAACAACAACAACAACAACAACAACAACAACAACGACGACGATGACTATGGCAGCAACAACAATCACCAGTTTCAAATGTTCGTTTGTTTTTATGACCAGGAAAGCCAATACAAGCATTGTTACGCTTCAAGTGGCGCATCCCTTAAGCGACTATTTCTCCCGGTCCGGACTAAGTTCCCCCAATACAAGCCAAGTTGTAATTACACTCCGCCAGAAAAAGGCAACACAATCTAATTGGTGCTGCGTGTCTTTGATTTCCAGCGGCCTGCTCCAGACTTTTTTACTAACTCAGCGATTAGCTGCGGAATGCTTTGTTTTTTGAGACATTATTTATTCGGTGCCTCTCCATCTCCTTTCTAAATCCACAGATGTTATATTTTTTTTATTTAACTTCAGTAATTTCGAGACATCCTGCTTCTGGTTGGATAAATTTAACATTAAGGAAAACTAGAGACTAGCTGCCAAAAAATGTAATACAGTATATTCTGGTCTGATGGATGGAATGCGGTACATGAGGCAAAAATGAGAAAAGGAGGGTTCAATTCCCATCTCGGTATCTTGGAAGAGGTTTTCCGTTGTTTCCCCATTTCTTCCCCAGGCGAATGTCTGTATGATTCCTAACTAAAGGCCACGGCTGCTTCCTTCACAATCCCAGCATGATTGGTTGGTTCCTTAGTTTAGGTGCTGCGAGAAAGCGGTCATGTAGCCCCGTGTACTTTGGGTGTGTGTAGAATCTGTCTGATAACCGGTGTTAATTGTGATGGCAGTATTAGTGTGTGTTATCTGTTTTAATTCAAGTAAGGACTGCAGACTGTAATTTCAAGTAGTTCCTGCTTTTGCTACCTAATGCTACCGTCCACGACACCTAGCTTGTGGACTTGGCTACTAGATGGCATCGCAGTCAGAACCTTGCGGTGATCGTTGGGACTAATAGAGCATTATCAATTCTAACCTACAAATTTTGGCTTCACACAAGTGTAGTTAGTGGAAGACCCCTTTTCATGCCATAAATCTATGACATGGAACCGCCGGCTTTACTTTCCCTCCGAAAGAGGGCATACTGAGCGATTTTTAACGTTAAAAAAATCCGACGACTACGGCCGAGTTGAACCCGCAACCATGGGCATAGAATCTCAGCATGCTACCAACTACGCCACCGAAGCCGCCCAATCCCAGCCCAAATTACAAGTATACACACTACTATGGACATTATCACCTGTAATAATACAAATTCTACACTCACACACACACCCACGTCTACGGGCTTCATGGTCATCATGTTCAACCACCTAAATTTATTTAGCGTATGGCTTTTAGTGCCGGGATTGTCTGAGGACATGTTCGGCTCGCCAGAGGCTGTAGCTGCTTCAATGTGGACACCCATGGGGTGAACTACAGTTCCGTTCAATTTCAAGTAGTTCCAACTTTCACCACCAGATGTCACTGACAGCTAGTGGTGAACATTGGAACTTTGGAACTTTGATAGAGTGCTTCAACGACATCGAACCTGCAAATTTAGCTTCACACAAGTTTAATTCGTGGAAGGTTCTTTTACATGCCATAAATCTATGACATGAGACTGCCGGCTTTACTTCCCCTCCGAAGGAATGCATACTGAAGGATTTTAACGCTCTTAAAAAATCCGATGACTTCGGCCGGGTTTGAACCCGCGATCTTGGGCATAGAAACTTCTACAGACTACACCACCTAAATGAAACAAATACAACAACTACAAGACTTTGGCTGGCTGTGTTGCCCCGCAGTAAGTTTCCTGCTGATTCCAATGTTGCAGGATTGGATCCTAGTGCATTCATTACATTTAAGGGTGATTAAATAAGGCCGGTTCGTGGTGTTGGGGTACCGCCTACCTCGCACGCAAGAGTCCCCGGGTTCGATTCCCGGCTCCGTCAGGGATTTTCGAAACTGACGTGAGGGCTGGAACGGGGTGCACTCAGCCTCATGAGGCCAGTTGAGTAGCTGTCAGTGAGGCAGCGTCCCGGTCACGGAGACCAAGATACGCGCTGACCACACGTCACCCCGTAATCTGAAGGCAAAATGTCTGGGCAGCGGTCGCTTGGTAGGTCTAGGCGTTGCATGGGATGTAGTGCCGCGGGGTTTGGTTTTTATGCTTAAATATAGGACTCGTATCGGTAGATTTATTGGCACGTTAAAAACCCCATTTAGGGTAACGTTTCGGTAACCCAGCGTCCCTAAAGCTGCAGTATTATTATTATTTACTAGGATGCTTTACATTATGCAATTCCTATAAATATCTAATGCATTTCTTGCTTGCATGATTTTCATAACATAGTTTTCACATAGTTGGAATTTCTGTTTTGAACTCAAAATAATTCTGAAACTTCCTGTGAATAATGCACCCATCCATTTCGTCCAGTATAATACTATTGACTGGTAGGTTTCTCTTTTTACGAAGTGGCTTATTTTTGTCATACCACTTTCTTCAAGTTGGTTCTCCTTTCGTATCTGGCATATTGGATTATTACTTTAGCCGGTAAGGGAATAGCACATGCAGTAGTATTTGTAACAGGTTTTTTTTATACCTTCTATCGTTTTTCGATCACAAAACTTGGAAATAACACACCGAGCTTGTTCATGAATAATTTTGTTTCCCTTATGCTCCACCACTAGCGCATTTGTTTCCTTTTTGCTCCACCACTAATTCATTTAACGCTACGCGACCCAACTGACAACTGAACCAGACTGCACACCTTTTCCTTGCAATGTTCTTACGTTACTGCGTTAAGTCATTTTTTTTTCTTGGATTCCACTCGCCTTGGTCACATCCTTTTTTAAAGGGATCGAATGCTTGATAATTATATGGGAAGATAGCAGGACTGTAGGGTGGACGATCGAGTGTCTCCCAATTGAGTTGGCGTACCGGTACCTTCTGCGTTACGACCTTAGCGGTATGGGGACGTGCGTTACCATGATGCTGCAGCACCCCTTGTTCCAGTTTTTCCGCACAGTTTGCCTTAATTCAGGGCCATCCAGTCATTGCGCTCCGGGAGCACTGGGCAGTCAGACTAGCGCTCCTTCCCCTACCACCACTACACTGTGGCAGCGAGGAGACGGACGATGTTCGGACCACGCAGACTAGATACGTACGTACAGTCGTGCGGCCGACGGCTCTTGTGGGATTGTTGACATATTAATAGGGCTGTTTTGCGATAACAAATATACCGCATATACAAATCGAATGGTACTCCGGTGTATGGAATGTGCAGGAAACGAACACAAGTGTCAAGTAAAGAACATTGTGATTTATTCCAAACTGAAATGTGAACATACTAGAGAGGAAAATTCAACAGCATCTCTGTTGCACACTAAACATTCTGCTACACCACTCCTTTTTAGCCTACTTTAGATTTTTGCAAAAAATGAAAGTAGACTTATGAAATCAACACAGGGCAAAAAATTGTGTGTCTGTCTGTGTGTCTCGTTTGTTTGTTTGTTTGTTTGTTTGTTTGAGTGTGAGTGTGTGTGTGAGTGTGAGAGAGAGAGAGAGAGAGAGAGAGAGAGTATTCTGAATGTCTGCCCCCCCCCCTATCAATTCGAACACGGTGAAACCAAATAGAACGAAATTTGGTACAGAGATAGAACTAGCAAAGAGCACCTCAGTGTCATGTTTTATATCGCCACCATCTTGACGGAAACGTAATGGCGGCCGCCCAAATGTTTAAAGCTTAAATCAAATTACGACTAACCTAATCATCCGATCCCTACCAAATTTTTGCAACATTATACCTTTATGTATGAAGAATCTTTTGACGAAACTACAAGGTCATAAGCCCAATAATTATTGTGGATGGCGCCCATGTATGTGTGCAAATCGATTCCCCCTATCAATTCCAAAACGGTGAAACCGAATTGAACGAAATTTGGTACAGAGGTAGCACTAGCAAAGGGCACCTCAGTGCCATGTTTTATGTCGCCGTCATCTTGACGCAAACGTAATGGCGGCCGCACAAATGTTAAAAGCTTAAATCAAATTACGACCAACCTAATAATCTGATCTCTACCAAATTTTGCAACATTATACCTTTATGTATGAAGGATCTTTTGACCAAACTACAGGGTCATCAGACCAATAATTTGTGGATGGTGGCCATGTATGTGTTCAAATCGATTCCCCCTATCATTTCAAAGACGGTAAAACCGAATTGAACGACATTTTGCACAGAGGTAGCACTAGCAAAGGACACCTCAGTGTAATGTTTTATATCGCCGCCATCTTGACGGAAACGGAATGGTGGCCACCCAAATGTTAAAAGCTTCAATCAAATTACGGCCAAACTAATCATTTGAGCTCTACCAAATTTTGCAAGAACATACCTTTTTGTGGGAAGCATCATTGACTGAACTACAAGGTAATCAGCCCAATATTTTGCTGAAAGCGGCAATGTATGTGTGCAAATCGATTCACCATATCAATTCAAACACGCTGAAATCGAATTGAATGAAATATTGCACAGAGGTAGCACTAGCAAAGGGCACATGATATTCATGTTTAATATCCGTATAACACGTTGTATTCCAACAAGCTACTACAACCAACATCCAATTATACTCCTTGAAATGGACAAAGAGTTAAAACTTTATCCATGCATTTAGGAGAAAGTAAGCTATATGTTCTTTACTGAACATCTTGTTTTTGTTTGCTGTTCACTGCGAAACTGATTTACTTACACGCTGTCAACAAAGCGCATTGGACTAGACTAACGACTGATGGATCGGCTGCACACTTCAGCGCGCTCAGCCAGCCAAGCTCCTCCCACCACTTCTGAAACTACCTTCCAACAAAGCGCCTGGAGCAATGGCTTAGAGCGCGGCCGGAGTGCTAGCTCGGGGAACGCTGTCTGGATGGGCCTGCCTTAATTGCACGCCGTAATTTCTCCAGTGATGTGCAGTACCGTTCCCCAGTGATGGAGACACCAGGTTCCTTGAAATTAATAAGCAATGGGCCCGGAAATCAGAAAACAGGGTGAGCATCACCTTTCCAGCGGATGGTTGGCTCTTGAACTTCTTGTGATGAGGTGACGATGAATGACGTCACTGCATCGTCGACACTTTCGTTTCCGGTTCTCAATGGTAGCACCCAGTGCCGGATTAAGGTAAAATGAGGCCCAAGTCTCTCAGCTTTTTGGGGCCCCTTTATTTTTTCAAATCACTTTTATTTTTACGACCTGTACATTTAATAAAGTATATACAAGAGTTGTTTTCTCAAGATGAATAATACACTTTTTATTACATCATATATACATACATACATATATTTCAATTGAAACGATCATTGTTATTTGAAAACATTTCAGATGATTTGATGAACAATTTAACAAATCGTTACTATTTTTTTTACTTCTGTAAAAAGTAATCAAATTTTTTCTCTGTTTTTTTTTCGGTCAATGAAATCTTCTACAATGTCATCAAAATCAATTTCCAGCAGAACATCTGACTCGGTATACATTAAACTTAGCATATCTAATCGTTCTTGTGACATGATACTTCTTTGCGCACTTTTGATCCGTTTTGAAAACGAGCGCTCCGCAGAACAATTCGTTATCATGAGGGTCAGGAAAATGCGAAAAGCAATTTCAACGTTCGGAAAAACAGACTCAAGCTTGTCTCGAATAAGAATTTAGTAAAGTTCAGAATGAGTGAACTCAGTTTTTAAAGGACATTGTTATTTAATATAGGCTAATGCTGAAACTGTGTCAGTTCTGGATATTTTTTTTCTAAATCTTCGGAATAAAATTGAACTAAATTAGAAATTGCTTTTTGACATTCATTTCCTGATAGTTCCATATCAGCTAAAATATTTTTTTAGGGGGGAGGGGGAGGGCGGGGGCAGATAATTGGGGGCCCTTGGCCTGGGCCTAGTCGGGCCAAATGGGTAATCCAGCACTGGTGGCACCAGCTCTCGTCGCCTGCAACAATGCTTTCCAGAAACATTGAAACGCATCACGTGCTGCATGTAAACGGCCATCCGGTGTGTTTTGTTTGGCATACAACTCCACTGGCTGCAGAACTTTTGGTAACTTAACTCAAACGGAAACTTTTTGACCACGACTTATATGTCCTTTGTAGGCCTAATACTATAAAATAAAACTTGTGAACCTATTGGGTTTTAATTGCTAATGAATCTGTAACATCATTATACGAAGCCTTCTCACTACCCCCTCCCCATAACACCCCTTCCACTCACTGGCACGTAATAGACATTTATATCGAAAGTCGTGCGCTTTCATCTTAATCGTCTCCATTTTTGGGCGTTGTTTTGATGTCAAACTCAATTTCAAACTTTCACTTGTAAGTTAATTCAGGGGACATCCTTTTATAAGCGTTCCTCTTTTTTTTAAATTTGAAGTAGGGGAGGCTTTGAAATGATAATGACGTAGAATCTCATGTGCAGGCAACAGCTGAAATGGAAAGGAATTTGGTAGGACACATCCTTGTCAGTCAATAAAAACTCTAAAGGTTCATCTCTTCTTACAAAGGAGATGGAGCTTAAAATACACACACACACAGACATTTCTAATTACCAACCAGTTTCAGATTTGGAGAATGAAATGTTTCCTGCAGAGATTACAAACTTTCATCTAATTAGACAGGATTATATCTGTCTTCCCTCCGTTTACTCTGTCTCTGACTTTTATCAAAGTTAGAGCTACCTTCACGTGCCGTCTCGCATCTCAAACCGTGGTTTTCACAACGTAGCCTATCGGTTATAGGCCTACCTCGCAGATAAGAAAGAATCTTATAATTTACAATCAGAATACTTGCCCGAAAGTTTTAATCTCATTTAGTTCTTTGTTTACAATCCGTAGGCTTTTTTAATTTACACCTAGCGGCTTCGGTGGCGTAGTGGGTAGCATGCTGAACTGCTGTGCCCAAGATAGCGGGTTCAAACCCGGCCGAAGTCATCGGATTATTTAAGAGCGTTAAAATCCTTCAGTATGCCTTGCTTCGGATGGGAAGTAAAGACGGTGGTCCCATGTCATAGATTTATGGCATGTAAAAGATCCTTCCACAGACTAAACATGTGTGAAGCTAAATTACTATGTTAGATTTCGTTGGAACGCCCTATCAAAGTTCCAACGTTCCCCATTAGGTATCAGTGACATCTGGTAGCGAAAGTTGGAACTGTTTGAAATTGAACGGAACGTGTAGCTCACCCTATGGGTGTCCGCTTGAAGCAGCTACAGCCTCTGGTGATCCGAACATGTCCTCGGACACTCCCGGCATTAAAAGCCATACGATAAATAATAATATTTACATCTATGACGTTAGGTCACTTTGGCCATACTTGCTGGTCGGCGCTACAGACCATGTAGGTCCATGACCTCCTTGATAGCTTACCACGGTGGGTGAGTGGTTAACGTGTCGGTCTACTACCCCAAGCTTGCAGGTATTGCTGCCTTCTGTATTTTCTGGTACATGTTGAACGGTAGCTTACTGTTTTTAGCCTATTTTCATTTATGAAAAAATAGGCTTATGAGATAACCTTTTGTCCGTGTGTCTGTGTCTGTGTGAGTGTGTGTGTGTGTGCGTGTGTGATGGTGTGTGTATGTGTCCCTAATAACTTCTAAACGGCTGGAGTGATTTCAATGAAACTCTGTAAGATCATAACACTATTCCGAATGACCCCGACCGTGCTCATCAAATTTTGTTACGTCTCACCAATCCAACATGGCGGCTGTGCGAAATATTTCATCAGCATTGAATATCTCCGAAACAATTACCGGTATTACCCTGGGATTTTGTACGAAGATAAAGGGCACTACTGGAAATTCATCTATAGGCCTAAGACTTTCAAAAACCGGTTAACTACAAAACGAATATGGCGGCCAAGCGAATTTGAAAATTTCAAATAGACCTTTCTCGCGACTTAATGATCCAAACGCAATGAAACTTGGTACAGGAAATGTTTATACACATTGTAATGCACTGGTATCTAATTTAGTTCAATTGGTTACATAACCTCAAGATGGCGGCCGTGCGAATTTTAAAATTAAGTTTTTATTTCTTGTGTCGTAATCATGCGATCGAAGTGAATGGTTGAATAATGAACCTACGCAATAATTTTCCTTTAATGGTACATGACTCTATGGCCTATACATATAACAAACCAACATGGCGACCATCCGAAATATTTAGATGGATCTCAATATCTACGAATCTATTACAGCAATCAAACTGAATTTTTTATGTTCATAGGGTCTATGAACAAGTTCACCTATAGAACTTTCAATAACCTGGTGGTTACAAATCCAACATGGCGGCGACGCGAAGTATAAATATTCACATGGTCGTTTCTCGCAATTCAACCATACGAGTGCAGTGACACTTGGTACAGTAAATCCTTATACAAATGTTAATCCTCTGTCATCTAATTTGTTTCAATTGTTTCCATAACCACAAGATAGCAGCTGAGCGAAATTTTAAAATCTAGTCTTTACTTCTTGTATCCTAATCATGCGATTGTAATTTGAATACTACACGTACACAATAATCTTCATGTAACAGTACATAACTCTAAGACCTACATATATAAAAATCCAACATGGCGACCATCCGCAATATTTAGTCAGTTCTCAATATCTACGAATCTATTACAGCAATCAAACTGAAATTCTGTATGTTGATAGAGTCAATTAACATGAGTAGGATATATGAAAATAGGCTGTATAGTTCTTCACGGAACTACTTGTTTACATCATTATGCCCGTCTAAGAAGCGCGAGAGAACTCATTTAGCAAATTATGTTGACTTTTCTTCTCCCAAAATATCTTCATCTGGGCACTGAAGAGTTTCTTCAGTTCTTCAGTCCATGGTTTACTGGTACTGAAACTGATTTTCTCCGCAAAATGATTGTTGTTGAAACTGATTTTCTCCGCAAAATGATTGTTGTTGATAACTGTTCTGAATTTGGATCTCCTTTGGATTTCCTCTACGATGCCAACATCCTGAAAGATCCTCCTCTACTTCCTGAAGCCAGTGAGTCATGACTTTCATTGAGAGAGCTAGGTTGAGAATCTCTTCATAAGTCTGTCATCGGTCATGCGAAGAATGTGGCCATAGAACTTTAATCGCCTTTTCCTGAATGTGTCGGTGATCCTTTCAGAGTGTTGATATAGCTCCTGAGACTTCCGTTTCATCCAGATTCACTCGACGCAGACTGGACCAAAGATTTTCCACAATATTTTCCTCTCTTCTATGTCTTTAATATGAGATCTGCTTGCAATGTCCAAGGTTTCCGAGGCGTATAATGCTTCAGGTTTGATTACTGTGTTATAATGTCTTAATTTAGCATTTGTGCGTTGAAATCTCCTACCAGAATTTTTACATGATGTTCTGGAACTCTTGTTGTAGTCACTTCTAGACGTTTTTATTATTATCATTCCAATAATCTATCTGCTGCCAAAGGCGTGCTGTATACTTGCTTTCGACAATGAATGAACTAGCACGCTTTTACGTAAGACGTGCTTATACTGAGCCGACGACTACTGATCCTAACAGTTGCCAGTGAAATTGGCACTAATGTAAATCCACCGCCTCCACCGATTAGTATACAACCCTGGCTCTACGAGCGCTACGCCTGTGGCAAGTATTCGAATTACTGATACGTCACTCACGATTTAAATGAATTAAAAATAAATATAAAACAAATTGCACATCCACTAATTTCATTACAAAATGCTGACTCAACTGGGTTTCGCCTTTCGGCCTCATCATAGACTAATTAAATCAACGTCGATATAATAGCGCAGAGTACTGGAGGCTGGGAGAAGCTCATTGGGCAAAAAGTAATGATCCTTTTGAGAGAGCATACTAGTCACTATGGATCGCTGTAGCTCGGGGGACAGGCGATCCTGTGACCCATCACCATTGACATACAACCATGGCATTAAAGTAGTGTATGTGTGTGCCCATCTTGAAACTGCACGCCATTAATGGGCCAAACAACACCGTAAGTGGACATTGGCTTACTGGAAAATAATAATAAAGTTATTGGTTTTACGTCCCTTTTGACTACTGCGTATTTTAGAGACGCTGGCGTTACAGAATTTCGCCCCAAAGGGAATTTTTATCGTGCCAGTAAATCTACTGACACGGCTCCCTCGTATTTGCGCACCTTCAAATGTCAGCTGACTGCATCAGGATTCGAACCTGCAACGTTGAGCACGGGAGGCGAGAACGTTACCGCTGAGCCACGCAGCCATAGCTTACTGGAGGTGTGTAGTATGGTGCGAGGGGTCGGGATTTTGCCTATTGACATGGATACGTCCTAGGGCTGTGGGTGTATCTGTGATTACTTACTTCGTTGGCCACACGAACCGAAGTCGGTTCATTGCCTCACTCTTTAGCCTCTTCCATTGGTCTCTGTTGCTAGCCATGTTCTCGTTGGCTCCCAGTGTCTCCAGGTCTTTCTTGACTCCATCCATCCACCTCAGTTTTGGTCTACCCAGGGGTCTCGTACCTTGTGGCTTCCCTTCTAGCACTGTCTTTACCATTTTCCCTTCTCTTCTCAGGACATGTCCCAGCCATTCAATTCCTCTGCTCTTTATTACAGCTGTCACATCGGGTTCATTAAACAGCGTGTGTATTTCAATATTTTTTCTTCTTCTAAAGATTCCATTTTCAGAAACTGGCCCAAAAACTTTTCTTAATACCTTGTTTTCAAAAGTTATAATTTTTCTCTCCATTTTCTTGCTCAGTGTCCATGTTTCCGCCCCATACATTAATACTGGTCACACGATTGTCTTGTAAATGCGGAGTTTCGTTGTTTTCGTTAATAGCCTGCTGGTAAATAGTTTATTCATTGAAAAGAGACACCTCTCTGCAGATTTTAGCCGGTTCATTACTGTATCTGTGATTAGCGTGTACAAAATACCGACACGAATATGCGGCATTTGCCTTGGCTAAAAGTGTTCGTAATCTACAGTAGGCCTGAAAAAAAAATCCACAGCCTGCTTCCAGTCTCCGACCGGGTCAGGTATGGAATGAATGAAGCCCCCATCTAGCGGCGAGGATATGAACTGTGCCGGCTGCCGAGGCCTGACGCACTCCTCTGGGGGCAATGATTAAATGAATGACAGATGAAATGAAATGATAGTGGAGAGTGTTGCTGGAATGAAATTTTGGCAGGGAAAACCGGAGTACCCGGAGAAAAACCTGTCTGCCTCAGTTTTGTCCAGCACAGATCTCACATGGAGTGACCGGGATTTGAACCACGGAACCAGCGGTGAGAGGCCGGCGTGCTGCCGCCTAAGCCACGGAGGCTTCTACAGTAGGCCTATGCATTCTAATTCAGTAGAGACATCTATATGTTGCTATAAGAACATCTTAGTCTATTATTATTGAACGATAGTACGCGTATCGGTCGCGAGATAGTACGAACTCGTAGTGTTCGACTAATGACCCTTAAGTTACTCAAAGTCGTCCAAATTTAGCCTATATTTTTCTTCTTCTAGCGTCTCAGAGTGCCATTTTAGATTTTAAAATTCTGTGGTGCCAACATAAAATTTTAGTACCAAAAAAAATTTGCTGAATTCAATTTTCTTTGAAAGTATTATTTCTAGTGCACCAAGGCAAAAAGCTCTCAAAATGGACCATTACTATGAATTCAATCAAATAAATGTTTATTTCCCAACACATGTTTATATGGCTATTTACCCGTTTTCAGTTTTCAACCGTCAGATCTGGCTTCGAATGCCGACTCGGACAAGAAATGTAATTCTGGTCTGAGCGCTGTTGTGAGGTACACAAGTAAGTAGAACAGGGTTCGATACCCACCTCAGCCATCCCAGAAGTGGTGTTCCATGGTTTCTCACTTCTACTCCAAGCTAATACCAGAATGGTTCTTTAACTTAGGGTCATGGCCGCTCTCTTCCCAAAGCTAGACTGAATTAAAAATACACATACTAACACAGACACCACAATAACGCAGGTTATCAGGCAAATCCTACACACACACACACACACACACACACATCCAAGTACACAGAATAAATGAATCAACTACTACAACAAACGCATTTTTTCTGCCAGATATCTGTGTATTATGTTCTTCACTAACTCGTCCAAGCAACAGCAGTGTTGTAATATCGTTTCATACTTAGTTTTGAGTAATGTATACCATTGTAACCATGATAATGAAAGACGAAACAAAGTAAGCAAAATTGTTATCAAATGAGTGGATAT
The DNA here is from genome assembly GCA_946902985.2 of Meconema thalassinum. Classification (NCBI taxonomy): domain Eukaryota; kingdom Metazoa; phylum Arthropoda; class Insecta; order Orthoptera; family Tettigoniidae; genus Meconema; species Meconema thalassinum. The sequence continues at coordinate 240,255,181 of OX336394.1, read as the reverse complement.
ACAATTCCACAGAGAACAGCGAGTTACGAGTGGTATAAAACTTAATTTCTTCCCAGATTTCCTGTGCTAAGGTGTAGTAGCCCTGCGCATAGGCTTATATAAATTCAGCTCGTAAGCTGGTGGCTTGCGGGGAGGGATACTCTCGGACACCGGAATTTAATTGGGATGGAAGTAACTCATTTCGCTGCGAGACTGTGTAGACCAGTGTTACCAACTTGTATTTGATGAAAAAATCACTGGATAGTACTTACAACATTAAAGGTTTATCTGCACATCGTTTAGAATCAAGAAATGTTATGTTTTCGTACTGTTCATACCAAATGAATGTAGAGGGTTGGTTGCATTGGTTCTTGTCTTGTCTGCACCGGGTGAATCAGCTGCCCATAATCATATTGTTTTATGCAGCCCAACTAGCGTTGATATCAGGAAGGTCGATATTTCTCCACTTGTATCCCGTACAGTACTAATGCACGGCAAACGATACTAAGGTCTATTACTTTTCCCACGATGTGATTACGCCGGCCCCGTGGTGTTGGGGTAGCGCGCCTGCGTCTCACCCGGAGGTTCCAGGTTCGATTCCCGGCTCAGTCAGGGATTTTAGAACTGACGTGAGGGTTGGAACGGGGTTCACTCAGCCTCGTGAGGACAATTGAGTAGCTGTCTGACAGTGAGGCAGCGCCCCGATCACGAAAACCAAGATTAACGGCCGATGGGACCCGATGCGCTGATCACGCGTCACCCCAATATCTGCAGGCCAAATGGCTGGGCAGTGGTCGCTTGGTAGGCCTAGGTCCTTCATGGGCTGTAGTGCCAGGGGCTATAGTATCTCCGCTAAAGAATTAGGATATTTGCCACTTGTAAGACCTATTCTGAGATACGCCTCGGTGGTTTGGGATCCATATCAAGTAGGGCTCATCAATGAGTTGGAAATAATACAAAGAAAGACCGCTAGATTTGTGCTCAGTGACTTTAATCCCAGGAACAGTGTAAGCCGTATGTTAAAGAAACTTGGGTGGGGGTCACTGGATGCTAGGAGGATGAAATCTAGACTCTGCGCTATGTAGAACACGTATACAAATCATCCAGCATGGGGTGAGCTTAGCAAACTCATGGGAAAGCCAACTTATATGAGCAGGAGTGATCATCCTTTCAAAGTTAAGGGACGACCACAGCGTACAAATTATGATAAATATTCTTTCGTAAACCGTGCCATTGATAACTGGAACTCTCTACCTGCCGCAGTCTTAGAGAGCCTTTTCCCAAACATATAGGTGTGTTTAAGAAAAGACTGACGATTTGTGTAAAGCCTCCAGTTTAATTGTTATTGTATTGTTATGTATAATTATTTATTTGTTAGGCTATGTATACCCAATTTGCCACCGGGGGACACATCCCCAATTGCAGACAAATGAATGAAGGAATAAAAGTAGAATTTATTATTCGAATATTCGAATGACATGTGCAGCTCTACTCAATACGTTCGTTGAGACCACAGAAGGTAGCATGGGCCCTAACTTTTGAGACCGGGTGTGTTGTCAGTGACCCGTGACCCACGTGGTTTGTGGGACCAAAGGTTACGGACGGAACAATTGGCAAGGCTGCCGTGGGAGCTATGACGTAGTGCCATCAATATGTCTGGTTATAGATGGATCTTGAGCGAGACATTCAGATGTAATGTGTAGATTTATTCGTGTTCAATGTCATCTGCCCAAGAAATTGCGGTAATAATTCGTGGGAACTATGTTCAAGATCACGAGGAGCGCGCTACACGACCATCAGACTAGGAAGGCCAAACTGGCAGTGTCCACAGTCAGATAATCCTTGCTATGGGAGGAGGGTTCGCCAGAAGGGGTTCAGACCCCTCCAGTCATACGTTTGGGGTTTGGGTCCCTTCAGAATGTCGAATGAAGAGATGGTTACTGAGTACTAGTGAGTAAACTCTACATTAATGATTTTTTTTCGTGTGGCCTCCTGAGAGGCCGAGTGCAGGTTTTTCTAGTCGACGCCCGTGGGCGACCTGCGCGTCCGAATGAGAGATGACATGAATGGATGAAAGTGGGCAAGTAGGTGGAAGGTAGAGACCGTGGCCTGTCAGAAGGTACCGTCCCAGTATTTGCTTGGTGTTGAAAATGGTAAACCACGGAAAACCATTCCAAGGACAGCCGACGGTGGGGCTCGAGCCCACGCGTCTACAGAGTCAGCAGAGAGCTTGTCCCCATGACCTAACGCTGTGCTTTAGCGAGCGTAGCCACCGCTGTCGGTAATGATAATAATAATGCACAATCCCGCGACGCACACATTAGCGTTAATCGTGCACCACGACCGCGTGGGCAGCTGCAGCAATCCGGAGATTGTAGGTTCGAATATAAAGCCAAAATGGCCGCTGTTTTTGCTCGTAAATACATCAATTTCCGTAACTTCCTAAGTTTATATCCTTTCAGGAATGCACTGAACAAAATAATACATGTGTAAAACGCTAATGAAATCGTTGATTTCAACACTAAATATGATACAGTTGAACTAAACCAGTTGTTTATCAAGTATTATCGTAGCGCATCCGTGGCATAATGGTAGCGACTTGGGCTCATCGTTTGGGGGTTAATGGATCAAATCCCTGTCGGTTTAAATTTTGTACTTCGTTATTTTGTGGTATTTATTGATTTATAACTAGTCACACGTTATAATGTTAAGCATATTTAGTGTGTATTTGCAATCAAAAATATTATATATAAAAAACACCACACATTTCAACACTCGAACACAGCGATTAATATTCGTTGACCTTGATCCGCGGTAGAGGCTATTGTTGTTGTATTTGTTTTTATTGTTGATTCTTTAGGGGTTTTGTGGCATCACGGTCTTGCAGTCCCATTTACTTGGGCGTGTATAGAAGTTGTCTGATAACCTATGTCACTGTGATGTCTGTACTGTCATCGCGGCAGGAGATGGCAGTTGAACACGCTGTGACGGGGTGCGGGGGTCTTGCAGTACGCATGCGCTGCCCGCATATTCCTAACTTAAATATATCGGCTTGCCGCATGCCAATGGTTGTCATTGCAGCAGGCGACACTCAGCCACTGAAAGAAGGAATGTGCTGAGTGAGTGAAGCAAGTAGTGACCAGCTGAATGTTTTTGGAATGCGCGATACGCAGTGAGCGGGAAGACCCCTGCAGTTGTACCCGACTGCCAACTCCTGACGCGATATCAGTAGGTTTACTAGTGCGTGTACTTTTATACGAGGAAGGATTTGGGTAGGATGGTGTAGTTTTGTTGTTATTGTTTCAATCGAGATGCATGGACATCATGGTCATTTAGCCCTGTGTACGTGGGTGAGTGTTGCATTTTGTCTGATAACCTGTGTTATTGTGATGGCTGTGTTAGTGTATATATAATTCAAGTGAGGATTCTATCAATCAACGTTTAATATCAGTATAGCACGTTGTATTTCAACATTCAATTATACTCCTTGAATAGGACAAAGAGTTATAACAATACACATGCCTTCAGGAGAAAGTAGGCTATATGTTCTTTACTGAACATCTTGTTTTTGCTTTTAATTTAGCCTAATGATTTCCATCGGAAATTCCTTCCTTAAGACGGTGCCCATACCATATGATCCAGCAAAATTTCAGCTAAATCCGTTGAGTAGATTTTGCATGAAAAAGTAACAGATTAGACTTTTCAAACAATAATGTGATATATTGCAGTTGCAATATGGCCGCTTATCATGCTAGGCTCAAAGAGTTATTTCCACGCTGCGACGGAGATAGCTGCATATTTCTAATTTTCTTTTAAATCCTTTTCAGTGTAAGCTTAGCAAATAATGTTTGTACTTGAAGATTGCAAGGAATCTCCGTTGTATTCCTTTTCCTGGGGATTAATTCATATTATATAAGCGAAACGTTCCTTGCTTTTATTTAAACTCTCATTTATTTTAAAGTTCTGTTTCCTAACCACAGTATGTTTGTTCTTCCCGTCTGCCCTCTTTGCTCTGTTTTGAATTGTTTGACAGAGTGTGCACTGAGACATTGCGTTGCAGTGCGACCGTAGAATCGTTATGATTTTTTAAACGCTTGTCAAAAGAATATGGCCAGTGCCGGCGCTCCAGTTAGAGGATAAAAGAATTGTATTACGGTATACTTTTCTACTTCTGGAACGTCAAGTGTCAAAGAGCTTCCAAGATGATTTTCTGCACCAAGACAGATTTTCCATTTCGTGACGTACAAAATACCTGCTGATAGTCCGCCTCGTATCGTAGTGGATAGCATTCTTGGCTGTCAACCCGGAAGCCCGGGTTAAATTCACGGCTATGCTAAGAAATGAAAATCTGTTCTGAAGGCTAGAACGGGGTACACCTATCCTCGTGAGGCAAAACTGAGAGTAGGTGGGTTCGATTCCTACATCAGGTAGGAAGTTGTTTTCCGGGGTTTTTACTTGTACTCAAGGCAAATGGTACCTAACGTATGGTCACGGCTACTTCCTACCAAAATCCTACCAAATTACAAATACACGCACTGGTACAGATATCATAGTGACACTGTAGTAAGATATATTCCAATCACACCCAGGTACATGGGGTTAGACGACCACGATGTCGCAAAGCCCCTTAACGTATCAACAACAAGTATATTTGGGTGTATGTAGAATTTGTCTGATAACCTGTGCCACTGTGATGTCTTTTCTAGTGTGTAGGAAGCGGCCTTGGCCTTAAATTAGGTACCATCCCAGCATTTACGTGGAGTAGAAGTGGGAAACCACGACAAATCACTTCCAGGATAGCTGAGGTGGGAATCGAACCCCTCTCTTCTCAATTTTGTGACACGATGCTGAGTTTATCCCATTACAGCCCTCAGACCAGAATAAAATTTCTTGGCAGAGCCGAGAATCAAACCCAGGTCTCCGTGGTATCTGCCAAGAATGCTAGCCACTACGCAACGAGGAAGACCAACACGTATATATGCCAAATAATATTAACTGAATGAAAATGAAAATCCACAGCCTGCTTCCAGTGGACCGACTGGGTCAGGAATTGAATGAATGAAGCCCATCTCTAGCGGCGAGGATATGAACTGTGCCGAATGCCGAAGCCTGTCGCACTCCTCTGAGACAATGATTAAATGAATGACAGATGAAATGAAAGGATATTGGAGAGTGTTGCTGGAATGAAATTTTTGACAGGGAAAACCGGAGTACCCGGAGTAAAACCTGCCTGCCTCCGCTTTTTCCAGCACAGATCTCATATGGTGCGACCGGGATTTGAACCACGGACATAGCGGTGAGAGGACAGCGTGCTGCCGCCTAAGCCACGGAGGCTTATGCCCAATATTATTAACTATTAATTATTAATTATTAATAATAACATTATCTATTTATTTATTCATTTAGTTATTATTATGAAGAGATTTTGGCAGAGAATGAAGACCAAACATAGCGTAAAAACTCTCTAACGTGGTCTATAGTTGGCCGTAAGAAATAAATATATTATTTATTTATGCGAAAATTCCCCTACAGGAGAGCGATTAAACTTGATAACATGATGTCATTTGGAGGTGTGTCTCCTCCGCTCCTCCCAAAATCTCTTCCTCTCATCCGTCCACTTTTTCCCAGGCTGTCGTAATGATCTTGGATCAAACTTAACATTCGCGATTTTCGTCTGGCACTCAGTTCGGTCTTCGACATTTTCTATATTGATTACTTGTAAGTCTCTCTGTACCTCTTGGCCATTCTGTGCCGCATTTAATCTGAGTTATGATACCAAGTAGTTTCTTTGGCAATCTGGAGGTGGCCATCCTGTGTATGTGAGTGTAAAATTTGGCTCTGCGTTTTCTAATTTCGAATCTTATCGTATTGGTCTTTTGATAGAGTTCTGTACAAGGTCTCTTCATCCAAATGCCGTTTCTGTTGATTGCTCCGTAGATCTTCCGGAGAATTTTTCGTTCCTGTTTTTCCAGTTCCCTAATCTTGGAATGACCATCGATTACTATTGTTTCAGCAGCATATGCTACTTCTGGCAGAATAACTGTTTTATAATATATATTATTATTATTATTATTATCATCACAATTATTACGGTATTTGAACATCGTCCTACACAGGCAACATCTCAGAAATAATGCCCTCCCCTGACTGGTCGGTCGGCTGGATCCACACGTGTGTATACGTGCCTTAATACTCCTCCACATGCAAATGCTACAAATTAATTTAAAAACCGGTTGCAAGTGTGTTGCATTTAAGACTGAGTTTGTAGCTGCCAACACAACACGTGTTAGCTCCTGAATAATTATGCAGCTACAACAGCTGTTCAGAATCAATTAAAACTACAATACTCAACATTTCATTTTGTCTAGTTCCTTTTCATTCAAACTCTCTCTCTCTCTCAGTGCAAACTGCGCCAAAAAGTGTCCTCAAGATTTCCTCAAGATTTTCTGTTTTGTTTTTGTATATCTTAGTGATCAGCCCCTAATCGTCAGTGTTTCAGAGGCGTAGAGTGCCTCAGGTTTGATTACTGTGTCGTAATGTTGTAATTTTGCTTTACGGGAGAGGTTCCATGTGATTCTGTAGGTTCTTTGCAATTTTGTTTGCATCACGATTGAGGTCTGAGGGTTAGATAATTTTTCTTAAGTATTTGAAATTAGCCATTTCAGTTACTTTACCGTACCGAGTTACCCAAGGTTGTTTATCCATGTACCGATGAGATTCTTCCACGAACTGGGGTTTTTGGTATTTTATTTGGAGTCTGGATTTGTCTGGAATTTCATGGATTTTTTCAATGGATTATATCGCTTCCTGCCTATATTTGGACAAAATAGTCAGGTCATTTTCAAAGGCCAAACATTGTAAAAGGATTTTGTTTTCGGGTAGTCAACCAATGGGGCATCCCTTTGACTTCTGTTTCCCATATCTTAATCACTTTTCCTGGAACAAGATTAAATAATTATAATTATCTCTTAAAAAAAAAAAAAAAAAAGCACAAACCAGACTCACCATCAAAATTCTTAGATACATACAGCGGCTCAAGACTACTACACTCTGCATGATGCAAGTCAAAATTGATCTGGATAAAGCACAGGCCGACCCAGAAGAAGTCATGGACAAAAGAGTCTTTCGACACAAAGCATACTAGTGGGAAGTTATGTCAGAGAAAGCAGCACCTACAGCCCAAAGACCAAAGTGGACCGCAGAAAGGAAGAGGGCCTTCAGAGCACGAATCAAAGAGTAACGGAAAAACAGGAAGAACAAGTAGCCATGATTACTTCGCGTGGTCTGATAAGAGGCCTGTAACGTGTAAAATAAAATAAATTATAATACGTAAAACTCAGCAATTTTTCTAGGTTTGTGCCATGTCTTGTGTGGGGTTTCGCCTAGGACACCAAGCAGGCTCATCAGCGGGCTCTTGGTGCCCCCACTTGGACTCCCACAGGAGTAGCGAACTGCGCGCTACCTCCCTTTTCATTAAGGGTACCTGCACCTCTTGACTGGGATTCAATGGCCGTAAGAGCCAGTATACCATCTTTCTGGAAGCTTTCATAGGGAGGTTATGCTTCTTGAGCTTTAAGTTCTCGCAGTGGAGAGGCGCAGGTGCGCTTCATAAAAAGGGAGGTAGCGCGCAGTTCACTATTCATGTGGGGGTCCAGGCGTGGACACCGAGAGCCCGCTGATGAGCCAGCTTGGTGTCCTGGGCGAAACCCCACACAAGACACGGCACAAACAAAAACAAGTAGTTCCGTGAAGAACTATAAAGCCTATTTTCATATATCCTCCTCATGTTAATTGCCTCTATCAACACACAAAATATCAGTTTAATCGCTGTAACAGATTCGTAGATATTGAGAACCGTCTAAATATTTCAGATTGTCGCCAGGTTGGATTTTTATTTTTGTACTATTACATTAATATTATTGTGTACGTGTGGTATTCAAACTTCAATCACATGATTAGAACACAAGAAGTAAAAACGAGATTTTAAAATTACGCACAGCAGCATCTTGTGATTATGCAAACAATTGAAATAAATTAGATGCCAGTGGATCAACATTTGTATAAGCATTTAACGTGCAACGTTTCACGGCACTCGGATAGTTAATTCGCGAGAAACGTCCATTTAAATATTTATACCGCGTCGCCGCCATGTTCGATTTGTGCTCACCAGGTTACTGAAGTCCTATAGGTGAACATATGTTCATAGTCTCTATGAACATAAAAAAAATCAGTTTGGTTGCTGTAAAAGATTCATAGATATTGAGAACCGTCTAAATATTCCGGATGATCGCCATGTTGGATTGTTAAATGTATAGGCCATAGAGTTATGTACCATTCAAGGACAATTATTGCCTAGGTTCATTATTCAAACTTTCACTTCGATCGCATGATTACGACACAAGAAATAAAAACTTAATTTTAAAAGTTCGCACAACCGCCATCTTGAGGTTATGTAAGCAATTGAATTAAATTAGATGGCAGTGCATTACTATCTGCAAAATCATTTACTGTACCACATTTCACTGCGCTCAGAGAGTTAAATCACGAGAAAAGTCTATTAAAATATTTCAAATTCGCTTGGTCGCCATGTTCGTTTTGTACTTTCCAGGTTTATGAAATATACATACGTAAACTTGTATCAGTACCCTTTCTCACCGTACAAAATTGCAGGGTGATATCTTGAATAGTTTCGGAGATATAGAATGTCAGTGAAATATTTCGCACAGCCACCATTTTGAGGTTATGTAAACAATTGAACTAAATTAGACTCCAGTGCATTACAATGTGTATAAAAATTTGCTGTACCAAGTTTCATTACGTTTGGATATTTAAATCGCGAGAAAAGTCTATTTAAAAGTCTCAAATTCGCTTGACCGCCATGTTGGTTTTGTAGTCACCAGGTTTTTGAAAGTCTCATAGGTGAAATTCTAGTAGTGCCCTTTATCACCGTACACAATTTCAGGGCGATATCGGTAATAGTTTCGGAGATATTGAATGCTAGTGAAATATTTCGCACAGCCGCCATGTTGGATTGGTGATACGTAACAAAATTTGAAGGGCACGATCGAGGTCGCCGGGAATAGTGCTATGAACTTATCGAGTTTCATTGAAATCGCTCCAGCCGTTTAGATTTTATTAGGGGGACACACACACACACCTCACACGCACACACACACGGACAAAAGGTGATCTCATAAGCCTATTTTTTCAAAATTGAAAATAGGCTAAAAAAAAGTGTTGAGTTTTAATTCACTGGCCGTGAAAGCCAATATACTATAATACTTAAGTTTCAGTAGTCGCTCTTCAGTGAGTTCTTTGAAGGCTGGAACTTTTATATTGGAGTAAACAGCGTTATCAAAGGATAGTAATGTTGATACGGTTGTCGTGATTCTGTTTCCTTAGCAAGGCTCACAAGATGTTGGCTTCTGTTTCTTTGTCAAGTCAAAGAGACAGAAATGTAATATCTGTAAAAGGGAAATGATTCTCTTGATATTACAAGAAGGCGACCTACCTGGAACTACAATTACAGTTGTTCTCTTCTTGTGAAAACAATTCATTACAGTGTTTCTACGAGGGTCATTCCATAAGTCATGGAAACTATGTTATATCTTTCTAACATATAACAGCACGGTAATTCCAATGTAGACATTCGAAACCCCGCGGCAAACAACACAGAATTCACCCAACAGAAGGCGACTGTAAGTGCAGGTGGCTAGGTCCCAGCACCATACACGTTCATTCTGAGCTTGGCCGTGCCACAAGATGGATGTAAGCAGATTGGAACAGCGATCATTCGTGAAAATTGCTTTTCTCGGTGGCAGAAATGCTACGCACTGTCATTCAGCACTATGTGAAGCTGTTGGTGATTACCGAACAGTTGCACGTTGGGTGGCGGCTTTCCGATATGGACGCGCAGCAACTGTCGACTCGCCGCGAAGTGGGCGCCCCTTGTCTGCCCGAACTGACATGTCCGTGTCTGTTATTGCACAGTGTTCCAATTCTTGGAAACGGTGCCCTGGATGTTAATTGATTGATTTGTATTCCATTTGTACTAGTGCAAAACAAATTTACACATAGTTCCATTGTGTGGTTTTCATTTGTACCTTTAATTGTTCTTAATATGAATTGTACACCCGCCTGAATCAATTCTAAAAAGAAAATTAATTATTAACCTTGTTTTTAGTACATGTTTCGAGGATTAATTGCATTTTATCCCCTCCATCAGCAAAAAGATATATTGAAAGAACAAAATAAAACTTAGCACAGTAATAAGATACGTTATTAGCCCTAATATGGTGCACCATATAATTTAGGTTATAAGATCAGAATAAAACAAGATGTTCAGTAAAGAACATATAGCCTACTTTCTCCTAAATGCATGGGTATTGTTATAACTCTTTGTCCTTTTCAAGGAGTATGATTGAATGTTGGTTGTAGAAGCTTGTTGAAATACAACGTGCTATAGGGATATTAAACATGAATATGAGGTGCCCTTTGCTAGTGCTACCTCTGTACCAAATTTCGTTCAATTCGGTTTCACCGTGTTTGAATTGATAGAGGGAATCGATTTGCACACATACTTGGCCACCATCTGCAAACTAATGGGCTGATGATCTTGCAGTTTGGTCTGAATATGTTTCCCACATGAAGATATGGTGTTGCAAAATTTGGTAGAGACTAGATTATTAGGTTGGTCGTAATTACATTTTAGCTTTTAACATTTGGGTGGCCGCGATTACGTTTGAGTCAAGATAGCGGTGATATAAAACATGACACTGAGGTGCCCTTTGCTAGTGCTACCTCTGTACCAAATTTCGTTCCATTCGGTTTCACCGTGTTCGAATTGATAAGGGGAATCGATTTTCACCCAAAGATTGCCGCCATCCGCAAAATATTAGACTGATGACCTATTAGTTTGGTCGAAGGATGCTCCCTCCATAAAGGTATGTTTTTGCTAAATTTGCTAGAGATCGGATGATTAGGCTAATCGTAATTTGATTTAGGCTTTGAACATCTGTGTGGCCGCCATTACGTTTCCGTCAAGATGGCGGCGATATAAAACATGACACTGAGGTGCCCTTTGCTAGTGCTACCTCTGTACCAAATTTCGTTCATTCGGTTCCACCGTGTTCGAATTAATAGGGGGAATCAATTTTGATATAAAGATGGCCGCCATCCGTAAACTATTAGGCTAATGGCCTATTAGATTGGTCAAAGGATGCTCCCTCCATAAAGGTATGTTGTTGCAAAGTTTGGTAGAGATCGGATGGTTATGTTAGTCGTAATTTGATTTAAGCTTTAAACATTTGTGTGGCCGCTATTACGTTTCTGTCAATATGGCCGCGATATAAATCATGACACTGAGATGCCCTTTGCTAGAGCTATCTCTGTACCAAATTTCGTTCCATTGGGTTTCACCGTGTTTGAATTAATAGGGGGAATCGATTTTGACACAAAGATGGCCGCCATCCACAAACTATTAGGCGAATGACCTATTAGATTGGTCAAAGGATGCTCCCTCCATAAAGGTATTTAGTTGCAAAATTTGGTAGAGATCGGATGATTAGGTTATTCGTAATTTGATTTAAACTTTGAACATTTGTGTGGCCGCCATTACGTTTCCGTCAAGATGGCGGCGATATAAAACATGACACTGAGGTGCATTTTGTTAGTACTACCTCTGTACCAAATTTCGTTCCGTTCGGTTGCACCGTGTTCGAATTAATAGGGGGAATTGATTTTCACACTAAGATGGCCGCCATCCGCAAACTATTACGCTGATGACCTATTAGTTTGGTCAAAGGATGCTCCCCCCATAAAGGTATGTTGTTGCAAAATTAGGTAGAGATCGGATGATTAGGTTAGTCATAATTTGATTTAAGCTTTGAACATTTGTGTGGCCGCCATTACGTTTCCGTCAAGATGGCGGCGATATAAAACATGACACTGAGGTGCCTTTTGTTAGTACTACCTCTGTACCAAATTTCGTTCCATTCGGTTGCACCGTGTTCGAATTAATTGGGGGAATCGATTTTCACACAAAGATGGCCGCCATCCGCAAACTATTACGCTGATGGCCTATTGGTTTGGTCAAAGGATGCTCCCCCCATAAAGGTATGTTGTTGCAAAATTTGGTAGAGATCGGATGATTAGGTTAGTCGTAATTTGATTTAAGCTTTGAACATTTGTGTGGCCGCCATTACGTTTCCGTCAAGATGGCGGCGATATAAAACATGACACTGGGGTGTCCTTTGCTAGTGCTACCTTTGTACCAAATTTCGTTCAATTCGCATTCACCGTGTTCGAATTGATAGGGGGGACAGACATTCAGAGTCCACACACTCACACACACACAGACACACACACACCCACACACACACAGACTCACACACACACATACACACACACACACAGACTCACACACACACATACACACACACAGACAGACACACTTTTTTCGCCCTGTGTTGATCTCATAAGTCTACTTTCATTTTTTGCAAAAATCGAAAGTAGGCTAATGAAATGAAATAGATGGTGACGGTGATCAGCTGCTCATGACAAATAGTAGTTCCGTATTGAAGCTTGAAATGGTAGATTTGGAATACCAATACTTCACCAATCCGTGTAGGTCTATAATTAATGAAGAGCCTGTATGCTTTGATTTGAAAAGGCTTAAAAATGGATCTATTATAGACTTACACGGATTGGTGAAGTATTGGTATTCCAAATCTACCATTTCAAGCTTCAATACGGAACTACTATTTGTCATGAGAACCTGCAAGCTGATCACCGTCACCATCTATTTCATTTCATTTTATTCCGATCTTATAACCTAAATTATATGGCGCACCATATTAGGTTTAATAACGTATCTTATTACTGTGCTAAGTTTTATTTTGTTCTTTCAATATGTTTTTTAGCTGAAGAAGGGGATAAAATGAAATTAATCCTCGAAGCATGTACTAAAATCAAGTTAAATAATTAAGTTTCTTGATAGTATTGATTCAGGTGGGTGTACAATTCTTATTAAGAACTATTCTAGCATATCAATACGGAACCACCATGAGTCATTTAAATAATGTAATTTGTACCTTTGCCGTTAACTCCTGTGCTCGAACCCTATTTTCTGTTGGCATTGAGATACCGCACGGCCTTAACGGTTCAATGCAAATCGTGGATTTCCCATGCTGTCTCATTATCGAAAGATATAACGTAGTTGCCATGACTTATGGAATGACCCTCGTGTATTGAACTTGTTCTGAATTAGTTCTATCTTCTTGTTAAACCCGGCAGCGTAGCCAAACACGTTCCGTCACTCTGCAATTAAGTACTGCAGTTTGGTGATCCGTGCCTCGTTTTTCATAATTCGAGGGGTTTGAGGCATCTTGGTCATCAGTCCCGTGTACTTGAGTGCGTATTGAATTTGTCTGATGACCTGTATTGCTGTGATGACTGTAGTAGTGTGTGTAACTGTATTAGGGCCAGGGATGGAATAGGTGTCCCTGGACTTGAAGTTCAGCGAGGTACTATCTCGGGGGGGGGAATACACCACGTTCAGGATAGCCGCTGCCAGCGCCGAGGTTCGAACCTACGATCTCCGGGCTTGCTGCAGCTGTCCTCACCATCGTGGTGCACGATATAACAAGCACGGCTACTCTGCCGGACACCGTGGCTCAAATCTCGGAGCTAACTGTAAACATTCTGAAAATGAAATGAAAATCCACAGCCTGCTTCCAGTCTCCGACCGGGTCAGGAAAGGAATGAATGAAGCCCCTATCTAGCGGCGAGGATATGAACTGTGCCGGCTGCCGAGGCCTAACGCACTCCTCTGGGGCAATGATGAAATGAATGACAGATGAAATGAAATGATAGTGGAGAGTGTTGCTGGAATGAAATTTTGACAGGGAAAACCGGAGTACCCGGAGAAAAACCTGTCTGCCTCCGTTTTGTCCAGCATAGATCTCACATGGAGTGACCGGGATTTGAACCAGCGGTGAGAGGCCGGCGTGCTGCCGCCTAATCCACGGAGGCTTTGTAAACATTCTACGTGACTTTTTTTGCTCTATCACATAGATTTTCGTAACTCACTCCTGGCATATGGCAGGGGGAACACTCTACGTCACTCCCACTACCGTGCACCAAATGAAGCGAATAAATAAATGAATCAATGAATAAATAAATAAATAAATATATCAATAAATTAATAAATACATTGTGGAAATTAAGAAGTAATGTTGAAATACATCGAAAAATAGAAAACATATCAGAAACAATACGGAAGAGGAGATTGCTATTTTTTGGACATTTGTACAGGATGGATGACAGTAGGTTAACCAAGCAGATCTTCACATTCCGGTGGAACAAGAAGTCAACAACAACCTGGGTACAAGAAGTCAAAAAGGATTTGGAAATAAAAAATATCAGAGAAGAAGATACACCACAGAGAGAGATTTTTAGGCAAAACTTGCTAAAAATGGAAGGATTCCAAGGGAGGAAGGGAAAGAAAACAGGCTCGAAATGGTCCGAGGAAAGGAAGAGGAAACATAGTGAGATGAAGGAATACTGGAGGAAGAAGAAGGAACAGCAAAGGACAAAGCATTAAAATTGGCTCGTGGTCCCTAAACGACCGAAACGAAAATAATAATAATAATAATAATAATAAATACGTGAATAAACACATGAATAAATACATAAATAAATAAATAAATAAATAGATAAAATTAATGTAAAATTTATTGTTTTTAGATATCTGTTTTTATCTATATTTTTAGCGGCTTCGGTGGCGTAGTTGGTAGCATGCTGAACTGCTGTGCCCCAGATAGCGGGTTCAAACCCGGCCGAAGAGCGTTAAAAATCCTTCAGTATGGCTTCCTTCGGAGGGGAAATAAAGCCGGTGGTCCCATGTCATAGATTTATGGCATGTAAAAGATCCTTTCACAGACTAAACTTGTGTAAAGCAAAATTGTTAGGGTAGATTTCGTCAGAACGCTCTATCAAAGTTCCAACGTTCACCACTAGGTATCATTGATATCTGGTGGCGAAAGTTGGAACTACTTGAAATTGAATGGAACTTGTAGCTTACCCTTTAGGGTGTCCGTTGGAAGCAGCTACAGACTCAGGCGAGCCGAACATGTCCTCGGACACTCCCGGCACTAAAAGCCATACGATAAATCAATCAATCTATTTTTTAATTTAGAGTGTAGATTCTGTGTTTATACTATAGTCATAATCATCATTTACTAAATGAAAAGTCTTGTCACTGCAGCCACATTTGACGGTGTTATGCGCTAGTCTCTTCATGCTGCCATAAGAGCCACATACCAGTTCTCCAATGGAGTTGTCGATGTACGAAAACATATCCCAATACTTTGCACTCAATAATGGATTGGAGAAGATAGTCGTGCCTGAGTACATGTCCAAGGAACTTTGTTTTTCTCTTCTTTATTGTTTTTAATAAACATCGATCTTCCTTCACATCCTGCAGAACAAGATCATTTGTCTTCCTGTCCATCCAACTTGTTCTTGTCATTCTTCACCAAAACCACATTTTTGCAGCCTGAAGTTTTGTTTCATCCAGTTTCACTAATGTCTAGGTTTCGCATCCATACTGTAGGCTAAAACACTCCAAAGAAAGATCTTGAGAAATGACTTTCTAGACCTATACTAACAAAAATTAAGAACAACAAAAAAGCACGAAGGGTAGGCGATCTCTCTTACTCTCAAATTTTAAAGTTATGCTTGCACTGCCACCAACAGAGAAATATAACTCTGTTGGGCAACTTGAGATTAAGATTTAAATCATCGTTTTGTACTCACCAAATGTGTTACAGGAGGTATATTACAAGCCGATGCTATACGTCTCGAAATGCCATGGATTTGGACGGCCTTCATAGAAAATTTAGAGGGGGTTTCCTAATGTATTCAAACACACTTTATAAGCAAATAAATATATTTCCGTTGACTTTTCAAGAAACGTAAGGTTTTCCTGCACAACTGACACAATTTGGAAGATTGTGGCACAAACTCCACCTTATTACTCTTAAGAGTTTGAGATATGTGAAACATACACCTAGGTGTTTTTATATACAATAATTATAACTCTCCTATAAAGTAGATGACATGATCAGTAGGCACTACGTCATCAGCTTATGGAATTGAGCGTAATCTACAGACCAAGATTTCTTCGTAGACCAGCAAGATTCACACACTCAGTTAAAATATGGGTGACAATGAATACGGCTCCTCAGGTGCCATCTCTATATATATAAGAATGAAAGTTTGTCTGTTTTTTTCTGAATTTCTACGGAAATTTGCGTTATTTATGCGTTTTAGACTGTTTTTATGACGGATGCGCGCGAAAATAATTTTTTGTCTGTCTGTCTGTCTGTTTGTTTGTTTGTTTGTTTGTCTGTCTATGGACAATTTTTTGTGTCCTTATAACTCGAGAACGGCTGAGTGGATCAACGTAAAATTTGGTACAGATATCCTTCAGAGGCACGACACCAATCATCGATGTAACTCTTCTCTGTACCTCTCATAAAAGGGGGCCTACCCCCTTAAAATACTTGCTGAAATAGGCGTAGAAGGGCGAGACAAAGCTCATTTTCAGCCCCTCAATGTGAGAAACGAAACTCGGGGGCCCTACAGGGGCCCCGAAAACCACATTTTAAAGCCCTAAAACCAACAGTTTTCGAGATATTCCCAGAAAATTAATTTCATTTAATACAATAATGAAAGGAAGCTAGCCGGTAACCATGGCAACAGAAATTCAAATGTCCATCTATTGCTGTAATATAAGACGCAATTCCATTTATTACATTACTGAGATAGTTTGCAAACGGCTAGAAGGTTATAACGGAACCAAACTAAGCTGTAAAATTCATCAATACATATAATGCGCTTAAGGGGGTCAAGGGGTACTCGAGAATTTTTTCACGCGATTTACACGTGCTGGTGGGCTACGGAAGGTCTATTATATCCCTATCCCTATATTGTTATATTATTATTAATATTATTATTACACTACGGAAAGAAATACCCCAGAGGACTGGAAAAAGGGAATAATTGTCCCGATCTTCAAGAAAGGTAGTAGAACAGAATGCAGAAACTATCGGGGAATAAAACTGATGAGTCATTGTGCAAAGATGTTTGAGAAAGTTTTGGAAAGGAAAATTAGGACAAGGATAGAAGGAGGGTTGAGGGAAGAACAACATGGCTTCAGAGCAGGAAGGTCCACAGTGGATTTGATTTTTGCTGTAAGGCAGTTACAAGAACAGCACTGTGAGTATGAACAGATCTACTGATGGCCTTCCTGGACATTGAGAAAGCATATGACAGTGTATGCCGAAACAAAGTATGGAAGTCCCTGGAGGATAGAGGAGTAGAAAAATGGACTATAAGGAGGATAAAGGAGATGTACAAGGGAAGCGTGAGCTGTGTGAAAGTGGGAGGAGAGAGATCGGACTGGAAGGAACAGAGAAACGGCCTGAAACAAGGAAGTGCACTGGCACCGTTACTTTTCATTGTGGTGAAGGACGACATGATGACCCGAGTGGCACAAGTAATTGGGGAAGGAAAGATGAAAGCAATGGTGTTAGCGGATGATTTGATGATTTTGGGAAACAAGGAGGAGGAGGAGGTACAGGAACAGTTGGACGTGTGGGAAGGAATAATACAAGGATATGGGATGAAATTTAGCATAAATAAGAGTGAGATGGTGATCACAACAAGGAAGAAGGAAAGAACCACAACGGGAATAACAATTGGTGGGGAACATCTGAAGAATGTGGAGAGTTTCAAGTATCTGGGAAGATAATGGAAGAAACTATAGAGAAAAAATGAGCGGGGAGACAGGCAGAAGCATTCCGGAGGAGTGTGAGAAGCATGTTATGGAGCAAGGATGTCCCTCAGAACAGAAAAAAGTCCTCTCGGCACGCCGGAAGGCGGAGGTAGATTTCACCGGACAAACTTGGGGATAGGCGAAAATAGGCAGAATATGCAGGTTTTCGTAGAAGGATCAGACCTCATTTATTGCGAGAAGGTATTTTATAATTGGAGCTTAATTAACTTTGTTTTTCGTCATTTTATGCTTATTTTAAACATTTTATTGTCTTATGGGAACGGTAACCTTCTTGTCATTTGGGGTCCATTTTTATACTTGTGGTCACACTGTCCTTATGCAAGGTTTCGACACTGATGTGTAACTATGTAACGGTCTGTTACTTCTTCACGCAAAATTATATCTCCCGCAGAGATTTTGGTTGGTTTCTCAGTTTAGGGGCTGCGACAACGCGGTCATGTAACCCCGTGTACTTAGGGATGGCTGTATTAGTCTGTAATTCAGGTAAGGACTACAGACGGTCAATTTCAAGCAGTAGTTCCTAATGTTGCTACCAGGTACTACCGTCAACGACACCTACCCGTGAACTTGGCTACTAGATGCCACCGCAGCCAGCAACTCGCAACGAACGTTGGAACTTCCCCTCCAAAGGAAAGCATACTGAGGGATTTTTAGCGCTCTTAGAAAATCCGACGACTTCGGCCGGCTTTGAACTCGCGACCTTGGGCATAGACATTCAGCATGCTTGCTACCAGTTACGTCACTGAAGCCGCTTCACACTTAGTCAGATGGAATTCTGAATATGATCTCGTGCAAGTGCGTTATCTTGGCAACGTCTGATGGCTCATCCCTCATCAATTTAGTAGAGTTGCCATGCCAAGCACTGATAGCTCTTGGCATTTTCTTATAATTCCGAAATCATTTTTCTCATCCCTTGGCATAATGGTGGGTCATATCAAAAATTCTTTCAGACAAAAGTTTTAGGTAATTATTAGGGGAATATTGTCCATTTTGTACGGTTTTGAGATTGTGCCTATTAAGAGGGATATGATTAATGTTTCCCGAAAAACCCACATTTTCCCACCCCTTTGGTCAATGGTTGGTGCTATAAAAAAACTCTTCAAACATACATTTTTGGGCTTTATCCGACACATAGTATGAACGTTGAACGGATTCGATATTTCACATATTAAGAGAGTTATAGCAATATTTCACTTATTCGAAAAAAGCCCCCCATTTTCACCCCCTTCGACCGATTTAGCCCAGTAACGAACTCGACCGAGATTTTATAGGTATACATATTCGGTAAAATATTCAAAGTGATTGGTGCAAAATTACGGCAGTTATCGTGTCCACAAGAAACTGATATGCATATAGATATATATATATATATATATATACACACATACATACATAAATTATATATAAACTTTTGAACTGACGGTGGTTTTGGGGTCTGGGGGATGTGAAACGCGAAGATATGTCGAAATTTTCCGGAAGTTGAAACATGGTACCCATTGCAATAGTTAGCTTTCTAATGAAATCTACCTCTGGTTGGTTCCTCAGTTTAGGGGCTGCGACAACGCGGTCATCTAACACCGTGTACTTTGGGTGAGTGTAGAATCTGTCTGATAAACGGTGTGAATTGTAATGGCTGTAGTAGTCTTAATTCAGGTAAGGACTACAGACGGTTAATTTCAAGCAGTAGTTCCTAATGTTGCTACCAGGTACTACCGTCAACGACACCTAGCTGTGAACTTGGCTACTAGATGCCACCCTAACCAGCAACTCGCAACGAACGTTGGAACTTCCCCTCCAAAGGAAAGCATACTGAGGGATTTTAGCTCTCTTAGAAAATCCGACGACTTCGGCCGGCTGCGACCTTGGGCATAGTCATTCTGCATGCTACTAGTTACGTCACCGAAGCCGCTTCCCACTTAGATGAAAATACTGCATCTGATCTCGTGCAAGTGCGTTGTCATGGCAACGTCTGATGGCTCATCCCTCATCTATTTAGTAGTGTTGCCATGGCAACCTCTGATAGCTCTTGGCATTTTCTTATAATTCCGAAATCATTTTTCTCATCCCTTGGCATAATGGTGGGTCATATCAAAAATTCTTTCAGACAAAACTTTTAGGTAATTATTAGGGGAATATTGTCCATTTCGTACGGTTTTGATATTGTGCCTATTAAGAGAGATATGATTGTTTCCCGAAAAACCCACTTTTTCCCACCCCTTTGGTCAATGGTTGGTGATATAAAAAAACTCTTCAAACATACATTTTTGGGCTTTATCCGACACATAGTATGAACGTTGAACGGATTCGATATTTCATATATTAAAAGAGTTATAGCGAAATTTCAAATTTCGAAAAAAGCCCCCCATTTTCACCCTCTTCGACCGATTTTTCCCATTAACGAACTCGACCGAGATTTTATAGGGATACATATTATGTAAAAAATTCAAAGTGATTGGTGCGAAATTACGGCAGTTATCGTGTCCACAAGAATGGATATACATACATAAATTATATATAAACTTTTGAACTGACGGTGGTTTTGGGGTCTGGGGGATGTGAAACGCGAAGATATGTCGAAATTTTCCGGAAGTCGAAACATGGGACCCATTGCAATAGTTAGCTTTCTAATGAAATCTACCTAAAAGATCATATATCGGACGTACTATGCCCCTATCCTGACGTATGCCTCGGAGACCTGGGCTATGAAAGGAAGGGAGAAGAGCAAAATACAGGCCATTGAGATGAGGTTCTTGAGAAGCAGTATTGGAGCTACAAAGATGGACAGAATAAGAAATGAGAGGACCAGAGAATTAATAAAGGAGGTACCATTACGGGATGGTATAGAAAAATCTAGACTTAGATGGCATGGACATGTAAAACGAATGGAGGATAAGAGGATACCCAGGAGGATACACGAGACGAAGTGGGAAAGAAAGAGACCGAGAGACAGGTGGCTGAATGGGATGGAAGAAAGCGTGAAGAAGAGAGGAGAAGACTGGACAGGGTTGGAAGCTGAGAGATGGTGGGAAGACTGAAGACGTTGGAGTGGCCTGTGTTCCAAACAGACCCGGCCAACGGCTGGAAACTGTGCAAGAGGATGATGATGATGATACTACGGCCTACAACGACGAGAAAAAGCTCATTTTCAGCCCCTTGGTGTCAGAAAAAAACCTTGGGGCCCCTAAACAGTCGTAAAGAGTCCCCGAAAACTACATTTTAATGCTCTAAAACCAAGAGTTTCTGAGATATTCCCAGAAAACTAATTTCATTTAATAAACTAATGTAGGAATGCAAGCCAGTAACCATGACAACAGTGTCTCAAAAAGGTACATCCTACTTTCCATTTCTGCAAGAAGTAATGCCACTCCATTTATTAAATTTCTGTGAAAGTTTGCAAATGGCTATAAGGTTATCACGGAACCAACAAAAACTGTAAAATTCATCAATGCGCTTAAGGGGGGTCAAGAAGTACCCTCGATTTTTTCACAAGACTTAAACGTGCGATGTGTCGTACAGAAGGTCTATTATATCTTCAAACAGCAACATTATTTTCAAAAATTCCTGAATTGAAATAGTTTTTATTTTTATTTTTTTATTTTTGCTTTTAGGAATTTGGGCCATTGGAGGCTAAAAAACCTGAATTTTCATGCACCACCAGCCTTTATAATTTATTAAAGGGGTCTTCCTATGGTTGCGCACTTGACACAACAGTGAGGGTCAGTTTTTATGTGACGTGAATTGCATTTCGTCTACGAGGTTTTCAATTTTATTTTTACGTCAGGAAGTACACGTTAGGTAAATTAGTTTCAGATCATATTTCAACTAATCATTTATCTTTGTCGACAAACAGGTTCCAAGCCCCTAACCATTGCAACAGTAGCTCAATTGATTACGTCTGGTTATTAATACCTACGACCGTTCGAAGAATGGGTACTTCTGCTAGTCGAGTAATATAATTTAAGTTTTATACAGCATAAATTGACCTAACTTTACGTTAGGAACTAATAAGACCTATTTTTCGTGGTAGAACATAACGACACCTAATTCGGTTATTTATTTACTCGTGTCAGGAAACATATATAAATCGATAAGTTAAAAAAGTTACTATCACAGATACAAATATTCCACTAAACAACGTTGGACCAATATTTTTCAATGCCCCGGCCTTTGGGTGTAGCCTGCTCTAGATCTTTCATGGAACATTGGAAAGGCAGTTGAGGAGGTAGGCCATGCTTTGTTCTTCACCACAATCACAGCAGGTCGACTCATAAGGTAGTCCCCACTTCTCAATGTTGGTCCTGGATCTACCAGCCCCAGACAGTCACCTATTTAAACTATTCGGTTATTTAAGCAAGAAGACTACATTTATGTCATAAACTATCTTCAAAGCGAAAGGAGACGGTTCTAAAATGGAAAATGTTAAATAATTATGGTCTTGTGAAATCTTGCGTAACATTCTGGCTAAATACTTATAATAATAATAATAATAATAATAATAATAGTAATACAGTGAAAATTAACACCGGTTATCAGACAGATTCTACACACCCCCAAGTACACGGGGCTACATGACCGCGTCGTCGCAGCCCCTAAACTGAGGAACCAACCAACCATAATACAGTGAAATAGAGAAAATTTCAGAAACGATCCGTAAGTGGCGGGCACGGTATTACGGTCATCTCAAACAAATGGACGGAAACAGGCTGACAACAGATTTTTCATTTCTTTGACTACAAACCCAAAATCACAATGCCCTGGTTTATCAATACCAAGGACGACCTCAAAATGCTGCATCTAAAACCCGACGACGCCTTCAATAGAGATCTCTTCCGCAAAAAGATACTGACTTATGCGCTAACCCGAGACGAGACACCGAACCCGAAAAGAAGACAAGGTACCACCTGGACAGCGGAGCGCAAAATGGCTCTCTTACAGAGAATGGGGGAATTCTGGACTCAGAGGAAAGCGAAACAAATTGCCAAGTGTAGCAAGACTTAACGTGGTCCTAAGTGTCCTCAACGAATTATACAGGTGGGCTTAACGGAGGATAAAATCAAAGACAGGAATAGTTTCAGAAGGATGGTGAAAAGCTATCAGGGTTTTATGGTGGAGGCAGAACCCATAAGGCGGACAGGCCCTTTAACAGAGGAGAGGAAGAACAAGCTGATAGATGGGCTCAAGTGATACTGGCAAGATGTCAAAGCCGGCAAACGAACAAGACGCAGACACTGAAATGAGAGTGGTTGTTAACACGCAGTCCATAAAATAAAATAAAATAAAATAAAATAAAATAAAAGTAAACTGTAATTAAAAGGCCCACCTTCAGTTTACATCATTTCACTTACTTACGCTGTTGTTGAATGTGGTTGTCAGAGGCACACGTAATTTCTGAAACGTGTGATGTTAACATCCAGCAACAATAGGTTAAAACTTGAGGCGCTATTGGGTATGTATTATTGCATCTTTCAATATAGGGAGTTCCAACAATTAACATGGCATGCCCAGTGATGTATACAAATATATATCCCAACAATCCTAGAAATTCCTAAATTGAACATATTAGATCCTATACAATCCTAATATGTTGATAGAACATTATGGTGCTTGAAGCCATTTTTCAGTGTTGTCTTAGAAAACAAAAGTTTGATGCTTTTCGGTCGGTCAACGCGATTTTTTTTTGAAAACCATCAAACTTTTGTTTATGTTGATAGAACATAATTTTTACTTCTTAGAACCTAAAACTACGGGTCTTGGTAATAACAATTGAATATATCCTCTAGACGTAACACGTGGAGAAGCCAATATTCGCTATTTCCTACAGTTGGTAGGAATAGAATGGAATGAAAATTGGGTGATCTAAAATTCTGGAAACTCGTGTATGCTCTCTTTTATTTGTGTTGGTCCAACTTGCTGTTTTAAAAGTTTGCCGGAGCAATGGAGGTATTTGCCTTGCTCTCAACTGTTGTGTTCTGCGAGTCGATACAACCGAACTCAACTTGGAATGAGTACTGTATCGCGATTATGCACTAAAGCTTCAAAGACATCGTATTCGAAGGACTAATCGATAGTTTAATATCAACGTTGTTAATTATTAGCATTCACGGAATTTGATGATATGGCATCTTTTTTTCTTTGTGTGCTTTTTTTCTTTGTGTCCTATGCAATGCTTACAGAAATACAGTGTTAAGGTCATATTTTGTTATTTTTTATATTTTAAAAGTTGTAGTTCCTTTACATTTTACGAAATTTTCAGCTCTTTTTAGCCTATTTTCAATTTTGAAAAAATAGGCTTATGAGATCATCTTTTGTCCGTGTGTGTGTGTGTGTGTGTGTGTGTGGTGTGTGTGTCCCCCCCTAATAAAATCTAAACGGCTGGAGCGATTTCAATGAAACTCGGTAAGTGCATAGCACTATTCCGGGCGACCCCGACCGTGCCCTTCAAATTTTGTTAGGCCTCACCAATCCAACATGGCGGCTGTGCGAAATATTTCACCACCATTCAATATCTCCGAAACTATTCCCGATATCACCCTGGAAATTATTACGGTGATAAAGGGAACTACTGGATGTTCCTCTATAAGACTTTCAAAAAGCGGTTTACAAAACGAACATGGCGGCCAAGCGAATTTGAAAATTTTAAATAGACCTTTCTCGCGATTTAATGTTCCAAACGCAATGAAATCTGGTACAGGAAATGTTTATACACATTGTAATGCACTGGTATCTAATTTAGTTCAATTGTTTACATAACCTCAAGATGGCGGCTGTGCGAATATTAAAATTAAGTTTTTATTTCTTGTGTCGTAACCATGCGATAGAAGTGAAAGATTGAATAATAAACCTACGCAATAATTTTCCTTTAATGGAACATGACTCCAACATGGTGACCATCCGGAATATTTAGACGGCTCTGAATATCTACGAATCTATTATAGCAATCAAACTGATTTTTTTATGTTCATAGGGGCTATGAACTTAAGTTCGCCTCTAGGACTTTAAATAACCTGGTGATCACGAATCCAACAAGGCGGCGACGCGAAGTATAAATATTCACACGAACGTTTCTCGCAATTTAACCATACGAGTGCAGTGACACATGGTACAGTAAATCCTTATACAAGTGTTAATCCACTGGCAACTAATTTATTTCAATTATTTCCATAACCACAAGATGGCAGCTGTGGGAAATTTTAAAATCTCGTTTTTACTTCTTGTGTCCTAATCATGCGATTGAAGTTTGAATGCTACACGTACACAATAATCTTCATGTAACAGTACATAACCTTAGGACCTACATATATAAAATCCATCATGGCGACCATCCGAAATATTTAGGATATATGAAAATAGGCTGTATAGTTCTTCACGGAACTACTTGTTTCTTTTAACTTTGTGGCAATTTTTAATAACTCGTAACGCGGTAAATTACATCATCTCTTCCCATCGCATGATCTCTCTTTAGAGGATTTGGTGGTGTAGTTGGTAGCATGCTGAGCTTCTATGTCCAAGGTCGTGGGTTCAAACCCGGCTGAAGTCATCGGATTTTTTAGAGCGTTAAAATACCTCAGTATGCCTTCCTTCTGAGGGGAAGTAAAGCCGGCGGTCCCATGTCATAGATTTATGGCATGTAAAAGTACCGTCCACTAATTACACCTGTGTGAAGCAAAATTATTGATTAAATTTGACTAACGCTCTTAAGTTCCAACGTTCATCGCCAGGAGCGGACTGCGGCGGCATCTAATAACCAAGTTCAGAACTACCTGTTCGTTGACGGTGGCGTTTGGTAGCAAAAGTAGGAACTACTTGAAACTTCATTGTCTGCAGTCTACTTGAATTGAAAAACAGATAACACACGCTAATACAGCCATCAAATTTAACACCCAAAGTACACGTGGCTACATGACCGCATTGTCACAGCCCCTAAACTAAGGAACCATCCAACCAAGCAACCAACCGATCTCTCTATGGATAGCCGTTGACTAATTTTAAGGTAAATATGAATATGTTTCTTTAAGTCATTTTCTTAAAGCGCTTTAAATTATTACTTTTAAAATTTTAGGTCATTTACTCAAGATTTTGGCCGCATTTTGTAGGTATTATTTTTAAGATTTATTAGGTCATCAAAATCTACGCCCTGGTTATTACTGTTGTTTTAAGGGGTGGAACAGTGAGGTCATCTTACAGAAAGTTACGTTTTGTTATAGGTTGATGTAAAATAGTGATTCGCTATAATACGTCTGGTTTCATACCCGTGATTTACTTACATTGCAGAATCCACACAGAGAGCTGTCACTACCTGTATCACCGACCTAGACACTGAGATAACATCTAATGACAGTTACTATTTTAGATTCAATCCCTTTGAGACGAATTTATATTGGGCAAGCCTGTCTTTAAGAGCTATAAAAGCTAACGTTCCATAAGGCAATAAAAGAAAAAGCTTTCTCTCTCTCTCTCTCTCGACTGGTTTAAAGGGGAAAGCAAGACGGCGAACCCTCAACTGTCAGGGTTGAAATAAATCAGGGATTTCGTTTTTCAGAATAATATTTATCTGTTGTATATATGCTTCCCCGATGGTCTGCAATATGGGGCACGAGGACAAAAGGGTCAAGACCACTCCCAAATATTGTCGCGTGAGTATTTCTCAATAAATGCTAGAATCGATGGAACTTTTTAATCGCTCAACACAATTGTTCATAAGGCAACCCTGAGAAATGGCTTCAAAGCTCTCTGTATTTCACAGCTCAGCAAAGTTAAGTGCCCAAAATTCGTCCCATCACCTTTCATCCCACACTTTAACTTTTGTGGACTGTGCTACTATATTCCGAGAGGACAGGAAACTCTTCAGAGCCATTCATTTGACTACTGGCAGTGTATGTTGCGTTTGTTTACGCTGTACTCTTTCAATTATAGTTATTGTGAGAGGTTGCAAGAGTGTCAATTCAACTTTAAATCGTTATATTGACATCTTACAGTAAGATTTTCGTCGTTCACTTACTCCTTGGTGCTACAGCCCTTGTAGGGCCTTGGCCTCCCGGACAATGTCCACCCATTCTTCCCTGTTGACTGCTTTGGTTCTCCATCTTCTGACTCTCATCTTCCTCAGATTCCCCTCCACGTTATCCAGCCATCTTGTCCTAGGTCTTCCCCTCACACGACGTCCTCCTCGCTTTGCATTGAAGACCTTCCTTACCATCCTGTTCTCTGTAATTCTTTATACATGTCCCAACCAACGCAGTCTATTACTCTTTATTTCCACTACTTTTTTTTAGCGTATGGCTTTTAGTGCCGGGAGTGTCCGAGGACATGTTCGGCTCGCCAGTTTTGTAGCTGCTTCGAGACGGACACCCAATGGGTGAGCTACAAGTACCGTTGGGGAGGGAAGGAGGGAAGTTGGAATGTAAGGACGAGGAGTTGGAAGGTAGCGGCTGTGGCCTATAGTTAGGGACCAACCCCGGCATTTGCCTGGAAGGAAGATGGGAAACCACAGAAGACCATCTTCAAGGTTGCCGGCGGGGGGATTCGAACCTCCTCGCCTCCCGGATGTGAGCGACTGCCATCAGTCATGCCGTAACCACCACGGCTAACTCACCCGGTATTTCCACTACTATATCTGGCTTACCACAGAACTACCTTATCTCATTATTTTTGATTCGCCAGAATTCACACTCTTTTACTCGTCCATATGCTTTCCTGAGTATCTTTCTTTCACATCCCCTTAACAATTCCTCATCACCTTGTGCCATGGTCCAAGTCTCCGAACCATACATCACCATAGGACTCATAAAAATAACCCCTGGCACTACAGCCCATGAAAGGCCGAGACCAACAAAGCGACCGCTGCCCAGCCATTTGGCATGCAGATATTGGAATGACGCGTGGTCAGTGCATGGGGTCCCCTTGGCCGTTAATCTTGGTATTCGTGACTGGGGTGCTGTCTCACTGTCAGACAGCTACTCAATTGTCCTCACAAGGCTGAGTGTACCCCGTTCCAGTCCTCAAATCAGTTCCTAAAATCCCTGACGGAGCCGGGAATTGAACCTGGGGTCTCTGGGTGAGAGGCAGGCGAGGTACCCCAACACCACGGGACCGGCGACAGGTCTCGCTACCGTACGATATGCAGTCTACTTCAGATTTCCATTAAGGTTTCTGCTTTCATAATTTAGCGATTGATAAATATACATTATACTACTTGAAACAATCTTGTAGCTGTAGTCATTTGGTCAGGAGCCACCGCCACTTTTGTTGTAACTAGAGACCAAAATCCGCCCCCTTCGCGTTTCTCAATTCATTTCTGGTCAGAGGGACGAAACGGGGTACATGGAGCCTCGATGGCAAAATCAAAAGGAGGTGTGGTCTATTCCCACCTTAGTTTTAGCAAAGGGCACCTCCGTGTCATGTTTTATATCGCCACCATCTTGTCGGAAACGGAATGGCGGCCACCCAAATGTTAAAAGCTTAAATCAAATTACGACCAACCTAATCATTTGATCTTTACCAAATTTCGCAACAACATACCTTCTTGTGGGGAGCATCGTTTGACTGGACTACAAGGTCATCAGCCCAATAGTTTGCAGCTAGCGGCCATGAATGTGGGCAAATTGATTCCCCATATCAATTCAATCATGGTGAAACCGAATTGAATGCATTTTTTTTACAGAGGTAGCATTAGCAAAGGGCACCTCATATTTATGTTTAATATCCGTATAGCACGTTGTATTTCACCAAGCTATTGCAACCAACATTCAATTAAACTCCTTGAAAAGGACAAAGAGTTATAATAATACCCATGCATTTAGGAGAGAGTAGGCTATATGTTCATTACTGAACATATTTCTAAAATTCATTTCGCATAATAAATTGATCAGAAAGTATTGTTTTTCAGAACGTATTTAATAAAGCTTTACAGTTGGTCAACACAAATTGTGCCCAATTAAATTAGGAGGGGGAAGAAGTATTTATACACCTATTTTTGCACAAAAAATTCGTGTTATTTAGTAACAAATATCTTATATAATATTTATTTCAGGATGTGTAAGCCCATTTTTCCTTATCTTGGTGGTGGTGGCGCAAGCCACCAAGAAAGATGCCATATTTTATCATTATTGCTACGAATGGCCGTCCCTATCCTATCCCACATCCTCTCCGTAGCTTCCAAGATAAATGTAGCATCTAGAATTGTCTGGCCAATAACCATTTCCTAATCAGCAGCACCTATAAGGGACAGAAAAGCCTTGAAATGTCTCTTATCAGTCACCTCATACGACTGGCATGCAATATCGAGGGTGTATTATAGTCCCCATCCCACAGAGGGGATTGCAAACAATCGTTCCTTGGGCTCCTTTTTGATTTGAAATTCGATTTTAGTAGCTCTCAAATTGTGATAATGCATTAGATTTTTTAACAGTATTTTTAGTGTAAACTTGATATTTTCAAATTAGGTCTAGGCTATCTGCATTTTGATAATAATCTCTTAATTTTAGAAAAAATAAATCTGTTTTCCTAGGGGCAGACGACCTTGTTGTAATACCATCCTGTCTCCTGGAATAGATATGTTTGGTGCTTACCCTTTTAGTTTATTAAGTTTCTGCTTGTTTTAGGTAAGCTCCTGTTGTTGTGCAGTCTTGCTGAAGTACTGTAAGTCCAGCATACTTAATTATCAGTGAAACTCTAATATCCTCTGGGTATATTTTATGTTGTTGGTATATCCGAGGCATTCAGTTTTACATATTCTAACCTTGGTCTACCCTTTCAGTTTTTGCCCTCGAACCTTCCTTCCATAACTAAGTTTGCTATTTCTGTCCTACCTACCTCTCTCTTCATTAGCAGTCACCAGAAATATCTCTTCACTCCCAATCGTCTTAATATCTCTCCACGTGTTACTTACTCTATATACCCGTATGACCTTCATAATTCTCCTGTAACACCACATTTTACATGCTTCCATTCTCCAGTTTTCTGCTTCGCCAATAGTCCAAGTTTCACTTCCTTAGAGCGAAATGCTCCAGACAAACGCTTTCAAAAATGACTTTCTAACACCTAAATCTATATTTGATTTCTTTATTTTTTATTTTTAGCCTATTTTTAATTTTGAAAAAAAAAAAGGCTTATGAGATCACCTTTTGTGTGTGTGTGTGTGTGTGTGTGTGTGTGTGTGTGTCTAATCAATTCTAAACGGCTGGAGCTATTTCAATGAAACTCGGTAAGTTCATAGCACTATTCCTGGCGACCCCGACCGTGCCGTTCAAATTTTGTTACGTCTCATCAATCCAAAATGGCGGCTGTCCGAAATATTTCACCAGCATTCAATATCTCCGAAACTATTCCCGATATCACCCTGAATTTTTTTACTGTGATGAAGAGAACTACTAGACGTTCACCTATGTAACTTTTGAAAAACTGGTAACTACAAAACCAACATGGCGGCCACGCGAATTTGCGACTTTTAAATAGACGTTTCTCGCGATTTAACCAACTAAACGCTATAAAACTTGGTACAGTATATGTTTACACACATTGTAATAAACCGACATCTAACATCGTTCAATTGTTTACATAACCATAAGATGGCGGATGTGTGAAATATTTCACAGGCATTCTATATCTCGGAAACTATTAGTGGTATCACCCTGAAATTTCGTACGGGGATAAAGGGCACTAATGGAAGTTCATCTATAAGACTTTCAAAAACCGGTTAACTACAAAACTAACATGGCGGCCAAGTGAATTTGAAAATTTTAAATATACCTTTCTCGCGAATTAATGTCCCAAACGCAATGAAATCTGGTACAGTAAATGTTTATACACATTGCAATGCACTGGTATCTAATTTAGTTCAATTGTTGACAAAAGCTCAAGATGGCGGCTGTGCGAATTTTAAAATTAAGTTTTTATTTCTTGTGTCGTAATCATGTGATCGAAGTGAAAGTTTGATTAATGAACCTACGCAATAATTTTCCTTTAATGGTACATGACTCTATGGTCTATACATTTAACAATCCAACATGGTGACCATCCGAAATATTTAGACGGCTCTGAATATCTACGAATCTATTATAGCAATCGAACTGATTTTTTTATGTTAATGAACTTAAGTTCACCTATAGGACTTTAAATATCATGTTGATCACAAATCCAACATGGCGGCGACGCGAAGTATAAATTTTCACATGGACGTTTCTCGCAATTTAACCATCCGAGTGCAGTGAAACTTGGTGCAGTAAATTCTTATACGAATGTTAATCCACTGGCATCTAATTTATTTCAATTGTTCCCATAACCACTAGATGTAAGCTCAAGATGGCGGCTGTGCGAAATTTTAAAATCTCGTTTTTACTTCTTGTGTCCTAATCATGCGATTGATGTTTAAATGCTACACGTACACAATAATCTTCATGTAACAGTACATAACTCTAGGACCTACTTATATAAAATCCAACATGGCGACCATCCGAAATATTTAGTCTGTTCTCAATATCTACGAATCTATTACAACCATCAAACTGAAATTTTGTGTGTTGATAATGGCAATTAACACAAGTAGGATATATGAAAATAGGCTGTATAGTTTTTCACGGAACTACTTGTTTTATTTATCGTATGGATTTTGGTGCCGGGAGTGTCCGAGGACATGTTCGGCTCGCCAGAGTCTGTAGCTGCTTAGAGCGGAAACCCTTAGGGTGAGCTACAAGTTCCGTTCAATTTCAAGTAGTTCCAACTTTCACTACCAGATGTCACTGACACCTAGTGGTGAACGTTGGAACTTTGATAGAGCGTTCCAACAAAATCTAACCTAGAAATTTAGCTTCACACAAGGAAGGCATACTGAAGGATTTTAACGCTCTTAAAAACTCTTGACGACTTTGGCCGGGTTTGAACCCGCTATCTTGGGCACAGCAGTTAAGCATGTTACCAACTTCGCCACCGAAGCCGCTTGATGTCAACGGATTTATTTTCTGTAGAAATGCTGTCCATGGCTGTGCCAACCTACTTTTTATATACTTGTTTCTTCGTCCATCACTGGTTATTTTGCTTCCTAAATAGCAGAGTAATGGTTCTTAGCAATAGCCTCAGGGCACAACTAGAGCCTGTGTGTACTGAGAAAGGCTCTACTCATAGATTCATAGATTGTTCTTACTCAGTGAGGAAAGCAATGGCAAACTTCATCACACCTCATCTTTCCAAGTATGCCTCATTATAGTGTTGCCTATGGTGATACTTTTTGAGGATCTAACCAGCCTCTGGACTGACTACCTATTAGACAGGCAGTAGCAGAAGTCTCCTACTTCCTTTAGATTTTCACTAGCCAGAAGGGGTCTGCTTTCTTTCGGCGCGTTCCATTATTTTTGGTTTACATTGATTGAATTTCTTGATGAATTCTTTCATCAAGACGGAGTCCATACCATTTAAAAACTCATTCAAATCCTCTGGTGAATCGCCTAAGATAACAATGTCATCAGCAAATCTCAGGGTTCAAATTATTTTTCCTTGAATCTTTACTCCTACTTATAATGTTTTCTCTAATTTCCATCATAGTTTGTTCTAATATAGAGATTGAAACGTTATAGAGTGAACAATCGATTGAACCTGCTTAATTTCCTCTTCTAACCATTCTCGGTAGCAAGGTTGTTGCTGAATACTCAACTAGAAGTTCAATAATGAAATTAGAAGAGAAACACGTTATATTTAATTAAGAGGCGAGGAATATAAGTTAATTTGTAGCGTTCAGTGGCGCAAGATGGGGAGCGAGCTAGTGGAGTGGAGAGGCCTTACCTGTGCTGCACGGTGGTTGGTTATCACAAGTCATTAGAGCTGGTAGAAGAAACAACATACTTAGCACTCTATGGTATTCAAGGCTGCCTTCATAACGTGACTACAAAACCGTGCCTGAAGAGAAAAATAGAAAAAGAGAAAGTCTTCGATACTTGAGCCAATATTATCATCCCACCATAACAGTGATTTTTGTAAGTGGCTCAATATTTAATAGTGAAAATAATAATAGATTAATCTTAGGAAAAAACACAGATCACGGACACAAAATCTACACACAGGCATCCACTGGAAACCAAGTATGGAAAAATAACACAAGTGGAAAGTTTCTAATACCTAGGAGAGATTATACAGAAAACAGGACTGGACTTGGCATCCAATGAAGACAGGATCGCTGAATTGCAGAAAGCATACCGACTTACATAGAACCACTACAATATAAATTATTTTCATCAATGCCAAATTACGACGTTATCGTACAGTAGTATTACCAGAGGCCTTATACGCTTCAGAAACGACAGCAGTCAAGGCACGAACAATAAACAAGGTATTAGAAAAACAAAAGAGAAAAATTCTGAGGAAGATCTACGGGCCAGTTCGGAAAGAGGGAATATGGATTAAGAGACCAACAATAGAACTGTACAAACAGACAGAGACGATTACAAACAACATAAGGAAAAGGAGGGCAAAATTGTATGGACATATACATAGAATGACCGAAGACAGACTGACCAAGAAGAGTTTTAATATAGTTACGAATAGTACACTAAAAACCAATTGGGTAAAGAAAACCGTGGATGACCTCAAGAAACTAAACATCTCTACAGAAGACACGGCAGGCAGGAGCACATACAGAGAAAAACATAGACAACAGGAGTTTGAGCAAACTCCCTAAGATTGAAAACCGGGGGAGAAGTGGACGGAGGAGAGAAAGAGGAAGCATAGTGCATATATGAGAGGTTTTGGGGAAAAAAGAAGAAAGGGCCAGAATAAAACATTAAAATTGATTGTGTTGTAACGCTCTCCTTATGGGGAATTAACGAATAAATAAATAATAATAAATTACTTGGAACAGATACAATAATATAACTATATCAACAAATGCAAAATTAAGACATTGTAACACAGTCGTTAAAACAGAAGCTCTATATGCATCTGAAACTATTATAATTGGTGGTGAATCACGAATAAACTTTTCGAAAAACAAGATAGGATAATTCTCAGGAAAATCTTAAGACCAAAGTGTGAAAATGGAATTTTGATGAAAATGAAATCACATAAAATTTATCAAGTTACAGAATAAATCACAGATACCATAAGGAAACGGCCGTTGCAGTTTTACGGACACCTCTATAGAAAGGATAATAACAGGCTCACAAAGAAAATTTTCAACCTAGCTTTATCAATGAGAAAACAACACAACTGGCTAAAAGAAATCAGTGAAGACATAAATGAAATTGGCTGTCATGAAGAAACCATTCAAGACAGAACAAAATTCATAACTTTAATTCACAAACATAAGCTTTCTGAGAAGCCCACTTGACAAAATACAGGATGGACAGAACAGTGTAAGAGGGAACACAGAGGGAGGATGAAGATATATTGGGAAGGGAAGAAGAAAAAGTGCTAATAAGTTCAAACGCGCTTCTTAGCTGGGCACAACGAATCAAAAAAATAATAATACGCTGGCGGAAAAAAATATCCCAACACTGTGAAGAGGTTGTGCTTAAGTTGGTAGGCGTGTTTATACATCTCAAAGATGACGTTGATTCAAATTTCCCACAAAACGCAATAGCGTGGCGCTAGTAGTGGCCACATGACGTTGCACATCAGGTTTGCTTTAAATACGGTCTGCTCTGTGTGATAGCGTTAGTTACCTGTGAGATTGGATGGTTTGATTGTGACTGGGTCTAGAATGCCTTTACGACGAAAAGGTCAGTATCTAACAGCTCACTGTGTTTCAATGAGGCCGTGTAATAGGGCTACGTGAAGGTCGATTTTCCTTCCGCGCTATTGCAGAACGTCTTGGCAGAAATGTCTCCACTGTGCAAGCGTGCTGGTAGCAGTGGTCACGAGAAGGTACGGTCGCAATAAGACCGGGCTCCGGACTTCCCCGTAGCACCACCGTATTCGGCGCATGGCTTTGGCGCATCGGACGGCGTCTGCAGCAGCAATTCGAGTGGCAGTTGGCACCAGAGTGACGCAACGAACGGTTCGAAATCGGTTACTTGAAGGACAGCTCCTAGCCAGACGCCCTGCGGCGTGCATGCTGTCTGCGAATTCATTGGTGTCAAGCGAGAGATCATTGGAGGATAGAGTGGAGGTCCGTTGTGTTTTCCGATGAAAGCCGATTCTGCCTAGGTGCCAGTGATGGCCGTCTTGGTTAAGGGAGGCCAGATGAGCGCCTTATTCCACCTGTCTGTGGCTTCGACACACTGGACCTACACCTGGCGTTCTGGTCTGGGGAGCAATTTCCTATGACGGCAAGAGCATTCTTGTGGTTATCCCACGCACCCTGACTGCAGATGTATAGGGCCTACGTACGTCTGGTGATTCGACCTGTTGTGCTGCAATTCATGAACATCATTCCCGAGGGTGTTTTCCAACAGGATAACGCACGCCCCCATGCCACTGTTGTAACCCAACGTGCTCTACAGAGTGTCGACATGCTGCCTTGGTCTGCTCGATCCCCCGGTCTGTTCCCAATCCAGCACATATGGGGCATTATTGGACGACAACCGGCATTAACCGTCCCTGTATTGACCGACCAAGTGCAACAGGCATGGAACTCCATCCCACGAGCTGACATCCGGCACATGTACGACACAATGCATACAGTACATGTTTGCATGCCTGCATTAAACAGTCTGGAGATTATGCCGGATATTAATGGACCAGCTTTGCACATTCGCGATAGCTTTTTTTCGCGCTTGTACCTTAAATCAATTAAATTTGTTACCTCGCCAAATATATTGCCGAAATCTCCGTACTCAACATTCGTTATTTCATGGTGTAGGGATTTTTTTTTCGCCAGCGTTTATCTACTCATTATTCCCTTAGCTGACGAAGACGGGGATGAGATGCGATGAAAGTATATGTGGTGGGTGTTTTTAAGGACGGATGCCCTTCGTGACTCCAACCTCATGAGAGGAATATGAAATGATTGATGACAATGAAACAGGGCAAGGAGTTGGAAGTAAGCGGCCGTGGCTTAACTGAAAGTATCGTTCCAGAATTAATAATAATAATAATATAATAATAATAGTTTAAGTTATTTAATACATTTCTATAATATCGACTAAAATGAGCATATGTTCAAGTATTTACTTTCACTGTTTGCATACCTTCTTGACGATACAGATCAGAGATAAAACTATCGTAAATTGCGAGGATGACAATACTGAATTAACATGGAATCTGGAGATTGGTGGTTCGAATCCCAATTCTGACACCAATAATGTTGAGTGTGTTTATCTCCGGAGATTTCCACACTCCCTCCAGTCAAATTCTGGGATGGTATCCTACTTGAAGTCCCGAGACACCGATATCCAATCTCTGACCTAATATTTACAGCTACACATGCTATTTCATCGCTACAGAAACGCAGGTTATCAGGCAAATTCAACATACACCTAAGAACACGGGGCTGCTGATCAATATGCATCGATCCCCTAACTTAAATTAACAACAAAACTGCAATAAGGAGGACTTGAAATAAGGTACTAACCCAGCATTAGTCTGGAGTGAAGGTTGAAACACCCACGGAAAAAAATACACTCAGGATAACCAGTATCAGTGCCGGGATTCAAACCTACGATCTACGTACTTGCTTCAACTGCCCTCGCAGCCGTGATGCACGATTTAAACAGCATGGCTACGCTACGGGGATAATTATTTTTAGCCTACTTTTCACATTTTGCAAAAATGAGGAAAAAGTAGACTTATGAGATCGGGCAAATGTGTGTGTGTGTCTGTCTGGCTGTGTGTGTGTTCCCCCCCTATCAACTCCTAAACGGCTGCAGCAATCGAAACAAAATTTGCTATAAGTAAAGATCTATACCTGAATATATCACGGCCATACTTGAAAATGATGTCAGTGCTATCAACTGGTGAAAAATCGCAATTGAAATTTGAGCTCCATGTTGGATATCGTGGAAGGTATGAATGGGAGCTATTTCAAAATTGGCACACGTATAGATAATAATATTGCAGTTTAATTTCCAGGAGGCCATACATGGCAGTGTTGCCAAAATGATTATAAGTCTGCTGATAGGTCCAAATTTTAAATACATATAACTTCTACACTATCATTTGGATTTCAACCAAATTTCGTATGTGCTATGTGTACATAAACAGATATGACTGAGCGTATTCTTAAGAGCCACCAGGGCTGCCAACTGTTAATAAATGCTCTCAATTGTGTTTATCCAAATACCCATATATCAGAAAGTATGCGAGCCGACAGCTTTAAATTTTGCACACGTATAGTACCTGACATTCTATATTAATTTGGAGTAACTTATATACGTCAGTACTTCCAACATGATTCTAAGCCTGCTGATAGGTCCAATTTTAAAATGCATGTAACTTCTATACTAACTAATGGATTTCATTCAAAATTGACACAACAATAGATCATATTATTTCAGATTATTTCTGACCAATACAAGTATGTCATATGCGCGCTGTTGGATCCAATGTTTAACTGCATGTAACGTCTGTGCTATCCATTGGACTTCAACCAAATTTTGTATTGTGTACCTTAAGAGATGGAACTAAGAATATATTCAGTCACCAGGGCTGCCAACTGTAGTTCTCTATTAGGCTACAGTCATTATGCCAGGTATACAGTATTTCGAACTAATTAGAAATTTCGATATTACCAACTTAATTTCGTCATTATTCTAGATAGATCCATATAGATTAATCATTGGCATGAATCTTAAATTTTAAGAAAAGTAGGCTCTTTAGTTCTTCACGGAACTTCTTGTTTCATGAAGGTTTAGTCACCTAATTGTCTTACTTGCTCTTCAGTAGGTCATCACGATTGTTCCCAATGAATTGGGCGGGGGTACAACATCTCTCTATATATAAAAATGAAAGTTTGTTTTTTCTGAATTTTCACGGAAGTTTGAGTTATTAATGCTACATTTTCCAACTACATTTTCCAACCAGTCCGAGCCGAGAAAAAGTTACCTTACAAAAATGATAACAACTTTGTTTCTTGGACACACAACATTTTGTAATTAATAAACCAGTTATACAATATTCCAATGCACATTGTGTTAAAATTTGGAATCGATCTGATGACGGGTTTGTGAAATAATAATTCTTAAATGTGACGCATGGTTGAAACATGCTTAAAAACGGACACTTTTTGTGTTCCAACTGCGATAAAAAATATTAAAATATAAATTAAAAATTCCAAACCTACATGAACTAATGTAAAATAGAACAACAAAAACGATGTTGTTATTGGATTTTATGTATATCTATTGGTTACTTCACAAACAACCTTCAAACTCGAGTACACATAATATTTTGATCGACAGTAGTTATGGATGGGAGGGTCGAGGATAAGAACTGTAGGGGTAGACCAAGCTTAAACAGATTGCCTCGGATGTAGGGGTTGTAGCTATGTAGAGATGAAACGACTTGCTCAGGAGAGAGAAGCATGGAGGGCTGCGTCAAACCAGTCAAGAAACTGAATACTCAAACAACAACAATCAGGAATTTTAATTACTTAGAGAGGCATGTGAGGCAAAAGCGTTGTTGGAGAATTTCAATCCCTGGGATGAAACACTGGAAGAGACTGAATAATGTACATCAGCGGCCAAGGTGAGAGATATTTTACTATAGGTCTATTTATAGCGACACGTTGACGTTCAAAATCAATAATTGTGGCAAAATTACACCCAGAATAGATTAAGGAAAATACTTTTAATTCCCCATATTCCGATAGATTTGCCATTCCAGTGTGCAAGAATGCAGTTCCCTCTTCAAACAATATTCGCATTTTCTATTAACAAAGCGCAATGGCATACACTTAACAGCAGCAGGTGTACATTTATACAAAACAATTTTTTCCCATGGGCAACTGTATGTGGCGTGATCATGAGTATCCGGACAACAAAATCGTTATGTA
Organism: Meconema thalassinum; assembly: GCA_946902985.2. Taxonomy (NCBI): domain Eukaryota; kingdom Metazoa; phylum Arthropoda; class Insecta; order Orthoptera; family Tettigoniidae; genus Meconema; species Meconema thalassinum. The sequence continues at coordinate 240,216,428 of OX336394.1, read as the reverse complement.
TCTGCAGAAGATGGCAAAACCAACAAGTAGTTCCGTGAAGAACTATACAGCCTATTTTCATATATCCGACTCATGTTAATTGCCACTATCAACATACAAAATTTCAGTTTGATTGCTGTAATAGATTCGTAGGTATTGAGAACCGACTAAATATTTCGAATGGTCGCTATGTTGGATTTTATATATGTAGGTCCTAGAGTTATGTACTGTTACATGAAGATTATTGTGTACGTGTAGCATTCAAACTTCAATCGCATGATTAGGACACAAGATATAACAAAGAGTTTTTAAAATTTCGATCAGCTGCCATCTTGTGGTTATGTAAACAATTGAAATAAATTAGATGCCAGTGGATTAACATTCGTATTTACTGAACCAATTTTCACTGCACTCGGATGGTTAAATAGCGAGAAACGTCCATGTGAATATTTATACTTCGCGTCGCAACCATGTTGAATTTGTGATCACCAGGTTATTTAAAGTTCTATAGGTGAACTTAAGTTCATAGCCCCTATGAACATAAAAAATTCAGTTTGATTGCTATAATAGCTTCGTAGATATTCAGAGCCGTCTAGATATTTCGGATGGTCCCCATGTTGGATCGTTAAATGTATAGGCCACAGTCATGTACCATTAAAGGAAAATTATTGCGTAGGTTCATTATTCAAACTTTCACATCGATCGCATGACTACGACACAAGAAATAAAAACTTAATTTTAAAATTCGCACAGCCGCCATCTTTAGGTTATGTAAACAATTGAACGAAGTTAGATGTCGGTGCATTACAATGTGTAAAAGCATATACTGTACAAAGTTTTATTGCGTTTGGTTGGTTATATCGCGAGAAACGTCTATTTAAAAGTCGCAAATTCGCATGGCCGCCATGTTGGTTTTGTAGTTACCAGTTTTTCAAAAGTCATATAGGTGAACTTCTAGTAGTTCCCTTTATCTCCGTAAAAAATTCGAGGGTGATATCGGGAATAGTTTCGGAGATATTGAATGCTGGTGAAATATTTCGCACAGCCGCCATGTTGGATTGGTGAGACGTAACAAAATTTCAAGGGCACGGTCGGAGTCACCCGGAATAGTGCTATGAACATACCGAGTTTCATTGAAACCGCTCCAGCCGTTTATAAGTTATTAGGACACACACACACACACGCACACACACGGACAAAAGGTGATCTCATAAGCCAATTTCTTCAAAATTAAAAATAGGCTAAAAATGTAATTCTCAAATGTGTTCACATGTACGATCGTACCCTGCAGACTTTCTCAACTCAATGAAATGTCCACCTTGCTGCTCATATCAATATCATAAAATTGACCCACCTGTAGCCGCGATTGCTGTAATAGAATAGACCAATTATCAGCAATGATGCATCGTCCCCATTGTCTTGATCGCGAGCGAAGCCGCGGGTACCTGTTAGTTATAAATATGTAAACACACTCCTGAAAAAAATACATGTATTAGTTATGACACTTAAATGGGCAAATTCCATATTTATAATTTTGTACCCCGCACCATCATGTTAACTGACTGGAAAGCAGCAAAGACACTTTGTAAAGGCAACATTGAAAAAAGAATGGCTTCAAATTTCCACATTTAGTCACCTAAGATGTACCTCTCAAATGTAGACTAGTCAGATTCAGTACAGATATATACATTCTGTTCTCACTTTCCTGGGTGGTAATAAAAGGCTTATATCGCGTAGAGAATGATACCAAGTTGACTGATTTCAGTCCCTGCATGGCAGCTCCTTCGTATACTAATTCGACTGGCAGCGTGGCTCAGCGGTAACATTCTCGCCTACTGTACCCAAGGTTGGAGGATCGAATCCAGGTGCAGTCACCTGGCATTTGAGGGTGCGTAAATGCGAGAGAGCCGTGTCTGTAGATTTACTGGCGGGTAATAGAATACAATGCATCCATGTTTACATGCCTGCATTCAACAGAATGGGGATTATACCGGTTATTAATGGACCAGCATAGCACATTTGCGATGGATTTTCTCGCGCGGACATTAACCTTTAATCAATTGGGGTCTCTAAAAGCCGCAGTAGTTAAAAGGGACGTAAAACCCATCTATATTATTAAAAATATTGATGAAAACTTATCCGAGTCCGTCCGGCCATACTATCCGGCCGATTTTCTTCATCCTTTTTTTTAAATGAAAGGTATTCATGCACAGATTTGTCATCAAGTATTACAAATCACTTAAATTACGCCTTTCTCAAATTATTTGATTTTTTTCAACTTTTTCCAACTTTGAAGTAATCATATCTTCGGTTCTAATTGAGTAACGAAGGTCGTTTTAGTCTAAGAAACACTCAGTGAATCAAGCGCCATCATTTGAGCTCTTAACCATTCAAATCGGCTGATTCTGAGGAAAGTTATGCGTGGACATAAGATATTACAGCTCATTTTTTCAACAGCTTTTCTCATTGTAGCAATCATATCTTTGATTCTAATTGATTTACACTGTTCGTTTTGGTCTAAGAGCACTCAGTGGATCAAGCTCTATCTTTTGAGGTATTAAATATTTACATTGGTTGATTCTGAGGAATGTTATGAGTGACGAAGCGAATATTAGAAATAATTATGACAATTTACCGAGTCCGTCCGGCCATTCTATCCGGTCGATTTCCTTCATACCACTTTTAAATGAAAGTTTTTCATGTATGGATTTAATATCAATTATTACAAATCACTTAACTTCTGCCTCCCTCAAATTATTTGATTTCTTGCACCTTTTTTACTTTTTTTTTTCACATTGAAGCTATCTATATTATTAAAAATATTGATGAAAACTTATCCGAGTCCGTCCGGCCATACTATCCGGCCGATTTTCTTCATCCTTTTTTTAAATGAAAGGTCTTCATGCACAGATTTGTCATCAAGTATTACAAATCACTTAAATTACGCCTTTCTCAAGGTATTTGATTTTTTCAACTTTTTCCAACTTTTTCCAACTTTGAAGTAATCATATCTTCGGTTCTAATTGAGTAACGAAGGTCGTTTTAGTCTAAGAACACTCAGTGAATCAAGCGCTATCATTTGAGCTCTTAACCATTCAAATCGGCTGATTCTGAGGAATGTTATGCGTGGACATACGATATTACAGCTCATTTTTTCAAAAGTTTTTCTCATTGTAGCAATCATATCTTTGATTCTAATTGATTTACACTGTTCGTTTTGGTCTAAGAGCACTCAGTGGATCAAGCTATATCTTTTGAGGTATTAAATATTTTCATCGGTTGATTCTGAAGAATGTTATGAGTGACGAAGCGAATATTAGAAATAATTATGAAAATTTACCGAGTCCGTCCGGCCATTCTATCCGGTCGATTTCCTTCATACCACTATTCATTGAAAGGTATTCATGCCAAGATTTGTTATCAAGTATTACAAATCACTTCACTTCCGCCTTCCTCAATTTATTTGATATTTTCAACGTTTTTCATATTTTTCCAACTTTGAAGCAATCATATCTTTGGTTCTGATCGAGGTACTCAAGTCGTTTTAGTCTAAGAACACTCAGGGACTGAAGCCCTTTCATTTGAGCCGTTAACTATTCAAATCTGCTGATTCTTCGGAATGTTATGAGTGAACATTCGATATTATATCTCATTTTTCAATATTTTTTCTCATTTTAGCAATCATATCTTTTGTTCTAATGAGGGAAATTTCGTATTACACTAGCGTTTTGTATTACAATCAACAAAGTGCAGGGTCAAACGCTTCATCGAGTTGTAATCTACTTGCCTGATCCTGTTTTAGGCCATGGAATGTTCTATGTTGCCTTATCCCGAGGAAAATCATTTAAAACTAAGACTCGACGTACAGCGAACATTGTCTGGAAGAAAGTATTGTAAAATAAAGGTTATAAACTATTACTTAATGTCGTAATTTTTTAATTCCAATACTGAAAAAATATGCTGCGGAGCAGTACGGGCGCCCTAGTAATATTATTATTAGTAGACTAATTCAACAGTATAAATATTTTGAAAATCAGGCGAGTATTTACGGACAAAAAAGCATTGAAATTTGCCGGTTTTCAGGCGTAGTTGCAGCTGTAGTAAGTGAATTATCCGTTTAAGTTCGGATTACTGACGACCAACCTTGGAACTAAACCTTCTAGCTGATCTTGCTTTGGTGCTGCGGTTCCCACTAACCCTGCTATAGAGCGTCTCAACCTTAAAAGACAGTACGGAATTAAATGTAGTAGTTGCCTCTCACTCGCACTCCTATGTCCTGCAAATAGCTTCGTCCTCTTCCACCCCGGTGATGTTGCCATTTCCCAATAATTGAAAGTGACAAATCTAAGAAACTGTTTGCGTGGTCTTATAGAGAATTTTCCGCTCTTTATGATGATGTAAAAATAAAAGCCATAAATAATTAACACATGGCCCAATTTTCACAATTACGATATTTTAAGGGGTAGGCTTTCTACTCAAATGTCAACCTCACCTGCACGTGGTGCACCCTGCTTTAGACTAACGAGGCTCTGACGACCGAGTGACTCCCGGGATAAGGAGTCCCCCACTACCATGCCACCGGCTCCCCAGGGAGGCGAATGAGCTGGTAGTGGTTAGGGCACTCTCTTGCCCTTGGGACAGGAAACTTTCCCTAAAGGCGGATGAACCACCTGTGGTCAACGGCATAGAAAGTCCTCAACGGCGGACCAGGCATAAGGGCAATGAGTCCCTCCTTGGCTGGAATGGCGGATGAAGGCTGCAGTGACTAGGATTTATTCAATCGTCTTGCATTTGCTTGCCATTGAACATCTTTCCTAAGTCATCAAGTAATGTGCGTTTGTTGATGTGCAGCAACATTCTCACGTAAAAAGATTTCACGCACAGCAGTCTTCCAACAACATTGACTTTCTTCAAAGTCCTGCGGCGATCAAGAAGTTGCGACGGGGGCAGGATTGTGATGTCTGGGAGCCTCTAGTGATAACTTGGCACGTAGGCGGTAGATGTGTGATCGGTCGTCTTGCTTAGGGTTGTGGCTGTAGAGCAATTCGGCCGCTGCAACTACGACTGAGCAGTCCTATTTAGGGTCCACTCTGCTCACCCCACATGGGGAAGGGGCTAGAAAAGGTGCCCTAAACACAGTCAGCCACTTATACTACCGATTGGATAGCCGCGTCCAAAGGTGTCACCTCCATGCGGTCGAAAATGTATAAGTAACAAATTTTATTTTGCAACCTGGAATGTAAGAACACTCACTGATGACCCCGCAAATGAGAGACCTGAAAGGAGAACAGCTATTGTGGGTAGAGAGCTACGGAGATATGACATTGACATAGCAGCACTTCAGGAGACCCGTCTTGCTGAGGAAGGTCAGTTGAATGAGCAAGGTGCAGGGTACAGCTTCTTTTGGAAGGGTAAACGTGAGGACGAACACAGAATACATGGAGTTGGCTTTGCCATTAAGAGCAAGCTTCTCAAGGATCTGTCAGAGCTTCCAACTGGGTATAATGAACGCCTCATGACACTAAGACTTCGGTTATATAACAACCAGCATGCCACGGTGATCAGCGCATACGCCCCCACACTAGATGCTGATGATGACATTAAGGAAAGGTTCTATTCAGATCTGGATACCGTCCTATCAAACATCAACCGTGAAGATAGGATCATCTTACTCGGAGATTTTAACGCTAGAGTGGGCAGGGACTACAATGTTTGGAATGGTGTCATTGGTAAGGAGGGAGTTGGTAGCGAAAACTCCAATGGTGTCAGACTGCTCTCCAAATGCACTGAACATGAATTGGTAATCACCAATACTATCTTTCGCCAAAAGAATCGCTTTAAAACATCATGGCAGCACCCTAGATCGAAGCACTGGCATCTTATTGACTATGTGATTGTACGCAAGAAAGATTTACGAGATGTTCTTATCACCAAAGCAATGACAGGAGCCGATGACTGTTGGACAGATCACCGGCTTATCAGATCAGTTATGCGTATACCATTGTCCACACAGAGGAGGAAGCAACAGAAGAGCTGTAGGCATGTTTTTGATACCGAGAAGTTTGGTAAGTCAGAGCATATCTCCCAATATAAAGAGTTGCTTAGCCAGACACTGCCACAGGAATACCATCCAGATGTAACACTGCACTGGGAGAGTCTGAAGACCGCTATTCAGAATGCTTGCAAGGAAACGCTGGGATATAAGACCAGGAAACATCAAGACTGGTTTGATGAAAATGATGAAGAAATAGAAGCATTAATCTCAGAAAAGAGAAAAGCCTTGCAAACTTGGAGAAAAGATATGAACTCCCGTACTAAGAAAGAAGCATTTTGTCTTGCGAAGGCAAATGTCCAAAGAGGAACTCGTGCTCTCAAAAATGCATGGTGGACATCCAAAGCTAAAGAGCTGCAATATCTAGCAGACAAAGATTCGCGACAGTTCTTCCAAGCCACAAAAGCGATTTATGGCCCCTCCACGTTTGGTAGAAATCCACTTTGGTCCAGTGACAAAAGTACACTTCTAAAAGATCAATACTCCATCATGAATAGGTGGAAGGAGCATTTTGAAGACCTCTTGAACCAGGACTCAGTTATTGATGAGCAGGTGTATGATATATTAGAACAAGCACCCATCAAAGAAGAACTCGGTACCCTGCCAACACTAGATGAGGTTCAGTGTGCTATTAATCAAGCAAAGCGACACAAAGCTACTGGATGTGATGGAATACCAGCGGAAGCTCTCAAAGAAGGAGGTGAGGAACTCATAAGCCACATACATGATCTTATCATTAAAATTTGGAGAACTGAAAAAATGCCTGCTGATTTCAGAGATAGTCTGATAGTTCCCATATTTAAGAAAGGTGATCGTGCAGACTGCAACAACTATCGTGGTATATCTTTGTTATCATGCCTTGGAAAGCTTATTGCTCGTATTTTGGCGAATCGTATTCTATCCCTGGTGGAGAAAATACTCCCAGAGAGCCAATGTGGTTTCAGGCCTTCTAGAGGAACTGCAGATATGATATTCACTGTTCGTCAGCTTCAGGAGAAATGTAGAGAGCAAAATAGACCTCTTTATATTGCCTTTATAGACCTCAGTAAGGCATTTGACTCGGTAAACCGTGAAGCCTTGTGGAAGATTTTATCATTGTATGGTTTTCCACTGAAATTTATTACCATCTTAAGACTACTCCACAATGATATGAAGGCAAATGTCATTGGTAACGACTCGATTGGAGAACCATTTCATATTAATACCGGCGTTAAACAAGGCTGTGTGATTGCCCCTACATTGTTTTCTCTGTACGTTGCCACTGTCATGCAGTTAGTCAAAGATGATCTTCCTACAGGCATACAGATAACTTACAGGATGGATGGGAAGATCTTTAATTTGAGCCGTCTAAAGGCAAGGACTCGAACATCTCCTGCTGCATTGGTTGAGTTACAGTACGCTGATGATAATGCAGTAGTAGCTCAATCAGAGGACGAACTTAGGAAAATCCTGAATGCTTTTTCTTCAGCCTACAAAAAGATTGGGCTGAAACTTAACACCAGTAAAACCCAAGTCCTCTACCAACCAGCCCCTGGACAAGGACAAAGAAACATCAATGTCACCATCGACGGAGCGAAGCTTCAAGAAGTTAACGCCTTTTCTTATCTTGGCAGCACCCTGTCATCAAGTGCAAATATAGATTCCGAAATCCAACACAGGATTAACCGTGCTGGGGCATCCTTTGCAAGATTGAGGTCTAGAGTTTTTGACAACCATGATATCAATGCTGCAACGAAGATCCTTGTGTACAACTCGGTTGTAGTTCCCACCTTACTTTACGGATCTGAATCCTGGACATGCTACAGACGTCATTTTAAAAAGCTGGAGCAATATCACCAGCGTTGTTTGAGGAGAATTCTTCGTGTCACATGGCAAGACAAACGCACAAACACCAGCATTCTCGAAGAAGCACAGACTACCAGTGTTGAAGCCATTCTTTTAAAACGTCAGCTGCGATGGACAGGACACGTAATCCGCATGCCCAATAATCGCATTCCCAAGCAAGTGTTTTGCTCTGAACTAACTGAGGGCAAGCGCTGTGTGGGAGGTCCGAGGAAGCGATTCAAAGACGTACTAAAGGCTAATATGCAAATGTGCCATATTAATATCAACAACTGGGAGACCTTAGCTCTTGATCGCTCATCCTGGAGATCAATTGTTCATCGTGGTGCGATACTTTTTGAAGAAAACCGCCGACGTATGATAGAAGATCGGAGGCAACGCAGAAAGAACAGAGTGTTCATTAGAAGACAGGGAATGAATGCGGATGTCTCACCTGACCCTGATACTACCTGTCATCACTGCGGGAAACTGTGTCTCTCCCGCATTGGGCTTTTTAGTCACCTCCGGACTCATCGATGAAGAGTCATTCAGTATTGGAAGGCCAACCTACTCGAGACGAGTGTTTGCTATCATCATATTTTTGCAGATATAAAACTTATCACGCCATAGATAATGAACTAATGATCGCTTCAGATCAAGAATTTATTTTTAGATTGCCTGATGTTGGTAGAAGATACTCTATTTCTCAGGGCAGTAATTATTTTCATAGTAAGAAAGTTATGATTTTTTTTCTTAAATGTTACTTGAAAAATCTGAGATGGTATCACAGGAAAGTCACGTAGCGACAAACTTTTTTGCTATTGATTTTACGTTGGTGACTAATCAAGAAGAAATGTTCATTAATATGCGAAAAAGTTTTTAAAACAAACCCGAGCTCGATATCAGATAGCATTCATAAGTTATCGCACTTATTCCTCCCGCCCAGCGCTGACGCTGCGTAAGTTTGTTTACTCAGGCGCCAGTATCTCCCCGACTGATGGTGTGATGGTGTGAAGTTAAACTGTGAAATGAAGTGGTCCTTGAGTTCTTTATAAATTGTCCGCCTCGTTGCGTACCGTAGTGACTAGCATTCGTGCTGTCACCATGGAGGCCCAGGTTTGAATCCCAGCTCCGCCAAGAAATTTAATTCTGGTCTGAGGGCTGGAACGGGGTGTACTCAACTTCATGAGACAAAACTGAGAAGAGGCGGGTTCGATTCCTACCTCAGCCATCCTCTAAGTGGTTTCCGTGATTTGCCTTTGTTCATCCCGGGAATAACATATTATAATATTATCATATTCATGAATAATTGAAAAATATAAATTGTTATAATGTGTGCATTAAACTCGCGCTCTGAGGTTCGGCGTATCATATCTAAATATTGTAGCGTTGTTCGCTGCAAGGTATGAGCTACAGTTTATTTATTTAATCGTGTCAGAAAACATACATCATAACTCACAAGGTATAAAAAGAAACAAGACAGCAAAATACAAAGAGGAATATTCCAAAATCTGGTACTATAAGCATTATCATTTCTGATGGCATGTAACAGCATAATTATACACTACACAAGCACAGATTTAATTAAATGTGGTGTGACCAGTATGTAGCTAATTCACGTGCTTCCTTGGTAGCGTCGATCACATCCTGGGGAGAGCATGTTGTTGGACACGAGTTGCAGACAAGGAGATGTCTCATTGTCTCTTCTTCACCACAGTCACATAGTGTGGAGTCGCAGGCAAATCCCCACTTTCTTATGTTGGTCTTCGTTCTTCCAACTCCGGAGCGCAGCCTGTTGAGCGTCTTCCAGGTAGACCAACATTCCTCGTGACCTGGAGGGAGGCTTTCGGAAGGGATCATCCATCCTGTAAGGTGGCTGGATCTGGAACGCCATGATTTCACTCTGAAATTCAATGGTGGTTCAGCAAGGCTCTCTGTTGAATGAAGAAAGCTTTTTATTGACTTGAGCCTTTGGAATGCTGGTTGATACCCATATAAAGTATGGGTCCTCAGGTTCAATGCTTTAGATTTCTCCAGTCTGGATGCACACTCACGGCGAATATCTGGAGGTGGAATACCTGCTAGACAATAGACTTTATCAAGTGGTGCAGATCTCAAACATCCTGTAATGAGTCTGCAGGTCTCGTTTAAGGCGACATCCACTTGTTTAGCATGACTAGATCTGCACCAAACAGGGCAGGCGTATTCTGCAGCTGAATAACAAAGGGCTATAGCTGAGGTTTTTAAGAGGAGAGGTTGCGTCCCTCAGGTTGTGCCCGATAATTTCCGGAGAATATTGTTCCTTGCAGATACTTTCCTTTTGGTGTTTAAGCAGTGTGCTCTATAGGTAAGTGCTCGGTCAAGCATTACTCCTAGGTATTTGGGAGTGGAGCAGTGTTCTAATTGTTTACCTTCCCAGGTCACTTGTAATTTTCTTTCTGCCTGTCGGTTTTTGAGGTGGAAGGCGCAGACTTATGTTTTTGATGGATTTGGCTTTAGATGGTTCTCTTGGTAGTAACCACTTAGAATTTGTAGAGCATGTGAGAGCTTCTCTTCAGCAAGTTCAAACGTTTCCTCTTGAACTGCTAGAGCGACATCATCTGCATAAATAAAGCTCTTTGTCCCTTGCGGGCAAGGCTGATCATTGGTGTAGATATTGAAAAGTATAGGAGCTAGCACGCTACCTTGTGGAAGGCCGTTCTTTAAGTTCCTCCATCTGCTTCTCTGACCTTGAAATTCAACAAATAACCTTCTGTTCTGAAGAAAGCACTCAATCATTTGGGTGAGTTTATAGTCCTTAGTAATACTGTTCAATTTACGAAGCAGTATACGATGGTTAACTGTGTCGTAGGCTGATGTCAAGTCAACAAAAACTACCCCAGTGACTTTGTTGTTTTCATAGCCGTCTTCTATATATTGTGTGAGGTGCAGTACTTGGGAAGTACAACTTCTCCCTGGTCGAAAGCCGGCTTGTTCTGGTATGAGCAATGGGTCAACCACATCAGATAGTCTGTCCAAAATCATTCTTTCTAAGATTTTGTATAAATGACACAGCAAAGAGATTGGTCGGTAGTTCTTCGGATCACTTGTGTTCTTGCCAGGCTTAAGTATTGCAATAACTCTAGCTTTTCTCCACAGTTTAGGGATTTTGCAGTGATTGATGCAATTGTTAAATAAGTCCAGGAGCCATTGCTTACTGACAGGACCAAATCTTTTGAGTTGCTCAATGCAGATGTCATCAAGACCTGCCGCCTTGCCATTTTTGCATTTGTTCAGCGCTCTATTTAGATCTTCCATAGCAAACCGGTTAGACAGGATGCTGTTTTCCTGATTAGCCAGCTTTTCCTCTTTTTGTTTTGATCTACATCCAGCTTCACCTGGTTTGCTGCTCTCCACGAGCTGGCTTGCAATTTGATTTGCTGAAACATTGCTATGTACTGAGGTCTTAGTTGTATCATTACTGAGGTGTTTAAGTAACCTCCACGCGTTGTAACTGTTTCTTCCCATATCCAGCTCTTCCATTAATTTAATCCATTGGTTGCGTTTGGATTCTGAAATGGAGGAAATAACACGCTGCCCGCTTAGGATAGTTTCTTCGCTGAAAGGATCTTTTTTGAATAGGTCTTGATATTCTTTCAGCAGGGTGGATGTTTCAGAGCTAAGACCTTGAATGTAACTGGTCCTGCAGCCTCTGGGAATAGTTTTTCTGGAGCAATACTGGACGGCTTCCAGAAACTCTTCATATGCCTCTGGGTCGGGATCAATTGCTGTAATCCTCTCATCAAGGATTGTGGTGAATTTTTGCCAGTTTGCCTTCTTGAAATTGTACCTTCGCCTGAAATGCACATTGTGTGGTCGGATTGCTGGTACCAACTGACACATAATTGGACGGTGTTGAGTGTGAGGAATCGGTGTACAAACTGATTTAATACATTGTTCAGCTAATTTCTCACTCACAAAAATAAGATCAGGGTTGTATCCACGTTGCCATCTGCCACTATTAAAAGATGGAGGAAGTTTATTATCGTGGATCAAAGATAGTCTATGCAGTTCTGCCCACTCTAGTACGGCATCTCCATTTGAATCATCTTGAGACTATCCCCAAACAGTGCTATGGCTGTTGAAATCACCAACAATAACAGATGGTTTCTGACTGTTGAAATTAGCGGGTGGGTTAAATGAAAATACCTCATTGGGAGGCTTGTAGACAGAGGAAATCACAAGGTTACTAACTTCTACAGTAATGATTTCAATGTTGTTTAGCTCTGTGATGGAGGTCGTAAGAATCTTAAGATCTGGTTTGGCAAAGATGGCACTGCCATACTGGCCATGAGGTCTTTCGGCCACTAATTTCATTCCTCGAATCTTAGGGCGTCGTTGGTGAATGTCCCTATATGTTTCCTGTATGCATAGTAAATCACAGTTGTGGGTAAAGCAAAGGCTGTGTAATAGCTTTTCTTTACACGTTGATAGTCCTTCAATGTTTACAGAAACGATTGAAATGCTTGGTTCTGATACGAACCTTTCCCGATTGTTGGATGACATCTTAGTCATCTTATATGGGATGGAATGTATGTTTCTGGAATGCTGATGCTCAGTTCAGTATTGGAAATCTATTCCAAGTACCTATGCAGGGGCACCACGTGCAGGAATCAGCTTCACCCCCAGCTACAATTATATACAACAAACAAATATTTTGGAAATTTCCTGAGTTTTGCGTAAAAGCACTCCTGAATACGAGTTATATTACATCATGTGCCCGCCCTTGCAGAACTTTGTATATGCAGTAGATCTGGCATCAGCGTGCCCTATTTAATGCGTACTGTCTTTTAAGGTAGAGACGCACTATAGTCAGCAACACACAGTAGCGTAGCTAAGGTTAGCGGCAAACGTATCACAGACGCTTAATGCAGTAAAACCTGTCAAACGGACCCTTTATTAAACGGAAATATTTGACGGCTCTGCCAACTGAGGGGTGAAGTACATGTTAAATTCCCTCCATTAAACGGAAACTGCGTTACGTGGACAACGTTAATTAAAATACGCATTTTAACGAAAATTTTCTAAGTTCCGGAACGCAGTGTTTAGAAAATTTTTAGGCACCCTGTTTAAGTCTACATTATCTGCTGTAGCTGTTGATTTTGTAGCTAACAAGAAATGCGCAAACAGGTCTTCCTCCTTTCGTTCTCTTACAGTACACAGCGAAGTGTACGGCTAATTGCCTGTTTCCTGCTGCTCTAAACATTCCCAATGTTCGCTTTATTCAGCTGTCAACCAACAAATGCCTGTCTTTATGTTCATTGTAAGTTATTGTTTGTACAGTAATGTATCAATTCGATTGATTTATTGATTGTTGTGACTTTAAGTGAGATCATCTGCCCTTCGTATTAATTCGTAACAGAAATATGTAAATACAACACTGAATAACTTATGTTCACTATTTTATTTTTCTCAGTTTGCCTATTATACGCATGTTCATGTCTTAATTATTTTACCATAGGCTTACCTCCCTTAACCGGAAACCTAAACGGACAAACTTGTGAGGCTGGTTTAACTGTACTTTCATGTCCTATCGGGTGGTGTGTTCCTCAACCAGACGTGCTTGCTCTTGATACCAGGCAATCTCAATGCACCCTATCTTTAGAAGTACTAGCCTGATTTTCACCGCTGTATTTGTATAGTTAAAAGCAAAATCTGCTATATTGACGGCAGACAATAGTACTCCCCTGAAAATTTTGAAATCTGGCTTAGTTATATTAGTTATACCACGGGATTACGTTGTTTCAGGTGTAATAATAATATCGTATAGCCTCGGGTGCTAGCTTTGTTATTTGACGCCCAGTGGGCAGCTTGCATGTCGAATTGTTTTCGTTCCTTGGAACGCTATGAAAGTCAAGGAGGTTATATATAAGCTCCTTGAAACTATAGCGCTTTCTGGTAGAGAAAGGAGGAACTTTGTGTTGGCGGAAAATCCCGAGTTTAATTGCCATTATGAACACGGCCTACTGAATTCAAATGGGTTCTTCAACATGCCAACAACGTATGGCATGCGTGCCGTGATTTTTCTCGGCCTTATAAGATCACTTATGACGGCCAGGAGTGAACCTGCAAGCTTGGGGTTGATAGACCGAAACGATAACCACTCTCCTACCGTGACAAGCGTTTAAGGTGTAACACATACATACAACTCAACTCAGTTAGTCGGGCTGCCTGTAGTGACAGGTGATTGAGAGAAGCAGATCTGTAGTCTAAATCCCTGATGTATCGGCAACTTCTCTGCTATATTTGTGCAGCGGGACGATCTAAACTAAAGACAAAAGTTTCAAGTGATTAAATGTACTGCTTTCGCTTTTGGAGTATTATTGTCTCGCTACAAAACTAAAGCACAGATATGCAGACACATCACCAGTTGAGACTGCGAATCTACTTTTCCAGTACTCCTATTACAATATGAGCCCAATTTGCAGTGCTGTAAGTTTGATTTATGTGTTCCTCATTACAACTGAAGAGAGTGGAAACTGATTGTAGACATTTGCAAAGGATCAGAAGTGTTTGACAGATGACTAACCCTGTAGGCTTTTATTGTAGCCGTGAATAGTGTTTAATTCTGTAAGCAGCACCTGTAGTTTGAAATGCGTTACGGTAGTAAATCCTTAGAGAATGACGTTGTATTTCAGTCCTGTATCTGATGGGTGAGGTCTGTCCTAAACATGCGTGCTCAATCCTCCATCTTATAGAGGCTGTGAATATCAAGTAGAGCTACAGGCTGGCTGACAAATCGCTTGTGTTCTCACATCAATTTATTTTGAATACAGTTCAAACAAGCGAAAGCGCACACAAGAATCTCTAATGCATCTATTTTATTGCAAGTGTTTCAAATGCTATGTATACCAGGTGAATCAGCTGCCTATAATAATATTGTTTTCCCCCCAGGGGCTCACATCTAGTGGGACGTGGGTTAGCAACTAAGGGACCCCAGCTGAGTCCGGCATTGCTTCCACTTACTTGTGCCGGGCTCCTCTCCGTCTTCTTTCCTGTCAACCTCCCTTGGTCAACTCTAGTTCTTTTCCGACCCCGACGGTATTAGGGTATCCGAGGACTAGGGATTCTTTAACTTTCCCGCCTTAATTGGCCCTTGTCTCATCTTTCCTTATCCCTCCTCTTCGAGGGGACTGACCTCTTGTTTTCTTTTCATTATATTTCCTTCTATCTTTAAGATTCGCGCACTGTTTTTGTTAATTGGCTCCTCGTGTAACTAAATTCCATTTAGCGATTTTGTTTTTGCATCTACACTCCATTTTGTAGGTGTTTTCAATCTACAGTACGTTGCAAGTCTTTTCGATCTAAATTGGATTTTGCGAGTGTTTTCAACCTCAATTGCATTTTGTAAGGATTGACAATCTTAATTGCTTTTTAGTAAGTCATGCAATATAGGGGATGGAACTTTTGTGAGTATTTTGAATTTCAATTGCATTTTGTAATTTCAACCTTAACCGCTTTTTGCAAATATTTTCAATCAAAATTGCATTTTGTATGGTGGGCATTTTGCAAGTATTTTGATTCTCAATTGCATTTTGTGGGTATTTTGAATCTAAATTACATTTTGTAAGTATTTTCAATCTAAATTGCATTTTGTAAGTATTGTCCATCCAATTGAGTAGTTTGAATCTATCGTGCATTTTGTAAGCATTTTCAATTTCAATTGCAATTTTTAATTATTTTGAATTTCAATTGCACTTTGTGATTATTTAGAATCTGAAATGCGCGTTTTTCAATCTAAATTGCTTTGTGTATTTTCAATTTCAATTCCTTTTTGTAAGTATTTAGAACCTTAATTGCATTTTGCACGCATTTTCAATCTCATTTGCATTTAGTAAGTATTTTGAATTCCAGTTGCATTTTGTAAGTATTTAGACTCTACATTGCATTCTGTACGTATTTTGAACCTAGCCTCCACTTGTGAATACTTTTCAATCTATTCCTTTTGTATTTTCGTTCTAAATTCCCTTTTGTAAGTATTACCGCTCTCCATTTTGTGAGTTGTTTCAATCTGAGTTCCTTTTTGTAGGAATTACCGTCTCACTTAATTTTCGTTCTGGTTTCCATTTCATTGTCATTTTCGCTCACACCCAGACCATTAGGGGCCGATAACCTAGATGTTAGGTCCATTAAAATAACAATTATCCTAATCATCATCATCCTCAATATTGTTTTATGCCGCCGGGAAGGTCGATATTTCTCTGCCTGCATACCGTTTGGTACAATGCACTGCAAACATATCCCGCAAACTATACTGAACCCTATTATGTTCCCCTCATATTAGTCTGTAGTCACATCGAGTGTGTTTATGGGCACATGACCTCGTAGTTCCGCCCCTTAAAACAACAGTAACTAACAAACTCAAATCGAGTGAAAACTAATAGGGTTCAGTATCGCTTGCAGGATATGCTTGCAAGTGCTTTATTACCATACGGAATGCATACAGAGAATATCGACCTTCCTGACGACAGCGCTAGTTGGGCTGCTTAAAACAATATTATAAGGGGGCAGCCGATTCATCTGGTATGATGAAAGTTTGTCTGTTTTTTCTAAATTTCCACGGAGGTTTGCATTATTTACGCGTTTCAGTGTGTTTGATAACGGATGCGTGCAAAGATAACATTTTTGTCTGTCTGTGTACAGGTTTGTACGCGCCTCACTCAAGAACGGCTGGGTGATTCAACGTAATATTTGGTACAGATATCCATCAGAGGCACGGCACCAATCAATTGATGTAACTCTTCTCCGTACCTCTCATAAAAGCGGGGCTATTCGTGAAACCCCTAAAAATACATGCTGACATAGGCGTAGAATGACGAGGCAAAGTTCATTTTCAGAATGGCTACGTGGCTCAGCGGTAACGTTCTCGCCTATTGTGCCCAAGGTTAAAGGATCGAATCCTGGAGCAGTCAGTCAGTCGGCATTTCAAGGTGCGCAAATGCGAGGAAGCCGTGTCTGTAGATTTACTGGCCGGTTAAAGATCCTTTTCGGGGGAAAATTCCGGCACTCCGGTGTCTCTCAAAGCCACATTAGTCAAAAGGGACGTAAAACCAATAACATTATTATGATTTTCAACCCCTAAATGTAAGAAAAAAAAAAGCTCGGGAGTCCCTAAAGGGACACCGATGACCACATTTTTAAGGCCCTAAAACCAACAGTTTCTGAGATATATTCAGGAAACTAATTTCGCAATAATAAACTGATGAAGGAATGACAAGCGCCGAACCATGGCAACTGTAGCTCAATTCATAACGTCTGACAATGAATACCGAACACCGTTCGATGAACGGGTATTTCTGCTAGTATAGAGGGCTATTCACCTAAGATGTTACACGGAAATAACGTCTAAATCACCAAAGATATCGCTATACTTTTCTCATATTCGTAAATGACACACAAGGGCTTGGAAAATAATGTGCTACTTACACTCATGGGGTGAGCAAACCGAGATATTGATACTAACTCCATTTCTCTTAAATGGAACGGCACAGATTCATTCAGCTGGCCTAAAAGTGCAACTGCAAAAAAGTTCAAATATGTAAGTATTTTCAAAATCGGGCAGTTTCTTTTAGAGATATCAATTAGAACAGCATCAGACAGCATGCAGTCGGCCAAAGACATATTGACGCGCAAGGAGGTTCCTGGGTGTGATTCCAGGCACAGAATGGATGCCAAACAGGTAAGCATATTGTACACATGGGATGGGTTTGCAAAGTGTGTATGATAGGCGAACGCATGACAGGACAGGGAGGGTAGATGTTTTTAAAAGGAATAAAATAATTACTTCGACTTCAAAGGAACATGACGAAATCTATAACGGGAACATGATGTCTCGTCAGTGTATTTGGTATGAACCCTGTATAGAGTATACCGGAATATAAAAAGAGTGCCGAAGGTTACATAATTTATTCTATGTTGTGAATAATGTGGTAAATTTGCGAGGATATAAAGACCTTTGAAGCCATTTTTCAGTGTTGATTTCTTTTTTTACAATATTGATGTTGCAAGTTTTCAATCGGTCAGCGATGTGTTGACTGACTAAAAAAGTTGCAATATCAAATGTGCGTAGGTTTATTGCTATACTGCACATATGTTCGCTGTTTGTTATATGGAGTATTAACATAATATTAATAATGATATAATGATTGTATGTATGTATGTATACCGGGTGATTCAGCAGCCCCTTCCAATATCGTTTTCTGCAACCCAAATAACGCGTATTGGCAAGAAGGTCAATAATTCTCTGTTTACACCTCGTATGGTACTAATGCACTGCAAGCATATCCTGCAAACGATACTGAACCCTATTGTGTTCAGTACCGTTTGCGGAATATGCTTCCTGTGCTTTAGTACCATACGGGATGCAGGAAGAGAAATATCGACCTTGCTGCCATCACGCGTTAGTTCGGTTGCAGAAAATGAGATTTGAAGGGGCTGCTGAATTATCCGGTATAGACTATGTATGTATGTATGTAATGTAATGTAATGTATGTATGCACAGTATGTATGTATGTATGTATGTATTGTACCCATGTGAATAATTTCCATGGAAAACATGCTTCTGCCTCCAGCTAGCATCAGTCCTCAGGCGTGTACCGTTCACCCACTGAGCAGTTGCATATTTTTGATCTGAGACTACGAGGTATCAACTGTACAATAATAAGGCACAACTCTATTCTAAAGACTTTAATTGATCTTTAAATCATGGCTTCACACAAACAAAAACACAATTCCAACAATAATACACAAAACAATACAAAACTTATTCCTTCAATCCACTATTATTCGCATTTTATCCTCGCAAATCCAAATTATTACTGAATTATTTACCATGAGATAAACGTGAAATTCACTCTCAAGTGCGCTGATGCACTGGTAAAATACACATACTACTGTACTTACAATCTTACGTCACTTATTGTGACCAATCTAATTTCACAATCTAGTTACTTATTATCAACACATTTTTACTTTACACTATGCGTACAATTATGTTCTGTATTTCTCTTCCCACCAAAATGCTCTACCATGCATTAACCAATTTATGAGTTGCACATCAGATTTACTTGCAACTCCACTGTTACTTGTAATGCTTCCCTTTTTGTAGCTCCACTGTGTGCCGTAATGAGTGTACTTTCATAATGATTCCATTACCGCTGTGTCGGGTGGGATTTTATGCTACCCTTGCGTGGGCGTAGCGTGTGACATCTGGTATCCACCTTCGGAAATAGGTGAAAATGTCGGTATAAAAATGCAACTTTTAACATCTCATAACCTTGCCAAATATTAAGTTATCAGAATGATTCTTAATTATCAATGTGTCTCAAACCACACAAATTCATTATACACTACTACAATGATTCTTTTATAACACACAGGGTTTCATAGTTTTTCCACTTTAAACATTATCCTGGGTAGGGTATGGTCTCTTCCCCCCGACCCTTCCTGAATACAATGGGTTCCGCGACGGACGGTAACAAGATGCTCGTTACTCCCCTCACGTCCCTTTCCTTTCCAAGCATTAGCACGTGGCTTCAACACATATGACCTAACTCATACTGAATGCAAGACGGAATATGGAATTGTTTAAGCATTTACTCCTATCATTAGGATATTAATAGCTGGCCTCAACAAGTCCATTTACATTTATATGAAGGAAACGAGATTCATCAACCACAAGTCGATTTGGAATAGCCGGCATCTTTTTGTCAAAGAACATGGTCAGGGCACAACTTCCTGCCGTCACAATTCACTCCCAGGAGCAGAATTTATTCACACAATAGCTAGTTCTCGTTCGATATCAGGTGTCATGCTGAGGTGTCCATGTTATCCTCCCATACACCACTGGATTCGAACCCGGAACGTTTCATAGCAATACTCAGAGCTAGGGTTTCCTCACAAAATACGCGCACTTGCAATAATACCTCTCCGTATGCCCTTGGCTATACGAGATTTCACACGTAGATTAGACTGCCTGGCTTCCATGACCACTGTGAGACGATCCCGTCCTTTGATTAATAAGATAATCTCTACCAATTACTCTTATAAGCTTATTCATCAAGCTGCGATTCAATTCACTATTAAACTCTTCCATTTCCTATCTCCTTGCATGTTTCTTTCCATTATCAAAAGATACTCTGATATTAAATTCCTTTGCTTGGCCCGTCATTTGTAATACTACTACTTGGATACACAGTTTTTCAAATTAGCATATATTTTGCTTACAAACATTCTCCCTGATGTGTATTTATTCTTATTATTATTATTACTGACATAAATTTCCCCTACTCTGACACAATGTAACCGTATTTATATAATCAATAACCGAACATCCGTGTTCATCACGTTAACTTTCTATTTAACTCAATTGCCATTTCTACATTAGTGGTCACGATTTATCCACACAATGATGTACAAAGACATCTTAACTTGACTAAAATCAACACAACATTAATATCTGACGGTTCTACCTCCCAAATTTGACTCTCATTGGCATATTCTACAGTTTTTGAAATTACTCAACATACAGTGAACTACACATTCACTACAAAATCATGGTTTTGGGTACTTACATTGGCTAATCTGGCGGCTCCGACCACACATTCTCTCCGTTAATGCCCGCCATCATTTGAAATTAGCAAGGCATTATTACACTTTCCACACACATTTTACATAATTTTTCCATTACAAAACACACTGCACTTTGCTTCTTCATGTCGAAGCTATCGCTTCCTTTTCCACAAAAACACGTTATATTAATTATTACACTGGTAATTTACACATAATTAAATAACCATCACTAAAAATCACACGATCCCTATGTACATTTCTTACTGGTTGACCCTTCTTTGCAGAATTTCAGAAATGCAGGCGTTGAAGATCTTTCCTCCACGAATACCCCCGTATCTCGTTCAAAAGTCTCTATACACTGCCTGACGATTCCTAGCGGTCCCCAATGTCTGTCAATTTCCCGATATAGCATAGATATGCTTCCATATCGTCTTACAGTCTCCTTGAATGATATGCTTATAACAAAGCCTTGGACAGTTCCACGTCCTTCTTTATGATATCACAATCATAATATCTCCTCGTCATGAGGTACGATTGACCTAATATGACATTGCCTTAACTTGTACACCACACTGTACATTTACTGCGTACGCAATATTAATCACTTGTAATGTCGACTATAAAAGTATGGCACGACTGTCCTTATTAATTGTTCTTAATTAGTGCGTTATACTGCATGGTTAATATGTTGATGAACACTCAAACTGTTAAAGTCCGTCCGCGTCCCCTCCTGGACTCGGGTGACGTGCGCTCCGCACTAGAATATGGTTCAACTGACTATATTAATTGTTCTTAATTAGTGCGTTATACTGCATGGTTACTATAGGCCATCCAACGTTTAGAATGAATGGTCTTATGGCGCGTTACGACAGGGTTGCCACTCCAGGAGAGCAGGCAGTACAAAGCGCTTCGCGTACACTTTCCGCACATTCAGCGACTGTGCTGTGACGAAGACTTGAATTAAGTACTGTATAATAATACTAATAGTAGGCTAACGTAACACATACAACGAAATTAAATTAAATTAACTATAACGTCATTATAAAGTCATTATATTTAACATTCCTGCTATTCTTGCGAAGTGTATTACTTAGCCTCTTTGTGCGTGGCGACAGTACGTATTTTAAAAAGGGTAGTCTTTGATATTCCCGTGGCCAGAGCAGTTTCATTGACTTAAATTATTTATACTTTCGTTAGGTTTAAGATTCTTAAAATAACTGAACACACTAATTACGACCTGTTTTTCCCTCCTTCTGAGCACCTGACCACGCTTTCTTTTCACAAAACTATCCATTGTTGTACGTGAAATACGTAAAATACAACACGTTAAATCTAACAGAGCTGCTGCACACACTCACAAGATAGAGACTGCTGAACAACTGAAATAAAAGCTTGAAGGGTCCAGTAATAAAGCTGTGAGTAGTAAGCTGCACCCCGCTGTCCTTCGAAAATTCATTCATATAATCCGCGGTCAATGAACAGCCCGGCCTGTGTAAACAATTAAACCTACACTCTGGGTAAGCAGGTAGAAAACTTCTTCCAACATTCCTCTACAACTCTCAAACTGACATGACATGGTTATCTTTAAAAATAGAAAAGTTGGCAGCATACGAACTTTTTCAATGCTGCTATGCGGTTATGAGAGAATATTCAGAAGTTTTACCTACATGAAAGTTGTAATATTGCCAGTATAAAATATGTCAATAATCCATCATCAAGACGGCACATTTTGCTACACGTGTGTGAAAAATAGGCATCACAAAGTCAATGCAACATGATATAAGATCGATTTTACTAAAAAGGGGACACAGTTAATAGTTTAAAAAATGGATATCTAATTTTTCTAGCATTTATATCAAGTATACGTAGTTCTAATATAGGACAAAAAAGATCGGCAAAACATAGTTCTAC
Organism: Meconema thalassinum; assembly: GCA_946902985.2. Classification (NCBI taxonomy): domain Eukaryota; kingdom Metazoa; phylum Arthropoda; class Insecta; order Orthoptera; family Tettigoniidae; genus Meconema; species Meconema thalassinum. The sequence goes on along the minus strand of OX336394.1, from coordinate 240,194,056 downwards.
CCGAATATGCTGTTTTTTCGACAAAGAAAATTTTTCGAGTGATATGGCAACAGTGGATTGCTAGAAAATGACAGCGTCATACATGTCTCACGTGCAACAGAAAGAGAGAAGAATATCTCTATCTAACCAGTGCTTCATTCTAAACGTTGGATGCCTTATATAGTGCTGAACACTAAATATGCTAAAGTGCGCGCGCCCCTCTCTCTGGACTCGGGCGACGTGCGCTCCGCACTAGAATATGGTTCAACTGCCCTCGACTGCCTGCTCCACTGACCTTATATCTGTTTGGAGCCGAAAAGTAGGTCTAAAATTTCCTTGGAGCTTCATCTCCTCTCTCCGTGCTTCTCTGATCTTGAAATGACGATTTCCTAGTCCATCTTGCCTCGCTGATTACATATCTGCCTGTGTGCACGAGGATCGATCGGTCAATTAATTAATATTAATTGCCTTTGCCAGCGCGTCCCCAAGCCGCGTCAGTGGTTCTTCCCCCATGACATGGTCATAGTATTGCACTGGGCTCATTCCTCCAGTGTTCTTGCGCGTTACATTAAATCTGCCTCGATTTCGATGTTTGACGGCTTGATAATTAGCCTCCTTGCAATTCATTCACGTAGGTGCAATCCTCATGTCTCGGCGTTACTCCAATCACGAGTAATCATTAAATTATTCTGGCAGATTCCCACTCCACTGGGCTTCCTCTTATGTGAAGGGGATTCACTTGACCATATATTACTCTCCTCCCTTCTCTCAGACAGTGTAAATAGATCCGAGTGACTGGCGTGGCGCCACGAAAACACGCCTATATTCCAGCCTCATTTGCAACCTGTCAAGAGTTCCAACTTTCTGCGCTAAGTCCAGAATTGTATGCAGTTTACAGCCCAATACTGCCGTATTCTGCTATTTTCTACATTATGTTATCAAATAATGTCAGAATTTGTTTATATCACAACAGTGATTTACTGTGTCCTTTCTCTAGGGGTTTTTATGGCTTAAACTCCCTCAAAGACCTTGGGTTCGTTTCTTGCTGGCATCTCTAGTCTGTTCTCATTTTCCCAGAGATCCAGGTTCGACACCAGTCAGCCTAATACCGTAGGGTTCAGTATGTAGGCTATGCACTGTCACGTGTAACTCTTCAGTCAGTCAACACAAATTCGCCCATTGAATGGGCGGGTATCAAAATTGCGAATCGTAATATAAACACTAATGAAACGCATTAAAATTTCCTTGTAGTTAGATAATATTTGTATATAAATTTGAACCTCAACAAAGTTATCAGGATATGATGACCACTTTACTGTATAGCCCTTATTTAGGTACAATCCCTGTATTTTCCAGCATCAGATGTGAAAAGACCATGAAAAACCACTACTAAGTTGACTGAGGTACATATTTCATCTATTTCTTCTCAGGTATGCGTGCCGAGGCTGAATGTACCTTGTTCCAGCCATCAGTCCATGTACAGTGTGGTCCACCCGCCCCTTATTATTTAGTTTTATGAAACCCAACTAACATCGCTTTTCTCCCGATTGTCGATATTGCTCTGCACTCTGACTGTGTGACAGCAATGTAATTGGGTCATGGGTCTAGCAAAGAAAAACCGACCTTAAACTTTTCCCCGCCAAATACTATGGCCCATTCTACTAACATATGACTTACTGCTCCTTGAAATAACACACATACACGTAATACGATCGAATTAATAGCTTACGCCACGTGATCTGTAATAGTAGAAAGTTAAATCAACACCATAAACCGTGATTGAAGACTTTGAGATGGACTTAAACATTTGAGGTGGGACGGCTACAGTAACTAGAGCACGTTTAGCGTGCGGTATCTACCATGTGTAGGTGGCTGAGAGTGTTAAAGCCTGACCGTACTTGGTGGGCGCGAGCGGGTCGAATGCTGCTTCGAATCCAGTAGTTGGTATTCTTTTTTGAACGAAAGCCCACATTCCATTTTAGTCGGGATGTAACTACATGCCATATTTATTGCCTTAAGACGTATTTTTGTGAAGAGTACGTTGAATTTTGATGATTTATGAAGAGAATACGATCGAATTCGTACGTTATGCCACGTGACCTGTAATGGCAGAAATTAAGAAACTGACATGAATATTAACATAACGAATCGAAGTGTTGCTCCGGAGGTCCGGGTTCGATTCCCAGCTCTGCCAAGAAATTGAATACTTGTCTGAGGGCTGAAATTGGGTACACATAGCCTCGTGATGTGAAGAGGTGGGTTCAATTCCCACCTCAGCCACCCTGGAAATGGTTTTCCGTGGTTTCCCACTTCTACTCCGGCCAAATTCCGGGACGGATTCTATCTTAAGGCCACGGCCGCCTCCTTCCCAATCCTTAATTGCAAATATACACATCATTACAAGCCCGCAATAACTCAGATTATCAGAAAAATTCTACACACACACACCCAAGTGAACGGGGCTAAATGACCGCGATGTTCTAGCCCCTCAAATGAAACAAAACAACAACATATCGAAGGATATTTTGATCGCCAGTGCTTGCATCGAAGTATACGTATTCCTTAGAAATTCCTATGGTATTATTAGCATACTTTCGATTTTTGCAAAAAATGAAAGTAGACTTATGAGATCTACACAGGGCCAAAAATTGTGTGTCTGTGTGTGTGTGTGTGTGTGTGTGTGTGTGTGTACTCTGAATGTCTGCCCCCTCCCCCTATCAATTCAAACACGGTGAAACCGAATTGAACGAAATTTGGTACAGAGGTAGCACTAGCAAACGGCACTCCAGTGTCATATTTTATATCGCCGCCATCTTGACGAAAACGTAATGGCGGCCATCCTAATGTTAAAAGCTTGAATCAAATTACGACCAACCTAATAATAATCTGATCTCTACCAAATTTTTCAACAACATATCTTTTTGTATAGAGAATCTTTTGACCACAATACAAGGTCATCAGGCCAATAATGTGCGGATAGCGGCCATGTATGTGTGCAAATCGATTCCCCTTATCTTTTCAAACACGGTGAAACCGAATGGAACGAAGTTTGGTACAGAGGTAGCACTAGCAAAGGCCACCTCAGTGTCATATTTTATATCGCCGCCATCTTGACGGAAACGGAATGGCGGCCACCCAAATGTTAAAAGTTTAAATCAAATCACGACCAACCTAATCATTTGATCTCTACCAAATTTTTCAACAACTTACCATTTTGTGGGAAGCATCTTTTGGCTGAACTACAAGGTCATCAGCCCAATAGTTTGCAACAACATATATTTATGTATAGAGAATCTTTTGACCACACTACAAGGTCATCAGGCCAATAATGTACGGATAGCGGCCATTTTTTTGCAAATCGATTCCCCATATCAATTCAAACACGGTGAAACCGAATTGAATGATTTTTTTTCAGAGGTAGCACTAATAAAGGGCACATCATATTAAGGTATAATATTCGTATACCACGATGTATTTCAAGAAGCTACTACAACCAACATTCAATTAGCCTATACTCCTTGAAAAGGACAAAGAGTTATAACAATACCCATGCATTTAGGAGAAAGTAGGCTATACGTTATTTACCGAACATCTTGTTTTGTTATTAAATTTTAACAAAAAGTTTTAGCATATCTTTAGGCCCGAATCACACAACACTCGCTGGCAAGGAAGCTGCTGTGATCGCTCGTACAAAACCCTGTATGATTCTGTACTCTTCGTCAGTACACCTGCTTGTATGACCGAAGTGTATCACACGCTAGCATTTTGTACGCTATGTTGTATGAAATAAAACCGAAGGGCTGTCGTTTGAGGGCATTATTTGCAGTTCTTTCGCCTTATTAACGCAAAGCGGTCGCGAAACTTGCTTTAAGTAAATTAGAAAACATGCCAGGTACGGAATGAATGCATTACAATTAATATTTAAGATCTAACTGTAATAATTGAATATTTTACGATACGCGTTAATAAGAAGCGCAACAAAAAAAACTCCAGAGTGTGTTGGAAATGTGTGCAAATGTTATTGCGCCCGCTCGCTCTTTCGAAGATCCCGGGTTCAAGACTATCCAACGGCAGATTTTCAAAATTCTTTTAAACTATTTTATTATACCCTCCCTACCTCGTACAGCAAGATTTCAACTTGGTTTTGTTCACATTATCTACGAAGACGATAGGGAAAGTTATTTTCTTGTCTCATTGAAATGGTTATTTTCCCTAAATACTGTTCATAACCGTGGATAGATACTATTCGTTATAATTATTATTTTTTTAGTTGATTTTACCCTCCAGGTTATGTTTTCCCACGGACTCAGCGAGGGATAATTTCCTTACCGCCTCTACGGGCAGTGTCTTGGAGCTTGAAACATCTCGTCTGGGGGATACAACTGGGGAGGTGGGATCAGCACCTCGCCCAGGTGGCCTCACCTGCAATGCGAACAGGGTCCTCTTGAGGGATGGGAAGGGAGGGGAAGATCGGGAGGCAAGGAAGAGGGAAGGAGGTGGCCGTGGCCGTACGGTAGGTATCATCCCGGCATTTGTCTGAAGGCGAAGTGGGAAACCACGGAAAACCACTTTGAGGATGGCTGAGGTGGGAATCGAACTCCCTCTACTCATTTGGACCACCCGAGGCTGAGTAGAGCCTGTCCCAGTCCTCATACCACTTTTCAAATTTTGTGGCAGAGCCGAGAATCGAACCCAAGACGTCCGGGGTGGCAGCTAATCACGCTGACTACTACGCAACGGTGGCGACTCTATTCGTGATAGTTAGAATTTTAATTGTTCAATATTTATAATAATGTGACACGTTCTGTATTTACTGCCTTGCTGCGAGGCTCAGCGGTAACGTTTTCGCTTGCTGTGCCCAAGGTTGCAGGTTCGTATCCTGGCGCAGTCAGCTGGCATTTGAGGGTGCGCAAATGCGAGGGAGCCGTGTCAGTAGATTTACTGGCACGTTGCAGATCTCCTTCGGAGCAAAATTCCGGCACCCCGGCGTATCTAAAAGCCAGAGCAGTTAAAAGGGACGTAAAACCAATAATGTTATAATTATCTGTATTTATTGTACGTGTGGGGCAGATGACATCGTAGTTCCGCCCCTTAAAACCTCACTAACTAACTATTACTGTAAGTGTATAGCAAGCGCTTTTCGCACAGACGCCGTTGAAAGAAATTATAGTTTCGGTCTGACGTATTTATTCGTGAGCCTACCCACATAACAAATCTATTTGTTCGGAGTGAGTCGGGAGTTTTTCTTTGAACCAAGGTGGTCAAAATTTCGAACACTTGCTACCTTGAATATACAGGATACATTGCTTTTGTTCTACAGATCATTATGTCGTCGTCCAATCTGGCTGCGTACCATCGGATAAGTACGGTCCTTTTGAGGACCAAATAAAAAATCCCTCGTTGGAACAGATAGATATGCGTCCATAATACATCCACAAATAAACGACATTAAGCAAATAAAAATAATGTAGCCTACTAGTTCAAGGTTAGAACCTACTACAATTTTTTAAGAGCGTTTAAAATCCTTCAGTATGCCTTCCTTTGGAGGTGAAGTAAAGCCGGCGGTCCAATGTCATAGATTTATGGCATGTAAAAGATCCTTTCACAGACCAAACTTGTGTAGAGCAAAATTGTTAGGTTAGATTTCGTCAGAACGCTCTATCAAAGTTCCAACGTTCACCACTAGGTATCATTGTTATCTGGTGACGAAAGTTGGAACTACTTGAAATTGAACGGAACTTGTAGCTCACCCTTTAGGGTGTCCGCTGGAATTAGCTACAGACTTAGGCGAGCCGAGCATGTCCTCGGACACTCCCGGCACTAAAAGCCATACGATAAATAAATAACCTACTACAATGCGACTTCGTTGACGCTACTCCAGCATTTCTTGATTTAGCCACCATAGCTACCGACAACCATGGTGTATTGCTGGCACGTATTGAATCTATTCGTAGACAATTCCTGTCCAAACGTAAGAAGGTGTTATTCGGAGCTCCGATCATTTCAATCATGCATTATATTTGAGGTCATTGAACGAACACTGCCACTATTGAGTTCTACTATATTCGCGAGGATGTACTCAACGGTAAAGTTGTACAGTGGACGTAAAGGAGCAGGTACTAATGTTTTTAGGATGACTGTGATATACGCGTTAGTTGGGTTGCCTTCCTCCAAAAAAATAAGGGGCTGGTGGACCACACTGTATAATTGCTTACGAGAGCCAGGAATCGAACCCGTACCTCCATGGTGATAGCAAAGATTCCAATTATCTATGCGATGAGGAGATGTACATAATTTATGTCAAATATTTATTTAATCAATTTATCTAGCCAACAAATAATTTGTAGCCTAGTTTCATAATAACGGTTTCTTTTACTTTTATACAAATTTTAATGCCATCCGCTCCAGTACTTTTGAAGGCGACCATAACAGACTACAAACAAACTAAAGATGACATACAAACGGACAATAAATAAATAAATAAACCAATCGACATATCAATCAATAAATCAAATACATCAATAAATTAATATATATATACATAAATAAATAGATAAATAATTAAACAAATAAATACATGAAATTAATGAATAAATGGATAAATAAATAGACAATTAAAAAAATAGAAAATTGATAAGTAAATTATAGATGATTAAGTAACCTACTAAATGAATTAATGAATGCATAAATAAAAATAGATACATAGATAAATGAAAAAATCCACAGCCTGCTTCCAGTCTCCGACCGGGTCAGGAGGATATGAACTATGCCGGCTGCCGAAGCCTGACGTACTCCTCTGGGGCAATGATTAAATGAATGAAAGATGAAATGAAATGATAGTGGAGAGTGTTGCTGGAATGAAATTGTGACAGGGAAAACCGGAGTTCCCGGAGAAAAACCTGTCTGCCTCCGTTTTGTCCAGCACAGATCTTACATGTAGTGACCGGGATTTGAACCACGGACCCAGCGGTGAGAGGCCGGCATGCTGCCGCCTAAGCCACGCAGGCCTTAGATACATAGATAAATAAAATCAATAAATAGATAAATAAATAAATCACTGAATGAATGAGCAGTTCAATTATTGTATAGGTAAATGATTAGATATAGATTCACAAATAGAAAGTTAGGTAGATAGTTATTCTAAAAATTCTTAATCTTTAGACAGAAAGCTTATGTTATTTATGAAGATGATAAATATATTTGAAGACTTGTCAATGTTGTATTCAAAACTAAAACGTCTCGAAAACTAGAAGTTGGGAACTGGTACATTTTCATATGCATGCACCTAAATACTGTGACACATAAAAATTACTATGTCAACGCCGAGTACGCGTAGCTAGTAATTACTATTATAACGAGAAAATGAGTCGGTGTTATTTGTCAAAATAATTCCCAGCGTGATACTGTCACCTCGGTTATTTGCTCTGTGCCTGGGGTTATGTGTTCTATCAAAAGGCCAGCACCATTATGTTGGATGTGCATTCGCTTAATTAAGAGTCTTCTTGCTAATTGGTCTCTGTTTAGTTGCCAACTTGTATTATCTCTGTTTAGAAATGAAAATAGAAGCAATGCGAGCGAACTGGAAGTATTGATGTATCTCCTCGCACCTTTGATCAGCCATATTAAGACGAGTCATCTGTGGTAATGAGATGCTCATCTCGTGAGGAGGAAAGCAGAGAACAAATAATTCTTTGGGGTTTGGTTTCCATGCATCTTATTAGATGAAGCTGACTTTACAGTCATGTGCTCCAAGACGGGTAAGTATAGCGAATGTATTATCAAAGAATGGCGCTGATAAAATAATGTAACCCCGAGCAAGAGAGACAGACATACAGGGTGCCACAAAAGTTACGGCACAAATTGCAGGACACATTACTCACACGTAGACGAAGAAATTATGTTTTATGAACATCGGTCTGGAAACGCTTTGTTTCAATGTTACACCTCATTGTCTCCAACTCATTACGCATGGGAATTACACAAGAACAGAACGTTAGAATCGTGGGGAACATGCACTCTTGTTTATGTCTGGTTACGTTGTCATTATCGTAGGTGCACCGCCAGTGGTTTGTTTTACATGGCCCTGTTGCCATGCGACTTAGCGGATGTGCCTTTAGCTGTGGGACAAAACGTGTACTTCATGCACGATGGAGCACCTCCTCATTTTAGTTCTAATGTCCGTCGGCTTCTAAATAACAACAGATTTGGTGACAAATGGATAGGTAGAGGTGGACCATTTGCCTGGCCTCCACGCTCTCCGGACCTAAAATCACTGAACTTTATTTGTGAGGGCATTTGGAAGTTCTTGTGTATCGAACCTCAGTACAAGATGTTCAGAGTCTCCGTGCCCGTATTATGGAAGGCTACGAAACGCTACGCAGTACTCCAGGGATACATCAGCGTATCCGAGATTCACTACGACGGTGGGTTGATGAATGTATCAATGCGCACGGAGGGCGTACTGAACATTTCCTGTGAGAAAGAGTTGCATGAGGTATGCTGGTACGTTCTGTTCTTGTATGTTTTCCATGATAAATGAGTTGGAAACAATGATGTATAACATGGAAACAAAGCGTTTCCGGACCCATGTTCATATAACATAATTTCTTCGTCTACTTGTGAGGAATGTGTCCTGCAATTTGTGCCGTACCTTTTTGTTACACCCTGTATAGTCTTCCCCCACTATCGCTGCATCCGGCGTGCTGTATGGACACCTCTGTCCGACGTAAGTAGACACAGGCTTGTAGATTGTCTGCTTCTCCGTGTTCACACCCTATGGGTGTTATTCATTTGTCTGTAGCCGTATTGCTGGACCTGAGATTTATACAAGATCACTTTGTTTGTCAGAAGGTTAGACTATCCGGTATTTTAGTGCTTTCACCAGAAATCAAGCAATGAGAGACAAAACATTTCAATAACTGTAATTACTTTGTTATTACTGCTTCAATTAATGGCTTGTCATATTTGTTCATCAGTTCCATGTACTTGCGTGTGTATTGTAGTTAACTACTTCCTGGTGTACCCACTAGCATTCTTGGCCGTCACCCTGGAGGTCCGGGTTCAATTCCCGGCTCTGCCAAGCAATTTAATTCTGCTTTGAGGGCTGGAATGGAGTACACTCAGCTTCGTGAAGCAAAACTGAGAAGAGATGGGTCGATTCCTACCTCAGTCATCCTGGTGGGGGTTTTCTGTGGTTTCCCACTGCTACTCCAGGCAAATGCCGGGATGGTTCCTGACTTAAGGCCACCTCCTATCCAATCATCACTTGCATTACAAGTACACACTACTACTAATACTACTACTCCTACTGCAGACACCACAATAACACAAGTTATCAGACAAATTCTACTCACACCTAAATACACGGAGCTAAATGAACACGATGTTGCAAAGCCCCTGAACGGATTAACATCATCAAGTATTGTATTTGTCTGATAAACTGTGTCATTGTAAATGTAGTAGTGTGTCTACCAGTAATTAGTTTGTGTATAATATTGGGGAACATGACCTGAGAATTGAAATAAGTTACCAACCTGACATTTGTATCGAGAATGAGCGCAGGAAAGCTCAGGGGAAAACCATACTTCAAATAATCTCTAACAGTGTCGGGATACGAACCTGTTACAGCTCCCAATTGCAGGCTTGGAGCGTGACTCAACGTGCTTGGCTTAGCTGCTCTTTTGTTGGATCGCACCAGAGACTCGTGCTTTCAAGAACTGGAATCTCAGGATAAGTGGTGCTGGTCGAGCCAATGATTAACGACCACTATATGCTCGTTAAGGCGAATGGTTTATTTACATGGATAGTCAGATATTTATTTATTTATCCTATATTACCAGGCGGGATATTCACTGTGCTCTCGACTTGTTTATGTTGGCCTGACCTGACCGGACCAGACCCATCCATTACTAACAAGACATCTGTTCCACCATCGCATTCCAATTTGTCGCAAGCTTATACTTCATCCCACCAAATGAGACAAATGCCGAGGAGAATTATTACAGTTTACATGACACTGTTTCATATCATTGCCACTAATGAGGCATAAACGTATAAGTGATAGGCCGATTTATCGTCATTAAACTAATAAAACGCATTGCTTGTTTATCGACGGCTGGTTCCTCATAGCTTATTTTGACAGACAATGTAGCTTATGTCTATTATTGAATCCCATGTACAGAAAAATGAAAATCCACAGCCTGCTTCCAGTCGACCGACCGGGTCAGGGAATGGAATGAATGAAGCCCCCATCTAGCGGCGAGGATATGAACTGTGCTGCCGAAGCCTGTCGCACTCCCCTGGGGCAATGATTAAATGAATGACAGACGAAATGAAATGATAGTGGAGAGTGTTGCTGGATTGAAAATTGTGACGGGGAAAACCGGAGTACCCGGAGAAAAATCTGTCTGCCTCCGTTTTGTCCAGCACAGATCTCACATGGAGTGACCGGGATATGACCCAGCGCCTAAGCCACGGAGGCTTAACTGGTTACACATATTATTCAAAATCATATTATTTTAAAACTCAACATTTTTCTAGGTTTGTGCCGTTTCTTGTGTGGGGTTTCGCCTAGAACACCAAGGTGGCTCATCAGCGGGCTCTTGATGTCCCCGGACCCTGTGGGGGTCCTTACAGCGATGAAGGAAGATTATATATCCGTCTCTCTCGCTCGCCTTTTCGTCTCACTCCCTCCCGTACTGCCTTCGCTGTGTAGTAGTTGATCGGTCGAACGTCAAACGGTATTCATTATATTGTCAATATGAAAACAAATTGAAACAAACCGAAAACAAGGAAAAAAGAAAGAATGTGACCAAAATTGCAACGTCATTCATGAGTTCCATGATACCTTATCAGTATTTCTCTGACTGTTTTAATGCTAAGCACGTAATTTTCAGCTTGCCACGGTGGGAGAGTGGTTAACGTGTCGGATTAATAACCCCAAGCTTGCAGGTTTGCTCCTGGCCGTGGTAAGTGATTTTTGAAAGGCAGCAAAAATCACGACACGCATGTCATACTATGTTGGCACGTTAAAGAACCCATTTGAATTCATTAGGCAGTGTTCATAATGATAAAAATAATCTCAGGATTTTCCGCCAACACTAAGTTCCTCATTTATCTTCTAGAACCTGGCGCAGTCAGCTGGCATTTGAGGGTGCGCAAATGCGAGGGAGCCGTGTCAGTAGATTTACTGGCACGTTAAAGATTCCCTTCGGGGCAAAATTCCGGCACCCCGGCGTCTCTAAAAAGCCAGTGTAGTTAAAAGGGACGTAAAACCAATAACATTATTATTATTATCTTCTAGAAAGCGCTATAGTTTCAAGGAGATTAGATATCTAACCTTCTTGACTCTCATAGTGCTTCAAAGAACAACAAAATTCGACATGCAAGCTGCCCTTTGGCTGTCAAATAACAAAGCTTGCACCCGGCACCCGAGGCCGTACGATATTATTATTATGTAATTTTCAAGTACTGGTGGTTGGAGAATCACACGAAACACAATGTAGATGTGTCTGACAACCAACGCATCGGACGAACAGTTAGTTTGTTTACATTACGTTCGGTGTGCTAGCGATCCCAACTTGATTCTGTCAGACGCCTTGGCAGTGAGGGCAACCAGCGCAGCCAAGAGAGACAGAAGCCAGTCTGCGGCGTGTGGCACAGCATAGCTAGCACGCCAAGTGTGCAAAGACTGGATGCCCCTGGTTTATACACACATCAAAAAAAGTTTTGCATCACCTCGGTTCCAAGAGTTCCGGAACCTTTAAATACAAAGGGAATAGAGATCAACACAAACAACATTTCAGCTCGTTTTATTGCTCATGAGACCCACACATTGCATGTTGTACCATCATACAGCTAGACTTTCAGCATTTGTGGTCCAGATTGCAGTACACACCACTACCTCTAATACCCAGTAGCACGTCCTCTTGCATTGATGCATGCCTGTATTCGTCGTGGCATACTATCCACAAGTTCATCAAGACACTGTTGGTCCAAATTGTCCCACTCCTCAACGACAATTCGGCGTAAATCTCTCAGAGTGGTTGGTGGGTCAATACGTCCATAAACAGCCCTTTTCAACATATCCCAGGCATGTTCGATAGGGTTCATGTCTGGCGAACATGCTGGCCACTGTAGTCGAGCGATGCCGTTATCTTGAAGGAACGCATTCACAAGATGTGCACGATGAGGTCGAGAATTGTCGTCCATGAAGACAAATGCCTCTCCAATATTCTGCCGATATGGTTGCACTATGGGTCGGAGGATGTCATTCAGGTATCGTAAAGCCGTTTCGGAGCCTTCCATGACCACCAGTGGCGTACGTCGGCCCCACATAATGCCACCCCAAAACATCAGGGAACCACCACCTTGCTGCACTCGCTGGACAGTGTGTCTAAGACGTTCAGCCTGACCAGGGTGCCTCCAAACACGTCTCCGACGATTGTCTGGTTGAAGGCATATGCGACACTCATCGGTGAAGAGAACGTGATGCCAATTCCGTGGGGTCCATTCAGCATGTTGTTGGGCCCATCTGTACCGCGCTGCATGGTGTCGGGGTTGCAAAGCTGGACCTCGCCATGGACGTCGGGAGTGAAGTTGCGCATCATGCAGCCTATTGCGCTCAGTTTGAGTTGAAACACGACGTCCTGTGGCTGAACGAAACGCATTATTCAACATGGTGGCATTGCTGTCAGGGTTCCTCCGAGCGGCAATCCGTAAGTAGCGGTCATCCACTACAGTAGTAGCCCTTGGGCGGCCTGAGCGAGGCCTGTCATCGACAGTTCCTGTATCTCTGTACCTCCTCCATGTCCGAACAACATCGCTTTGGTTCACTCTGAGACGCCTGGAAACTTCCCTTGTTGAGAGCCCTTCTTGACACAAAGTAACAATGCGGACGCGATCGAACTGCGGTATTGACCTTCTAGGCATGGTAGAACTACAGACAACATGAGCAGCGTACCTTCGTCCTGGTGGAATGACTGGAACTGATCGGCTGTCGTACCCCCTCCGTCTAATAGGCCCTGCTCATGCATGGTTGTTTACATCTTTGAGCAGTTTTAGTGACATCTATGAACAGTCAAAGGGACTGTATCTTGGATACAATATACACAGTCAACGTCTATATGCCGGAGATCTGGGAACCGAGGTGATGCAAAACTTTTTTTGATGTGTGTATTATGTCCACGTACCCAAACCCTGTCCCTAGCCATAGGGCTAAGGTTGACAGATTTCAAGAATGGAAAAACGGAACACACGTCCCAAAACATAGTTTCTTTTTAATCAAGGTAGTTAAATGTTGTAATTAATAATACACATATGTATTAAATAAGCATTACATAATCAAATACACAAAATTAGAACTAGATATTGCTGACATATCATATAGGCCTATGACACAAGCAGCTTACAAGTGCTTTTCATTTGAACGGCCCTTTAGGATTTTTTATTTGTAAGTACCTTCTGATAAAATTCACTACAAATTTCGTCATAAGTGTAATATGTGAACAATATTCTTGTCTTATCAATCTAATGGAGCTTCTGTTTCTATTATCTCCCCATTTGATATTCATAGTAGAAAAAACTCTCTTTGTAAGAGCATTGGAGGGGAAAATGCTGAGTATTAACTTCACAAGGACTAAGATATGCCTTAATGTTGTTGCCCCTAATAAATCTATAACATGTACCCATCCATCTGATACAGACATAGAAATCAATTTCTCTTTCAAATTTGCACCTGTATCACCAGAAAACAAGCTAGATATTACAATCAATTCTGAAGCGGGACATTTGAAAATTGGTGTGAAATTGAACATATTATCAAATTAACCAAATAAAAAAGATACGAGCCTTACAGTAGTCGCATATGATGTGTAACATCTGACATGTTATCCTACTCGTATACTACACAGCTTGGACATTCTTAAAATGTTAATTTATACTCAATTTTCATACTGGTACTATGATGAATGTATAGATTGAATTGGAGATCTGCTTCTGTCACATTTGTGGTGCAGCGGTCAATCTGTTAGTCTCTCACCAAGGTAGACCGGGTTTGATTCCCGGTCAATACATGTGAGATTTTCGAATTGAAATGCCATGTCCTGTGGTTCGCATTCCACGTAAAAGGGAGGTACCGTGGATCATGATCGTGAGATTAACGGACACGCAAAACTACAAGCTTCCTTCCTTCCTTTTACATTAATAATTCATAACAAAGCGACACACAACGTCGACTGTACTCTCAAATACTGTGAGCATATTCCTCAGTAACTATAACATTCATTATTCTCAAGGCTCTCATACAGTTCGTCGTAAACAATCAAAACATGGCTTCCTACAATCATGAAATGACCTAGTCTCACATATGATGAAAATACAGCTTTTACTCCACTCATATAACAACATTCTCTTATGCATTTAATATTTGACTACTCACCCACAGCTTGACAATAATGCCGCTTACTTAAATGTCATTTGTCGTCTTTGTCCTACCCCATGTGATATTCAACCTTGAACGTGACGCTTCATAAACTGCTCAATGACAAATGAAAGTCGGTGAAACATTTGCCACTGTGCTCGTCAAACCAGTGCCTGCTAAATGCACTGCCTACTGTATTGCCATAACATTCTCGCGCTACAGAGCACACACTGCCTTGTTTCCAATATACACATTTTCAATTGTACATCCAGCTGGCAGTGCGTCTTCACTTCCGTCCGATTCACTTCTGTCCCATTTTTCTGGCAGTGCGTCTTCATTTCCGTCCGATCCACTTCCGCCTGATTCACTTCCGTCCTCAATTTTCAAAATCACTCCCACAAAACTATCCAGCAACCGAGCGGAAAGATGTTACACATCAAAAACGGAATATTTGGCGTTCCGTTAAAAATTAAAGATTAAAGATTACGCGGAACAAAACAAGAAAAAACAAAATTGTTCGGGTAAAACGGAACGTCTGGCAACCCTACATAGGGCTTGGTCGAGGACTTTGGTTGAGACACCTAGGTTCCTTGTGGATATAAAACACACAGGGATCCCGAACTGTGATTATGGAGCACACTATAGTGAGTAAACCTCGGCGCTGGACGCAATAAACACCTGTGCCCCCCCCCCCCCCCCCCCCGCATTACAGCCTCACTGCTTTGCGGAGCGTCCAGTATGACTTTTAAACAAGCAGAAATAACAAATGTAAAACCATGACGTATAAAATGGCTACAGTTGAACTCAGCCATACTCCCCAATATTACAAACCTGTGGTGTAGCACAATCAGCTTGTGTTTGCTTGCTAATATTTCGTCCAGCGAATGTATGACCAGTGTTCACTGTGGCTTAATGGACTCAATTCCCAGCCTACTGTTAAATTCCTTTTCCAGGATAAAACATGACCGAAATAAGCGACAGAAATCCACTCTTATAACACGAATGTCATTGTAATATTCACAACTGAGAATTTAAATAGCGGCTAGCATTCTTGGCTGTCGGCCCGGGGGCCCGGGTTCGATTTCCGGCTCTACTAAGAAATGTAATTCTAGTCAGAGGGCTGGAACGGAGCCCACTCAGCCTCGTGAGGCAAAACTGAGAAGACTGGGTTCCATTCCCACCTGTCATCCTGAAGTGATTTTTCCATGGTTTTCCATTTCTTCTCCAGGGAAATACGGGATGATTCCTAACTTGCGGCCACGGCCGCCTTGTTTCCAATCCTTACATGATTTACAAAAATACACACACTACTACAGACATCACAATACCACAGGATATCAAACACGAACTTTGCACACACCCAATACACGGGAATGAATGGCCAAGATGTCAAGGCCCTCAAATGATGCAAAAATATCCAATCAAAATAAAAAACGTAAACAAACAATAAAAATATAAAAACAAACAATAAAAATAAGCAAAACAAAAAGAAACCAAACCAAAAACAACACTTTCCTGACCATATGACAGATGGCCAGTATAACTGCCTTCTGTAATTTCTGGTACATGTTGTCTGGTAGAGAATTATTTTGAGGTGTTTTGATATGACTGAGATTACAGTGAGTGTTTGCCTGTTTCCAAAGGCATTTGATATCTTTAGGAAGCGCATTTTTCGAGATTCTTGAATTTGGATATTACGGGAGTTTGGTACTGTAGTGTCTATGAGCCATGTATTCTTAAACACTTGTGTGACTAAGAAGTCTGGTTTAACCGCAGCGATTGTCTTGCTGCAAAGTATTTTAAATGTCCCATTTCCTATTATGGGTTGTGGTTGAAGTCTGACGTAATGCTCTGTATTTATTGGTAGTTGACACCGCTTGCATAGTTCTGAATAGATGATCTTAGATACGTTGTCATGTCACCGTACGTAGTCTTGTTGGGCGAGTTTTCGGCATGTTATTAGTACTGTATGTGATTGATGGCTTCGGTTTTGTTTCGGCACATTCGGCCTGCATGTGTGGACGCCTTGTTTCACCTTCTGAATTTACGACTTTCTATTATTATTATTATTATTATTATTATTATTTCATTAGCGACTTCGTTGGCGTAGTTGGTAGCTTGCTGAACTGCTGTGCCCAAGATAGTGTGTTCAAACCCGGCCGAAGTCGTCGGATTTTTTAAGAGCGTTACAATCCTTCAGAGTGACTTCCTTTAGCGGGGAAGTAAAGACGACGGTTCCTTGTCATAGATTTATGGCATGTAAAAGATCATTCCAGTAACTAAACTTGTGTGAAGCTGAATTTCTACGTTAGATTTCGTTGAAACGCTCTATCATAGTTCGAACGTTTACCACTAGGTGTCCATGACTTCTGGTAGCGAAAGTTGGAACTACTTGAAATTGAACGGAAATTGTAGTTCAGCCCATGCGTGTCCACTCGATGCAGCTACAGTCTCTGGCGAGCCCAACATGTGTTCGGACACTCCCGGCACTAAAAGCCATACGATCAATAAATACATAAATAAATAAATAGTTATTTTATTATTGAGTGATGGCTCAGTGGCTCAGCTGCTCGTCTTTCACCCGGACGGTCGGGGTTTGAATCCCGGTGACAGAGGGGTGGAATTTCCACCTGAAAAATCACTTTGCGTCAAGAAGGGCAATCGGCCTTAAATCCCTGGCCAAGACCAAAATGAGCCTGGTTGACTCCAGCGACCCCAATTAATTGGGAAAAGCCGAAGAAAGTTTTATTATTGTAGTTGTTCAGTCTATTGACTGGTTTGATGCAGCTTTCCATGTCTCCCTGTACTGAGATAATCATTTCACCTCTACATAGCTATTACACCTAACATCCGAGACAATCTGTTTAACATATTCTAACCTTAGTCTACCACTACAGTTCTTATTACCGACACCTTCTTCCATAACTAAGTTTGCTATTGGTGGGTGTCTTAGTATATGTCCATCCAACTTATCTCTTCTCCTCATTAGCGCTTGCCTCATCACCCACTCATCTTAATACCTCTTCATTTGTTACTCTACTGTACTCATCTGATCATCATTGTTCTGTAACACCACATTTTAAACGCTTCTATTCTTCTCGTTTTGGCTGCGTCGACAGTCCCAGTTTTACTTGCGTAGTGCACCACGCTCCAGACAAAGGCTTTCAAAAATGACTCCCGAATACCTACAGTAAATCTATATTTGATGTCAACTAATGTGGCAACACAGCAGGAATGCACCACTAATGACATTCCTAGTCTAGGAGTACACATAGTACTGTTGTCTGGTCGGTCAGTATGAATATACAATGAGGTTTCTTCAGCCAGAGAGTGATGTGTTATGCATTGCAATCAATTCTGCTGCAATGACGCGGGTGAAATCACACGTACCTTGTTCTGTGGGCATGAGATCCATAATAACTACTGCATACTTCACACTTAAGTGTCTGGCGAGAAAGAGGAAAGCACGGCTTCGGGCAGGAAGCCTGTTCCTACCAGCGGTGCCGAAACATCTGATTGTAGACTGTTGAGTGAGACTTGAAAATGAGACCAAAACCAGAATTCAAACTATAATTTCCTGTGTTCTAGGTAGGGGTGTCTCTACCACTACCAGGACTTATTTCCAAGTCCTGAATGAAGAGGGTACTGAGAAGCAACTTCCTGGATATCGTTAAATTGAGACTGATTTCAGAAGGCGGTAATAGAGCTACCTTAATGCCACAGTCTGAACCAGGGGGATGACAGATCATAAGGAGCTCGTGGGTCGCGGTAAAGCTCTGCTCCAGATGTTCTGCCAACCAATGAAGAATTAATTTTAGCACTAAGGTTCCGTTGTTGGCACTCACCAATGCTCACATCAAACCGACTGGCGGAAGCGGGAATAGTCTGTTTTGATTGATTTTCCTCATGGTGGTGTTGGTTGTTTTGATTTGTTCTGTATTTTGATTATTTGAATAATCGATCATGCCACTGCAAGGGAGGAAGAATTGCCAAGCACCGGGATGTAAGAATTATGATAGTAAGAACAATACGGCAATTTTTTTATCTTCCTGGTGTTGACCATGTGTAAAACCAGTGGGCAATATGGACTATTCTCGAATAAAAATATAGAGAATAAATGTGTGCATTTCATCTCTTGTTTGTTTTATTACCTATTCTCCTTTGCATTGCAATAAAATTTGTGGTTTAGGGTGACGGGGGAGGGGTGGGTGGCAGCCGGCATGGTAGGCAAAAAGTGAGGTTATGGCAATCTAGTGTGTGCATTTGGAGAGTTTTTTTTATATTCATCGAATATCCCAACAATTCTGTTGAGTAGGAGAGCAATGTTTAAATAGCCTACAGCTATAGAACAGCATAACTGTGTCCTTCGTGACAAATCTATTGCCAACATTGATATATATTAAAACGTATTATTTTCCTATCTGGACGTACATTTCTGCGCCTAGCGAAAGGAGCAGTTAAGTTTGTTTTATTTTCATGAATAATCAATAACTCTTCGCCGACCATACGGTTCAATTAAGTTAGTGTAATAAAGGCGACATTCATATGGCTCTTTACTTTTT
This sequence comes from Meconema thalassinum, assembly GCA_946902985.2. Classification (NCBI taxonomy): domain Eukaryota; kingdom Metazoa; phylum Arthropoda; class Insecta; order Orthoptera; family Tettigoniidae; genus Meconema; species Meconema thalassinum. Next base: position 240,175,096 of record OX336394.1, on the reverse strand, counting down.
ATGTTGCCAGACTTGGTAGAGTAATACATAGCCTCAGGCAGTGCTCTCTCTCGGAAATTCTTTAACCAAAAGTGACGATTCTATTATATTACATGATCCTTGGTCTGAACCTTCCCAGGGCCGTGGAGAGCAAGATTGGGCCCTGGGGCTAATATTTCCAGCCCTTCCCCCGTCACCCGATCTTACTTCACTCGGTGTATCCTCCTAATTTCAAGGTACTTTTGATACTTTATACAATAAGACTACTGTTGACCAAAGTATTATGTGTACTCGAGTTTGAAGGTTGTTTGTGAAGTAACCAATAGACCTACATAAAATCCAATACCATCAACATTTTCGTCGTTCTATTTTACGTTAGTTCATGTAGGTTAGGAGTTTTAAATTTATATTTTAATATTTGTTATCGCAGTTGGAACACAAAAAGTGCCCATTTTTAAGCGTGTTTGAACCATGCGTCACATTTAAGAATTATTATCTCAAAAGCCCGCCATCAGATCGAATCCAAATTTTAACACAATATACACTGGAATGTTGTATAACTGGTTTATTAATTTCACAATTTTGTGTGTCCAAGAAACAAAGTTGTTATCATTGTTGTAAAGTAACTTTTTCTCGGTTCAGGGTGGTTGGAAAATGTAGTTCTTGGTTGCGTTGTAATCATTATACATCAAAAAGTTATGCTGTATGACTGTGAAATACGTAAATTAATTCACTTATTTTATATCGGTTTGTATTTGTACGAGGAAATAAAACATGGTTCTCCAGGTAGCCTCTCCGGGAAAAGCTGTACAGCGTTGCTGAGATGGAGCCCATCACTTCCAAGCGAGACGCGCCATGATGCGCGTGGGCAACATTTCGGCAACGCTGTACAGCTGTTCCCGGAGCGGCTAGCTGGTGAAACGTGTGTTATTTCCCTGTAGAAATACAAACCGATATAAAATAAGTGAATTAATTTACGTATTTCACAGTCATACAGCATAACGTTTCGATGTATAAGGATTACAATGCAACCAAGAACTAAATTTTCCAACCATCCCGAGCCGAGAAAAAGTTACCTTACAAAAATAACAACTTTGTTTCTTGGACACACACAATTTTGAAATTAATAAACCAGTTATACAACATTCCAATGTATATTGTGTTTAAAATTTGGATTCGATCTGATGACGGGTTTTTGAGATAATAATTCTTAAATGTGACGCATGGTTGAAACACTCTTAAAAACATGCACTTTTTGTGTTCCAACTGCGATAAAAAATATTAAAATGTATATTAAAAATTCCAAACCTACATGACCTAACGTAAAATAGAACGACGAAAATGATGTGATTGGATTTTATGTAGGTCTATTGGTTACTTCACAAACAACCTTCAAACTCGAGTGCACATAATACTTTGGTCGACAGTAGTCGAATATTTGTTTCTTAACGGTGCTGTGTTGACCAAATTCCCCACCTCGAATATTTTGAAATCTTCCTCTATACTTTCTATATTATTTTTCATAATGTTTTGACTATTACTGAGTAAAAAATGTGGGGAGTTGACGCTCTAAACAGACCACTGATCTCAAATACACAAGATGAAGATTATGCTGGAATAGGTAATAGTTGATGGATGTTTAATAGTTTCAAAAATCTAAAAAAAAAAAAAAAAAAAAAGCTGAAAATTCTTATAAAGGCAATGTTAGGTTATCAATAAGTATAAAATGTATTCAATCGTTTTCAAATTGAAATCAACGTTTTTATATACATTCCGGAGACATTTATATTTCGTCTCGCAAGACAATAAAAACGCTTTTGTAAACGACGTCACGTTCCTCAGTGGACCCGTGCTCTTCAGGATATTTATTTATTTATTTATCAATATGAAGGAACACAGGCACCAGCCCAAATACATTCCTTCTTGACATTATCTGATTAAATAACAACATGTATCAGTGGAAAATATAGAAAACAGATTACACAAATTACACAAATGAAGAACAGAACATAAATACTACAAAGGAGATCGTGAAAATATAAACCATAAAATGAAAACAAAACTGAACAAAGTAGAAAAAAAGAATATAAAAAAATAAAGGAGAAAAGAGTACCCAGTATTCAAGGAACAGCTGCTTTTACTTGTTTATTGAATAAGTTAGCGCCAGCGAATAAATCTACTTGAACATCAATTGAATTATAAAATGATAATATTTTAACTAAAGGCGAATTAGAATGGTGAACACTTTTAGATCTTGGGATGTGAAAGAGTGCTTGCTGTCGAGATCTTACTTGTGGTACATGAAAAGTGATGAATAGAAATAATTCTTGGCAGTCAACTTTTCCAGTTAAAATTTTCCTCAGCAGTTGCAAAGAACTTAACGACCTTCTACTTTTCAAGGACTTGAAATTGAACAAATTTCGTAAAAACTGAGTCGAAGTATCAAATGGACAAAATACATTGAACGTCTTATAATACATGTATCTTAGAAATGTATTTTGCACAATCTCAATGTGATGAATTTGATCTTTATAAAAGGGATCCCAGATTACTGCTGAATATTCTAACTTGCTTCGAACTAAACTTTCATACAACTTAACAATTACTCCAGTTTTAGTAAATAATTTGGAGTTTCTAATGACAAAACCAAGCATCTTGTTGGCCGAACTAATTATATTTGCAATATGGTTATTAAAGGTTAATTTGCTGTCATAAATAATTCCTAAATCATTTATAGACGGTACAATTTCGAGTGCTGTTTCTCCAATACAATATTTAGGATTTATATACTCCTTCTTCCTTGTAAATACCATGACTTTACATTTTTTTTACATTAAGGACTAAATTATTACTAACACACCAAGCTACAATATTATTAACATCTCTCTGAAGGTCATTCTCGCCTCTCAAGTTGTATATGGTCTTATATAGCTTTACATCGTCAGCAAACAATAAGCAGTCAGAGTAACATAGAATATTAGGCAAATCATTAACCAAAATTAGAAATAGAAGAGGCCCAAGATTAGATCCTTGTGGGACACCAGAAGAACTAACAATATTACCTGAAATTTCACTTCTGAAACAAACAAATTGCTGTCTAAATTTTAGGTAGGAGCATAACAATTGAAGTAATGGTTTAGCAACACCAAACTGGTACAGCTTTGTCACCAGAATTTTATGGTCTACTTTGTCGAAGGCCTTTTCTAAGTCCATGTATATCACGTCAGTTCTTCTATTGGTATCTAATGCATTGTAAACCTTTTGAGTAAAACCCAGCAAATTTGTAATAACTGATCTGCCGGGCATAAAGCCATGCTGATATTGTGAGAGCTCAACCTTAATATGATTGTAAATCTTAGAATATAAAATGTGCTCAAATACTTTTGCTATAGCATTTATCACTGAGACAGGGCGGTAGTTCGATATCATTTCAGAGTTGCCTCCCTTTAAGATTGGAATAATTCTAGACATTTTCCACTTTCCAGGAAAGCTTGACGTCTTTAAAGAAAGATTAAAGATGAAGGCCAACTGAGAAACCAATAAGTCCACACAGCCCTTGATTATGTAAGGTGGTATGCCATCAGGCCCACAGGATTTCTTAGGCTTTAATTTTCTATTTATAGTTGTTCTTACTTCATCCACCGTTATGTGAGTCACGTTCAGCATATCAACCCTGGGCAAAACAGGAAATTCATTCAAAGACAAATGATCCACGTTATAAGTAAAATTCGTTTTGATATATACTGAAGAGAAATACTCCGCAAACCCATCTGCAATACTTCCAGCTGTATAATGATTTCCGTTTAGTATAAATGTGTAGTCGCGTGTACGTGATTCCCGCTTACTTTTAACATACGTCCAAAACTGATTAATGTTATTCTTAACTCCATTTTCCAGACTATGAATGTAAACAGCATAAGCCATTCGTAATTTTGTTTTTAGTTCCGATCTAAGCTGTCTAAATCTTTCATCATAATATTTCGAAAAACGTCTTTTTGCAGCACACTTTTTCTTAATTTTTATGGTTTGGATAATATCTCGTGAGAACCATACTGGATATTTGGATTTTTGAATGAATTTCTGCTTAGGTACACAATTTTCAAAACATTTGTAGAATGAAGAATAAAAGAAATCAACAGCATGATCAACATCCTTAAATGTGTACAGTAAACTCCAGTCTAAATCTCGTATGTTGCAATAGAGTCTCAAAAAATCAGCCTTTTTGAAGTTGTAATATTCACGATTAATTCTAGGAAGCAATGGAACCTTTTTAATGGTTGGTATTGCTAAATAAAGTGCAGGGTGATGTAAGTCTTCAGGTACCAACGGGAATTCTTCGTGCTTTAAATCAATTTGAATATTACCTAAAACCAAATCCAATGTCTTGAAATTAGAATTTTGAATATTGTTGTGCGATGTTAATCCAAGATACGAGATGAACTGGAATAAACGACGACAGACCGTGGCCCCTTCATTAAAATCATAACCGGCGTTGCTAATTTCAGGTACGTTGAAATCGCCCACAATCAGGCAGTCAGATGTTATAAGACTATCAACGTTTTCAATGTAATTAAAGTATCCTTCATATACAGAGAGTTTAGAGGAGGGGGTAATGTAAACAACATTTATGAATAATTTACGAGTATGACCCTGAATATAAAGAGTTAAGGATTCGCAGTGTTGTTCATTATAGATAGAACATAATTTGGATTTATACCCCTTTTTGACTGCTACGGCTACTCCTCCACCTCTAGACTTCCCAGATATAAACATATTCCTATCATTTCTGAACATTACATAACGATCATCGCATAACTCACTATCCATAATATCCTGACCCAAGAAACTCTCTGTTAATACAATTATATCATAGTCACAACAAAGTAGATTTTTAAGAAACACGTCAGTTTTTGTCCTTAGGCCCCGAACATTTTGATAATAAATGGACAATTCATTTACAGACATTAGTATACAATAAAAAATATAGTGAATAAAAATCTGGGCCCCAACCTTCCAATAGAATCCTATCCTAGATTCAAGCACACTGACACACACACATATATCAGAATAGACAGCACACTAAACGACAATTAAAGAAAAATTTAAAGTATAAGTAAAGATTTAAGCAAAAGTTTGGTGCTTTTCAGTCGGTCAACTCCAATGTACCCAAAGAGCTGGGTTATGCCCCAATCTTGAAAAAAATTACATGAGCTTAATAAATAGACAGGATGACCAGTTTCAATCGTTAAGCGATCATCACCAGATCCATTGCGCTTAGACTGTAAAAATCTATGTTTGAAAATACATGTGAAAATATTTACAATATGAACAATTATTTAGTTGCAGTATTGGTAATGCAACTTGTCAGTGTGTGCTAGTTGTAGTATATTAGATGTTAGGTGAAATGCTAAATGGTGATATAAATCCGGAATTTGTCTGTTTGGAGTTACTACATGGTTATAAAAGTCAATAATAATAATAATAATAATAATAATAATATTGTATTGCCTCGGGTGCCGGGTGCATGCTTTGTAATTTTACACCCAGAGGGTAGCTTGCATGTCGAATTTCGTTGTTCCTTGTATCACTTTCAAAGTCAAGGAGGTTAGATATCTAAGCTCCTTGAACACTATGGCGCTTTTTAGTAGAGAAATGAGGAACTTTGTGTTGGCGGAAACACCTGAGTTTAATTTTGCCATTATGAACACGGCCTACTGAATTCAAATGGGTTCTTTGACATGCCAACATCGTATGACATGCGTGTCGTATTTTTGCCACCTTTCAAAAATCACTTATCACGGCCAGGAGCGAACCTACAATCTTGGGGTTAGTAGACCGACACGCTATCCACTCACCCACCGTGGCAAGCTGAAGTCAACTATGGTTATACTGTATAGTACAGGCTATTACTTATCTCGTTGGATGTGTTCCGTTCTGTAGCTGCGAGTAGTATCAACTTCCCCACAATAAAGATTTAAGGATAAATAATCTCAAATCAGAGATTTGCTGATGATATCGTTATCTTGGCCAATTGACCAGAGGATTTGAATAAATTTTTAAATGGTATGGACTCCGTCTTTGTGGATGGAATTCATGATGAACGTCAATAAATGTAAAACAAACTAATGGAATGCAGTCGAAAGGAATCAGTACCCATCTTGACGTCACATTAGCAGATCAAATGCCAATGGATGTAGAAGACGCTTTATGTTTAGGAAGCAAAATAACCAGTGACGGACGAAGGAAAGAGTATCTCTACTTAGAATAAAACAAAGTCCCCGATTCTTGGATGTTACGGATAAACTCGAGAACCATTGGATGGATTTTGATGCGGTTTTCACCATTCTGTAAAGGATATCTCGAGGATGATTTCTGTGGAAATAATTTATTTATGATCAAAGGAAGCCGAGCAGTAACGATTTCAGTGGAAAAGTCCAAAAATAAAACCTGGCGTCCGAACGCTTTGTAAGCATGAAAAGTTCTACAAAAAAGCACGGGAGAGCATATCTCTATCTTCAGTACATCGCCTACTATAAGTGTTCTTACGTTTTCATTTATTCCAACAATCTCCATCCAGTTACTGAGGTGGCAGTTTACGAGCTACCTAGGGGCGAGTCTATTACCCCAGTTACAGCTTAGCTAGCGGACGAGCCTATTGCCCCAGATACGGCCAGCAGCAAACTGTCGAGTCGTGTTGAGTTAAAAAACTTTAGAGAAGAGTGGTTGTGTTTGGAGTTTCCCTGGAAGTGCAACTCTGCTTTTCTTCATTTTGCCTGTGAACTTTTCGTTCCTCAAAATTCACAGTCAAATTAAGATTGGACGGAAGGGGGCTTTGTGTTTCATGCACCTCGCCATTTTTAAATTACGTCTGACAAGAATTTATTGCATATGCATCTTCATGATAATATAATTAATAGTCCAGTCGGTGATTTTAACCCATCATGCCGAGACGTTAATCGGATATTGGTCGTTGTTCATTGACATTGGAAGAAAAGCGCTTGTCGCGTAATGCATTCATAACTGTTCCCGGGCGAAGCCGGATCGGGTTGCTAGTACGGTATATCAAGTAGGTTGGCTCAGGCAAGGAAAGCATTTCTACTGAAGGAGAAGTTAAATTATTCTATTAACTTATACTAAAATAAATACACTAAATTAGAATAGAAAGAGACCATTACTTACTTTCTGTCATCTGATGAATTAGCATTAAGTTAATACAGGTTTACATCAAAATAATACAGATTTATGTTTTAGAAAGTCATCTTTGGAAGTCTTTATTAGGAGCGTGGTGCTCTTTGGAAGTGAAACTTGGACTGTTGGCGCAGCAGAAAAGAGGAGAATTGAAATATTTGAAGTGTGGTGTTACTGGAGAATGATGAAGATCAGATGGGTAGATAGAATAACAAATGAAGAGGTATTAAGACTAGTGGGAGAGGAAAGATGTTTCTGGCGACTGCTAATGAAGAGAAGAGAAAGGTTGGTAAGACACTTTATAGGACACCCAGGATTAGCAAACTTAATTATAGAAGAAAAGGTCGAGGGTAAGATCTGTAGGGGTAGACCAAGGTCAGAATTTTTAAACAGATGGCCTTGGATGTAGGATACGGTAGTTATGTAGAGATGAAACGGTTAGTTCAGGCCAGGGAGGCATGGAGAGCTGTATCAACTCAGTCAAAATACTGAAGACTCTAACAATAACAACAACAACGTCAGTGGTTGCTAGTAGTTCCTAATATTATTCTAGTAAATCAACGCACTGGAAAGAGTTTTGTAAGTGACGGCTTTATTGATGGTTAGTTGGTTCCTCAGTTTAGGGGCTGCGACAACGCGGTCATGTAGCCCCGTGCACTTTGGGTGTGTGTTGAGTCTGTCTGATAACCAGTGTTAATTGTGATGGCTGTATTAGTGTGTGTATCTGTTTTTTAATTCAAGTAAGGACTGCAACTCCCCTCAGGGGCTCACATCTAGTGGGACGTGGGATGGCGACCACGGGACCCCAGCTGAGTCCGGCATTGCTTCCACTTACTTGTGCCGAGCTCCTCTCCGTCTTCTTTCCTGTCGACCTCCCTTGGTCAACTCTTGTTCTCTTACGACCCCGACGGTATTAGGTTATCCGAGGCCTAGGGAGTCTTTCACTTTCCCGCCTTAATTGGCCCTTGTCTCATCTTTCCTGATACCCTCCTTCTGTGAGGGATCAGCCTTCTCTTTCTTTTCCTTTTACCTCCTGCCTTGTGCTCAAGGCCCTTAAGGAGGCAGGGTGTATGTAGCCCCACCACTTCTGGTGCACCCTAGATAATGCTACACCCTCAGGGGCTCACGGCTGGTGAGTTCGGGAGTTGGCGACCCCGAGGGATTCCTGAGCTGGGTCCGTTTTCCCCTTTTGTCCCTTACCTCTGCTCTCTCCCCTCTGCTCTCTCCCCTCTCCTCTCTCCCCTCTCCTCTCTCCCCTCTCCTCTTTTCCAAATATTTCCTTTTCTCTTTAAGATTCCTGCACTGTTTTTGTTAGTTGGTTCACCGTGTATCTAAATTCCCTTTTAGCGATTTTTAAGGCATTTTTAATCTACGTTGCATTTTGTAAGTTTTTTCTATCTAAATTACATCTCGCGATTGTTTTCAACCTCAATTGCATTTTGTAAAGATTGACAATCTAAATTGCTTTTTAGTAAGTCTTTCAATGCACGTGGCCGGGCCTTTTAGTGAGTATTTTCAATTTCAATTGAATTTTGTAAGTATTTTGAATTTCAATTGCACTTTGTGAATAATTTGTATTGGAACTGGGATATTTCAATCTGAATTGCATTGTGCATTTTCAATTTCAATTGCATTTTGTATTTTGAACCTCAATTGCATTTTGTACGTATTTTCGATCTCATTTGCATTTTGTATGTATTTTGAATTTCAGTTGCATTTTGTAAGTATTTCGACGCTACATTGCATTTTGTACGTATTTTGAATCTAGCCTACGTTTTGTGGGTCTTTTTCAATCTATTTTTTTGTGAATCTTTTCGTTCTAAATTCCCTTTTGTAAAACCATATTGTGAGTTGTTTCCATCTGAGTTTCTCTTTGTACATATTTTCCGTCTCACATAATTATAGTTCTGGTTTCCATTTCATTCTCATTTTCGCTATCACCCAGATCATTAGGGTCCGATAACCTCGATAACAACAATTATCATCGTTATCATCATCAAGGACTGCAACTTTGAATTTTTCAAATAGTTCCTACTTTTGCCGCCAAACGCCAGCGTCAATGACTACTAGACCTAGTTCATAACTTAGCTACTAGACGCCTCCACAATCGGCTCTTGGCAACGAACTTAGAAACCTAGAGCGTTGTTTACATTCTTAACCTATACAATATAGCTTCACACAGGTGTAATTTAGTGGAGGGTTCTTTAACATGTCATAAATCCATGACATGGGACCGCCGGCTTTACTTCCCCTACGAAGGAAGGCATACTGAGGGATTTTTAACGCTCTTAAAAATCCGACGGCTTCGGCCGGGGGCTTTATTGAGAAGTTATTAAATTATACCGTGAGAGTGCTATTTTAGGATACAGTATACGCTGTACTGGAAGAAGGGTGGTATGTTGGTCGGCTGGGGATTGCAAACGTGGCACTGGAAGGCAGAAGTATTGGAAGGGTTAAGTGCTCACGCTATCGACTCTTGTCTCGATCCTTAGCCAAGGACGAGGACGGTATTCTTTGTCACTTTAATGAACACCATTAGCTCGGGTTCCGGGTGAGAGCGCCAGCCAGCCAGCCAGCCTGCTATTTCAAAAAGAAACTCTCAATTGGCTGGGTGAGACGCAGTGGCGTCGCGTCACCTCACCTCTTGTGGTTTCTCTCATCAACAGGTCTGAAACTTGGCGCCGTGATAAACCTCAATACAATAGAATCATTGTTATTTGGACCTTGTACATTGAATAACTACATTATAAAATAGAAGACATGCCCGGAAAAACGGACTAACCCAGATTTATTTAAAATGGAGAAAAATTAAGTCTTGATGATGGTGATGTCAATTGTTGTTTTAAGGGGCCTAACATCTAGGTTATCGGCCCCTAACAGTCTGAGTGATAGTGAAAATTACAATGGAAATGAAACCATAACGAACAATAAGTTAGGCTGAAAATACTTACAAACTGGAACACAGATTGAAACGACTCACAGAATGTAGAGTGGACATAGCCTACTTATAAAAGGTAATTTATAAGGAAAATACAATAGGAATAGATTGAAAAATACGCACCAAAATGCAGTTTAGATTCAAAATATTTACAAAATGCAATGTAGATTCGAAATACTCACATAATGCGATTGAAATTCAAAATACTTACAAAATGCGTTAGAAATTCAAAATACTTACAAAATGCAATTGAGAAGCAAAATATTTACAAAATGCAATTGAAATTGAAAATTCACACTGCAATTTAGATTGAAAATGTCATACCAGATTCAAAATACTCACAAAATGCAATTAAAATTCAAAATACTTGCAAGTTGCAATTGAAATTGAAAATACTTACAAAGTGTAATTTAGATTCAAAATACTCATTTGGGTTGACAATACTTATAAAATGCAATTTAGACTGAAAATACTTACAAAATGCAATTTAGATTCAAAATACTCACATAATGGAATTAAGAATCAAAATACTTACAAAATGACCATCGTACAAAATGCAATTTAGATTGAAAATACTCGAAAAATGCGGTTTAGGTTGAAAAGACTTACAAAATCCAATTGATATTCAGAAAACTCAAATAAATGGTACACCTACATTCAAAAACTTACCGTACTAAAAAGCAATTTAGATTGTCAATCCTTACAAAATTCAATTTAGGTTGAAAATACTCGCAAAATGCAATTTAGATTGAAAATACTTACAAAATGTAACTTAGATTGAAAATGCCTACACAATGTACTGAGTAGTCAAAACATTCAGAAAGTGGAATTTAGATACACGAGCCAATTCAAAAAAACAACAACTACAGTGCGGCAATCTAAAATAGAAAATGAAATATAATTAAAAGAAAAAGAAGGCTGATCCCTAGAAGAATGAGGGATCAGGAAATATGAGAAAATGGCCAATTAAAGCGGGAAAGGAAGAGACTCCCAAGGCCTCAGATACGCTAATATCGTCGGGGTCGGAAGGGAACAAGAGTTGACCAAAAGTGGTCGACAGGAAAGAAGCCGGAGAGGAGCCCGGCACAAGTAAGTGGAAGCAATGCCGGACTCATATGGGGTCCCGTGGTCACCAACCCACGTCCACCTAGATGTGAGCCCATGGGGAAAAATTGAGTTATTTGAATGAGGCTAAAAAAGATATGAACTTATTTTTAATCGTTTTTGTGAAAATACGGCTTTAGCAGACGCTTTAAATTTACATATTTTAGAGTATTACCGTACAGATTTTTTTTAAATTCTTTGAACCAAACAATAGACTATCAATAATAAAAGAAGGGAATTTACATCAAACCTCTATGTTCCTTTATTATGCTATCACCAATATCAAAATAATATTTATATTTACTACGAACTCAATAGTAATAAAAACTCAGCAATTCTTCTAGGGCTGTGCCGTGTCTTGTGTGGGGTTTCGCCTAGGACACCAAGCTGGCTCATCGGTGGGCTCTTGGTGTCCTCACCCGGACCCCTACAGGAGTAGCGAACTACGTGCTACCTCCCTTTATATGAAGCGCACCTGCGCCTATTTACTGCGAGAACTAAAACTCAAGCAGCCATAACCTCCCTATGAAGGCCTCCAAAAAATGGTATATTGGCTTTCACGGCCAGTGAATTAAAACTCAGCAATTCTTCTAGATTTGTGCCGTGCCTTGTGTGGGGTTTCGCCCAGGACACCAAGCTGGTTTATCAGCGGGCTCTTGGTGTCCCTCATAGGAGTAGCGAACTGCGTGCTACCTCCCTTTTTATGAAGCGCACCTGCGCCCTTTCTTAATTAGATCGCCTGTCCCCATCCCCAGTTGCATCTGCTGACAAAGTGCGTTCAACTTCCAGACACTGTCCTTGTGACGGTAGAGGAATTATCACTCGCAGAGTTCATTATTATTATTTTTTCCATTCACAATTCGCAATATAAAATCTGTCTAACACAAGTAGCGCGCGCAATGCTGCTAGACCTATGTGCAGACTGTCATCACTGTGTGCTCCTGCTCGCCTTGCGAGGCTCCTGCTGATATTATCAACATTCACTAGCGTAGCCAAGTACAGCAGCACTCGTATCTTGAAAGGCTAATACATAGCCCACTAGAAAGTCCACTTCGTTGAATTATGGCTAGCATTTTTCGCGGTCACCACGGGGGCCCGGTATTGATTCCCGAAATTGTCTGATAACCTGTGTCACTGTGATGTTTGTACTAGTGTGTGTATTTGTAATTAAGTTTAGGGTTTAGAAGGAGATGGCCGTGGCCTTACGTTTTGTACAGTAAAACTTCGTTTAACCGTCACTCTTTTAACCGTCAGTTTCTGTTAACCGTCATTGCTGTAATAGCATAATATTACTGCAAAAACAAAGTGATTTAAGGTGTAGTGACGCGTTCGCTTTATTTACTTACTCTATTTTAGTGGGAAGTGAGTGTACCAGCCCGCCATTTTCAAGGTACATGAACTATTTCACCAGTAAGTTTATATTTTATTTTGCCACATTTGTAGCTACTGTACGGATGTTTTTATCACGTAATAAAGAGTTTTGTTTGCTAATACAATCGTGTTTAATTTCTTTTCGCTCCGAAATATATTACATTACTGTGAGAGTGATATCTGTCTGTAATATAATTGATTGAGGTCATGTTTTGGAGGAATAATACAGTGTTTCCTTTATCCGTCTATTCGCTCAACCGTCACGACCACGGTCCCGACGATGACGGTTAATCGAGGTTTTACTGTACCATCCCAAAATTTGCCTGGAGTAGAAATGGGGAAACCACAACCACTTCCAGGATGACTGAGGTAGAAATCAAACCCAACTTTTCTCAGTTTTGCCTCACGAGGCTGAGTGTATCTTGTTCCAGCCCTCAGACCAGAATTTCTTGGCAGAGTCAGGAATTGAACCTGGGCCTCCGCGGTGATAACCAAGAATGCTACAAGAAGTAGTAGTTAACAGTCCCTAGATTCCTAGTTTATCAATTTCGAAAATGACACTTTACTGCTATAGAGACATTAAAAATTCGTTCAGTTCTTATTCAAACAATACTAACATAATAATAGCCTATTATGTCGCGAAAACATAACGCTCATTTACTGCAACAGTGTCATCACTCAATAAATGATTTTTTGTGGGAAACTGTTTTAAAGATTTAAAGAACATTGGCGAAACTGTACAGTCTGTGTTGCGCACGGTCAAGTTCTCGTCCGCTGTGCCCAAGGATGCAGAATTGAATCCTTGCAGTCAGTTGGCATTTTAGGGTGCGCATCTCGTCGTCCCTTGAACTTCATTCGTTAAAAGCTCTCTCTTCATGAATATTATGTAGCTGTCAGATTTATCAATTAATATGATAAAATTGGTCCGGCCAGATCAAACATAAAATGCCAGCGTTTCGCCCCAGTGTGCCGTTGGGCTCTTCAGTTGGTACAGACACACCTCACCAATACGCATGGCTAACACATACTGAGAAGGCCATCACAAGGGAAGGGAGTTTGACTTCCGGAGCACATTGGCATCGCTCGTGACGTCAATACTACTTGTATTTTGTGTCTTGTGATGGCCTTCTCAGTATGTGTTAGCCATGCGTATTGGTGAGGTGTGTCTGTACCAACTGACGAGCCCAACGGCACACTGGGGCGAAACGCTGGCATTTTATGTTTGATCTGGCCGGACCAATTTTATCATATTAATTGATAATTTATCTGATCAAACGGAAATTAACATTATATTCACATTTGGGAATGTTCATATCCTAGCTGTCAGATTTGTCAAATACTGTGTGCTGAGGAAAGTCTTCATGCCTGCGAAATTTCTTTTTTTAAAGCCAGACGCCCTTACAGAAGCCAACCTCATTAGAAGAGTTACTGAGAGATGAAGTGAATGTAATTAAAGATACCATCAGTACAGTTTCTGTCTGTATGTCAACTCATCAGCAAGTTTATCCGATTATTCTTTATCTTCTCTTTTACAAATTGGAAGCTATTCAACGAATAAGAATATACCATGGCCAATTCAGTCGGGTTTCCAATAATAGATAAAGGTTGTATTCAGTTTTCTTCGTTCATTTTTTTTTAAACTATCCGTGTTTCAGTGAGCAATATAGAGAAACTTCAAGTATCAAATGTTGACGAGAAGGAGTTATCAGTTAAGCATACAATATTAATAATAATATTAATAATAATTATTAAAACTTAAATATATTAGATTGTTGGTTTATTTGCTCATTTTGGGCTATTTACATCATATGAAACAAGCAGTTCCGTGAAGAACTATACAGCCTATTTTCATACATCCTACTTATGTTAATTGCCTCTATCTACATAAAAAATTTCAGTTTGATTGCTGTAATAGATTCGTAGATATTGAGAACCGACTAAATATTTCCGATGGTCACCATGTTGGATTTTATATATGTAGGTCCTAGAGTTATTGTGTAAATGCAATATTCAAACTTCAATCGCTTGATAAGGACACTAGAAGTAACAAGGAGATTTTAAAATTTCGCACAGCTGCCATCTTGTGGTTATGGAAACAATTGAAATAAATTAGATGCCAGTGGATTAACATTCGTATAAGGATTTCCTGTACTAAGTTTCACTGCACTCGGATGGTTAAATTGCGAGAAACGTCCATATGAATATTTATACTTCGCGTCGCCACCATGTTGGATTTGTGATCACCAGGTTATTTAAAGTCCTATAGGTGAACTTAAGTTTATAGCCCCTATAAACATAAAAAAATCAGTTTGATTGCTATAATAGATTCGTAGATATTCAGAGCAGTCTAAATATTTCAGATGGTCGCCATGTTGGATTTTTAAATGTAAAGGCCATAGAGTCATGTACCATTAAAGGAAAATTATTGCGTAGGTTCATTATTCAAACTTTCAGTTCGATCGCATGATTACGACACAAGAAATAAAAACTTAATTTTAAAATTCGCACAGCCACCATCTTGAGGTTATGGAAACAATTGAACTAAATTAGATACCAGTGCATTACAATGTGTATAAACATTTCCTGTACCAGATTTCATTGCGTTTGGAACATTAAATCGCGAGAAAGGTCTATTTAAAATTTTCAAATTCGCTTGGCCGCCATGTTCGTTTTGTAGTTAACCGGTTTTTGAAAGTCTTATAAATGAACTTCCAGTAGTGCCCTTTATCTCCGTACAAAAATTCAGGGTGATACCGCTAATAGTTTCAGAGATAGGTCTATACAGTAGAATGCCGGTGAAATATTTCGCACATCCGCCATCTTGTGGTTATGTACACAATTGAACCAAGTTAGATGTCGGTGCATTACAATGTGTATAAAAATATACTGTACCAAGTTTTATTGCGTTTGGTTGGTTAAATCGCGAGAAACATCTATTTAAAAGTCGCAAATTCGCGTGGCCGCCATGTTGGTTTTGTATTTATCAGTTTTTCAAAAGTCACATAGTTGAACTTCAAGTAGTTTCCTTTATCACCGTAAAAAATTCCATGGTGATATCGGGAATAGTTTCAGAGATATTGAATGCTGGTGAAATATTTCGCACAGCCGCCATGTTGGCTTGGTGAGACGTAAACAAATTTTAAGGGCACGGTCGGGGTCGTCCGGAATAGTGCTATGAATTTACAGAGTTTCATTGAAATCGCTCCAGCCGTTTAGAAGTTATTAGGGGACACACACACACACACGTACGGACAAAAGGTGATCTCATAAGCCTATTTTTAAAAAAAATGAAAATAGGCTAAAAATACGCATATGAGATCACCTTTTGTGTGTGTGTGTGTGTGTCTGTGTCTGTCTAATAAAATCTAAACGGCTGGAGCGATTTCAATGAAACTCTGTAAGGACATAGTATAATTTGTCTGACCCTGATCATGCCCTTCAAATTTAATTTTTTTTCTATAATCCAACATGGCCGCCACGTGAAATATTTCTTCGGCATTCTACATTCTCCATATATCACTGATATCACCCTGGAATTTTATGAAAATTCAGTGAGATAAGATGGGTTCAATTCCCACCTCAGCTGTCAGAGAAGTGGTTTTCCAGATTTTCTCACTTCTACTTCAGGCAAATGCCGGGATGGTTCCTAACTTAAAGCCACGGCCACCTCCTTCCAGATCCAAGCCTTAATTACAAAGTACACACGCGATTACAGCCATCAGAAAGATATAGGCTATCAGACAGATTCCACGAACACCTACAGTAACTATGGGGTACATGAGCATGATATCACAAAGCCCGTAAGTGAATCGCTAACAGACTAATAATGTACACACATACAGAAGCTGACCCAACTCTCTGGAATAAGGCAACAACCGCTTTAAAATTACAATAATTTAATTAAACCATGTATGTTAAACGTTGTGACAGTGGCTTTGAACACCTTGACACATTATCTTGGGTCGTCCATTCAGTGATCAGGAGCCATCTAGGACATCCCTATGTGAAGGTCGTGGCTTGTGACCGGTTCTCAGCAGTGCCAGGTGACAGCGTAGGAGTCGCCATTACGACAGAGGGTTACGAAACCAGTTTGGGGTTAGGGTTGGGACACGTCATTCACTAATGTTTCCCACGAGATCACTTCTCCTCATTACTCAATCGAATTGCATTGTCTACAAGTCTAGGCGTGTATACGGGAATCTATTAAATACCTTACGATCAGATATTACAGGCATATATACAGTAATATTGAAAACATGTGCTCTATAGTTTTCACAATCATCCTACGATTGACAATTCAGATTGGAATGATTGAATTACTTTTTGGATTATAAAGAAATTTACGTAACGTCCATGATGATCCGTTTAATCGATTCACGTACCCCTTCATTTTTATAATAGCCTAAATATATTGTGAATTTAGGAATATGTTGGTGTACATGAAAAACGCTTTCATCCTTATTTTAGATGGCTGCGTGGCTGAGCGGTAACATTCTCGCTTGCTGTGCCCTAGGTTGCAGGAACGAATCCTGGCGCAGTGCGCAAATACAAAGGAGCCGTGTCGCCAGATTTACTGGCACGTTAAAGGCCACCTTCGGGGCAAAATTCTGGCACGCTGGCGTCACTAAAAGCCGCAGATGTTAAAATGGACGTAAAACTAGAAACATTATTATTATATCATCTTTATTTTCCACCATGCTGTAACTGCGGGTATCCGATCCTGAAGCTAAAATGCGAGGCAAACCCTGAAGAAGATGATGAAGATGAAGATGAAGATGACGATGAAGAAGATGATGTAAGTTAGATGTAGATGAAGATGATGAAGAAGATGGTGAAGAAGATGAAGAAGAAGATGATGTAGATGAAGAAGATGACGATGAAGATAAAGATAAAGATGATGATGATGATGAAGATGATGAAGTTGAAGATGATGTAGATGAAGATGTAGATGAAGCTGATGAAGACGAAGAAAAAACAACGGGCATTACATTTTGTAGTGTGTATGTCTTAATATGAGGCAATGGTGATTGTTAACATGAAACCATTGTATTTTTCCCTCCATTGTTTGGCCCGTCTGTTGATTTGTGTTCAAAGCTGCGTTGTTTACATTATGTGATTAGCTCTTGTCAGGGTTTAGAACAGGGTGCACAACCTTTTCATAAGTGGGGCCTACCGGTAAGTTTATTTTTGCTTACTAAGTGGTGGGCCGCAAGTTACCTATCCACATAGGCACTTGCCTAACCCTACCGCTAAAGCTAATTTTACTATTATCTGAATAACCTATTTTACCAGCAGACAAACAATGTGTTTCAATACCATCTTTGTGTCCTCTAAATGGTTTAAATCCATTTTTGAAGTTTTTTGGCAAATTGCGTTATTGAGTTATCAAATTACTGATTTAATATCAACTTACTCCTAAGTTGAAAAGGTATATAAAATAAAATAATACTATAACAAGGTTGTAAAACTTTTATTTTTACAATAAACAGAATGCTTAACATCAAAGTATAAAAAATAAAAATCAATATATCGTCAAACTGGTTATGCAAAACTTAAAATCTCTCCAATAATTATTTACTTTTTAATTTAACGAAACATTTTTATAATTTTCTCATTTCAACTAGGGCCAACAATAATGGGAAAAATAGCATCATTCACAATATATATATTCTGGTTTTCAATAGTATAAAATGTGTATCCGCGGACCGCATAAACTGCCTTTGAGGGCCGCGGGTTGTGCACCCCTGGTTTAGAATATCCCAGGGTATATTTTGAACGACTTGGACGATTCAACTAAAGTCGCAGTTGAAACATTCAACGGTGATGATTAGGGACCAGAATTTTAGGTTTTCAAAATTGTTATTTTAAATTTTCAAAAACATAAAATAGATACTTTTTGCTTTCTAAATAGGATTTTATATACCTAGGTATAAAGTGTAACAAAAGTTGTCGTAAACTGGGAAAAGCTTACAAAATGCTTAGTTTTTAGTAGAAAGGAGATTGTAAATATTTTACATAATGATACGTCATCAAATTATCATCGAGAACTTCACTCTTTTAGGCAATAGTTGCTCTCCTTAAATACGTTAATTATTCAAATTCAATAAAACCAAGGATGTCAAAGGGGATATTCACACTGTAGGCCGTTTAATTAACTTGGTTTATTTAGAATATAGAATTCTTTGAAATAATAAGCGATTAATTCCCACTTTCCTGACTGTAATAACCAAACAATAAGATATAAGCTGAAAAGGGCTGAAAATATTTGAATTTTCTGGCGAGTAGAATTTCTCTCAATGAACTAGAGCTAGGAATAAACATTGTCTTCAGGTTTACTTTAAAAAATGATGAACTAAAATTTCATATATATTACAATAAATGAAACAATAACTGCAATTAGGAATTTTTAGGTACTCGCATATCATTTAGGTTTTATTAGACACTACATAATTCATGAATATGGATCTTTTGAGTGTGATTCACACAAGAATTAAATCATTTTGGTACTGAGAAGCGGTGTCCGGACATAACGTACCACGGACAAAACGTACCACTTGATTTTCGAGGACATAACGTCCCACCTGGGTCGTTATCTAGTTAAGAACGGTTTTCCCGTAATCCCCAAATATTCACACTAGGATATAACGTACCACTTGATGTCAGACGGGCTGGAGAACCCAGACTTTCCAATCGAAATTTGGAACTGTCACCAAAGGCGTCATAGGACAACATCTGTCGAGGGCTGGAACAACCGTTTGAACACACTGTTAGGAAGGCCAAATCCCAGAATAAAAGACGTGGTGTTATGTTTGAAAGGAGAGGGAGATAAGACCAACTGCGCCTTCATGAAGTATGAATTGTACATTGAAAGTTCAAAGAGAAAGAAGAAATATGTCAAGTATGATGAACGGCTTGACAGAATAATAAAGCGGTTATGAAGAAAATGGATACTTGAAATCTGGCTTGAGAGCTCTCTCATATTCGCAGAACTTGGAATGAAACTTCACATGACGAACTTGTTATTCACGTAGAATGAAACATCTTATGACGAACTTGCTATTCGCTAGGATATAAATCCCACAAAAAACATTTTTTAGAGAAAAAACAAATTAAAGAAATCGAAAAATTACAAGAGCTTACGGTAAGTGATTTCTGAAAGGCGGAAAAATTACGACACCTTGTCATGCGTGTTTATAATGGCAAAATTTATCTCGGGAGTTTCCGCCGACACAAAGTTCCTCATTTCTCTACTAGAAAGCGCTATAGTGTTCAAGGAGCTTAGATATCTAACCTCCTTGACTTTCATAGTGCTTCAAGGAACATCGAAATTGGACATGTAAGCTACCCTCTGGGTGTCAAATAACAAACCTTGCACCCGGCACCCGAGGCCATACGATATTATTAATTAGTTGGTCAACACGAATTATCCTAATGACTGGGCGGGAAGTAAATAAACACTCCTGGAAAATTACTTATATTAGTTATCAATATTATAATGGGACGATTTAGAATTATGCGTTTCGACCGTCAAGTGGTCATCATAATTCGTATTCGAAATTATTCAAACAATTCGATGTTCGAATATGTACTGTACAGCCCGACAACGAACGGTGCATGACTTGACGCACCGTGTTTTATGTGAGCCTTAATTGAGTCGTCAAGTTACAAAACTCGTTTAATCCACTTGTAAATAAGAATCATTTTCATGAGAAACGTTTCTCTGGACTTTGCCTCACGTATCTTTTGTGTTTGTTGTTTTCCACATTTTGCTTTGTGTTTTTGGTTTTTGGTTTTGTTTTTGCTTTGTGCTTTTGCTTTTGAATTTTACTTTTTGTTTTTCTTTCTTGGTTTTGGGTTTTCTGCCTTTGATTTTTTTGAATTTTGATTTTTGCTTTGTTTCTTGCTTTTTGTTTTTGCTTTTGTTTTTGAATTTTGCTTTTTGCTTCGACATTTTTGTTTTTGGTTTTGTGTTTGTTTTCTTGAAAAACAAAATAAAACAAAACAAAATAAACAAAACAAAAAATAAAACAAAATAAACAAAACAAAATAACAACAAAAACAAAAGAAACAAAACAGTTTAAAACAAAATAAAACGAAATAAAGTAAAACAAAACAAAAAATTAAACAAAACAAAATAAAACAATATAAAATAATTAAATAAATAATTTTACGACATGATCGTTATTCACAAGTGGATTAAACGAGTTTTGCAACTGGACGTCTCAATTCATAATGCCATCTCTGTATTATAAATGGAGACACAGAAAGGCACAGCTAATCAGGTGAGCTCGAAGAGAGCTAGTGTGTGGTTATCGTGCCGTGCTGATGGATTTGTTACGCTAGTTCCAGCCAGTGGCAGTCAGGTGGCGTAGACACAACCTCTGTCACAAGCTTGGAGAGTTTACTCGGAGCTGTCACAGTGATGGAGACATCGCTGGAATACTCCAAACTAGAGCTAACTTTGTTAAATTGGCCCCGTCATCAAGTCGCACGCACATTCCCAACAAGAAACCACCCCTTCTGCAGCACTACTCGTCGCAAGGGACTTTGCCCAGCTATTTGGTCTTCAATTGTACAAACATTTTCGCCATCAACCCTTTACACACGGAAACATTACAGTATATGCGCGCAAGCAAATACAGGGATGAAACTTTATTTTAGGTCCCGAAGCATGAAATGAAAATCCACATCATGTTCCAGTCGTCCAACCGGGTCAGGGATGGAATGAATGAACCCCCCCCCCCCCCCCCCATCTAACGGCGAGGATATGAACCTTGCCGGCTGCCGTAGCCTGTCGCACTCCTCAGGGAAAATTAAATTAAGTGGTGAGTGGTGCGTTTTGACAGGGAAAACCGGAGTATCCGGGGAAAAACCTGTCTGCCTCCGCTTCGTCTAACACAAATCTTACTTGGAGGGACCGGAATTTGAACCACAGTCCGATCGGTGAGGGCCGGCGCGCTGCCACCTAAGCCACGGAGGCTAAATCCCGAAGCATCCTAGGCTCAAATAATTACAATTATACTGCTACAGGATCACCAGTTATCAGACATTTAACACACAACTGAGTAGGCCTACAAGGGGATGATGTCCAAGATATCTCTAGCCCCTAAAGTGATGTGAAGTTTTGAAGTTATTTCTTCCTTGTTGCCTGTACAAACTATCAGTAGTAAGTCTTTAGTCAGTCAACAGAAATTTGCTCAATATGATAGGGCAGAGGTAAAATATACAGGGTGTTTCAAATTCCCATTACAGACTTTAAAGGCCGAAAATGCGGGAACTACAAACGTGTGCTGTAGTGGACTTTTGCGGGTAGCGGGAAGACGGTACGTTTCCGGACACAAGTTCCTATGCTAAACTTAACCGTCTTGGTCCGCACTAAATCCCGCAAAGTTTGTAATGGGAATTTAGAAACAGCCTATATATGAACACTCCTGGAAAAATAAATAAAAATAAAAATATATTAATTATTATTATTATTATTATTATTATTATTCACTGATAAATAATTAAAATGTTCCATTTTTTGGCTTCTAGTTTAAAAGACATTGGTGTTTAAGCGGAAAACTAAGAAATTTTAATTTGTTTATCAAGCGTATTTACATTCTTCTGACACAAAACTTAACACTCTTGTTAAAGATAAGAATATTTTCTAAGTTCTAGATTCTATGTTGTAATGCTCGCAAGTCCATTCTACTAAATGCTAAATAACTTAGATAGATAGGTAGATGGAGTGCATACAGTGTAAAAATGGTGCCAACTCACTATCAGTCTAGGTTCTCTTTTAGTAGACTACACACACATAGCCTACAATCATAACATTTGAAATTACTCCACGGTTGCCAGGTATTCATACAGAAAATAAGGGAGATTTTGCAAACCATTTAGCCTAACTTCCTGAAAGTAAGGGAGAATTTTGAACATCACAAAAACGGTATTATCTGGCATGGCATTATCGACTAATTTTATACTGTAAATGTCGTTAAGAAACCTTTTTCGCAGAGTGAATAATATACAGCAGTTACAGACTCAGCAACAATCACGGACCCTAAGCGAAAATCGCGTATGTTGGAGTTTCTCTCAAGTTGTCTGTCAATGCTTATCCGGGTTGATTGCAATAAATAAACGTAACATTCGAGTGTGTCTTAAACCTAAAAAGTCCCAATGGAAAGTATCATTTATGACTTAAAACTCAGCATTTTTTCTAGGTTTGCGCCGTGTATTCATAGGGAGGTTAAGGCTGCTTGAACCTTTAGTTCTCGCAGTAAAGTAGTGCAGTTCCACTCTATATACAGGGAGGTTCGCGCAGTTCCCTACTCCTGTGGGGTCCGAGCGGGGACACCAAGAGCCCGCTGATGAGCCAGCTTGGTGTCCTAGGCGAAACCCCACACAAGACACGACACAAACCTAGAAAAATTGCTGAGTTTTAATTCACTGGCCGTGAAAGCCAATATAGTTAGCATCTTTTATGAAGTAAAATAGTCATCTATTTAAATTAAAAGTGGTCCGTGTGATAAATTGTTATCGATCATCGATATTTATTTCCTCTTATTTTCAATCTTCAAAGTTTTAGTGATGTGAAGTTTAGAATTTATTTCTTCGGTGTTGCTTGTTCCATGAAAACATACACTTAGGAATGCAAGAAGGGTAAAGCCCAAGAAGATGAGAGATCCTCGCTGGCAGGAAACTCTCTCCCAGAGCAGACAGTGACGAAGTTAACTGCTCTCAATTGGAACACGTAAGACTCAACCAGATAAGTAGCCTGTACAATACAATCTGAATTGACCATTTACAACAACCACATATTCACATTAAGCAAGCAAAGTTGGAGGTTGGAGTAAAGATTATATTGTACAGGCTACTTATCTGGTTGAGTCGTACATGGTCTGGTTGAGAGCAGTTAACGTCGTCACTGTTTGCTCTCAACGGTTGCGTGTCGGGTGCGACCGTGCCAGATGCGACCCACCAAAATTCGTGCCAGTAGCCACCCTGCTAATAGCTTACAGAGTGCCCCATGCGACCCATTGTTCGAGAGAATTTTTTTTACGGTGCGCCGTTTTAAATTAATTTACACCTACTGTCGACCTATATATTATGTACACTCGAGTTTGAAAGTTGTTTGTGAAGTAACCAATTGGCCTACATAAAATCCAATAACATAATCATTTTTGTCGTCATATTTTATGTTATGTCATGTAAGTTTGGAGTTTTTCATTTATATTTTTTTATCGCAGCTGGAACATAAAGCGTGCTCGTTTTTAAGCGTGTTTCAACCATGCGTCACCTTTAAAGTCTTATGAACACGCTATGAATACAATCCAAACACTAAAGATGGCTTTCCTTTTTTAGTTGTAATAACATAGGATTTTTCCATTGCACAAATCACTTGTAAAGCAAACTTAACACAAATGTTGACTGGTTGCAAGTCAAAAGATATATACGGGTTTATAGTGTATTTCAATCAGTCTACATGACGGGGTAATCCCACCTCCCCCAGAAAGTGTGTTAGAAATTCCCAGATTCCACCGATACATCAGTGCTTGGGTCACTAGTGGCACGATGGCAAATTGGTGGGTCCCAACCGGCACGGTCGCATCCGGCACGACAACCTCTCAACTGGGGGGAGGAGTTTCCTGTGTGCCAGGATCTCCTATCTTCCTGGGCTTTCCCCTTCTCGCATTCCTAAGTGTCTGTGTTCATCGAACACTAGATTATGGAATAACCCCTCATTATTGGGTACAATTGTGCTGACCGACTCAAAAACATGAAATTTCGTGTTAAAGAGAGTTGATATGAATGAAAATCGACAAGGATTAGGAAAGAAGCGAAAATAATATCTTAAAGGGCTTTAAAAGTATCAATTCTGAATTTGGTACACTCAACCATAGTCGGCAAAGACTGAAACATAGAAATCGTGGACGACGTACATCAGCAATGAAATGGTACAATTTTCAATGTCTTGAACTTTTAATTTTTAAGGATGACCTTGCCTTTGGTATTATTTAGTAGCATCTTTAGCTATAACAAGATGTTCGGTGAAGAACATATAGCCTAC
Source organism: Meconema thalassinum (assembly GCA_946902985.2). Classification (NCBI taxonomy): domain Eukaryota; kingdom Metazoa; phylum Arthropoda; class Insecta; order Orthoptera; family Tettigoniidae; genus Meconema; species Meconema thalassinum. Next base: position 240,150,464 of record OX336394.1, on the reverse strand, counting down.
TTCTCCTAAATGTATGAGTATAGTTATAACTCTTTGTCTTTATCAAAGTGTATAATAGAATCATTTCTTGGTTGAAGACCTTAGACACTATTTACCTCTACCAAATACCAGAACCTCGTAAAAACTACTACCATCATTGAAGAAAGAAAGAAAGAAAGAAAGAAAGAAAGAGAAGACATATCTCAAGAATTTTATGGAACTGGAGACATAAATCGACCGGACGTGGGCAACATCCAACTTTGAGTTGACGCATGTCTTCTTTACACGTCTTGCTGTCCATGTTTTTCACCACCTTAATTGCATTAACAAATCTTTCCATGACCCTACAGTGACGCGTGTATGCCGACTATTTGGACAAGCATGTGAACGCTACCACTTAGAGCTCTGTAGTAAAGGAAACAATCAAATCTATGCAATTCAAATCCCCAGAGCGCAATTTTGGTGTTCATGTTCATTCTTTATTTTCCATTGCTATTTGGCTGAAATAAAATTATTAATTAATATCCTGAACTAGCACCAACAGATAGAGCACGGGTACTATGTGAGATAGTTTTGTCTTTAGTTCAAAAAACACACAATAGGCTGTTACAAACGCTTTAAAATAAAAATGTATCTTATTATCAACTTTTCATTCTTCAAATTCGATGCGTATAGAATGCCAACCAGTGGAGTCCCACGTAGAACAGTCGTGACATCTGCCGGATATAATCCTAATAGCGAGAGTGCATTCTAGCGGCCATAAAAAGAAACTTTTCAATTAAAGCTGAAAGGTAATCTGTTGGCCGTTGTGCAATAAGTTGGCCGTGATAGTTCTCCTGGTTGCTGTTAGATGTCTCTTGCAGATCCGCTGGCGAATTTTATTTTAATTAAATATATATTTTCCAGTGTAATATGCACAATATAACGCTTAATTTTAAAAAGTCTGAGTAATTACAAAACAATACATATAAAAACAAGCAAAAACAACTTTGTCCTGGTAGGATTAGAACCCCATTCATACGAGTGAAAGGCTAACGCTTCACCACGCAGCCAAACAAGTCAACCAAAATTCGCCGATATCAGTTGAATTGCATACAACGTCTTAGCAAATAATGATTTAGACTAAACGGTTTCTTTAGTGGAGTATACTTTTTATATTTAAAGCATTCCATACAAATATTATATTATTTCTATTAGTAGGCTATATTGCATGCAATACTCAAATTAGTGAAATATAGGGCTAGCACAAGATATCAGCTGCCATCTTGTCTTCTAATTGAGACGGCTCAGCGTTTTTAAGTCACTTCTGCACTATAATATTACAAGATAAACTTTTAATTTCGAACGGGCAACGTCCTTTAGAGCAGTGTAAACGATTCTCGGTTCGATAATCGGAACTGGTGGGTCCTATGTTATGGATTATAAAGTTTGCATAATTCACACGGCCGCCATCCTAAAATGGTACGGCGGATGACCTTGTACACACATCAAAAAAAGTTTTGCATCACCTCGGTTCCAAGAGTTCCGGAACCGTTAAATACAAAGGGAATAGAGATCAACACAAACAACATTTCAGCTCGTTTTATTGCTCATGAGACCCACACATTGCATGTTGTACCATCATACAGCTAGACTTTCAGCATTTGTGGTCCAGATTGCAGTACACACCACTACCTCTAATACCCAGTAGCACGTCCTCTTGCATTGATGCATGCCTGTATTCGCCGTGGCATACTATCCACAAGTTCATCAAGACACTGTTGGTCCAAATTGTCCCACTCCTCAACGACAATTCGGCGTAAATCTCTCAGAGTGGTTGGTGGGTCAAGACGTCCATAAACAGCCCTTTTCAACATATCCCAGGCATGTTCGATAGGGTTCATGTCTGGCGAACATGCTGGCCACTGTAGTCGAGCGATGTCGTTATCTTGAAGGAACGCATTCACAAGATGTGCACGATGAGGTCGAGAATTGTCGTCCATGAAGACAAATGCCTCTCCAATATTCTGCCGATATGGTTGCACTATGGGTCGGAGGATGTCATTCAGGTATCGTAAAGCCGTTTCGGAGCCTTCCATGACCACCAGTGGCGTACGTCGGCCCCACATAATGCCACCCCAAAACATCAGGGAACCACCACCTTGCTGCACTCGCTGGACAGTGTGTCTAAGACGTTCAGCCTGACCAGGGTGCCTCCAAACACGTCTCCGACGATTGTCTGGTTGAAGGCATATGCGACACTCATCGGTGAAGAGAACGTGATGCCAATTCCGTGGGGTCCATTCAGCATGTTGTTGGGCCCATCTGTACCGCGCTGCATGGTGTCGGGGTTGCAAAGCTGGACCTCGCCATGGACGTCGGGAGAGAAGTTGCGCATCATGCAGCCTATTGCGCACAGTTTGAGTTGAAACACGACGTCCTGTGGCTGAACGAAACGCATTATTCAAAATGGTGGCATTGCTGTCAGGGTTCCTCCGAGCGGCAATCCGTAAGTAGCGGTCATCCACTACAGTAGTAGCCCTTGGGCGGCCTGAGCGAGGCCTGTCATCGACAGTTCCTGTATCTCTGTACCTCCTCCATGTCCGAACAACATCGCTTTGGTTCACTCTGAGACGCCTGGAAACTTCCCTTGTTGAGAGCCCTTCTTGACACAAAGTAACAATGCGGACGCGATCGAACTGCGGTATTGACCTTCTAGGCATGGTAGAACTACAGACAACATGAGCAGCGTACCTTCGTCCTGGTGGAATGACTGGAACTGATCGGCTGTCGTACCCCCTCCGTCTAATAGGCCCTGCTCATGCATGGTTGTTTACATCTTTGAGCAGTTTTAGTGACATCTATGAACAGTCAAAGGGACTGTATCTTGGATACAATATACACAGTCAACGTCTATATGCCGGAGATCTGGGAACCGAGGTGATGCAAAACTTTTTTTGATGTGTGTAGTTTCGGAACAAGTTGAGTGGCCGCCATTGAGTTTTGTTAAAGATGTTGGCGATATAAAACATGACACCGAGGTGCCCTTTTCTAGTGCTTCCTCTGTACCAAATTTTGTTCAATTAGGTTCCACCGTGTTTGAATGGAGGGGGGGGGGGGAGGAGGGAGGGGGGGGGCAGACATACAGAGTACACACTCTCTCTCTCTCACACACACAGACACACAATTTCTGGCCCTGTGTAGATCTCATAAGTCTTTTTTTTTTGTGCAAAAAGTGAAAGTAGGCTAAAAAATATAGAACATCGAGTTGTATTGCGTCTTATTGCGTCTGTACTTGAGTTGAAACACATGTAAAGGTATGGTGAGGTATCCCTGTCCGTCAAAGTGACTGTCTCTACTTGTCGCCAAGACTATTCTATTCCTTGCTTGGACCTTCCGGGTGCTAAGCCCCAGTTATGACACGCGCCATCTGTCTTGGAGTTTGCTGATATTGGCCACGAGATGGCGCAGCGGTGAAAAATGCTCTGTAATTTTCGTAACGAGGCCTTATTCCCAGTCGTGAAAGTTTGATGAAAGTAAAACTTTGAACAAAGTGGACGTGAGTGATGATTTAACATGCACATGCTGTCTGATCACCACTTCGTCAACGCCTGGTAAGGCTTTGTGCAGACTGGTTTTTTAATACGCCACCCCAGTGGCTGACATCTAGTTGGGCGTGGTTTGGCGACCACGGGACCCCAGCTGAGTCCGGGATTGCTTCCACTTACTTGTACTCGGTTCCTCTCGTGTCATCTTTTCTGTCGACCTCCATTGATCAACTATTGTTCTCTTCCAAACCCGATGGTATTAGGGTATCAGAGACCTAGGGAGACTTTCACTTTCCCGCCTTAATTGGCCCTTGTCTTATCTTTACTGATCCCTCATTCTTCGAGGGGTCAGACCTCATGTTTTATTTTCATTATATCTCCAGCCTTCTGCCCAAGGCCCTAAAGGAGGTAGGGTGTGTGCAGCCCAACCACTTATGGTGCATCCTGGATTGTGCTACATCCTCAAGGGCTCCCGTCTGGTCTAGTGACTCCAAGGGCCTCCTGAGCTGGGTCTGGTTTGTCTCCTTCTTCCATTGCCTTCAGGGTGGTCCTACTCCTCTTTCCTTTCCTCTCTACCGTTCGTGGCTCTCATATCTTCAGAGTCCCATAATTCTCATTCTTAGAGGGTCGAGGGCATATCCTTTCCCCCTGTCTTTTGTTTCCCTTATTCATCTCTTTGTTTTCCATTTCTTCCATTTCTTCTTCTAGTATGTGAGTCAGTAGATAGTTTTAGTTGTGTGTGTAGTTCGTTTAGGTATAATTTCATTTCTTTTACATTTCACCCAAACTATTAGGGGCCGATAACCCAGATATTAGGCCCCTTAAAACAACAATTAACATAATCATCTTTATTACGCTCCGTTCTACTGTATTCGTCGATGCAAGCGCTCAATGTATGAACAAACCAGAGTTTCATATTTTAACCTGGTAGGTAGGCAACCCAATGCACGTGCCTTTTGGGCAAGCTGCTGGTTTCAAAATAGTTTTTCTTTGTGCGATATCTGCCATCGTAGAATTGTGAGGTGAAGTTTTCCTTTGCCGTAGACTTGCTTTGTGTGAATGACAAGTGTAATTATTCAGTTCCTAGAATATGCCCGGCATTGTGGCACTGGAAGCGTTGAGCGATGATCTCGCCAGACGATGTCACCCTTGTTCCGGCTTTATTGTGGTGTGGTCAAAAATAAGCTGCGGAGCCATGAGGCCAAGGCTCCATTGTGCTAACAATTGTAACCTTAATATAAGCGTGGTCATGGCCTAACATCTTACATCTTACACCTTTCATCACACATAAAGAGAGATCCACCTTTGGCAGCATAATTAACGACTTGCTCCTCCCACAGCTTCCCAGCACTGCTGCCTGTGATGCCGACCATTTCCAGGACAGGACCAGACCATCGTAGCCGAGAAGAGCGCCATCTGTGGTCTCTGACATTGGTGTAACTACGGGGCAGGCCCAACGAGAGCGGAAGGGCACACGGGGCTCGAGCGTACTGAAGGGCCCGGAAGAGAAGACAAAAGTTTTAATAGCTGTTTTAGTATTTTATCTGAATCGTAAGAAAATATTGAGATACAAATTCGACTGAATTTTGTAAAATAAAAAGTAATGCGTTTGAATTTTCACCAAGGGAAAGCTTAAATAAATAAATAAATAAATAAATAAATAAATAGAGTGCAAAATTGAACATTATGGCGATAGAATGAAAAACCTGGCTGGCTGCGTGGCTCAGTGGTAACGTTCTCGCTTGCTGATCCCAAGGATACAGGTTCGTATCCTGGCGCAGTCAGCTGGCATTTGAGGGAGCGCAAATGTGAGGGAGCCGTGTCAGTACATTTACTGGCACGTTAAAGATCCCATTCGGGGCAAAATTCCGGCACCTTGGCATCTCTAAAAGCCAGAGTAGTTAAAAGGAACCTAAAACCAAAAAAATTATTATTAATATTATGATAAAACTGCTTCCAATTTCAGACATTTGTAATGAATTGTTTTTCATTTTTGCATATTGGCAAGTATGACAGCGGGTCAAATTTCAAGAGTTACAATGGCAAAGGCAACTTTAAAAATATAGGTTAATCAGGATAATTAAAAGTAAAATTTCCACTAATACAACAGGAAATGAGATTATGAGCCGATGATGGATATCAATAAATTGAATAGCTTTCCACATCTTTTCATATAAATTTTGAAATTTTAGTTTGTTTCAGGAGCAAACATGAACAGCGAGAGCTAAAAGCTCAAGCAGCCTTTCGACTCCCCATAAAGGCTCTCGCAGTTAAGAGGCGCACGTGCGCTTCATAAGAAGGGAGGTAGTGCACAGTTCGTTACTCCTGCGGGGTCCGGGCGCGGAGCACCAAGAGCCCGCTGATGAGTCTGCTTGGTGTTCCTAGGCGAAACCTCACACAAGATACGGAATAAATCTAGAAAAATTGCTGAGTTTCAATTCACGGGCCGTGAAAACCAATATACCATCTTTTAAAAGCCTCATCGCTGGCTTGTAGATACACAAACACACAAATGGACCTTACTGAAGTTGACATTGATCCAATGGCTTCAACAAGGACTACATACAGACAAAAGATTAACACCCACAAATTTGCACCCAAGAATCTATCCAAGAAAAGCCTGAAACTCCAAATCTCATGGACACAAGAAAGACGGCAGGCCCAGAGTGAAAGAATGACGAAATTTTGGGCGAATAAGAAGTTCAAAAAGATGAATTTCAGTGCTATTTAATGGTTCCGCGTGCTCCTTAGGGGCCTGAACGAACATAATAATAATAATAAAAGCTTCATTGTTAGGTAACCATTACAACTAGAAACTTCAAATATTCACTGTTTATCTATAGTATTCACAGCTGTATGGTACTAAAGTATTGTAGAAATTTATAATATAGTTCAATACTTATGGACATTTGAACAATGTAAAATTATTCACACAATTGTAGAGTGTTAGGTACCTTTTCCTCTGATAATACTACAGATACACTAATGGGATGCAAGCAGTAATTTGTAATATACTGAAAATGTGAAAGCTTGTAAAGTAAACTCATAGTTATTGTGTGAAGCTAAATTTGTAGGCTAGACTTGATTAACGCTCTATTAAGTTAAGTTCCAACGTTCACTGCCAGAAGCGGTTTGCGGTGGCATCTGGTAGCCAAGTTCACAGCTAGGTGTTGTTGACGGTAGCATTTGGTAGCCAAAAGTAGGATCTACTTGAAATTGATCCTCTACAGTCTTAACCTGAATTGGAGATGACGCACACAAATACAGCCATCACAATTAACACCGGTTATCAGACAGATTCTACACACATCCAAAGTACACGGGCCTACATGACTGCGCTGTCGCAGCCCCTAAACTGAGGAACCAACCAACCAACCAAACTTATTGTTGATGTGCATTTGGTTTAGAGTTTATGAATATTTGAATTCGTCAACTCATTGAGTCATTATTTCAGATACATTTTTATAATAATAATAATAATAATAATAATAATAATATCGTATGGCCTCGGATGGCGGGTGCAATCTTTGTTATTTGACACCCAAAGGGTAGCTTGCATGTCGAGTTTCGTTGTTGCTTGAAGGACTATGAAAGTCAAGGACGTTAGATATTTAAGCTCCTTGAACTCTTTAGCGCTTTCTAGTAGAGAAATGAGGAACTTTGTGTTGGCGGAAACTCCTGAGATTAATTTTGCCATTATGAACACGACCTACTGAATTCAAATGGGTTCTTTGACATGCCAACATCGTATGACATGGTGTCGTAATTTCTGCCGCCTTTCAAAAATCACTTACCACGGCCAGGAGCGAACCTGCAAGCTTGGGGTTAGTAGACCGACACGTTGACCACTCGCCCACAGTGGCAAGCTAGATACATTTTTAATTTAGGATTATTATATTTTAACTCTGGTTACTTTTATTTTACTGGACAGTTTTTAACTCATAAGCACCTATTAAAATTAGAGTGCCATATCCCCTCCATGGACGTAGGCGACCTGAATTAGAGCCCTTGACATTGTCAAGGGATCACTACCAGGCATCCCGGCCGGAGTTTGCGTGTGGTAGGGTGGCCAGTTCCTTTCCACTCCTCCTCCAGCCATAGCATCTGGCAGGTTCCCATTTTGCATCACGAGACTGGGAGACCCCGGACCAGACCTTACCAAGTGCGTAGTCATATTGATGTAAGTACCTAAAAATTAGAAACCCCCAGTGACGTCAAATTGGCAGGTGAAGAGCAAAATGAAGTAGGAGCCTTCTGTTACTTAGAAAGCAAATAATCAGTGATGGACGAAGCATAGATGATATTAAAAGTAGGTTGGCACAGTCAAGGAAAGCATTTCTACAGAATAGAAATCTGTTGACATCAAATATAAAGTAGGTATTAGAAAACATTATTGATTGCCTTTGTCTGGAGTGTGGCGCTCCATGGAAGTGAAACTTGGACTATTGGTGGAACTGAAAAGAGGAGAATTGAAGCGTTTGAAATGTGGTGTTACAGGTGGATGGAGTAACAAATGAAGAGTTATTAAGACGAGTGGGAGAGGTGAGATGTATCTGGCGACCTCTAATGAAGAGAAGAGATAGGTTGGTAGGACACAGGAATAGCAAACATAGTTATGGAAGGAAGGGTCGAGAACAAGAACTGCAGGGGGTGGACCGGGGTTAGAATATGTTAAAAGGTTTGCTTCGGATGTAGGCCTAGGTTGTAGTAGCTATGTACGGATGAAACGATTAGCTCAGGACAGAGAGGGATGGAGTGCTGCATAAAACCAGCCACAAGATTAAAGACTCAAACAAGAACAACAACAACAACAACAACAACAAAATCAAGTAAACGCATCTGCCCTGATAGCAGGAGATTCGGAACTGAGTCTGGACTGTGGTCATACTTCAACAGACATAACAGCTCTAAGGAGAACTGTGTATGTCTTAAAGCAATTTCTGTGATTTGAGTAAATACATTTTGACAAATATAATCTTAGATTCCATGGTTCTATAGATATTGACTGCTCTGCAAGGCCCCCCTCCATATAAGGGGACGCGGACGGTAAAGAATGGCTGCTGTGGCACATGAATCATACCCCACACATTGCACGCTAGGTGTAGCATTACGGGCTAACATTTCACTTGTACTGCACAGTACGTGCCGCCCGCCCGCCAGGCTCGAGGGCACACGGGTCCGAGTGCGAGAGGTTAATGAGAAGGTCACCTCCCTTCCTCGCCTCTCTACCGACCAGCGCTCCACCTAACACGTACATTATCCTTAAATCGTCGACTGCCTCGCTCTTTTGACAAGTACTGAGACTTCGTAAGTTATTGAAATCTATAGTATTGGCCAAAGTATGGGTTCACAGACATTATTCACAGTCTTATAAAGAACTGATTCTGACCATTAACTTAACAGAAAGTACCACAAAATAACTACAGCTACATTCACTACTAGAACCAGTACTATAACACGGGCTATCAGACAAATTCAGTACAAAAACACAAGTATTTGGGGTTGATGACTAATATGTACATCCGTTTCAAATTGTATCAGCAGTATTCAAACCACATCTTTTCCCTATTTCCACGAGGTCTGGGATGATGTTTAATGAGTTTTTTATTGACAGCAACCGAGAAGAATTTTTTCTTCAGACATTTTGACAGCAACCGGGATGGTCTGGCGCCAAGTTGAACGGTCTTTAGCAAGCTGGTCCCAGGTTTGTGGACTGAGACCTGTCAACTTCATATTCTGTTTAAATTGGTCCTTGTAACGTCTCTTAGGGCCTCCATGAGGTCTGGTGCCAGAGCTGAGTTCACCATACAGATCCCGGCGTGATAGTCTCGTATCATCCATCCGATGACCAATGATCGATGATTCTATACTACTAGCATGCGCTTTCTCAAGAACATCAAGGTTTGTGATGTGGTCTTTACACTTTATCCTAAGGATGGATCGAAGTTTCTGTTGATGGAAGTGCTCAAGCTTTTGGAAGTCATGTCATGTCAACCTTGTAAAGCAGAACTGAAAAGAGGTTGGCTATTCTGAAAGTTATATCCCAATATTTTCCCACTTCTGCTTCAGACAATGCCGTGATGGCAAACTAACTTAAAGCCACGGCCACCTCCTGTCAAAAGTACAAATACACACACGCCAGAACAGTCAACACAATGACAAAGTTATCAGACAGATTGCATACCCATCCACGAGTAAGTACACTGGGCTACATGACCCCTGCGTTGTTAAGTTCCTAAATGAATCAAAAACAACAACTTTTTGTATGTAATACCTCGTTCGGCTAATTGAAGCAGAACCACCACCACCGCTACAGACACCGCCACCACCACCATTTAAAATAATCGATGAAATTATTTCTCGATTGAAGTTAATCTGTGAAATACGAGTTCAGCGTTCAAATCAAGTCTAAGGTTGAACATATTAGACTAGCCTCATATTTAGGCCTATAGGGGAGACTGATAACTCCGCAGTACTTTAAAAATGGCCGAGATACCCCAGTGCAGACTGCAGAGACGAGCTCATCTCGCCAATTGTGTTGAATCGACTATTTAATTTCCCTTGGCTATGAATTTCGAAACGACAAATGCTACCACCTAGTGGTAAAATCGTGAAAACCTGCGTTGTATTTTATTTGTAAAGTTTATATATTATTATACCCTATATTTACCCCTGGCACTATCCAGCCCATGACGGGCTAAGGCCGACCAAGCGACCGCTGCCCAGCCATTCGGCCTGCAGATATTGGGGTGACGCGTGATCAGCGCGTCGGGTCCCCTCGGCCGTTAATCTCGGTTTTCGTGATCGGGGCGCTGTCTCACTGTCAGACAGCTACTCAATTGTCCTCACGAGGCTGAGTGCACCCCGTTCCAACCCTCACGTCAGTTTTAAAATCCCTGACGGAGCCGGGGATCGAGGCAGGCGCGCTACCCCAACACCACGGGGCCGGCATTTGTAAAGTTTACATAAAATAACACAAGCCTGCAATGTTTCGGTTGTACCATGTTTTTAAAGTTCTGGTGACGGTCCCCTATGTATTTTTGTGCGCTGAATCCAAAATTGACCTTAGTTTATCTCCATCATGACCGAATTTTTTGCAAATAGCAATCTGTCAAAAGTTTCATATATCGAAGGAAATCAAAAATATACAAGGAAAACCTGATGAAAAGCATGCATGGTCCGAAGAGGCGTCGACATACGACTAAAATGATGAGTATTCTATTTTCTATATTCTACAGTATATTGGAGTATGGTGTCTTATGGTTCGGAAACATGGACAGTCAGACAGAAAGAGCAAAAATGTTTAGAAAGTTTTGATTTGTGATTGAGAAGAATGGATAAAGTGAAATGGATTGATAGAATGAGAAATGAGGTGGTGCTAAGAAGAATAGAAGAGGAGTCTCATGAGGATGATACAGAAGAGGAAAACATATTTGGATGGGTCACATACTACGTAGGAATTGTCTACTACAAAGAATCATGGAAGGAAAAGTAAAATTAAAAAGAGGGAGAGGAAGAAGAAGGTTTGGAATGTTAACAGATTTGAAGAAGGGAAGAAGTTACAAAAAAATAAAAGATGCTCAGGACAGAGAGAAATGGAGGGCGTCCAGTTGAAGCCTGTCTGCGGACAGATTTACTGAAAGAGATGCTAAGGTATATTCTATTTCTATATTATAGTATTACACAACCACCATATTCATTCCCAAAGAACATTATTCATATGAATGGCGTCCCAAGGAACTTTCAATTATACATTTACCATTTATATCCTGCAACGGACATAACGGGGCAGATGACCACGTAGTTCTCCCCCTTTAAACAACAATAAACAATGGATATTAGACTAAGCGAGTTCTTAAGAATTAAATTTTTTCAGTATAACAAAATTTATTATAAGCCACAATATAATACGTTTTATACGAAACAAACCTATTACAATCTGCCATTACGTCTCATACTTATGTGTGATATTTTTTGTTGTCATATACCACATTTGGCACACTGCGAATTGCAAGAAATTCTGACGTGATGGAACTGAACTATGGCCATTTTCGGGTTCAGTGCACCAAGATACAGTAGCCTCTCACAAATCCGGACCTCAAAAATCCGGACTCCGGCAAATCCGGACCGCTCAAAAAATATTTTTTGTAATACAAAATCAGTAAAATGTAGGTAACGTGATGCTTAAGCGCCTTCAATTTCTCCGCGACCATTCCGCATTACAAGAATGACGTCTTTTCTATTCTACTGGCTGTGCGGCACGGCGGGAGGTCATTGACTCGCCCCCTCCCCAACAGCTCTTTGTTTACTCATACAGTACTTAGTTGACCGCGCTCACTCTCTCTGTGCAGACGTTATTTTCGGTGGCTACCTCGTGTTGTGTCGGTGCTCTGTGTTTCTCGCGTCTTGTTTTTAAGTACTGTAAGATGAGTAACAAACGAAAGCAAGTGTGTGTGTCAGTGGAAGAAAAACTCCGTGCTATAAAGAGGATTGATGCTGGAGAATCGGCGAAAAAAATCGCTCTAGAGTTAGGAGTAGGAACAAGTACAGTTTCAGATTGGAAGAAGAATCGCGGACAGATAGAAAAATGGTGTTCCTCTCAATCCAGTGGAAGTGCGATTAAAATTAGAAAAAGCATGCATAAAGGCAAACATGTAGAAGTTGAAGAAGCATTGTTCTTGTGGCATGAACATTTAAGAGGTAAAGGGGTTCCTATTACGGGGCCTATGCTTCAAGAAAAGGCGTTGCATTTCAAAAAAGAAATTGAAGGTGAAGATGGTGAGTTTACAGCAAGTGAAGGTTGGCTTGATCGTTGGAAGAAACGATTTGGTGTTCGTAAACTGTCAATAAGTGGGGAGGCATTATCAGCCAACAAAGATGCTGTTCCTGAATTCAAGAAACTACTTTTTAGTATCTTGGACAAAGAAGAAATTTCCGGAGAACAGCTCTACAACTCTCATTTGTTTAATGAAGTTAAGAGACATTGCGGCAAGAAAACGTGCTGAAACTGTGAAGCAGAAAAATATTCAAGACTTTTTCAAGCATGTGTAAGTTTGTTTTTACACACTGTTTCTGATGATTTATTTTCATTTATTTTGCATACTGTAGTACTGTAATGTAAATTCTTAAGTCTTATTAAAGTTGTTCAATACTATTAACCATCTATTTTTTCTACCCCTGTGTTCAGTTAATTGCAGTTCAGAACTGTTTTATGCGAGTAACAATAAAGTACACATATCGGCACGGAGTGGCGGCGATCGCGGCACGCAAACCACTGCCGCGACCGACGTCACTCTGTCTCCGGGAAATCCGGATTTTTCGGAATCCGGATCGGCCGTCCGCCACATTGGTCCGGATTTTCGAGAGTCTACTGTACATAGGAATCAATCATTAAAAGTTAAGAAACAGAACTATCGAAGGCTTGTGAATTTATGCGATTGTGGTAGTAATGAAGCACATTATTAGATTTGTCATATAGTAGATTTATACAAGGTATCGCAGATTTAGCCCCAGTGCCACTAGTATCAACAAAGAAATTTAAAAATTTACAAAATAACAATTTCTTCGAAAGTGTTATTAATTGATTTCAACAGCCTATGCCAGATGAAATTTTAAAGTGTTTTTTTTTTCATAATGTAGAAATTTAATATTTACGAGTATGTTGCAATTTTGAAACTATTTCCTTAATTTATCATGTTCAGCAACAACCCCTAATTATTGAGGATTTAGCTGAGTCTCCCCTACATACAGTATATTTCTGTACATAACTCATGTTATTAAAGAAAGCTTTACAGTTCGTCAACACAAATTGTACCTGAATACATTACGCGGGAAAACAAGTATTTATATGCTCTATGATGTTATAAGATAAGATTGACGCGTTACACAAGTTTCTACGAACTTATTTAGTCTGAACATAGTATTTGTGCATAAGTGTAATTATTCAAAAACTGTACATTTATTAAGCCTAAGTGAGCCTGATCTGAAGATGAACGCTTGACGATTGAAATATGTAGACTACAAATAATAACCCCATATTTTTATTTTTTACATAAAAGCGTATTATTTTGTGTTGAATGCCTTGTGTAATATTTTTCATGTTAGTACATATAAATACTTGTTTTCCCGCCTAATTTAATTGTGCACACAATTTGTGATGACCGACTGGAAAGCTTTCTTTAATGGAACTAGGCAGCACTGAAAAATGGCTTCAATCATTTAAATAACTCATGTGTTGGCTTGGTTTCCATTCATATTTTCATTCGTTTCTTAACTCTGCATATTAAAATATTTATTTAATGAACTGCGCACAAATGTGCATAAAGCAAAAACGTAATCACATTTTGTTTACATTGACTTTTTGGGTTGCGTATTCAGTTAGTTCTTTTCCTCGTCTTACACCATTCTATATGATACAGTTCACATTTATGTCCACTGAGTTCGCACAAACAAGTATCTGTGGGGTATGGTACGTCTTATTGGTGCAAAGATAGTGGTGGAGGCCATGTACTGACAGTCTCGTCAATACATGCCTCAGTTCAAAGTTTGCCGACGTCCATGTTCTATCGATCATGGTCCCTGTACCATAGAATTCCGGACTGATTTCAGATCGCTTAATTTTTAGATTCTGTAATTCTTGTTCCATGGCTGAAGTTGATGGGATGACGAACGAGAATCGCAGGTCTTCTGAAAGGAAAGACTCGAGCTAGCATATTAAAATATAGGTAATTATGACACGAAGAAGTAAAGAAAGAACGAAAGAAACCATTCAAATGTTGAAGCAATGATGTACTGGCGTATTTGTGTTGTATACAAAGGTGTCTGGATATAAACAAAGATGTTGCGAGTATAAATATTTCCAATATTTAATGTGGTGTAAAGGACGTCATCCCATTTTATAATTGCCCTAAACAACACAGATAATATTCATCACTCTGAGGTTGAACATTTCTTTATGTCCTGTCCCTGTCTCATTGACGTAAATCCTGTCTAGTTGAAACACACGATAGCATTAGCAATTTGTGTGCAGTTCTCATACACACCGCCTGTTGCACGAACCACTAATCACTCGCGGAGAAAAATCGAGGTGATAAATGTGCATCAAAAGGTATTTACCACGTTTCCCAAATAAACCTTGGACCACACAGTATTTGCTTTTATGAACAGATTTATGGAGCACGTCAGAGGCCATCAAATAAAAATTATCGAGTTGAAAAGTTATTAGTTGTTACTGCGCTTCAATATAAACATGAACTCGACGCTCGTTAATGTATTTGTCGAGCTACGATAAGTAAATTAAGTTCTGTTGTGATTTTTAATACTATTACAAAAATGTTCGTTTTGAAGTCTATTATAATAAATTATCAAGCTAGCGAACTGAATAAACACAGTTTAATTTTTATGGTAGCACCCTGTTGAATAATGAGTTGATGTTGTTAGTACATGTAAGAGCTTATCGACAGTCTGATGCACTAGGCTGTTATTGTTGTTTTTAGCCTACTTTCGATTTTTTCAAAAAATGAAAGTAGACTTATGAGATCAACACAGGGCGAAAAAAAAGTGCGTCTGTCTGTGTGTGTGTATGTGTGTGTGTGAGTCTGTGTACTCTGAATGTCTGTCCCCCCGCTATCAATTCGAACACGGTGAACGCGAATTGAACGAAATTTGGTACAAAGGTAGCACTAGCAAAGGACACCTCAGTGTCATGTTTAATATCGCCGCCATCTGGACGGAAACGTAATGGCGGCCACACAAATATTCAAAACTTAAATCAAATTACGACTAACCTAATCATCCGATCTCTACCAAATTTTGCAACAACATACCTTTATGGAGGAAGCATCCTTTGACCAAATTAATGGGTCATTCGCCTAATAGTTTGTGGATGGTGGCCATCTTTGTGTCAAAATCGATTCCCCTATTAATTCAAACACGGTGAAACCGAATGGAACGAAATTTGGTACAGAGGTAGCACTAGCAAAGGGCACCTCAGTGTCATGTTTTATATCGCCGCCATCTTGACGGAAACGGAATGACGGCCACCCAAATGTTCAAAGCTTAAATCCTAATAATTTGATCTCTACCAGATTCTGCAGCAACATGCCTTTTTGTGGAAAGCATCTTATGACTGACTACAAAGTCATCAGCCCAATAGTTTGCAAATAGCGGCCATGTATGTGTGCAAATCCATTCCCCATATCAATTCAAACACGGTGAAACCGAATTGAATGATTTTTTTTTACAGAGGTAGCACTAGCAAAGGGCACCTCATATTCATGTTTAATATCCCTATAGCACGTTGTATTTCAACAAGCTACTACAACCAACATTCAATTATACTCCTTGAAAAGGACAAAGAGTTATAACAATACCCATGCATTTGGGAGAAAGTAGGCTATATGTTCTTTGCTGAACATCTTGTTTCATTTGAGGGGCTTGGATATTATGGTCATTCATCCCCGTGTATTTGAATGTGTGTGGAATGTAAACTTATGAAGCCATTCTTTCAGTGATGCCCATACAAACTGTTAGTTTATTTATTTATTTATTTGTTGATGGAACACAACAGTGCTCGGTGTGCGCCCCAATAACAGTGCACCTACACAGTAAAATACACTTCCTGATATGTCTACATTAAGTATTAATATCTTAATGTAATTCTTAAAACTAGGAAGTTCACACAGATCAAAATGCATAGTAGTAAAAAGCTTAATCTAAAGATAATATAAAAACTAAATTTAATTTGATCTAATGTCAGATAAAAACAGGTTTTGAAATTATTACATAGTAATCTAAAATGTAACATTAATAACAACGGAACATACCTATCCACATATATACATTGTTGCAACTTTTCCGTCAGTCAACACGACTTTATCAATAGTAGATATTTGAACAAATTAGTTGTAGACGAACAATATGTTACGTTTAGTTACAGCTTTTTAACATCGCAACTGAGAATGTGTAGTTCATTTCCGCATATTAGTTTACAATTCTACAGTAGTTATAGGGCTTTCTGCTCAAATGTATCACAGCAATAGAAGCTACACCTTCATACATTAGTCTGGGGGAGGAAGACTGTTTTTGTTGATGGGATAGTCATTTACAAGTTTTGCAACATTAAAAAAGTTATTTTTGGTGATTAATGCCTTAATATATAAGGTGCGTTCAAAAAGTAACGAGCCGGAGCCTGGAATGCGCAAACATCGGCTAATTGTGGCGTGTGTAACGAGGTGTGGTTCTGACCAGAGTGTGGAAGGTCACAGCCCGTCGCTAGAGGGCACGCGTGCACGTCACGTGACGATACCAAGCGAGCAGCAGCATGCATCACTCGTCCAACGCTGCCAATAATGCTGACGTTCTTCTTTGACCAAGATGGCCCCCTTCTGATACACTTCATGCCGCACGGGACAACAGTGAATGGCCCAGCGTGACTCGCAAACCTTGACCACCCTTCGCCAAGCGATCAAAACAAAACGAACGGGCAATCTCACCCGTGGGGCCATTCTGCTTCACGACAATGCACTACTTCATACGGCCAACACAGTCGCGGCACTCAGAAATTCAAATGGGAGGTTCTCGGCCACCCTCCATACTGTCCAGACCTCTCTCCCTGTGATTACACCATGTTTGATCCCCTGAAAAGGGCTCTGCGGGGCCAACGATTCACCTCGGACGCCGACGTCCAGCTGTACGTGCGGAACTGGTTCACATCGCAGCCCAGGGAATTTTATGAGACAGTCATTCACCGCCTCGTGTCACAGTGGGACAAGTGCCTCAACAGCCAGGGCCAATACTTTTAACATACAGGTACTGGTGTCTGTAATTATGCCTCCGGCTCATTACTTTTTGAACGCACCTTATATATCACTAATTAGAACAACACTTGCTAAGTTTTCTGACAGTTTTTTTTTAATTTTCTTTCTGGAGGGCAAATGCTGTCTGTGGGTGTCACTGAAGGTTTGGTAGTGTTTTGTAGAATTATTTGTATGTGATGATTCACGCGTAAATAGCAAGATATGTCATCCCTTTAGTTTTCCTCTTCTTCAATATTCCTTAACAATATATATCTTAATCATATGTAATTTATTTAAGGATATTTTTCACATATTCCAGTAATTGGAATGATTTTTGTGTTCACTGACTGAAAACTACAATATTAATTGGCCAGTGACTGGACGGGGTACAATGTATATTGGGTTGCTCTTATTTGTATACACGTGCATAATACTCATATGTAATTCACAAACCCATTTAAAAGAAACAAACTAACCTTATAACAAGATCCAAGCTGCGAATCGCAAAATAAACACCAATTAAACGCAATAAGTTACAATCATTCTTTGTATTTAGGTAATTTTAGCCTACTTTTCACATTTTGCAAAAATGAGGAAAAAGTAGATTTACGAGATCGATCCGGGAAAATGTGTGTGTGTGTGTCCCAATATCAACTCCTAAACGGCTGCAGAAATGGAAACCAAATTTAGAACGAGTAAAGATGTATACCGGAATATATCACGTCCATATTTGAAAATGTCAGTGCTACCAACTGCTGAAAGAACGCATTAGAAATTTGAGCTCCATGTTGGATATTTTGGAAGATATGCATGGGAGCTATTCCAAAATTGGCACACATGTAGATCACACTATTTAAGTTTAATTTCCAGGAGGCCATACATGAAAGTGTTGCCAAAATAATTTTATGCCTTCTGATAGGTCCAATTTTTAAATGCCTATAACTTCTACACTATCAATTGGATGTCAACCAAATTTTGTATGTAATATGTGTACATAAACAGATATGACTGAGCGTGTTCTTAAGAGCCACCAGGGCTGCCAACTGTTAATAATTGCTCTCTCTATTCTTTCATCCAAATACCAATATATCAGAAAGTATGCAAGCCAACAGCTTTAAACTATGCTCACGTATAGTACCTGACATTTTAGATTAATGTTGGAGTAACTTATATACTTCAGTTCTACCAACATGATTCTAAGCCTGCTGATAGGGCCAATTTTTAAATACATGTAACTTATATACTATCAGTTGGATTTCAACCAAATTTCGTATGTGCTATGTATACCACAACAGATATGACTATAAGCATTCTTAAGAGCAATCAGGGCTGCCAACTGTTAATGAATGCTGTCTATATTTATTATCCTAGTATCAATATATCAGGAAGTATGCAAGCCAACAGCCTATACTTTGCACACATATAGCACCTGACATTCTAGATTAATTTGGAATAATTAATATAGCATAAGTCAGTGCTGCCAACTTGTTTCTATGCCTGCTGATAGGTCCAATTTTAAAATACATGTAACTTCTATACTAACAAATGGATTTCGTCCAAAATTGGCACAACAAGATATCATAATATTTCAGATTAGGCTATTTCTGACCAGCATACGCATGACATTGTTGCCAACATGCTTTTACGCGTGCTGATAAATCCAATGTCTAACTGCATGTAACGTCCATTGGACTTCAACCAATTTTTTTTATTCTGTACCTTAAGAGATGGAACTAAGAATATATTCAGTCACCAGGGCTGCCAACTGTAATGCTCTATTAAGCTACATTATACCACGTATATTTCGAACTAATTAGACATTTCGATATTACCCACTTAATTTCGTCATTATTCTAGGTAGATTCATATACTGTAGAATAATCATTGGCATGAAAAGTAGGCTCTTTAGTTCGTCACGGAACTTCTTGTTTTATATAAATTCAAACCTCAACACAGTGATCAATAGGACGCGGATGTTTAGGAAAAATCATATTTGTTTCGCTGCCTCTATCTTCACGCCCGATTTGTATCTGATGCAAATCAAGTGATTATCGAAACAATACAGTGGTTTCTTTGTGTCATATAAATGCATATTTCGAATATTTTTTACCCTTAGGTCATATTTTGAGCATTTATTTTGGTATGAACGTCATATTTCGGTAGTTTTACGGCAGTTTAAGGTGTGCAATCATCGTCAACTTTACTGAAAGGCAACTAGTGTTTACAGAAATAGACTGTAAATAAGCACCTAAACATGTATGTTCAGAAAATTAATAGGAAAGTAGGAATATAGTATTTAGTCAACTATTTATTTAATCTCAAAGGGATTTTCGCTTGGATAAATAATTAAAAAACACAAACTAGTACATTGATCAACAATAAATAAATTAAAGTTGTACATAAATTTAAATATTTAGGGGAGATAATAACATGGAATTTGAATGAGAAAGCGTCAATCGAAAATAGAACAACAAAGTTAAGACAAGCGCAATATATTACTTGGTCTAGTTACAAAAAAAAATCACTCTCCATAAATGCCAAATTACGACATTACGAATCAGTTATTAAACCGGAAGCAATATATGCTTGTGAAACACTTTTCAAGTTAAACACTCGATCAGTTACTGACACATTACAGAAGATTGATAGAAGAATTCTCAGAACTATAATTAATAAAAAACATCAGGTGGATGGTCAATGGCGTCTATTACCAAATGAATTGGTTTATAAAGAAACTGAGTATATAGGCGAATTGCTTTTTTTTGGTCATATCTCATGCCTGCCGGATACCAGACAATTAAAAGTATTATTTAATTATTTTTTTCAAAAGTAAAACAAAGAACTCTTGGTTTATGGAAACTCAAAATGATCTGGATGAACTCGGCTTGGCAATGTCCCAAATTGCTAACAAAGATGAGAAGAATATCTTGAAAAACAAGAACATCCGACTTCCCTTAAAAACCTTTACCCGCAAAACTTACACCATAAGCGATGCAGAGAGAGCGGCAAGGTCGACTAGAATGAAAATGTTTTGGGAAAAGAAGAAAAATAAGAAGCTGAATCTTTAATATTGTTTAGAGATATGTATATACTAGTTTTGGTTAAGTGCTCCAATGAGGGCGTAACATACGTAAATAAATAGATAAATAAATAAAAAAACGGCCATATTTTAATCAGTCATTTTCAGGTCATATGTTGTCTTTTCTGCGTCGTATTTCGTCATTTTTATCATTTCAAATGATCTTGTCGACTTCGTCGTTATGCTTTGGGTCTAAAGTTACGCGGGACGGAGTCGGTTGCGTTACGGAGACGGAGACTGTGACGTCATGCAGCCGCGCGGGAAGCCTAAGTTAATGGGTAAACGACGGCGACTGCGTGACGTCATGCAGCCACGCGGGAAGCCTAAGTTATTGGTTAATGGAGTCTGTTGAAAGAGTCCTGGGGCGTCGAGCGACCTGGGGCTTCGAGCGAAGCGAAAATAATACAGGGTGACTCCTAAAGAGGTGTACAAGATGGCAGATAAGAATACAGGGTGCCTCCTAATGAGGTGTGCAGGATGTCAGAGCAAAGTACAGGGTGACACTTAACGAGGTGTACAGTATGTTAGATTCAATCAAATACAGGGTGATCCTTAAAGATGTTTGCAAGATATCAGATTCAAATAATGGGTGACCCTTAAAGAGTTGTAAAAGATGTCAGACTCAAATACAGGGTGACCCTTAAAGAGGTGCCCGCGCGGGAAGCCTAAGTTAATGGGTAATGGAGTCGGTTGAAAGAGTTCTGGGGCTTCAAGCGAAGATCCAAGCCCTAGTGATCAGGATCTGATGATGACCACTTGAAGGTCGAAACGCGTAATCCTAAAATTACCCCATTGTAATTGTGATCATTACTAATATATGTACATTTTCGGAGGGTGGTATTTACTTATTATTGTATCCCACCCAGTGTTGACCGACTGAAGAGTGTGTGGAATTTTGTCTGATAACCTATGTTACTGTGATGGCTGTATTGATGCATTTGTAATTTATGTGAGGCTTGGGAAGGAGTCAGCCATGGCCTTCAGTTAGGAGCCATTCCGGTATTTGCTTGGAGTAGAAATGAGAAACCACGGAACACCACCTCTAGTATGACTGGGGTAGGAGACGAACACACACCTTTTCAGTTTTACCTCACGAGGCCAAGTGTACTCCGTTCCAACCCCCAGACCAGAATTAAATTTCTTGGCAGAACCGGGAATTGAACCTGGACCTCTAGGGAGACAGCCAAGAATGCTAACCAGCACATCACGAAGTGGTCAATCCTGGTACTGGAGCCCCGTGGACTGAGGTGTGTGTAGAATCTGACTGACAACCTGTATCATTGTGGTGACTGTACAGTAGTAGCGTGTTAATTTGGAATTGGGGCTAAGATTTGGATAAGAGGTGGCTGTGGCTTTCATTTAAGTATTATCCTGGCATTTGCCTGGAGTAGAATTTGGGAAACAACGAAAAACCACTTCCAGGATGGCTGAGGTAGGAATCGAACCCGCCTCTTCTCAGTTTTGTCTCACGAGGCCGAGTGTACCACGTTCCAATTCTCATACTAGAATTACATTTCTTGGCAGAGCCGGGAATCGAACCTGGGCCTCCGTGATGACAGCCAAGAATTACGAGTCACTCTGCAACGAGGCGGATGTGGAAAAAATGACTATGATGTCCAAACTCCTAAATCAAACAACAACAAAAACTTATGCTCGGGCAGAGGAGAAAATAGGAGAATTAGTTCTTTGCTCTGCTGTCACCGCGGAGGCCCGGGTTTGATTCCAAGAAGTTTAATTCTTGTTTGAGGGCTGGAACGGGGTTCACTCAGCCGCGTAATGCGAAACTGAGAAGAGGTGAGTTCGATTCCTCCCTCAGCTATCCAGGAAGTGATTCCTCGTGGTTTCCCCTCTTCTACTCCAGGCCAATGACGGAATGGTACCTAACTTAAGGCCGCGGCCGCTTCCTACCCAAATCCTATCCTCAATTACAAATACATACACTAGTACAGACATCACAGTGGCACAATATCAGACAATTTCACACACACCCAAGTACACGGGGATAAACGACCACGATGTCGCAAAGCCCCATCTACTACAGCAGAAATGATAGGCATCTGTCTCTCTCTGAGTAGCACTGTATTTTTTATTTTGTAGTCAAGAAACTCCAAAGAAAGAGCAATATTTGAAGACAGATTATCTTAGAAGAAAGATAAGTAGGTCAATAATTCCATCCAGTATATTGCCTTGCAACGTCAGAACTCAGGCGTGTATGTTTGTCTAACACGGGAAATAAACATTGGAAAAGAAATTAATGATTCCTGGAACAGAAACCCGATAGCAGGATGTGCAGTGGGAGGAAAATTGGATTCGTTGAAGGAGGCGAAATGTGTTACAGATGATGCTAGTGGAGTGAGGACGCCCAAGGCGCGTTAGAATCCTCTTTGAGGGATTTAATATAGGAACAGGCGTTTATCTTCCAGCCCCCTAACATTCATCTCTCCTCAATATTCCATAAGAATCACGAGGAGTATGTGGGCGGAATGGGTAATGGGGAACTGGTCCTTTACCTTCAATAATAATAATAATAATAATAATAATAATAATAATAATAATAATAATAATAGTCACCTCCGTCGCGTAGCAGACAGCATGATTAGCTGCCCCCCTGGAGGTCATGGGTTCGATTCCCGGCTCTGCCACGAAATTTGAAAAGTGGTATGAGGACTGGAACGGGGTCTACTCAGCCTCGGGTGGTCCAAATGAGTAGAGGGGGTTCGATTCCCACCTCAGGCATCCTCGAAGTGGTTTCCCGTGGTTTCCCACTTCGTCTTCCGGTACCTCCTGTATGGCCACGGCCGAATCCTTCCCTCTTCCTTGCCTGTCCCTCCCAATCTTCCCTTCCCTTCCCATCCCTCATGAGGCCCTGTTTACATTGCAGGTGAGACCGCCTGGGCGAAGTGCTGATCACACCTCCCCAGTTGTATCCAATACGACCAAGTGCTCCCAGCTCTAGGACACTGCCTGGAAAGGCGGTAGGGGTGAGTTCCCTCGCTGAGTCCGTAAGAACCACCAACCTGGAGGGTTAAATTTACTACAAATAATTATAATAATAATAATAATAATAATAATAATAATAATTAAAGTGGTTACAGTTTTCCGGACACCTATGCAGAATGGATAATAACAGGCTCACAAAGAACATTTTCAACCTATCCTTATCAATGGAAAATCAACACAACTGGATAAAAAGCGGCTTCGGTGGCGTAGTTGGTAGCGTGCCGAGCTTCTATGCCCAAGATCGCGGGTTCAAACCCGGCCGAAGTAGTCGGATTTTTAAGAGCGTTAAAAATCCCTCAGTATGCCTTCCTTCGGAGGGGAAGTAAAGCCAGCGGTCCCATGTCATAGACTTATGGCATGAAAAAGAACCTTCCACTAACTACTCATGTGGAAGCTAAAATTTGTAGGATAGTTTGATAACGCTCGTATTAGTTCCAAAGTTCCAGTGCGATGGCATTTAGTAGCCTCGTGCGCAGCTAGGTGTCGTGGACGGTAGCATTAGTAGGAACTACTTGCAAAAATTAATCGTCTGCAGTCCTTCTACCTTAATCACAGATAACACACATTAATACAGCCTAAATACTGCGATCGATAATAATAATAATGTTCGTGTGGCCTACGGAGAGGCCGAGTGCAGGTCTTTCTAGTTGACGCCCGTGGAAGACCTGCGCGCCGTAATGAGGATGCAGTGATGATGAAGACGTCACATACACCCAGTCCCCGAGCCACGGGAAATAACCCCAGGTGATTAAAATCCCTGATGGCTCGACCGGAAATCGAACACGGGGCGATTCGGGCCAATGCTTAGCACACTAATCATCTAGTCACGGAGCTGGGCATAAAAATAATAATAATAATAAGAGAAGCTTTTACCACTAGCTGAAGAGATTAATAGTCTGTGGAAACGAGAAAAAGTCGTCGTAGTGCCTGTGTCATAGTATCAGGAGAGATCCCACGCATGATCTATAACACTATAATGAGGCTTGTCCTACCAAAGAAACTGTTTCTCTACTTCTTGATCTTTTCTTTCGGGGTTGGAGACTCCTGGTCCATTCTGTCTACGACATTGCAAGGAACATGAATATTTGAACGGATGGGAACATGACCATGATAACAGCAAACAGCGTATGGTGCGTAACCTAACCAACAGTTTAGTAGACGGTACGTCCATTCCTGGTGTGTGCAGATCCAGAAACATTGCATTATTAAAGTGATAGCCAAGTTTGAATTGAGCCGAATAACTTCGTAAACCAGAAATAAGACACTAAAATCCTTTCAATTTAAGAAATGTTTAGTATTACTTCAGCACAGTATTCGTAGTCCATCACCACATATATGTTACAATATGGGCCTGATCACTAGAGTCCTGCGCGGATAAACAAAAAAATCTGCATCTGCCCAGCATCACCACGACTGATATCCACATTCGCGCTACATCCGCAAGGCTGTTATCCACATCCGCCCCTCAACCGCACGACTGATATCCACAGCCGCCCTACATCCGCACGGCTGTTATCCGCCCCTCACCCGCACGACTGATATCTATATCCGCACAGCTTTTATCCGCATCCACACGTTTGTTATCCGAATCCGCTGACATTACATTAATATTTTTATTTAGTCTATTTGATAAAGCGTTAAGTATTTAAGCAACACATTTAGACGTTCGAGGAGAAAGTCGTTCCCCTGGCCTAGGCTGTAATGTCATGTAGGCCTACTATGTTTGAAAGGAATGATAAACAGCAGCTAGAATTGCAACCCTTTTCAGTTTGTAGTGTTAATTATGAATGAAATTAGCTTAAATCATCTTACATTTGTTATGGTACAAACTTAACGGAAACAATATGACATATCATAAACATCTTGGTCCTAGTAATGATATTCAACAAGTTCAGATTTTATTCTAAAAACTATCCTCGAATTTACTCCAAACATTAACCACTATCCGCACAGCCATGGAAACTAGATCCACATGGCAAAAAATTGCGGATATCTGCATGTTTATCCGCGGATATCCGCATCTTCACAGGGCGTTACTTATCACTTACGTAGCCTATATCACAGCAATAGTAGCTGCACCGTGAGTGGATGTGGTGAGAGACTGTTTGTGGTGGGATTGTAATATCTCACGAGGGAACGGTACGAAGTCGGACGGCGAATTTTGGTTTTATTTTACATAGTCGTGAAGGTCTTTTTACGCTGAAAATGGTAGTGGAGGTCTAATTTTTCGCAAGTCCTTTTTAAGGGGGCATTTGGGAGCTCAAAGTTGGTGGTGCGTGCTCTAAATTGTACAGTACATGCCAGCACACGTCAGCGCGCACAGCCAGCGGCTGTCTTGCCTCGCCTACCCTCTCCACTCGTTCGGTTCTCCACTGTCGTTAGTTGGGATATTTTATTTACAAAGATGAATTCATTGTGGAGTATAGAACAATAACAATGGTTTACAAACATATAATACGTAATCACATATCATCATCATGCCGTTCAAACTGTTCAAGAAATGCCTTTATTCTAACACAGTCTGGCATGAGTGCATTGTTTATGGCATGATAGTGAAAATCTAACACAAAATGTGAATAACAGAATACAAGAAAACAATGCGCACACCTTATAAAAGAAAAATTGGTACAATCATTTCCAGCACACTTTTTATCAAAGAAATTATGAAAATTAGTTTGCGAGACAGTATGAAATTCCGGTGTATTGTCAGTAATGGAATAACCACCCACTTTCCAAGCATATTTCAGCATTGGTACAAAACAATCAGCTTGTAATTGGTTATAATAATAGCCTTTATTGCAGCCAGTTGGCCATATTACATGTTACAGATATGTACACTTACTAGATACAATGGTTCGCTTCTAGTCCTTACTATAAGCCACTATTGATAAAGTTCTGTTGGGGCATGTCGTGATATGGTACCTGCCGCATTCGTTCCTACACAGCTCACATATACACCTCTCATCAGGGTCATGAAATGTCTTTCGTGAGCAGACCTTATGGTGGAACCCATGAACTGCGAGTCTCGTCACGACGTGTCTCATTTCGGATATGGGTTGCATCCATCTTTTGTCCACCATGGCATCAGTCGCGTAGAATTCCTTCGGAATGTCAAGCCTTTTGCTTTGCAGATCCTGGAGTAATTTTCTGAAGCTTTCTGTGGAAGGCAACAGTAAAAGTGACCGAAGGTCCTCTATTAGGAACGTTTCTCTCGCCAGTTCATATACCAGCCGAGATTTGGCTGACTTGGAGACTCCGAGGGCTCTTTTGAGGAACCTAGATTTCACCTTTTCGAGTTCCTCCAGCTGTTTGTAGTTGAGAAACTCCCATATTAGCTCCAGACCGTATGTTAGTACGGGTATGACCTTGGCTCGGAAGAGCATCATTGCTGTTTCCAGCGATATTTGGGTAATATGGCTTATGTCGTTTAGGGCCTTAACTGCTGCGGCCGCTTTCGCTCTTGTATGTATTCTGAAGCTTCGGCCTGTTACCTGGAGCGTGAGGCCGAGGTATTTGAAATTGTTTACTTTCTTCAGTTCCTTGCCGTTGCATAGCACTTGGTCTGATTCCGCTGACCTGCCCCCGTTCCGAAAGACGACCATCTCAGTCTTGTCCTCGTTGATTGTTAGTTCGTTTTCCTGGGCCCTTTCGCTTAGTATGTTGATTGCATCTTGCAAATCCTTTATCTGCTCTGAGGCGATTGCCATGTCGTCTGCGTATATATACAGTTTGGACTCAGTCGATTCCTTTATTTTGTCTCCTGCATCGTGTGAGAGCGCATTGAATAGAATGGGACTGAGGGGGTCCCCTTGAAGTACTCCATTCGTTTGTATCATCCATTTGGTTTGTCCAACTCCGTCCTGCACTTGTATATAGTTTTCTGCCAATATGTTCGATATAAGGGTCGTCAGCCTTGACCTACCTATGAGTGTTTCCAGCTTATGTATCAGCAGCTTTCTGTTTACCAGGTCAAAAGCCTTCGTAAAGTCAACAAAGACTACATAGAGTTTGCTCTTGGGTTTCTTTAGTGTTGTTGTTATGTGCCGTAATAGGCTTCCTGCAGCCATAGTTGTCGATCTATGCTTCCTGAATCCACATTGCTCTTCTGGTAGTATTGGGTCTATTTTTTCGTATATTCTCGCTGTTAATATTCCTGTTAGTAGCTTTAGGGCTGCGGATTCCAGCGCTACTCCCCGGTATGAATTTGGGTCGTCAGTACTCCCTTTTCCTTTGTATAGTAGCTTGGTTGACTTCTTCCATTCGTAATTGGTTATGCGCTAGCATTTGACTAGTTATAATGAAAAGTCTGTTCTTGGGTTTTAATTTCGACAGGCCGTGTTAATTCCTTACTCGGCAAATGTTCCCCATTCGACGGACTAAACATTTTAGTTGTCGGAAGAGTCCAAGATCACACGGCTGGCAAAGATACGTAGTTCCTTTCGGTATGTATTCAATTTGTACATGCTTGTCCGTCAGAGATTCAAGTTGTGCATTTTTGCCCTGGCCACTGAATGAATCTAGGAGAAGATGATTTCGTGCGTCGTCTTGTAATTGCGGATGGAAAACGTTTTGGAACCAGTCACGTACATGCCCTTTCCCCATTTTCCCGGAAGATGAACAATCAATGACGACATACTTAAAGACATCCATGTAGGCGTTGATACTTTCTTGTACCCTAGGTCCAAACTTTCCATTAATTTCTTGGAATACGATCAAGAACAAATGTCCCATTTCTCCGGCTTTAGAAATGTGATATTGCACTGTGTGGGAGTGCGGGAAACTATTTCGGCAAACAAGCGTAGCAAGAACGTCTTTCACACCACGAAAATCATAATTTCTCTGTGTTGCCATTTCGTACTCGAATCGGGACTGGTCCGAATTCCAGATATTGGCATCCGGGATCTCTTTCTCTTCTTGCAATTCATTAATGAATTTTAACAAAGTTTTTAGCCTCTTCATGTCGTACTTCTTCGTCTGTTTTAAAAGTTTTACCGACGAGTTTGGTTACTTTTCGGAACCGAATTTTCAAACGCCTTTTAAGGTTTGTCAAGTAGGAGTCGCTCTGGAGAGAGTGTTTGGGGCAAAACAACTCTCTACCCTCACCAATCCAACGCTCAATGTCGGATTTTGTGACATATAAATATCGCATCCTTGCCTTGGTGAACTCCTCCTTCACATACGCTCGAACCATTGCACATTTCCTAATTTCTCCATTGTGTTCAACGTGGTTGACGATTCCGTAAATTTGTCGCCGAGTCTTCTTATACTTCCGTACAGCATACATGTGTCCTTGATCCTTTATTGTTTCATAAATGTCCAACAATAACTCGGAATCATAATCTTCCACTGACTTACAGGGTCTTCCTCGGCCATCACACGACATGTTCTCTTCGTTAAACTCATCTCCATGTTTACGTTTTTTCGGTGGTTGTGTCCCCTCCTCAACGCCATCGTCGTCTTCTGAATCGACGAAGAAAGCTTCTTCCTCCTGAATAAGTTCGCATTTGTCCTCTAAAATTGCATCAAACGTTGTCTTTATATGTATGTACATTATTTTCTCTCTATCAGATAGCTCTGTAGCTTCCTGAATATAACACCGTAGGCACTAATAAGAGCTGCAATAATGTTGAAAGCAGTCATTACAACACAAAGACTCCAATGCGATCGCCTGTATGTGGAATAGCCATCAGTCGTGGATAACTTGACCGTATAGAATAGGATTCGCCGTCCCATTAACACAACTGTAGGCAGCAGTATGTGGTGGGGGATAGTGGATAACCGAACGAGTGGAGAGGGTAGGCGAGGCAAGACAGCCGCTGGCTGTGCGCGCTGACGTGTGTTGGCATGTACTGTACAATTTAGAGCACGCACCACCAACTTTGAGCTCCCAAATGCCCCCTTAAAAAGAAATTGCGAAAAATTAGACCTCCACTACCATTTTCAGCGTAAAAAGACCTTCACAACTATGTAAAAATAAAACCAATATTCACCGTCAGACTTCGTACCGTTCCCTCGTCAGTCTTGCAACCTTGTAGAAGTTATTATTTCGGGTGTTTAATAGTTTATTTATTTATCAGCAGTAAGTAGCCTCACTTTTTAAGATTTTGCCGTGATTTTAGCGGGTTCTTGTTGGAGGGCAGCGACCGTTCGTGGGTGGCTTTGGGGATTTTGGTAGTATTTGGTAGAGCTATTTTATCTTGTATATTTGGATCTGATGATGGTTTGCCTGACGAGCGAATTATTATTATTATGTAATTTATTTAAACCCATCCCCATTTGTTAGAGAAGTTGTTGTTGCTTATTTCAAAGGCTGTGACATCAGCATCATGAGCCTCGTGTATTTTAGGTGTGTGTGTAATTTATGTGATGTATTTAATTTACTCGAATCAGAGGCAGATAAATATTATTGTACATACATAAGCAAAGGGAAAAAATAGAATTATACATATGAAGACTCCATGGGAAGAACGGGGTGAGTCACATTAGGTAAATTTTCAGGAGAGCCAATTTAAATTTTCAACACTAGAATGAAATACTTAAAACACCCCCATTGAGTGTAAGCAATATAATACATGTAGTATATATCATACTAATATATAAAAATGAGATGGTGTCTGTCTGTCTGTCTGTCTGTTACCTAATAACGCAAGAACCACTGGTCCGATTTAAATGAAATTTTGCATGGATGTAGCTGAAATACCAGGTTTACATATAGGATACTTTTAATTTCGATATTTTGCACTATTAAGAAATGGCGACCATTTTAGTGACGTCACTACACCCTTTGGTTTCAAAATTTCATATTTCCATATCAAATAAAAGAGAACGGTAGGAAATAACAAACTTTTGATGGCACATACGAGCTTCAAAATTTAATTTTCTATCCGATAGGTCCTGATCACTTTTCGTGTATCTCCAACGGTTAGCGAGTAAAACCTACTTTTGTGACGTCACTACACCCTTTGGTTTCAAAATTTCATATTTCCATTTCAAATAAAAAGAGAACGCTAAGAAATAGCAAACTTTTGATGGTATACACGAGCTTTAGCATTTAATTTTCTATCCAAAAGGTTCTTATCACTTTTCGCGTATCTCCGACGGTTAGCGAGTATAACCTAAATTTGTGCAATAAAACACGGTCAACACCGAGCGGTGCAGTATATCTCTATATATATAAATAGAAGATTTTTCTGTTTTTTTTTTCTGAATTTCTACGGAAATTTGAGTTATTTACACGTTTCAGACTGTTTTATGATAGATGCGCGCGAAAATAATGTTTTGGTCTGTCTGTCTGTTTGATTGTGGACAACTTTGTTCCCTTATAAATCGAGAACGGCTGGGTGTATCAACGCAAAATTTGGTACAGATATCCATCAGAGGCACGATACTAATCATTGATGTATCTCTTCTCTGTACCTATCATAAAAGGGGGCATACCCCCTTAAAATACATGCTGAAATAGGAGTAGAAGGACGAGACAAAAATCATTTTCATCCCCTCGATGTGAGAGACAAAACTCGGGAGCCCTGGAGGGTCCCCGAAATCCACATTTTAAGGCCTTAAAACCAACCGTTTTTGAGATATTCCCAGAAAACTAATTTCATTTAATAAACTAATGAACGAATACAAGCCGGTAACCATGGCAACAGATTCTCAGAGGTCCATCAATTGCTGTAAGACGCAATGCAATTCCATTAATTACATTGGTGTGAAAGTTTGCAAACGGCTAGAAGGTTATCACGGAACCTAATTAAGCTGTAGAATTCATCAATACGTGTAATGCGCTTAAGGGGGTCAAGGCGTACAGTAGAATTTTTTCACGCGATTTACACCTCCGGGTGTGGTACGGCAGGTCTATTATATTCCTATCCCTATATTATATTATTATTAGTAGTATTATATTATGGCGTACAACGAGGAGACAAAGCCCCCTCGGTGCCAGAAACAAAACTTGGGGGCCCTAAAGGGTCCTCGAAAACTACATTATAAGGCCCTAAAACCAAAAGTATCTGAAATATTCCCAGAAAACTAATTTAATTTAACAAACTAATGAAGGAATGGAAATCGCTAACCATGACAACATTATCTCAAAGGTTGGCATCCAACTTTCCATCTATTTCTGTAAGAAGTAATGTCACTCTATTTATTACATTTCTGTGAAAGTTTGCAAATGGCTATACGGTTATCACGGAACCAACATAGACTGTATAATTCATCAATGCAATTAAGGGGGTCAAGGGGTAACCTAGATTTTTTTCATGCAATTTTCACGTGCGACATATAGTACAGAAGGACTATTATATCTCCAAACATTTGCAAAGTGAAATGCCATGCCCTGTGGTTCAGATTCCACGTAAAATGGAGGTCCCGTGGCTTATGATCTCGCGATTAATGGTCACGTAAAACTACAATCATCCTTTATATCTCCAAACAGCAACATTATTTTCGAAAAATTTCTGAATTGAATCAGCATTTTTTGCGGCTTTTAGGAATTTGGGCCATTTGAGACTAAAGAACCTGAATTTTCATGCACCACAAGCCTTTATAATTTATGAAAGAGGTCTTCCTGTGTATGTGGACTTAACACAACGTAGAGGGTCATTTTTTATGTGAGGTGTATTGCGTTTTGTCTACAAGTCTTTCAATTCTATTTCACGTCAAGAAGTACAAGTTAGGTGAATTTAGTTTGAGAGCAAATTTTAACTAATCTTTATTTTGTCGACATACGGGTTCATCGTAAGGATGATTTTGTTTGATACTGTATGGCAGATATACCCATATTTGGATATGTAGGTGATATGTTGTAGACAATAGAATTGTCTGTCTGTCTTTCTGTGTATCTTTATGTACGCCTATAAATCGTGTTCGTAGGCGTGGTGCATCGTAAAATTAGGTATGGTAAACATGAGTCAATACTCCAATCATTTATAAAACTCCTCACCGTACTTTTCAAACAGTAGAAGGGTGGATATAGGGAAAAACTTCTCAAAATACATGCTAAAATAGGCGAAATATAAAAAAATTATCCTAGAAGGACGATCAAAGCATATGTTGCGTTTCTCAATGTGAGACACAACATTCTATAAGTCTATAAGCGGTCTCCGAAAACCACATTTTAAGGCCCTTAAATTAACAGTGTGTGTGGTATTCCCTGAAAACTAACTTCGTTCTGATAAACTTATGAAGGAATGAAAAACCGCTAACCATTAAAACAGTAGCTCAATTGATAATGTCTGGTGTTAATATATAACACCGTTCGAAGGACGGGTACTTCTGCTATACTAATATATAACAAGTAGTTCCGTGAAGAACTATACAGCCTATTTTCATATATCCTACTTATGTTAATTGCCTCTATCAACATACACAATTTCAGTTTGATTGCTATAATAGATTCGTAGATATTGTGAACCGACTAAATATTTCGGATGGTCACCATGTTGGATTTTATATAGTAGGTCCTAGAGTTATGTACTGTTACATGCAGATTATTGTGTACGTGTAGCATCAGACTTCAATCGCATAATTAGGACACAAGAAAAAACAAGGAGATTTAAAAATTTTCACAGCTGCCATCTTGAGGTTATGGAAACAATTGAAATAAATTAGATGCCAGTGGATTAACATTCGGATAAAGATTTACTGTACCAAGTTTCACTGCACGCGGATGGTTAAATTGCGAGAAACGTCCATGTGAATATTTATAATTCGCGTCACCGCCATGTTGGATTTGTGATCACCAGGTTATTTAAAGTCCTATAGGTGAACTTAAGTTCATAGCCCCTATGAACATTAAAAATGCAGTTTGATTGTTAAATAGATTCGTAGATATTCAGTATCGTCTAAATATTTCGGATGGTCGCCATGTTGGATTGTTAAATGTATAGGCCATAGAGTCATGTACCATTAAAGGAAAATTATTGCGTAGGTTCATTATTCAAACTTTCACTTCGATCGCATGACTACATCACAAGAAATAAAAACTTAATTTTAAAATTCGCACTGCTGCCATCTTGAGGTTATGTAAAAAATTGAACTAAATTAGATACCAGTGGATGACAATGTGTATAAATATTTTCTGTACCAGGTTTCAGTGCGCTTGGAAGATTAAATCGCGAGAAAGGTCTATTTAAAATGTTCAAATTCGCTTAGCCGCCATGTTCGTTTGGTAGTTAACCGGTTTTTGAAAATCTTATAGGTGGACTTCCAGTAGTGCCCTTTATCTCCGTACAAAATTTTAGGGAGATACCGCTAATAGTTTCAGAGATATAGAATGCCGGTGAAATATTTCGCACATCCGCCATCTTGTGATTATGTAAACAATTGAACGAAGTTAGATGTCTGTGCATTACAATGTATATAAACATATACTGTACCAAGTTTCATTGCGTTTGGTTGGTCAAATCGCGAGAAACGTGTATTTAAAAGTCGCAAATTCGCTTGGCCGCCATGTTGGTTTTGTAGTTACCATGTTTTCAAAAGTCACATAAGTGAACTTATAGTAGTCCCCTCTATCACCATAGAAAATGTCAGGGTAATATCGGCAATAGTTTCGGAGATAATGAATGCTGGTGAAATATTTCGCACAGCCGCCATGTTGGATTGGTGAGTCGTAACAAAATTAGAAGGGCACGGTCGAGGTCGCCGGGAATAGTGCTATGAACTTTCCGAGTTTCATTGAAATCGCTCCTGCCGTTTAGATTTTATTAGGGGGGGACACACACACGAATCACACACACACGCACACACACACGGACAAAAGGTGATCTCATAAGCCTATTTTTTCAAAATTGAAAATAGGCTAAAAAAGGCGACCATTTTAGTGACGTCACTACACACTTTAATCAAAACTTCATATTTCCTTATCAAATAAAAAGAGAACGCTAAGAAATAGCAAACTTTTGACGGTACATACGAGCTTCACTTTTCGTTTATCCCCAACGGTTAGCGAGTAAAACCCACATTTATGACGTCACTACACCCTTTGGTTTCAAAATTTGATATTTCCATTTCAAATAAAAAGAGAACGCTAAGAAATAGCAACCTCTTGATGGCATACATGAGCTTTAACATTCAATTTTCTATCCAAAAGGTCCTTAACACTTTTCGTGTATCTCCAACGGTTAGCGAGTAAATCCTAAATTTGTGCAATAAAACACGGTCAACACCGAGCCGTGCAGTATATCTCTACATATATAAATAGAAAATTTGTCTGTTTTTTTTTTCTGAATTTCTACGGAAATTTGAGTTATTTACACGTTTCAGACTGTTTTATGATAGATGCGCGCGAAAATAATGTTTTGGTCTGTCTGTCTGTTTGTTTGATTGTGGACAACTTTGTTCCCTTATAAATCGAGAACGGCTGGGTGTATCAACGCAAAATTTGGTACAGATATCCATCAGAGGCACGATACTAATCATTGATGTATCTCTTCTCTGTACCTATCATAAAAGGGGGCATACCCCCTTAAAATACATGCTGAAATAGGAGTAGAATGACGAGACAAAGCCCATTTTCAGCCCCTCAATGTGAGAGATAACATTCCGGGGCCCTAAAAACACATTTTAAGGTCCTACGTCCAACCGTTTTTGAGATATTCCCAGAAAACTAATTTAATTTAATAAACTACTGAACGAATGCAAGCCGATAACCATGGCAACAGATTCTCAGAGGTCCATCTATTGCTGTAAGACGCAATGCAATTCCATTAATTACATTAGTGTGAAAGTTTGAAAACGGCTAGATGGTTATTATGGAACCAAATTAAGCTGTAAATTTCATCAATATGTAAAATGCGCTTAAGGGGGTCAAGGGGTAGTCTAGAATTTTTTCACGCTATTTACACCTCCGGGTGTGGTATGGCAGGTCTATTATCTTCCTATCCCTATATTATATTATTATTAGTATTATTATATTATGGCGTACAACGACGAGGCAAAGCCCCTCGGTGCCAGAAATAAAACTCTAGGGTCCTCGAAAACTACATTATAAGGCTCTTAAACCAACAGTTTCTGAAACATTCCCAGAAAACTAATTACATTTAATTTAACAAACTAATGAAGGAATGCAAATCCGTAACCATGACAACATTATCTCAAGAGGTGGCATCCAACTTTCCATCTATTTCAGTAAGAAGCAATTTATTACATTTATTACATTTCTGTGAAAGTTTGCAAATATAAGGTTATCACGGAACCAACGTAGACTGTATAATTCACCAATGCAATTAAGGGGGTCAAGGGGTAATCTAGGATTTTTTCATGCAATTTTCACGTGCGACATATAGTACAGAAGGTCTATTATATCTCCAAACAACAACATTATTTTCAAAAATTCCTGATTTGAATCAGCATTTTTTGCGGCTTTTAGGAATTTGGGCCATTTGAGACTAAATAACCTGAATTTTCATGCACCACAAGCTTTTATAATTTATGATAGAGGTCTTCCTGTGTATGGGGACCCAACACAACGTAGAGGGTCAGTTTTTATGTGACGTGTATTGCGTTTCATCTACAAGACTTACAATTCTATTTCATGTCAGGAAGTACACGTTAGGTGAATTTAGTTTGAGAGCACATTTCAACTAATCTTTTTTCTTTTTTTTTGTCGACATACGGGTTTATCGTAAGGATGATTTTCTTTGATACTGTGTGGTAGATATACCCATATTTAGATTTCTGGGTGATATGTTGTAGACAATAGAATTGTCTGTCTGTC
The DNA here is from genome assembly GCA_946902985.2 of Meconema thalassinum. Taxonomy (NCBI): domain Eukaryota; kingdom Metazoa; phylum Arthropoda; class Insecta; order Orthoptera; family Tettigoniidae; genus Meconema; species Meconema thalassinum. The sequence goes on along the minus strand of OX336394.1, from coordinate 240,114,365 downwards.
TTTCTGTGTATCCATATGTACGCCTATAACTCATGTTCGGATGCTTGGTGCATCGTAAAATTAGGTATGGTAAACATGAGTCAATACACCAATCATTTATAAAACTCTTCACCGTACTTTTCATACAGTAGAAGGGTGGATATAGGGAAAAACTTCTCAAAATACATGCTAAAATAGGCGAAATATAAACATTATCCTAGAAGGACGACCAAAGCATACGTTGCAGTTCTCAACGTGAGACAAAAAATTCGCGAGTCTATAAAGGATCTCCGAAAACCACATTATAAGGCCCTTAAATTAACAGTGTGTGTGATATTCCCAGAAAATTAACTTCGTTCTGATAATCTTATGAAGGAATTACAAGCCGCTAACCATTGCAACAGTAGCTCAATTGATAATGTCTGGTGCGTCTCTAAAAGCAACAGTACTTAAAAGGGATGTAACACCAATAACATTGTTATTATTATTATTATTATTATAATGTCTGGTGTTAACACCGAACACCGTTCGAAGAGCGGGTACTTCTGCTAGTAACAACTAAAGTTAAATTATGAAAAGGTGAGAGAATATGGGACGTTCTTTCCGTTTCCACTAAAAATAAAAACCTCTGTATCTCGGTGACTTACCGCTTTATTTGAAATTTCAACTGATCTGTAGTTACGATGGCTGGCCACCAGACTGAGCCATAAACTCATTTCCGAAGAAATGGACTTAACCCCGTTCCCTCCGTGGCGTCTGTGATAACCTCTGTTATTGTGATGGCTGTACTAGTTTGTGTATTTGTAATTCAGGTGAGGATTGTGAAGGAGGCTGCCATGGTCTTAAGTTAGGAACCATCCCAGCATTCTTCCTGGAATAGAAATGGGAAACCACTGAAAAGCACTTTCAGGATGGCTCAATTTTGTCTCACGAGGCTGAGTATAGGCTACCCCGTTCCAGTCCGGACCTCCTGGGCGACAGTCAAGAACGCTAGCCGCTATACCACGAGATGGACTGTTAGAGAAGTGTATAGATTAATATAACATTTTTAGCCTACTTTCGATTTTTGCAAAAAATGAAAGTAGACTTATGAGATCAACACAGGGCGAAAAAAGTGTGTCTGTCTATGTGTGTGTGTGTGTGTCTGTGTGTGTCTGTGTGAGTCTGTGTGTGTGTGTGTGTGTGTGAGTGTGTGTACTCTGAATGTCTGTCCCCCCCCTATCAATTCCAACACGGTGAATGCGAATTGAACGAAATTTGGTACAAAGGTAGCACTAGCAAAGGACACCTCAGTGTCATGTTTTATATCGCCGCCATCTTTACTAAAACTGAATGGCGGCCACTCAAACGTTCAAAAAGTAAAATCAAATAACGACTAACCAAATCATCCGATCTCTACCAAATTTGGTAACAACATACCTTCGTATAGGATGCGCCTTGTGACCAAACTACAAGGTCGTCCGCCATACCATTTCAGGATGGCGGCCGTGCGAATTATGCAAACTTTATAATCCATATCATGGGACCCACCAGTTCCGATTATCGAGCCGAGAATCGTTTTAACTGTTCTAAAGGAAGAGGCACGTTCGAAATTAAAAGTTTATTTTGTAATACTACAGTGCAGACGTGATTTTAAAAAGCTGAGCCGATTCAGTAATGAGACAAGATGGCAGCGGATATCTTGTGCCTGACTTATATTTCACTAATTTGGGTATTGCATGCAATATAGCGTACTGATACAAAATAAATAAATAAATAAATAAATAAACGTTGTATGAAATGCTTTATATATAAATAATATACTCCAGTGATGAAATCGTTTAGTATAAATCATTATTTGCTAACAAATGCTCAAATGCCTATGGTTCAAACCCGATCAGAGCTAGGTTTTCTGCTTGAAATGTTATATGTTTATTGTTTTGTAATGACTCAGATGTTTTAAAATTAAGCGTTATATTGTGCATATTATGGTGTAAAATATATATTTAATTAAAACATAATTCGCCAGCAGATTTACTCGGGACATCTAGCTGCCAAAAAGGTAACTGCACGCAGACCTACTTATTAACTTCCAGATTTTATTGAAAAGTTTCTTCTTCTGGCCGCTAGAATGCACTCGCTCTGTTAGGATTATATTGTTCGATATTTCACCACTAGATGTCACGACTAGTCTACGTGGGGCTCCATTGATTACTATACCATTGCCATTCTATGCGCATCGAATTTGAAGAATGACAAGATGATACTACGATACATTTTTTTAACTTTTTATTTTAAAGGGTTTGTAACAGCCTATTGTGCGTTATTTGAAAATGTTAATTGAAGTAAAGAACAAAACGATTTCACATAGTATCTGAACTCTACCGTTGGTGCTAGTTCAGGATATTAATTAATACTTTTATTTCAGCCAAATAGCAATCGAAAATATCCACATAGTTGGTATACACACATCTCTGTAGGGTCATGGAAAGATTTGTTAATTCAATTAGGGTTGTGAAAGTCATACGCAGCCAGACGTGTAAAGACATGCCTCAACTCAAAGTTGGATGTTGCCCGCGTCAGGCCGATTATGTAATAATAATAATAATAATAATAATAATAATAATAATGTTATTGGTTTTACGTCCCTTTTAACTACTGTTGCTTTTAGAGACGCCGGGGTGCCAGAATTTTGTCCCGAAGGGGATCTTTAACGTGCCAGTAAATCTACTAACACGGCTCCCTCGCATTTGTGCACCCTCAAATGCCAGCTGACTGCGCCAGGATACGAACCTGAAACATATGGTCCAGCAAGCGAGAACGTTACCGCTGAGCCACGCCGCCAGTCCGGTCGATTATGTCTCCAGATCCATAACATTCTTTAGATACTTCTTATCTTTCTTTCTTTCTTTCTTTCTTTCTTTCTTTCTTCAATGATGGTAGCAGTTTTTATCTAGGATGTGGCGTTCGGTAGAGGTAAATCGTTTCTAAGGTCTTCAACAAAGAATAGTTCTATTATACTCTTTGATAATAACGAGTTATAACTATACTCATACATTTAGGAGAAAGTAGGCTATATGTTCTTTACTGAACATCTTGTTTTCAGGTAGTAGGATGACTTCCTGCACAACAACAGCATCAATTATAAACACACACTCCCTTTTCTACAGACACCACAAAAACACACGATATCAGATAAACTCTACACAGACCTAAGTGCACGGGGCTGAAATGACGATGTCGAATTAAACAACAACAATGAGAATAATTTTGAAGTAATACTGATAATAATATCGTATGGCCTCGGGTGCAAGCTTTGTTATTTAACGCCTAGAGGGCAGCTTGCATGTCGAATTCTGTCGTTCCTTGGAACGCTATGAAAGTCATGGAGGTTAGATATCCAAGCTTGACACTGTAGCGCATTCTAGTAGAGAAAGGAGGAACTGTTTTGTGTTGGCGGAAAATCCCGAGATTAATTTTGCGATTATGAACACGGTCTACTGAATTCAATTGGGTTCTTTAACATGCCAACCACGTATGACATGCAGGCTGTGATTTTTGTCGCCTTTCAAAAATCACATACCACGGCCGGGAGCGAACCTGCATGGGTGGAGTTGGTATTCCGAGACGATAACCACTCAGCCACCGTGGCAAGCAATTTTGAGGTATGAACTTGTGAATTAGATGAAACAAACCCGGTGAGGTGAGCGATTTGAGCTGGGCCATGTGGTCCTCCAGGGATGCGTGTAGTATCTTGTTATCGTCAAGTGTCGCCTCTAGCGATGTGCTACGAGTGTCTTGTACACATCCCCCAGCGTTTTTCTATTGTTCCTCTAGCACAAGAGAGGGCAAACATCATTAACCGCGCTCTGGAGTAGCAGTGTTACCAACCTGGGCCAGAGAAAGGTCATGATGATGGTGACTGTTGTTCTAAGGGACGTAACATCGTGGCCATCACGCTCATGTGTGGCGGTTTCGGTGGCTTAGTTGGTAGCATGCTGAGCTTCTATGCCCAAGGTCGCGGGTTCAAACCCGGCAGAAGTCGTTGGATTTTTAAGAGCGTTAAATATCCCTCAGTATGCCTTCCTTCGGAGGGGAAGTAAAGCCAGTGGTTCCATGTCATAGATTTATGGCATAATAACCGGGTGAGTTAGCCGTGGTGGTTACGGCATGACTGATGGCAGTCGCTCACATCCGGGAGGCGAGGAGGTTCGAATCCCCCCGCCGGCAACCTTGAAGATGGTCTTCTGTGGTTTCCCATCTTCCTTCCAGGCAAATGCCGGGGTTGGTCCCTAACAATAGGCCACAGCCGCTACCTTCCAACTCCTCGTCCTTACATTCCAACTTCCCTCCTTCCCTCCTCAACGGTACTTGTAGCTCACCCATTGGGTGTCCGTCTCGAAGCAGCTACAAAACTGGCGAGCCGAACATGTCCTCGGACACTCCCGGCACTAAAAAAGCCATACGCTAAAAAAAAAAAAAAAAAAAAAAAAAGGCATAATAAAGAACCTTCCACTAATTACACTTGTGAGAAGCAAAATTATAGGTTAGATTTGACTAACGCTCTTAGGTTCCAACGTTCGTCGCCAGGAGCAGACTGTGGTGGCATCTAGTAACCAAGTTCAGAACTAGTTGGTCGTTGACCGTGGCGTTTGGTAGAAAAAGTTGGAACTACTTGAAAATCGAATGTCTGCAGTCCTTAGGCTAATTGAATTAAAAACATATAAAACACACTAATACAGCCATCACAATTAACACCGGTTATCAGACAGATTCTACACACACCCAAAGTACACGGGGCTACATGACCGTGTTGTCGCAGCCCCTAAACTGAGGAACCAACCAACCAGGCTCATGTGTGTGTGCGTGAAATATCAGTGACGACTTAAGATTCCCATAGGAAACTAGACGTTTTGCCCACCAATTGAAAAAGAGTACAGTAAACTCCCGATTATCCGCGGAATTGGCTGGCGCCTTTACCGCGGATAGGCCGCAAAATTGCTGGTAATGGTTAAACAGTGGTCGAAGGCACTAAAAAACCACACAAGTGCTTTAAATAAATTTATTATACAATGAACGGACGTACATGATAACAAAACTCAGTCGATGTTATGTGTGTTATTAAAATTCTTGTTTACTGTTTAACAAAAAAATCGGTCATTTGCTTTTTCTTTTTCGTAGTGAAACACTTTTTTCTTAAATTTGTGATTTGAGGTTTCTCTACACCATCTTGTCACTAAGTGATGCGTCGTCTTGCTCTTCAAGGTATTGAAGAATCCAGTCAATGTGTAACGGTCCTCTGCATCTACGTTTCCTCATTGCCTTCAGATTCAACCGATTCAATCCCTCGTACTTGATTTATGATATTTGATATACAGTACAGTACAGTACAGTACTGTACAGTAATACTGAACTACTGTACACGTTTTGTACTGTACATTATAAGTGTACTGTACTGTATTTGCGATTTACGATTTTTATTACGTTTAGGTATTTAGTAACTTATTTCAATTTTTGAGAAATGATTTTCGGTTTCAAAACCTTCCTTTTTTAAATAAAAATGTTCTCCTACAGGCACCGTGGATAATCGAGAGTTTACTCTAGTTGCTATTTTATTTTAATAGCTTGGGCATCGTGGTCATTTAGCTCCGTGTATTTGGGTTTGTGTAGAATGTGCCTGATAACCTGTGTTATTGTGATGTCTGTAGTAGTGTGTGTACTCGTAAGGATTGGGAAGAAGGTGGCCGTGGCCTTAAGTTGGTAACCATCCCGGCATTAACCTGGAGTATAAGTGGGAAACATTGGAAAACCACTACCAGGATGGCTAAGGTGGTAATTGATCCAACCTATTTTCAGAGGCTGAGTGTATCTCGTTCCAGCTCTCGTATGGTTTAAGTAGCCTAATATTTATTTATGTTCGACCCTGACTATTATATGTCAGAAAACTGTATCATAATGTTGGTCATTATAGCACTATTTTTCATTATGAAACAGTTTCTCCCACCAATCACAGCTCAAGAAACAGTTGTTTGACCAATTAGATAAGGATATCATCGCACCTGCAATGAGTTCCAAGGCCTTCTAATTTAAATTTCACTGCGTTGCCTTGTGTCATAGTGGGGTAATCGAGGAGGCCATGGTCAGATACAAGGCATTCTCTGCGTCACATGCGCTCTGTTCAGTAAATACAACTGGCGAAATCTCTACAGATATTTATGAATATTTATGTTAGAACATTTATAATAAAGTTATAATTATCGTCGAACGTAAACAGTCGTATGCAACTCGCCTACAATTGTAATTAAGACACTCGCTTCGCTCGTTTTATAAACATACTCGAGTCTTAATTATTGCCATTATAGGCTCGTTGCATACTGTACTATTATACATTTGAAATTTGACGAAACGATCACGATAGTTCAATAAGAGAGAGGCTTATAACTTTACAATACCATTAATCTCCCGATCATAAGCCACGGGACCTCTTTTCTACGTAACATTCGAACAATCATACGTGATATTTCATAGCGTAAAATGAACGAAAACAGTCAGTCGTGGACCATGCTCACCGACCTCCAAGAAGACTGCTCAAATCAAGGAAAAGCTTCCGGCAAACAATAATGCTCAATGCTAAACCTGAAGTAGTTAGGACCGAGCTATAGCAATCCCCTACACCACCCAAGTGGATGAAGGCGAGAGCTTTCCAGCAGGCCACAACACCCCCTTGGAAACTTGGCGATCACTCAATAGACTTCGGAGTGATGTTGGGAGATTTAATCTTCATAAATGAGGATATCCTCAGGGATCGGAACTCTGCGATTGTGGTGAGAGGCAGACAATATTACACCTGTTTTCCTGTGAGCTGAGCTGTGCCCATACTCTTGCACAACACAATAGTTAGTTATTGTTGTTTTAAGGGTCGGAACTACGAGGTCATCTGCCCCTAGACACAGGAGTTAATGGAAAGCTGTGATAGCACTATGGGAGCGACCCATTTCTGGGCGAAGATCATCTAACCTGAGACAAGTGTGTTTTTTTCTTAAGTACTGCATATATGTAATTGCTTCTGACTCCAATAAATAAATACATACATAAATAAATAAATAAAAACCTCGAAAATCTCACATGCATTATTAATAAAAATCGAATATTGGTTAGTTGTTGTGACTTATTTTATTGTGTTCCGCAAAATTGTTGCGCATTCGACCTAGTTAATTTTTCAAAGAAATTAGCCCTAGTTCAACTCAACAGTGGTCGCCTCGTGGCTAGCAGTTTTTGGATGTTACCGTAGAGGTCTGGGTTCGAGTCCAAAAAATATAATTCTGACTTGAAGGCTCTAGCGGTGTTCACTCAGCCTTGTGAGTCAGAACTCAGATGAGGTGAGTTCGATTCCACCGTCAGCCTTGCTAGCAGAGGTTTCCCACTCCTTCGCTAGGGTAATGCTGGGATGGTACCTAAATTACGCTGTCATTTGTATCTCTTCAGTTGGTCAACACGAATTTGTCCAAAGACTGGGCGGGGTATAATGTATAAATATGTAGATACACTCCTGGAAAACATAACATTTTTAGTCTGTTTTTTAGTAATTGATAAATCACCAACTCCTTAGACATGTCACTTTCACTAATAGTACATTATGCAACGAGTCCATAATAGCAATAATTATGACACGAGTATGTTTATAAAACGAGCGAAGCGAGTGTCTTAATTACCATCATAGGCGAGTTGCATACGACTGTAAATGTTCGACGATAATTATAACTTTATTATAAATATTCTAACATGAATATTCATAAATATCTCTCAGTTGACTTCTTCTTCTTCTTCTTCTTCTTGGGAATTGTGTGGGCTCAGCATTTGCTCTCTACCAAATAACGAATTCTAAAGCTTCGAAACATTGTATATCCTGAAGTAGCACCAACAGATAGCGCATAGGTCCTATGTGGTTTCATTTTGTTATTTTGGACAAATAACACAAAATAGGCTGTTGCAAACGCTATACAATTAAAATATATCGTATTATCAACTAGTTAATCTTCAAATTCGATGCGTATAGTATGTCAGCGGAAGGCAAATCAATGGAGTCCCAAAATGAACAGTCGTGACATCTGGCGGAGAAGTTTTGCATAAGAAATCCATTTAATGAACAGAGGGCTGGGTTATAATTTCCGTGGGTCAAATGTCATATACCTGCTGCGTCCATGACGCTCTAGTGTGTTTATATTGTTACGTGCCACCCCCTAGTGGCACTTTTGTTAACTGGATTACGGTGGGTAGAAAGCACAACACAGATTGTTCCTTTAAAGAAATAATTAACTTTATTGCGGCCAGAAAGATACACCACTCAACAGCAAGTACAAGCAATTAGAACCTTACTCCAGTTCCCTCAAGCCTCTTCCTTATGGAGCGCTCTAGCCCCTTTCACTTGTCAACAAACCACAGAAGTTAATCCGTCCTAATGAGTCCGGTGGCCTTGACAAAAACTACCTGCACCTCTTCCTTATGTACACAAACTACAGTTACTTACGATAACCTGCTACACGCTGCTTCGCCGTCCTTCAAGCTGGGAAACAATGTCACTGGATTTCGTAACTCGCACGGCACTTCGCCACAATACCTCTGTCGCTCAGTGAAATCACACTCGCTCAAAACACAGGCAGTCCCCTGTATGCTTCTCACTCCCTCGCTGTCAAGAGAACCAGCTTCACTAGGGGGTTTCACAAGTCGCATCACCACACTTCTGTCGCTCAGGATAAACGCTCGCACTAGCTCGAAAAACACACACGCACTGATTGACAGGTCGCCCTTATATAGCAGGCCGGTGACTCAATAAATGCTTCTAGACCCATCCAGGGTTCACGGCTTCTCGAAGTTTCCTTCACTGGCTGAGTCACGAATATTCTGGACCATCCCTTTGTCCTAGTAGTCCTGTTGCATAAGGCGCACGCAATACACTGAGGCAGAGCACAGCCCAGCCCGGGGGCAGTTGTGACTCATGCGGCGAGCGTTGAAACAAACTCACAGCCGTAACAATATCAACAGCAGCATTCACTAAAATTGGTCGGTGGAATGGTACGAATGTAATGCCCTGTGTAGAAATAGGAGTTGCTATTTATTTTGCAATATTCTGCAGTTTGTTTATGCAAACATTACGGACGGCGAACACTTTCCATGGCGGTAATATATATAGGCTATGGTAGAAGGATGGTGTGTTGCAAACTTCTGGACGTAGACTCCTAATTAATTAATGCTATCAATTAAATTTATTGACATAAGGTGTAATAAAATTATTAAATATTCTTGGGTATTTTCTGTAAATTAAAATGGCAATAAGGACACTTTTAAAATGATCAAGTTGATATAGACTAATTACATGTATTAGTTTATTATCACTATTAAAATGGGGCAATTAATAGAGATAATTAACTAATACATGCATTTTTTTCCAGGAGTGTATTTTAGTACATTAAGCAACGAGCCTATAAAGGCAATAATTAAGACTAGAGTATGTTCGCTCGTTTTATAATTTCCATACGAGTGTCTTAATTACCATTACTTGCGAGTTGCATACGGCTGTTTATGTTCGATGATAATTATCACTTTATTATATGTTCTAACATAAATATTCATAAATATCTATCGAGATTCTGTCTGTTGAATTCTTCTTCTTGGGAATTGTGTGGGCTGAGCATTCGTTCTCTACCCGATAACGAATTCTAAAACTTTGAAACCTTGTTTATCCTGAAGTAGTACCAACAGATAGCGCACAAGTACTATGTATGATCATTTTGTTATTTTGGCCAAATAACACAATATAGCCTGCTACAAACGCTTTAAAATTAAAGTGTATCGTATTTTCAAATAGTTATTCTTCAAATTCTATGCGTATGGAATGTTAACGGAAGCCAAATCAATTGAGTCCCAAATAGAACAGTTATGACATCTGGCGGAGAAGTTTTACATAAGAAACACATTTACTGAACAGAGCTGGATTACAATTTCCGTGGAACTAGTGTCTTACACCTGCTTCCTGCATAACGTTCTGGTGTGTTTATGTCAACAACAGCATTCACTAAAATTGTCGGCGAAATCCTACGAATGTGTAGAAATTGGAGTTGCGGATATTAAGATACAGTGCAATTTCTTTTGCAATATTGCCCAGTTTGTTTATGCTTTGTAACTACAGGTTGATCCAATATAGGCTACATTGTCAACTTTCAAATCACGTAATTCATGTCTGACATGTTGGATTTTGAGTACATGTCAAAAGCTATCCTTACCTAATTGGTCAATGAATGAAAATATTGAGCACTGATTGGTTGGAAAAACTGTGTTATTTTGAAAAGTAGTACTTTAATGACCCTCATTTTGATACAGTTTTCTGACATATAATATTTACATATCGACGTCGTCGTACATAAACATATTATATACATTGTACCTCTCCAATTCATAGAGGCAAATTCGTGTTGATCGACTGAAGAGCTAGAAATGACACTTTTCTTATGCAACACAGAAAGAATGGCTTCAAATCTTTACATACCTAAATTAAGGCCACGGCTGCCGCCCACCCAAATTCCAGCCTCAGTTACAAATACATACACTAATACAACTATCATAATGATACAGACTTATAAAACAGGTCACACACTCTTAAGTATTTGGGGCTGAAATATTACGATGCCCTCCGTGGCACTGAAGACCATCAAGCACATTGGCCTACCAAGTGACTGCTGCCCAGCCATTTGGCGCGTTTCCTCGGCCGTTATTCTTGTATTTCCTGATCGGGGCACTGCCTCAATGTCAGACAGCTACTCAATTGTCCTCACGAGGCTGAGCGGACCTCTTTCCAGCCTTCATGTCAGGTGCTAAAATCCCCGACAGAACCGGGAATCTATGGGTTAGAGGTAAAACCCTGAGCGGATTCGGATATAGCCGCAACATTTTTCGCCATGCGGATATAGTTTGCATGGCCGTGCGGATAGCGGATAAACTGCGGATAATGCTTGGAGTAAATTTTCGGATAGCTTTAGATTACAATCGGAACTTGTTGCATATCATTACTAGGACCCGGATGTTATGACTAGGGCCCGGATGTTGATGCCGTAAAAAAGTTTAAAAAATGCACTTAACATTTTCAAAAATGACTGTAATAAATGACCTCAAAATTCGTAAAATGCTCTGTAAAACGGAGAAAATTATCTTATACTAAGAAACTCACCAATAATTCGAAAATGACATCTTAAGCTCAAACTGAAAAGTCAATCAAAATAGATTTCTAGCACTTAACAAAAGGTTTATGTTCACTTTAGTCTCAGTTGCACTGCACTACGAATGTCATTCTGATGTGGTCAGATGTAAATAATGTGCTGTTTCAGCCAACATGTTTTTATATCTCGAAAAGCTGCGTTCAACATCAACTGATGTGATCGGAGCGTACTTGAAATGAGGAAGGTCGTTTGCTGCTAACTAGGAGAGACATAACTCCCTCATTTAAAGCTGTGACAAAAAAAAGACCTTAAAAGTCCGATTTTTCTAAAATATGACCCAAAAAATCTACCAAACTTTAAAATATGCTATTAAAATGGAAAAATCGCAAAAAATGCAAAAAGATGCAAAATAAATATGACATATTTGAAGACGGGGTGGCCTGTCCGGAATTTCTATGTACTTCAGCATTGTTTTAGACAGGTCAGTAAAAAGATGACATGTCATCAACATCCGGGCCCTACTGATGAGACATGCTTTTCCGCGTTTCTTCATAACAAAATAATGTGAGATGATAATTTAAGGTAATATCATTCAAATGATGTCATCAAGCATATTTAACACTCGGAACTGAAAAGGATTGCAATTCTGGCTGTAATAACATTCATTTAAAACATAGCACATGACATGCATTGCCCAAGGGAACGACTTTCTCCTCAAATGCCTAATTAATGTGTTGCTTTATGCTTTATCTAATTAAAATATTATTGTAATGCCAGTAGATTCATATAACAAACGTGCGAATGCGGATAACAGTCGTGAGGTTGCGGATAAAAGTCGTGCGGATACAGGGCAGATGCAGACAAAGTTTTGTTTATCCACACAGGGCTCTAGTTTGGGGTAGGCGCGCTACCCCAACTCCACGGAGAGAAATGAAGCAACATCAACGACCACCACCTTACCTCCCGGCGCAGTTGCTCTATTGCTTCAGGGCGTGTGTATTGTGCCACTGCCATCTCATTGTACGCTGTAATGTACCCTCACGATACAAATTGTGTATGTTAGTGGGTCATGGGGCAGGTTGTGTCGACATGTCCACGCGCAAGTTAGTGACAAGCAGTCGCTGAGAATAACAAGCCACCTTGAACCGCGATGAAGAGTGAATCACCCATTCAACCAAACAAGGTATTGCTAATAGCGTATGCGCAGTAGTTTGTCACGGGGATGAGGATCATCCTTGTTTATGTCAACATCATTCTATTGTGGTTCAAAGGTCAAGAACATGTGTTGTCACAGTAGTTCATATTTATGACTCGGTCCGTATAAAATATACACAGGCTTCGTATTTCTCCTTTAGTTCATGAATTTCCTGTTTCATCGAACGTGAACAATGATTAACTGAGAATTATTATCTATAGCTAGAGACCTGCGTGGATAAACAAAACGTTATCCGAATCCGCCTCGCATCCGCACGACTGTTATCCCTATCCGCACGCTTGGTATCCGAATCTACTGGCATAAAAAATATTTTTAATTTAATAGATAAACATTATGGCGTTTGAAGCCATTTTTCAGTGTTGCCTTAATAAACAAAAGTTTGGTGCTCTTCAGTCGGTCAACATGAATGTACGCAGTGTATTTATTAATCTCATGTATTTTTTTCAGGATTAGGGTACATTCGTGTTGACCGACTGAAAAGCACCAAACTTTTGTTAATAGATCAAGCATAAATCAGTAGTAAGACCTTTCGTTCTATATGCCTCTGAGTGTCTCCTGATGAACCGGAAAGGCCCACTGAGGAAACTAGAGCTCAAGGAACGGAAAATAGAAGGATTTTAGGACCAATAAGGGAAGAGGGTGGTACTTACAGGATCAGGCACAACAATGAGCTCTATGATCATCAAGAAGATATCGTCACATCCATGAGGAGGAGACGATTAGCTTTCTACAGACATCTGACACGCATGGGTCCAGATAGACTTACCAGCCAGATCTTCACCACGACACGAAGAGGAAAAGCGTCCAAAAACAAATGGATCACCACAGTAAAGTCAGACCTAGAGCAACTTGGAATTTCATTAAAAAAAAACATACAGGATCGATCACAATTCCGACAGATGATTCAACATGGTGTCTTTCCAGTGTCTCTCACCAGCAGGGAGAGTACAGGGACTTCCAGACCGAAGTGGACACAGGAAAGAAAGCAGACACACAGCCAGAAGATGAAAGCTGCCTGGGCTAAGAAGAAACATAAATTCCTTACAAGAAGTCAAAACGAGCCCCGTGGTCCTCAGTAGGCCCAAACAAAAAGAAGAAGAAGAAGAAGAATATAAAGCATAAACTATTAAAGCAACACATTTAGACATTTGGGGAGAATGTCGTTCCCCTAGGCTGTGTATGTCATGTTTAAAATGAATATCATAAAACCCTTTTCAAATCAGAGTGTTAATGACATAATTTGAATAAGATTAGCCTAAATCATCATTTTGTTTACATTTGTCATGGAAAGAACATAACGGATAAAATATGATATGTCATAAACATCAGAGTCCATTCAGCAACTTCGGATTGCATTCTATAAACTATCCGAAAATTTACTCCAAACATTATCCGCACAGCTACGCAAACTATATCCATGGATATCCGCATCCGCGCAGGACTTTATCTATAGCTTAAATGTTGCAAAATACTGAAGATTCTAACGCACCAACTGACTTAGCCACGCCTGCAGCGTCGGAGGCTAGATATTCAATTCACTGTCATACTGGCAGTTTGGGACCCACCATGTAGGGATCAACAATGATGTGGAAAGTTTTGTACATAAAAGTGTGTTATTTTGTGATAAATATCTTGTGTATTATATCCTTCAGCTTAGGGTGTATAAACACTTGTTTCCCGTCTAATGTATAAGTAGGCCGTTCTTTCTTGATCTTGCACATTACGTGCACAGTGGTGTCACCACGCACAGTGAGCCTTCATACCTTTGTGATCAATACAAATAAAGTGGGCAATGTGTCTTCGGCAGCGCATGTACATATTCCGTGGTCTCAGTGTTCTAGTCGGGCTTTAAGAAGAATTCTCACGCGCTTACGACCGGCCACGAATGACTAGCCCATCTATACTTGGGCACAATTTGTGTTGACCGACTGGAAAGCTTCCTTTAATTTACTCCAAAGCCCTTTATAACTTAAAAAAGTCCTCTCGGCACGCCGGAAGGCGGAGGTAGATTTCACCGGACAAACTTGGGGATAGGCGAAAATAGGCAGAATATGCAGGTTTTCGTAGAAGGATCAGACCTCATTTATTGGGTGAAAGTATTTTTTAACTTGAGATTAATTAACTTTGTTTTTCGTCATTTTATGCATATTTTAAACATTTTATTGTCTTATGATGACGGTGACCTTCTTGTCATTTGGAGTCAATTAGCCTACTTTCGATTTTTGCAAAAAATGAAAGTAGACTTATGAGATCAACACAGGGCGAAAAAAGTGTGTATGTGTGTGTGTATGTGTGTGTGTGTATGTGTGTGTGTGTGTGAGTCTGTGTGTGTGTGTGAGTGTGTGTACTCTGAATGTCTGTCCCCCCCTATCAATTCGAACACGGTGAATGCGAATTGAACGAAATTTGGTACAAAGGTAGCACTAGCAAAGGACACCTCAGTGTCATGTTTTATATCGCCGCCATCTTTACCAAAACTGAAAAGCGGCCACTCAAACGTTCAAAACGTAAAATCAAATAACGACTAACCAAATTATCTGATCTCTACCAAATTTGGTAACAACATACCTTCGTATAGGATGCGTCTTGTGACCAAACTACAAGGTCGTCCGCCATACCATTTCAGGATGGCGGCCGTGCGAATTATACAAACTTTATAATCCATATCATGGGACCCACCAGTTCCGATTATCGAGCCGAGAATCGTTTTAACTGTTCTAAAGGAAGAGGCACGTTCGAAATTAAAAGTTTATTTTGTAATACTATAGTGCAGACGTGATTTTAAAAAGCTGAGCCGATTCAGTAATAAGACAAGATGGCAGCGGATATCTTGTGCCTGACTTATATTTCACTAATTTGAGTATTGCATGCAATATAGCGTACTGATACAAAATAAATAAACTTTGTATGAAATGCTTTATATATAAATAATATAATCCAGTGATGAAATCGTTTAGTATAAATCATTATTTGCTAACAAGTTCTATGTAAGTCATTTTATATAGAACGATATTCCTTGACACAATTAGCTCAGTGGTAGAGCGTCAGCCTATCGCTCAAATGCCTATGGTTCAAACCCGATCAGAGCTAGTTTTTTTGCTTGAAATGTTATATGTTTATTGTTTTGTAATGACTCAGATGTTTTAAAATTAAGTGTTATATTGTGCATATTTTGGTGTAAAATATATATTTAATTAAAACATAATTCGCCAGCAGATTTACTCGAGACATCTACCTGCCAAAAAGGTAACTGCACGCCGACCTACTTATTAACTTCCAGATTTTATTGAAAAGTTTCTTCTTCTGGCCGCTAGAATGCACTCGCTCTGTTAGGATTATATTGTTCGATATTTCACCACTAGATGTCACGACTAGTCTACGTGGGGCTCCATTGATTACCATACCATTGGCATTCTATGCGCATCGAATTTGAAGAATGACAAGATGATACTACGATACATTTTTACTTTTTATTTTAAAGGGTTTGTAACAGCCTATTTTGCGTTACTTGAAAATGTTATTTGAAGTAAAGAACAAAACGATTTCACATAGTAACTGAATTCAAGCCGTTGGTGTTAGTTCAGGTTATTAATTACTACTTTTATTTCAGGCAAATAGCAATCGAAAATATCCACATAGTTTGTATACACACGTCTCTGTAGGGTCATGGAAAGATTTGTTAATTCAATTAGGGTTGTGAAAGCCATGCACAACCAGACGTGTAAAGACATGCCTCAACTCAAAGTTGGATGTTGCCCACCGCAGGTCGTATATGTAATAATAATAATAATAATAATAATAATAATAATAATAATAATGTTATTGGTTTTACATCCCTTTTAACTACTGCTGCTTTTAGAGACACCGGGGTGCCGGAATTTTGGCCCGAAGGGGACCTTTAACGTGCCAGTAAATGTACTGACACGGCTCCCTCGCATTTGTGCACCCTCAAATGCCAGCTGACTGCGCCAGGATACGAACCTGCAACCTAGGGCCCAGCAAGCGAGAACGTTACCGCTGAGCCACGCAGCCAGTCCGGTCGATTATGTCTCCAGATCCATAACATTCTTGATATACTTCTTCAATGATGGTAGCAGTTTTTATCTAGGTTGTGGCGTTTGGTAGAGGTAAATCGTTTCTAAGGTCTTCAACAAAGAATAGTTCTATTATACTCTTTGATAATAACAACGTGTTATAACTATACTCATACATTTAGGTGAAAGTAGGCTATATGTTCTTTACTGAACATCTTGTTATACTTGTGTTCACACTGTCCTTATGCAAGGTTTCGACACTGATGTGTAACTATGTAACGGTCTGTTACTTCTTCACGCAAAATTATATCTCCCGCAGAGATGTTGGTTGGTTCCTCAGTTTAGGGGCTGCGACAACGCGGTCATGTAACCCCGTGTACTTTGGGTGATTGTAGAATCTGTCTCATAAACGGTGTGAATTGTGATGGCTGTATTAGTCTGTAATTCAGGTAAGGAATGCAGACGCTCAATTTCAAGCAGTAGTTCCTAATGTTGCTACCAGATACTACCGTCAACGACACCTAGCTGTGAACTTGGCTACTAGATGCCACCGCAATCAGCAACTCGCAACGAACGTTGGAACCTCCCCTCCAAAGGAAATCATTCTGAGGGATTTTTAGCGCTCTAAGAAAATCCGACGACTTTGGCCGGCTTTGAACCCGCGACCTTGGGCATGCTACCAGTTACGTCACCGAAGCCGCTTCACACTTAGTCAGATGGAAATCTGAATCTGATCTCGCGCAAGTGCGTTGTGATGGCAACGTCTGATGGCTCATCCCTCATCAATTTATTAGTGTTGCCATGGCAACCACTGATAGCTCTTGGAAGGAAGGAAGGAAGGAAGCTTGTAGTTTAACGTGACCGTTAAGCTCGCGATCATAAGCCACGGGACCTCCGTTTTACGTGGAATCCGAACCACAGGACATGGCATTTCACATCGAAAATCTCACATGCAGTGACCGGGAATCGAACCCGGCCCGCCTTGGTGAGAGGCATACAGCTTGACCGCTGCGCCACCACGCCCCTATAGCTCTTGGCATTTTCTTATAATTCCGAAATCATTTTTGTCATCCCTTGGCGTAATGGTGGGTCATATCAAAATTTCTTTCAGACAAAAGTTTTAGGTAATTATTAGGGGAATATTGTCCATTTTGTACGGTTTTGATATTGTGCCTATTAAGAGAGATATGATTAATGTTTCCCGAAAAACCCACTTTTTCCCACCCCTTTGGTCAATGGTTGGTGCTATAAAAAAACTCTTCAAACATAAAGTTTTGAGCTTTATCCGGCACGTAGTATGAACTTTGAACGGATTCGATATTTCACATATTAAGAGAGTTATAGCAATATTTCATTTTTTCGAAAAAAGTCCCCCATTTTCATCCCCTTCAACCGATTTTGCCCAGTAACGAACTCGACCGAGATTTTATAGGTATACATATTCGGTGAAAAATTCAAAGTGATTGGTGCAAAATTACGGCAGTTTTCGTGTCCACAAGAAACTGATATACATATATATATATATATATATATACTAGCAGGTACCGCGGCTTCGCCCGCGATCAAGACAATGGGGACGATGCATTAATGCTGATAATTGGTCTATTCTATTACAGCAATCGCGGCTATGGGTGTGTCCATTCTAATTCTGAATATTCTGATACATACAGTATATTGATATGATCAGGAAAGTGGGAATTTTATCGAGTTGTGAACGTCTGCAGGGTTCGATGTTACATTATGTTAACACATTTTAAAATTACGTTTATGGTTTTGCCATCTTCTGCTGAGACATAACGATTTTGTTGTCCGGATGCTCGCGAGCACGCCACATACAGTTGGCCATGAGAAAAATGGTTTTGTCTAAATGTACATGTGCTACTGTTAAGTGTGTGTCATTGCGCTTTGTTAAAGAAATTGCGAATATTGTTTGAAGAGGGAACTGCACTCTTGCACACTGGAATGGCAAATCTATCGGAATATGGGGAATTAAAAGTATTCTTGCTTAAGCTATTCTGGATGTAATTTGGCCATACTAATTGATGATTTGAACGTAAACATATCCCTATTAATAGACCTATAGTTAAATATCGCCCACCTTGGCCGCTGATGTACATTATGCAGTCTCTTCCAGTGTTACATCCCAGGGATTGAAATTCTCCAACGACCCTT
Source organism: Meconema thalassinum (assembly GCA_946902985.2). Classification (NCBI taxonomy): domain Eukaryota; kingdom Metazoa; phylum Arthropoda; class Insecta; order Orthoptera; family Tettigoniidae; genus Meconema; species Meconema thalassinum. The sequence goes on along the minus strand of OX336394.1, from coordinate 240,095,775 downwards.
TTGCCCCACATGCCTCTCTAAGTAATTAAAATTCCTGATTGTTGTTGTTTGAGTCTTCAGTTTTTTAACTGGTTTGATGCAGCCCTCCATGTATCCCTCCTGAGATAATCGTTTCATTTCTACATAGCTACCACACCCTACATCCGAGGCAATCTGTTTAACCCTGGTTTACCCCTACAGTTCTAGTCCGCGTCCCTCCCATCCATAACTACTGTCGACCAAACTATTATGTGTACTCGAGTTTGAAGTTTGTTTGTGAAGTAACTGATAGACCTATATAAAATCCAATAACATCATCATTTTCGTCGTTCTATTTTACGTTAGGTCATGTAGGTTTGGAATTTTTAATTTATATTTTAATATTTTTTATCACAGTTGGAACACAAGAAGTTCCCGTTTTTAAGCGTTTTTCAACCATGCGTCACATTTAAGAATTATTATCTCACAAACCCGTCATCAGATCGAATCAAAATTTTAACACAATATACACTGGAATGTTGTATAACAGGTTTATTAATTTTAAAATTTTGTGTGTCCAAGAAACAAAGTTGTTATTATTTTTGTAAGGTAACTTTTCCTCGGCTCGGGATGGTTTGAAAATGTTAATTCTTGGTCGCGTTGTAATCCTTATACATCAAAAAGGTATGCTGTATGATTGTGAAATACGTAAATTAATTCACTTATTGTGTATCGGTTTGTATTTGTACGGAGAATTAAGACATGGTTCACCAGTTAGCCGCTCCGGTGAAAGCAGTACATCATTGCCAAGATGGGCTACATCACGCGTCATGGCGCATCTCGCTCGGAAGTGATGGGTTCCATATCAACAACGCGGTATAGCATTTCCCGGAGCGGCTAGCTGGTGAACCATGTCTTAATTCTCCGTACAAATACAAACCGATATAAAATAAGTGAATTAATTTACCTATTTCACAGTCATACAGCATAACTTTTTGATGTATAAGGATTACAACGCAACCAAGGACTACATTTTCCAACGACCCCGAGCCGAGAAAGAGTTACCTTACAAAAATAACAACATTCGTTCTTGAACACACAAAATTTTGAAATTAATAAACCAGTTATACAACATTCCAATGTATATTGTGTTAAAATTTGGATTCGATCTGATGACGGGTTTGTGAGATAATAATTCTTAAATGTGACGCATGGTTGAATCACGCTTAAAAAGGGGCACTTTTTGTGTTTCAGCTGCGATAAAAATATTAAAATATAAATTAAAAATTTCAAACCTACATGAACTAACGTAAAATCGAACGACGAAAATGATGATGTCATTGGATTTTATGAAGGTCTATTGGTTACTTCACAAACAACCTTCAAACTCGAGTGCACATAATATTTCGGTCGACAGTAAGCTTGCTATTCCTGGGTGTCATAATATGTGTCCTACCCTCCTATCTCTTCTCTTCATTAGCAGTCGCCAGAAACATCTCTCCTCTCCCACTCGTCTTAATATCTCTTCATTTGTTACCCTAGCTACCCATCTGATCATCATTCTCCTGTATCACCACATTTCAAAAGCTTCAATTCTCCTCTTTTCTGCTGCACCATTAGTCCATTAGTACAACTCAGCAACTTTTCTAGGTTTAAGCCGTGCCTTGTGCGGGGATTCAATGGCCGTGAAAGACAAAATAACAACTTGATTGAAATAAGTTTGCCCAATTCCTCAGTAAGAGTCATTAAGAAACAATAATAATTAACGTGACAGCCGGTAGAATACGACACATTCGACTGTGAATATACGTTGCAGATCATGGTTAAAAACGAAAAAGAGCAGATCAAAATTGGCAAACAAAAATATTCAGTTAAGAAAAAACAAATTTATAAAGAAAATGAAAGCATATCGTGCAAAATAGAAAGTATCTTAACATTGTAAATCCGAGTAAACTTCTGAAAGCTCGCTTACAACAACCAGCTAAAAGAGTATAAAATTAAACTCAATATCACACTCAAAATCACGATCGTATCCGAGCCCCAAAAGCAACCTCTTCTTCTTCGTCGCGAATGGGTCTCTTAGGACCACGCGGAATCAACAATGGTTAGCCTTTCTTGCAGCCCAGTACTCCTTCATACGCAACGAATGGGTTTGCTTCCGTTGTGCAGACCAGATATGGTGGTATGGCCGTCTTTCTTCCTCCTCGAAACCCCGTGTGAGTGCAAGTGTTCTGATGACATTTCGGTCTAGGAGATTTGGCGATCCTAATTCTTGCAAGTCTTTTTCAGTCTGTTTGTACCAATTTGATCTAGTTGTTTTGTTTTTCAAGTATGTGTGAATTTTGTGAGTTAGTCTATTTGGGTCCATTCATTCCAGGTGCCCCAAGAATTGGATTCGTCGCATACGCATTTTGTCTGTGATTTTGGAGATGGTTTTATATATTTCAGCAAAAGCAACCACTATGTATAAAATATATCTCATTTTACGCGTATCAATGCGAGGAGCAACGTTCGTGGTTAGAAGTGGGAACCGAACCCAGCGTTTTAAGGCCCTAAAACGAACGGTTTTCGAGATATTGCCAGAAAACTATCCCCGGTCTGCGAAATTTCAGCGGTTGCCATAGTAACGTAGATCTGTTTCTCAGAGGGAACACAGTTATTTGGGAATATCTCCGAAACCGTTCATTTTAGGAACTAAAAAAGTGTGTTTCGGGGTCCCTACAGGACCTCCGAGTATTGTATCTCGTATCTGGCAGCTTAAAATGAGCTAAATCCGAACATTTTACCGACTGTCCTTGCTCAGTGCCAAAGGGCCGAAAAAAGTCACTTACAAATTGAATTTTCTAAAACCGTTTCTTATTGGGCCTCTACATACTCGGATCAACCAACATGCAAAATTTCAGCTTTCTAGGTCTAGTGGTTTGAGCCCTGCGATGATGAGTCAATTTTGGATTATATATAAGAGAGATAGATATATATATATATATATATATATATATATATATATATATATATATAAATTATATATAAACTTTTGAACTGACGGTGGTTTTGGGGTCTGGGGGATGTGAAACGCGAAGATATGTCGAAATTTTCCGGAAACCGAAACATGGTACCCATTGCAATAGTTAGCTTTCTAATGAAATCTACCTAAAATACTACCATCAACGACACCTATCTGTGAACTTGGCTACTAGATGCCACCGGAACCATCAACTCACAACGAACGTTGGAACTTCTTCTCCGAAGGAAAGCAAACTCAGGTTTTTTTGCGCTCTTAATAAATCCGACGACTTCAGCCGGGTTTGAACCCGCGACCTTGGGCATAGAAGTTCAGCATGCTACCAGTTCCGATACCGAAGTCGCTTCCCTCAGACAGATGGAAAACTGAATGTTATCTCGTGCAGTGGCGTTGTCATAGCAACTGCTGATGGCTCATCCCTTATCAATTAAAAGTAAAGTTGTCATGGCAACCTCTCTAGGCACTTGGCATTTTCTTATAATTTAAATCATTTTGCTCACCCCGTGGCGTAATGGTGGGTCATATCAAAAATTCTTTCATACAAAAGTTTTAGGTAATTATTGGAGGAATATTGTCCATTTTGTACGGTTTTGATATTGTGCCTATTAACACAGATATGATTAATGTTTCCCGAAAAACCCACTTTTTCCCACCCCTTTGGTCAATGGTTGGTGCTATCAAAAAACCTTTCAAACATAAATTTTAGGGCCTTGTCCGACACATAGTATGAACTTTGAATGGATTCAATATTTCACATATTAAGAGAGTTATAGCGATATTTCACTTTTTTGAAAAAAGCCTCCCATTTTCACCCCCTTTGACCGATTTTGCCCATTAACGAACTCAACCGAGATGTTAAGGATATACATATTATGTAAAACATTCAAAGTGATTGGTGCAAAATTACGGCAGTTATCGTGTCCACAAGAAACTGATATATATATATATATATATATATACATACATAAATTATATATGAACTTTTGAACTGACGGTGGTTTTGGGGTCTGGGGGATGTGAAACGCGAAGATAGGTCGAAATTTTCCGGAAGTCGAAACATGGGACCCATTGCAATAGTTAGCTTTCTAATAAAATCTACCTAAAATGGACGAATAAAATAGCGACTCATTCATATGAATTAGCAATCTTACAAAGATTGTAGATCAAACCTAGTAAACCGATCTTAATTTCTATAGGCCCTTGCTTCCTAACATTAAACATTTTGTAATTTTCATTGTTAAATAGAAACTTCAGTTACTTAGTGCGATTTTAGGTCCCTTAAAATAACAATTATAATCATAAAACTCAGCAAGTACAATAAATAGTGATATATGTTCGTGATAACAGTAGTTGATGAGAGTTTACTCTCATTGCGTAAGTTGGCAAAAATCGGCGAATCCGTGCTGGATCCTTCGGTCACTTTAGTCAATTCTTTGCTTAGACCTATGGCCAATTCTTGCGTCTAGGTGCTGTTGGATTTTTCCACGTGCTCGGTTACAGTTGACGACCTGCACGTCGTAATGAGGATGAAGTGATGATGAAGATTTCACATACACCCAGTCCCCGAGCCATGGGAATTAATCCCAGGAGATTAAAATACCTAATGGCTCGGCCGGGAATCGAACCTGGGTCACTTTGGGCCAAAGCCTAGCTCGCCAACCATTTAGCCATGGAGCTGGACATCATTTCATCATCAGGTCTGAATAAGGAGCTCGAAAATGGGAGATATGGAACTGCGCCCATAATCAGTGGTATTTCCAGATCCTTTTAATTAGGCCGATTGAACTGCGCCCATAGTCAAGTCGGCTGTTAGCCCAAGTTCGGACTGTCTCCCACCACTAGCTTCTGCACTGCTGAGAATAAGAGGTTGTCCCCCGTCCCGATAAGCAGCTATACTACGGGCCTCCGGGGGTGGCAGCTAATCACACTAACCAATACACCTCAGAGGCGAATAATAATAATATTAATAATGATAATAATAATAATAATTAAAATCCACAGCCTTTTTCCAGTCATTGGACCGGGTCAGGGTTGGAATGAATGAAGCCCCCATCTAGGGGCGAGGATAGGCATTGTGCCGGCTTCCGACGCCTGTCGCACTCCTCTGGGACAATGATTAATGAATGACAGGTGAAATGAAATGATAATGGAGAGTGTTGCTGGAATGAAAGATGACAGGGAAAACCGGAGTACCCGGAGGAAAACCAGTCCCGTCTCCGCTTTGCCCAGCACAAATCTTACATGGAGTGACAAGGATTTGAAGCACGGAACCCAGCGGTGAGGGGCCGGCGCACTGCTGCCTAAGCCACGGAGGCTACACTAATAATAATACAGCTCTCTCTAATCCACCATAAATAACTACCCCTCTAGTTTTGTTATACTGTACAATAAAAAAAATCTTCTAAATGTTAAGATTACCTCAAACTAGATTATTAAACATTTGCAATAACAAAGCTATTTTTAAAATATGGTTATGTTGTCGAAAACATCCCAATGTACCAGTTAATGCTAATATTGCTAGAACAAAAATTAAATATTAGTCTGTTTTGAAAACTGTACCCGTTTTATGTATCCCAGGCCAACACTAATCTCTTGTCCGGAATGTGGACAGGGTATATTTAGTTGTTCGCAATCTGGACGATTTTTGACTTGTTCGCAATCAAGACACAACGGATTTGAAATGAGTCTCTTCAAATTCACACCACTCGACACAACATAATTCGGAAGAGGGGTGGAGGGAGGGAACCTATCTGACCGCTCTCAATGGGCGCTGTTCCACTGAAAATTTTCGAAGGCTGATACTAATGACCAGGGTCATTAGTGAAACTTGGGCGCAGTTCCATACAACCCTCGAAAATATACCATAGTGCGGGCTCTAATTTTATATCCTCCCTGCACAGCTCCGTGTGTTCAGCGCTACTGAGTGCTTCTCGAGATGCCTCTCAATTAATCACACAAGGTCGATAACCTCGATTTTAGGCCCCTTAAAATAACAATTATAATCATCAAACTCAGCAATTTTTCTTGGTTTGGTATGGGGTTTCGCTTAGGAACACTAAGCTGGCTCATGAGCGAACTCTTGGTGTTCCCCGCCTGGACCCCCACAGGAGTAGCGAACTGTGCACTATCTTCCTTCTTTAGAAGCACACATGCGCCTCTTAACTGCGAGAGCTGAAAGCTCAAGCAGCCTTTCACCTCCCAATAAAGGCTTCCAAAAAGATGGTATAACTTATTGGCTTTCACGGCCGGTGAATTAAAACTCAGCATTTTTTCTAGGTTTATGCTGTGTCATGTGTAGGGTTTCGCCTAGGAACACCTAGCTGATTCATCAACAGGCTCTAGGTATCCACGCTCGGACCCCCACGGGAGTAGCGAACTGTTCACTACCTCCCTCCTTATGTGCGTTACTCCTGTGGGGGTCCGGGCGGGGAAACCAAGAGCCCGCTGATGAGTCAGCCTGGTGTTCCTAGGCGAAACCCTACACATGACACAGCATAAACCTAGAAAAATTGCTGAGTTTTAATTCACGAGCCGTGAAAGCCAATATACCAATTATAATCATGATTTAATAATTATTTCGTGGAATTAAATATTGTCCTTGCTGTATTGTCGGTGTACGGCTTTGATTATTATTATTGTTGTTTAATTTGAGAGGATTGGATATCGTGGTCATTTAGCCCTATGTGCTTGGGTGAGTGTGAAATTTTGTCTGATAAACTATGATATTGTGATGGCTGTATTAGTGTATGTAATTGTAATTAAGGTGAGGATTAGGAAGGAGGCAGCCGTGGCCTTAAGTTAGGAACCACCCCGGAATTCGCCTGGTGTGGAGGTGGGAAATCAAGGAAAACCACTTCCAGGATGGTTGAGGTGTTGGGAGTCGAATCAACCTCTACTCAGTTTTTGTTCATGAGGCTGAGTGGACCCCGTTCCAGCTCTCAGACCAGATTTAGATTTCTTGGCAGAGCCGGGAATCGAACCCAGATCTCCGGGGCGACAGCCAAGAACGCTAGCCGCTACACTAGGAAACGGATGAACGACTTTGAGTACCCTGTTTTGACTTGTGACTGACTCTAATGTTGTTGTTGTTGTTGTTGTTTGAGTCTTCAGTCTTTTGACTGGTTTGATGCAGCTCTCCATGCCTCCTTGTCTTGAGCTAATAGTTTCATCTCTACATAGCTACCACACCCTACATCCGAAGCAATCTGTTCATATTCTAACCTTGGTCTACCCCCACAGTTCTTGTCTTTGAACCTTCCCTCCATAACTAAGCTTGCTATTCCTGGGTGTCTTAGTGTGTGTCCTACTAACCTATCTCTTCTCTTCATTAGCAGTCGCCAGAAACACCTCTCCTCTCCCACTCGTCTTAATACCTCTTCGTTTGTCACCCTATCTACCCATCTGATCTTCATCATTCTCCTGTAACACCACATTTCAAATGCTTCAATTTTCCTCTTTTTTGCTGCACCAATAGTCCATGTTTCACTTCCATAGAGCGCCACGCTCCAGACAAAGGCTTTCAAAAATGACTTCCTAATACCTAAATCTATATTCGATGTCAACAGATTCCTTTATTGTAGAAAGGCTTTCCTTGCCTGAGCTAAACTACTTTTTATATCCTCTTTGCTTCGTCCATCACTGGTTATTTTGCTTCCTAAGTAACAGAAGTCTCCTACTTCCTTCAGCTCTTCACCTGCCAATTTGATGTCCATCGAGGACTCTAATGTAGCTTCATACTAATCGACTGGTCTGTGAGAAACTGGGCTCTTTGCTGTAAGCTGACGAACGCCGGCACTGGTCTGTATTAACGATTCTGTAGGCTCATGGTGGAACGACATGCAAACTTTTTTATTTTTTTATTTTTAAAGCAGAGTTGATTTGAAAAAGCAATTAGCTTATCAATTGTTACTGTATTTAGCCTAGTAAATTCTGGATTTCATCCAATTTATTTTTCAGCTAACTGGATACCTGCACGAAACATGCCAAGCATAACGAAAATAAACTGACAATGAGCGATTCCAGGACACGAATACAGTGCAGAAGGCTGTTCCAAATCCACGAGTTTGAGTACGCGAGTACTCATCAGTGATGCTCGGAGCACGGTTGGAGAGGGACTGGGGGTGAGAGCCAATACGTCACTGGGCGAAGGTTATAGTACAAGACCATGCGCTTGCTGCCAATCTTGATGTATCCACCGCGAAGTGACGGCAACCCCCCACAGCAGAGCTGTATTGCATGTTGCAGGTTTACTCACGGAAGGCGGCGAGTACTCCGCTGCTCACGGGCAAGTTGCTCGGCAGGAACAGCCTACAGTACAGGATATAGTTGTCATGATGAAATGAAAATCTGCTATGGCGTGTCTAAATGACTGTTGCAGAAATCAATAATAATAATAATGTTATTGGTTTTACGTCACCTTTTAATTACTGCGGCTTTTAGAGATGCCGGGGTGCCGAAATTTCGCCCCGGAGGGGTTCATTAACGTGCCAGTAAATCTGACACGGTTCCCTCGCATTGCGCTTCCTCAAATGGCTGACTACAATCTTGACCGCAGCAAGCGAGAACGTTACTGCTGAGCCACGCAACCAGCTAGTTGCAGAAAGATCAATCTCGTGACGTAGTAGCTTGCATTTTGATAGTCCTAGTCACCATGGATGTCCGAGCTCTGCCAAAAAATTCAATTCTAGACTGAGGGCAGGAACGGGATACATTCAGCCTCGTGAGGCAAAACTGAAAAGAGGTGGGTTACATTCCTACCTCAGATATCCAGGAAGTGATTATTCATGGTTTTCTCACATCTACTCCTGGGAAATGCTCGGATGGTACCTAACGTAAGGTAACGGGTGCTTCTTACCTCGATTACAAATACATACACTAGTACATTTATATCACAGTGACACACGTTATCAGACAATATCTATATACAACCTAGTACACGGGGCTACATGAATACGATGGTGCAAAGCCCATTATGAATCAACAACAATAACTACTTCTAATCTAGGCAAATACAGGAATTTTAGAACTTAAAAGTTTCATTCTGGTTCCGTATTGATTAACTAATTGAGTAAGGCCTGATTTTGGAATACATTTATTTAATCATATCGGCTGATGAAGGGGCCAAAACAATGAGGCCTTGAAATATGTCCCACCAATGATCACACAGTGATCTTTATTTAATAAAAAGTATTGATTAGGCGGAACTTTCATCCTATGTATTACTCAAATGCAGGATTAGTATGGAATCCTAGCCTCAATTACAAATACACACGATTGGCTGCATGGCTCAGCGGTAACGTTATCGTCTTCTGTGCCCAAGGTCACAGGATCGAATCATGGCGCAGTCAGTTGGCATTTGAGGGTGCGCAACTGAGAGGGAGCCGTGTCAGTAGATTTACTGGCACGTTAAAGGTCCCCTTCGGGGAAGAACTTGGCACACCTGCAGGCGTCTCTATAAGGTTCAGTAGTTAAGGACGTAAAATCAAGAGCATTAGTATAACACAAATACACACACTAATACAACCGGAGAAATTTCACACACTTACAATCAAGTACACGGGGTTACATGACTTGGTGTCGCAATCCTCCTAAAATGAATGAATAACAACAACTACTACGTTATTCCTTTTACTTGGAACCAGTGCTGCCCAGATTTCACCACCCTACCTATTCATGAACTCTTCCGTTACGTATTTCTACTCCCCTGAGTAGCATCTTCACTTTATAACCGTGAGAACCACGGCGTGTTCACGACTGTGAAGGAATACATTTCCTTACACTTCGCATGGTCAGAGGATCAAACGGAGCCGTCAGTTCAATCGATTGTGCTTCCTCTAACCTTGATATCAATAAAAGCGACATTTGAAGTTGCGAAGCGGGGTTCACAGCTTCGTTTCTCTTCAATATTCAGCCATTTTTAATAATCCCAACTATCGGAATGCTGAATGCCATGACAGCTCAACTTTTCATGATTTACAGGCCCTCAGTGTTTTGTGTTCAAGACTTAGGGTGTTATTGTTTCGATACTCGATAAGCCCGCAGATTCACGCTGTGAGTTATGGCTGGGTGGTATATTGACGAGATCTTCCACCCCCCGTATCTTTTGCTGATATGAACTGCGTGGTTGATTACATCCCGTCATGCATAATATAACAGTCTCATCTGTATTCCATTCTCTGTGATTTGATTCATGGCATTATGGATTGAATTATTGATCCATTCATTGACTGCCAGTTATTGAAGAGAAAAGACAGGGCTCCGCTTCGCTTCGTGCTTCGCTTTCCGACTTCTGGTTGCCAATCACTAGTATATAATGTTCTACCTTAAATACGTAGAAAGCAAAATGGTTCCATCTTAATCAATATCTATGTTTCTAGAATGTGCCTACTGCATGCTTTGGCCAGCAGTGTGCCCTTCTTCAGCTAACGAGGAAAATAAATAGGCGTACTGGTGAAATTATGAGTAAAGGGAGCACATTACTTTGATAGGGAAAATTGTAAAACTAAAATTAGAAATTGTTATAATATACACAGCCTTGCTTATATACGTCGGCCCCGTGGTGTTGGGGTAGCGCGCCTGCCCCTCACCCGAAGGCCTCGGGTTCGATTCCCGGGTCCGTCAGGGATTTTAGAAACTGGCGTGAGGGCTGGAACGGGGTACACTTAGCCTCGTGAGGACAATTGAGTAGCTGTCTGACAGTGAGGCAGCGCCCCGATCACGAAAACCAAGATTAACGGCCGAGAGGACCCGATGCGCTGATCACGTGTCACCCCAATATCTGCAGGCCAAATGGCAGGGCAGCGGTCGCTTGGTAGGCCTAGGCCCTTCATGGCCTGTAGTGCCGGGAGTTATTATTTATTTTCTTTATAAATAACATAATAACGAACAGTAATATCTTTTTTTTTATAACTTGTCAAATTTCGTTTTTAGCCTACTTTCGATTTTTGCAAAAAATGAAAGTAGACTTATGAGATCAACACAGGGCGAAAAAAGTGTGTCTGTCTGTGTGTGTGTATGTGTGTGTGTGAGTCTGTCTGTGTGTGTGTATGTGTGTGTGTGAGTCTGTGTGTGTGTGTGTGTGTCTGTGTGTGTGTGAGTGTGTGTACTCTGAATGTCTGTCCCCCCCTATCAATTCGAACACGGTGAATGCGAATTGAACGAAATTTGGTACAAAGGTAGCACTAGCAAAGGACACCTCAGTGTCATGTTTTATATCGCCGCCATCTTTACTAAAACTGAATGGCGGCCACTCAAACGTTCAAAACGTAAAATCAAATAACGACTAACCTAATCATCCGATCTCTACCAAATTTGGTAACAACATACCTTCGTATAGGATGCGTCTTGTGACCAAACTACAAGGTCGTCCGCCATACCATTTCAGGATGGCGGCCGTGCGAATTATGCAAACTTTATAATCCATATCATGGGACCCACCAGTTCCGATTATCGAGCCGAGAATCGTTTTAACTGTTCTAAAGGAAGAGGCACGTTCGAAATTAAAAGTTTATTTTGTAATACTATAGTGCAGACGTGATTTTAAAAAGCTGAACTGATTCAGTAATAAGACAAGATGGCAGCGGATATCTTGTGCCTGACTTATATTTCACTAATTTGAGTATTGAATGCAATATAGCGTACTGATAAAAAATAAATAAACTTTGTATGAAATGCTTTATATATAAATAATATAATCCAGTGATGAAATCGTTTAGTATAAATCATTATCTGCTAACAAGTTCTATGTAAGTCATTTTAAATAGAGCGATGTTCGTTGACACAATTAGCTCAGTGGTAGAGCGATAGCCTGTCGCTCAGATGCCTATGGTTCAAACCCGATCAGAGCTAGCTTTTTTGCTTGAAATGTTATATGTTTATTGTTTTGTAATGACTCAGATGTTTTAAAATTAAGCGTTATATTGTGCAAATTATGGTGTAAAATATATATTTAATTAAAACATAATTCGCCAGCAGATTTACTCGAGACTTCTAGCTGCCAAAAAGGAAACTTCCAGATTTTATTGAAAAGTTTCTTCTTCTGGCCGCTAGAATGCACTCGCTCTGTTAGGATTATATTGTTCGATATTTCACCACTAGATGTCCCGACTAGTCTACGTGGGGATCCATTGATTACTATACCATTATCATTCTATGCGCATCGAATTTGAAGAATGACAAGTTGATACTACGATACATTTTAACTTTTTATTTTAAAGGGTTTGTAACAGCCTATTTTGCGTTACTTGAAAATGTTATTAAGCGTTATATTGTCCACATTATGGTGTAAACTATATATTTAATTAAAACATAATTCGCCAGCAGATTTACTCGAGACATCTAGCTGCCAAAAAGGTAACTTCCAGATTTTATTGAAAAGTTTCTTATTCTGGCCGCTAGAATGCACTCGCTCTGTTAGGATTATATTATCGAAAATATCCACATAGTTTGTATACACACGTCTCTGTAGGGTCATGGAAAGATTTGTTAATTCAATTAGGGTTGTGAAAGCCATGCACAACCAGACGTGTAAAGACATGCCTCAACTCAAAGTTGGATGTTGCCCACGGCAGGTCGTAATAATAATAATAATAATGTTATTGGTTTTACATCCCTTTTAACTACTGCTGATTTTAGAGACACCGGGGTGCCGGAATTTTGGCCCGAAGGGGATCTTTAACGTGCCAGTAAATGTACTGACACGGCTCCCTCGCATTTGTGCACCCTCAAATGCCAGCTGACTGCGCCAGGATACGAACCTGCAACCTAGGGCCCAGCAAGCGAGAACGTTACCGCTGAGCCACGCCGCCAGTCCGGTCGATTATGTCTCCAGATCCATAACATTCTTGATATACTTCTTATCTTTCTTTCTTTCTTCAATGATGGTAGCAGTTTTTATCTAGGTCGTGGCGTTTGGTAGAGGTAAATCGTTTCTAAGGTCTTCAACAAAGAATAGTTCTATTATACTCTTTGATAATAACAACGAGTTATAACTATACTCATACATTTAGGAGAAAGTAGGCTATATGTTCTTTACTGAACATCTTGTTTTCTTTTCAAAGAAGGTTTGCTCGTCGAAGTAAATTCAGGCAAATGCAAGGATTGTACCATATTTCAAGTCCTGGGGGCATCTAGCGTTAATAATTGCAGCTACTCACTCTATTATTGTCACCACAGAGACACATCCACTCTTCGGGTATCAGCCTGTTGATATGAGATTAAAATCGAGAAAGAGGTTTTTAACAACTACTCAACCATTACAAAGAACATTAGCACCAGCACGAGTTTCCATGCGGAAGGAGAGAACCAACGATTTGTCTGAATGAATGGAACTGAGAGATTCTCTCTACCTTCTGGTCTCACAAATACTGGCCAATCTGGAAATCCATGAACAGACTGAGAGCTGAAGTTGTGAGATCAAGGGACAACTTATTTAAGTGGCATTTTCCGACCAAAACGGTTCTATGTGATTGTGGTGAATTTAAAACAACACAACATCGCTTATGTAGTCCGTTGAGCCCATCTAGATGCACAATGAGTGGTTTGACTCAAGAAAATTCAAATCCTCTCGAAGTAGCTTAGTATTGGGCAGGAACTGTTTGAAGTTGCATGATCTTGTGTCCATTTATAGTTTCTTTCATGTTTTCATGTTAATAACTAGTTTCTTGTACATATGGCACAAATAAATAAATAAGTGAATACCACAGGGATACCGGTTATCAGACAAATTAAACACACACCCCAGTACACGGGGCTGACGACCCAAAATATCCCAAGTCGATACAATAAATTAACAAGAACATCGGCGAGAAAATGAGTCCACATGTTTGTGCAGGTGTAAAATATGACTACGCACTTGAAGCCTTCCACTGATGAAAGGATCTTGAATGATCTTGGCCATCAGCCCCGTAGACTTGGTGTGTGTTAAATTTATCTGATAACCTGTGATTCTGTGGTGATTGTACTAGTGTGTGTGTAACTGCCATTCTTGGACTAAGGTTGGGAATGTGGTAAGCGTCCCGGGAATTTAAATAAGGTGCTATCCCAGCATTTGCCCGGAGAGAGTGTGGAAAAACCTAGAGAAAAACCCCACTCAGGATAGCCACTGTCAGCTTCGGTATTCGACTCTCTGATCTGTGGTCTTGTTACTGCTCCCCCTGTGTTTCACCCACTGTTGCAAGTAGTCGCACACACACTTTCTATGAGATTAAGATCGGGAGATTTAGTGGCCAGTCTCGGCGCTACAGTGTGTGTGTGTGTGTGTGTGTGTGTGTGTGAGCATCAAACCAGTCACGTATGCGTGCTGAGGATATAAGAAGTAGGTTGGTACAGGTATGGAAATCATCTCGACAGAAAATAATTCAGTTGTCATTTTTGAAAACATTTGCCTGGAGTGTGATGCTCCATGGAAGTGAAACTTAGATTGTTGAAAATTAGATTCGTGGTTGAAGTTACAAGTGAAAAGGTGTTACGATGAATGGGAAATGGGATGAATGTTTTTGGTGAGTAGCAATGAAGAGAAGAGATAGGTTGGTAGGGCACATACTAGGGCACCGAAGAATAGCAAATTTAGTTATGGAAAGAAGAGTCGAGCACAAGAACTGTAGAGGTAGACCAAGGTTACAATATGTTTAACAGGTTTCCTAGGATGCAGGATATGGTAGTTATTGAAGGTGAAAAGACTAGTCGAGGAACGGGAGGCATTGAAGTCTGCATCAAGCCAGTCTAAAGACTGAAGACTCAACAAACTTCGAACCCACGAGAGATTGCATAATATCTCTGTTAGATTCAACGAATGATGAAAGCCGTGTTGCCACTCTAGGCTTTCAAAAATATTGTCAAGTAGTAGAAAAAACGCTAGATTCCTGTGTTATCATAACTTATCAAGAGAAGCGGCTTCGGTGGCATAGTTGGTAGCATGCTGAACTGCTGTTCCCAAGATAGCGGGTCGGAACCCGTCCGAAGTCGTCGAAATTTTTAAGAGCGTTTAAATCCTTCAATATGCCTTCTTTCGGAGGGGGAAGTAAAGCCGGAGGTCCCATGTCATAGATTTATGGCATATAAAAGACCCTTCCACAGACTAAACTTATGTGAAGCTCAATTTCTAGGTAGATTTCGTTGGAACGCTCTATCAAAGTTCCAACGTTCACCACTAGGTATCAGGTAGCGAACGTTGGAACTACTTGAAATTGAACGGAACTTGTAGCTCACCCTATGGGTGTCCGCTTGAAGCAGCTACAGCCTCTGGCGAGCCGAACATGTCCTCGGACAATCCCGGCACTAAAAGCCATACGATAAATAAATAATAAATAAATCAACAAAGAAAGTTTTCACTCAATCCTTATCTAAATAATTCAAAATAGTGTAAAACATTTTGTCACCAAATTACTACACATATCGCAAGATCCAGCTACAAAGTCATTCAATTGGTAACGCTGGTTGAACGTACGCACAGTAAAAGAATCCCCGTGCATCTGACTCATCCTTCCTGGCTGGCACAGGCATGACTTCACATGTTCAAGAGAGTCCAGTCATCAGCCTCTCGATATAGCGACCCTCAGCGGAGTCTCGGCCACAAGAACTGTACTGTTATCGATACGGTATAAGGTTACTGTAATTTGGTCTGTTGTGGGCTGAGTGGGAAGGCATATCAGATAATACCCTTCTAAAACACACTCAACCCACCAGAGGGTTATTCACACTTCAGCAAAGCACTGGGTAACTAGCGTTTGGAGATCCCAGTGTTCACAGTGGTGATCCTAAGTGTTGTTTATGGAACTCGGGAATGTTTCGTACTGCCCAGGGTAATTTTCAACGTTCTATACCTTTTTATCAAACATTTTACCGACAGCAGTGGCTATGCTCGCTAAAGCGCAGCGTTACGTCATGGGGCCAAGCTCTCCGCTGACTTGGTAGACTCGTGGGTTCAAGCCCCACCGTGGGCCGTCATTGAAATGGTTTTCCGTGGTTTCCCCAATTTCAATGCCAGGAAAATGCTGGGATGGTACCTTCTGATAGGCCACGGCCGCTTCCGCACACTTCCTTGCCCAGTTTCATTCATCTTCATCCATTTCTATCTCTCATCCCGACGTGCAGGTCGCCCATGGGCGTCGACTAGATAGACATACACTCGGCCTCTCAGGAGGTCACATGAAAGAAAAACCAACACATTATTCACAGGATTTAATCAGCTTTTTTTTTCAAGGATATTCTGCAAGTCCTCTCCTTACCTCAACACACGCCTTTTGAAAATAAATTATTTTCTTTGATTTTCCATGAACCTTTTTTAAATGGCATAATTTTGACACCTCTTCCATGAACGTTTCCATTTGGTAACATTACACTAACGGATAATTGAAAATTGAAGCGTTTGAAATGTGGTGTTACAGGAGAATGATGATGATCAGATGGGTAGATAGGGTAAGAAGAGATAGGTTGGTGGGACACTTATTAAGACACCCAGGAATCGCAAGCTTAGTTATGGAAGGAAGGGTCGAGGACAAGAACTGTAGGGGTAGACCAAGGTTAGAATTTGTTAAACAGATTGCCTCGGATGTAGGGTGTGGTAGCTACGTAGAGATGCAACGATTAGCTCAGAACAGGGAGGCATGGAGATCTGCATCTAACCAGTCAAAAGACTGAAGACTCAAACAACAACAGCACTAAAGTTTATGTGTATATGTCTACGCGTTATTATTCCCGTTTTCAATGAAGTCGGGGATGAGATGCGATGCAAGTCTATGTGGCGGGTGTTTGGTTTACGATTAGATGCCCTTCCTGACACTAACCTCAGGAGAGGATTTGCTGAGAGATGAAGTGAATGAAGATGAATGAAACTGGGCAGGGATGCAGAAGGAAGCGGCCGTGGCTTATCAGCAGGTACTGTGCCAGCATTTGCCTGGAGTTGAAAATGGGAAACACGGAAAACCATTTCAAGGACGGCTGACGGTGGGGTTCAAAACCACATCGAACGAATTTGCCTAGTGCTGTGCGTTAGCGAGCGTACCTACCGCTGTCGGCAAAATTACACTAAAGTAAATTTTGAAAACCGCATTTAGCAGGCAACATCGCGAACGAAACTCTATTCTTCATGATATAATCGATTGAATGGCTGACGGTGATCTGATGGTAAAAGTGATTTCACTTCTGACCGCTGGACATCTCTTGCGTAGCACTGAAATGTCAAGTCGGAAGAAACGATGGCGTCAATCAAGTACACAGACCTAATGGCTATGATGTTGAAAGTATGAACCACAGAAACAGTCAATGCTCCTCAAGCGATCTTGCCGCTGCAGTGCGCTTGCGCTTTGGTTACCTCGTAATGTGATCTTCTAGGAGGGCAGTGATCAAGTGGGCGAGGAGCAGTGAAGCACAGTGGTGGCTCTGTGTTCTGATGCCCAAGATAAACGCTACATGATGAAAGAAAGCATTCAGACACATTAACGTAATCAAGACTTAGACGGGATGATCATGAGAGGTAATAAAAGTTCGTAGAACTTAAATGCTGAATGAACCACAGAGTGTGAGCGTGATTGTGTACAGGTGTTCTAGGAACGCCACATTTACGTGCTAATACAAGCTCAACTTCACCATGTGGTATGTCACTTCCTAGAACTCAGGAATCAACCATATGTCGGGAGATCCACAGCTATTACACTTCATAGCTTTGGAGGCAATTTTTTTCAGTGTTGACATAATTACAATTAAATGGTTATCTTCAGTTGGTCAACACGAGTATATCCTCTTCAGACCCAAGACAAAATCTTTAGGTGGGATTTTCTTTCCACTCCTTTCGTATTAAATAATGGCACACACTGAAGACAAAGGAAACACTCTTGAAATGAAAATCCACAGCCTGCTTCCAGTCTCCGACCGGGTCAGGAATGGAATGAATGAAGCCCCCATCTAGCGGCGAGGATATAAACTGTGCCGGCTGCCGAGGCCTGACGCACTCCTCTGGGGAAATGATAAAATGAATGACAGATGAAATGAAATGAAATGATAGTGGAGAGTGTTGCTGGAATAAAATTTTGACAGGGAAAACCGGAGTACCCGGAGAAAAACCTGTCTGCCTCCGTTTTGTCCAGCACAGATCTCACATGGAGTGACCGGGATTTGAACCACGGACCCAGCGGTGAGAGGCCGGCGGGCTGCCGCCTAAGCCACGGAGGCTTCAATGGAAACACTCCTAATAGAATAAATTATTAAATTCACAGGTCACAATTACCGATTGCGGTAAAACCTAACTGTATAAGTCTAGCTTATCTCCTGACTGGAAAAACGAGTGGATTCGAATTTGATATTCGGATGTCCTTGAAATGGTTTTCCATGGTTTATCATTTTCAACTCCAGGCAAAACCAGGACTGTACTTTCTAATTGGTCACTGCTGTCCCCTTCCGACTTATTGTCCAGTTTCATTCGTCACTACTCACCGCATCTCTAATTAACACCTCGGATGAGTTAGGCATCAGGAAAGGCATCTGGTCGTGAAACCCATTCACCCCATAAAATTCACGTCACATTCCTGACCCCGTAGAAATAAGAAAATGTTGGGGGGCAGAAATAGTGGTCAACATTCACATAATACCAACTGCTGCTGATAAAACTATTACAAGGTGAAGGTGCACAAATGTGCACCCTGGGTCTGAAGAGGATATGCCCAGTTAACGAGCTTATTTCCAAAGTGTCTTACACCCAAAGTTGTTAATTTTCCCGGTAATTATATGACAATAAATGTTATACATTCTTCTATCATCTCCAACGTTTTTGTGTTTCTAAATGGCTCATGTTGTATGAGTCTTCAGTCTTTTGACTGGTTTGATGTAGCCGTTCAAGTCTCCCTGCCTGAGCTAATCGTTTCATCTCTACATACATCTCTACCACACCTTACTTCCGATGCAGTCTGTTTAACATAGTTTAGTCAGTCCACCCCTACAGTTCTTATGCTCAACCCTTCCTTTCATAAATAAGTTTGCTATTCCTGGGTGTCTTAGTATGTGTCCTACCAACCTATCTCTTCTCTTTATTATCAATCGCCAGAAACATCTCTCCTCTCCCACTCGTCTTAATACCTCTTCATTTGTTATACGATCTAATCATCTAGTCTTCATCTGTCCATGTTTCACTTCCATAGAGCGCAATGCTCCAGACAAATGCTTTCAAAAAGACTTCCTAATACCTAAATCTATATTTGATGTCACCAGATTTCTTTTCTGTACAAATGCTGTCCTTGCCTGAGCTAACCTGCTGTCTATATCCTCTTTGCTTCGTCCATCACTGGTTATTTTGCTTCCTAAGTAACAGAAGTCTCGTACTTCCTTTGGCTTTTCACCTGCCAATTTGATGTCCATAGTGTTTTCTGATTTCTTTAGACTGTAATTGCATTATTTTTGTTTTCCATTTATTTATTTATTTATTTATTTAATTATCAACATAATTTCCTTCCTCCAGACGGAGTCCATCTCTATCTATATATATATATATATATAAATTAAAATTTGTCTGTTTTTTTTCTGAATTTCCACGGAAATTTGCGGTATTTACGCGTTTCAGACTGTTTTATGACGGATACGCGCAAAAATAAAATTTTTGTCTGTCTGTCTATCTGTGGACAATTTTGTGTGTCCTTATAACTCGAGAACGGCTGGGTGGATCAACGTAATATTTGATGCAGATATCCATCAGAGGCACGACACTAATCATTGATGTAACTCTTCTCCGTACCTCTCATAAAAAGGGGCCTACCCCCTTAATATAGATGCTGAAATAGGCGTAGAAGGGTGAGACAAAGCTCATTTTCAGCCCCTCAATGTGAGAAACGAAACTCGGGGGCCCTTAAGGCCCTAAAACCAACAGTTTTTGAGATATTCCCAGAAAACTAATTTCACTTAATAAACTATGAAAGAATGCAAGCCGGTAACCATGGCAACACAATCTCAGAAGTCCATCTATTGCTATAAGACGCAATGCAATTCCATTTATTACATTACTGTGAAGATTTGCAAACGGCTATAAGGTTATAACGGATCCAAATTAACCTGAAATATTCATCAATACATATAATTCGCTTAAGGGGGTCAAGGGGTACTCTATAATTTTTTTCACGCGATTTACACGTGCGGGTATGGTACTGTACCCGATTGTCACCATGTGGCCCATGTGTTCGTATCCCAACTAGCTCACGGTCTTTCGAGGTATGGGACGTTCCTGCCCACAATACGACCACATGCTCAGGATTTGAGTCTACCAGGTAACTACTTCTACAGGAAATACACAACATTCCTAAAAATAAAACATTTACTGGTCTAAAATCATGGCTATACAATAATTACAAATCAAAGGACAAATTACATTTAATTCCCACAAATAAAATAGGGTTATTCTGTGAGCTTTCTTCTACATAATAGTGCTACACTGCACTCAAACCTACTTCTAACATCCTGTCAATAATAGTTCAGATTACAGGGTTTCCATAGTGTTCATCATGTGACACAATCTTAGTTAATGGGAGTATCTTAACACAAAAATCACATGTCACATAAAAATGATATTACTAAGACATTATTCCGCCTCTTACGGCATTTACTTTAACTAGCAAAAATTCATTATATTCTGCATTTATTAACAAATATTTGTTGTGTCGTGCGAATCATCTTCCTTCTTTCCATCCCTATGAACGATCTAGGACAGTGGTACATGCTCCTTAAAAAAATAGACATGGATAGAATATTTTATAGTTTCACCATATAACGATTTTCTGGGTCTTGTCGGGCTTACCATAGTTACAACTGTGTCATGTTCTGGGAAAAACACATACCCGTATGCATAAATTAGCATGAACTGGCAAAATGCACTTTAAAGAAGATGCCTACATTATGTTGGTTCAGCTTTCCTCCTCAGAGGATAACTTCGCCAAATATTATCTGATTTCAATGATCCAACAACGTATGTGACTTGCCACACACCATTCAATTCAATTGGCATCATTATAATACTCATATCTTAATTGCATATTTAAATACCGAGATTCCTCAGTGCCCTACTGTGACTGTAAATGACAAGGGATCGGTCGACGGACCTTTCTCCCCCTCAGCAGGTCATAAAATTCGTTCCAGCTGGCTAACCAAGATGGCTGCCACGGAAGTGATCCACACTATCTTTCTCTCTCTATCGTCAAGGTCAAACTTGTTTACAATTATATAACAGTACAGATACGCTAGGCGTGATTCCTAAGTAATTGAGTCATTTAATTAATTAACACCTATCTTTATAGTGTATTTGGGCTCAAATGGCTCCTTAATAAACATTCATGGCTGGGGTGTAATTCTAGTGATAGCCTTGCCGTTCTAAGGTGATTATCTGTGGCTTTAAGACGCGCATCATAGTGAAACCCCACGGTTTTCACCAGCAGCTGTCAATAATAATATCAGGAAACCTGCGTTCCTAGACGACGAATATGGTCCTACCTCTCAGGGTGGACCATTGGTACAAATGCTCACTGCGTCTCGACGGACGTCAATAGTGGCTATAATTCATGCAAGCGTTGGAAATAGACAGGATCTATCCAAATCGCTGCGTATAATACAGTATGCACAAAGGCGATACTCCTCGAAGATTCAGCCAACTTTTCACCTAACGCGCAAGCTATACTAGTCAATCCCCGCGATTATCTTACGTAAATCACTGGATTCTACGTTAATCTGCACGCTATACATGCGGCTCAAACACTCTTTCACATAGATGACTCCATTATTAAGGCACCTGCGTTCTCTCTGTTATACTACTTAAGCCAAAGCTTTACATAGCTCCTAACACAAATGTATAAATTTACTGGCTTACTTTAGTTTAATGGTCCTCAAACATAATCCTAAGGATTGACCATATCAAATATTCATTCAAATTTTCACTGACACTGAAAAAGCTCTCGTATTTCACTATATTCCACGTTACACTTTTACTGTTCACCAAATCACAGTATCTTTAAATTAGACATGACACTATTTGAACATTATTTAGGCCACATTTGCCCATTACTTTATTGTTGCCGACCCCAGTTTATTATTATTATTCATTTACCGTTGCCGTTAGATTCATCATTATTTTGACCTAAAGGGTCCTAAACAAATCACCTTGCAAGCCATACTTTATTCAAGACGAGTGGTGAAAACTCGTTCAGTAAGTGACTATTACATCTTTAATCTCAAGGTGATAAATCGTTACATGGTGAACTATTCAGTTATAAGGATATAATTGCATGTGTACTCACTTTTTCCTTCTTGCTGGAAAATACCAGCTCTTCAGCTTAAGCGCTACCATGGTGTTTGGTTTAAGCCATCATGATATCCTTAACACAACACTGAGATTCACACACTTGCCACATGATACACATATTTTTATAAGTGGCCTTTACCACTGCTATACACTGAATATTAACCATTAGACACATGAACACTTTAAATCATTATTTCACAATTTATGTACACTTCATCCATGACTTCACATGTTGATCCTTAATCCGGACTTCCCCTACGCTTGATCTCAGAGATGCGATGCAATTATGACAACCGCTGGTCTACGTGAAATCTAGTAGCGTGTTACGGATATTCGATCCTCGTTCCCTGCAATCACGTTCAGCTCACTATCCTGGTTAGGTGGCAATGACTTCCACGCTCCCATCACTGTAGTGATCCTGATGATAATGTCATACAATTCTGACAATACCTCCTGGTATAAGAACTGTTCGAAAACATTATAAGTTCCTTTTCGCTGTAGCGAATTTATATCTGCGTCAGATAATAGATAAATATCTGTATTAATTTACTTTGACGCCCTTCATGATTACTTATGAAGCTTATAACTTGCTTCCATTGTCTTCAACGGCGGCGCGTTGATATTTTAATACTTGGCGTGCTTACTGCAGAGCGAATGTAGACAAAAGACTAACTTCCAACTGCTGTAGGTCAACTAACAACTTTCAACTCGAGCGACTGTAGATCAACTGCTTTGGCGTGGCCTGCTTTCAACTGATGCTTTCAACTGCTTGCTTTCAACTGACCTCGCGTGGGCTGCTCCCCCTTATAAAGGTTTCTTGCACAAAATAGTTCACGGGACACGTGAGAGTGACTCCCTTCTTGAAATAATCCCTCTTCAGTCGAAATGACATCTGCATCTTGTTTACTTAGGTGTGTAGGTTTCAAAAACATTCGCGTGCCGGCGATCGCTTCGGCCAATTAATTACAATTAATTGCCTTAGTTCAGCGCGTTATGACGCCACGGTGGGGGTTCCCCGCTGGCTGGTTACAATATCCCTGCTCTTGAGCGTGAGTTAGGTTGTAATGCGGTCATTTGGAGATATAGGCATCAATTTAGGTGAAAAACCACTCCTAAATTACTTCTCCGTAAATATATTCATCTGTGTGTATATTTCAATGCATTACAATGTTCCATTTAGCTGGAATTAATTAATTTCCTTGTGCATGCAGCTTGCCCCGTTGTCGAATGGTGGATTCACGGGTCATTAATTTTGAGCTGTCTCTCCGCCCCAGACGTAAGTAGTGCGGTTGGCGCCTAGGCTACTCCGCCCACTCGCTAAGGGTCATTTGTAAACTGCCAAACTCGCCTTCTCTCGTTTTCGTATGCTCTGAAAACGTATATTTCCTATGCATTTGGCTACACACGCCCGGCCTAGGCAAGTATATAAGGAGCGGAGTCGGGCTGTCGGGAGCAGTCGTTTGGTGGAGGAGCAGGCAGCAGCAGCAAACCAGTGTCCAACCTATCGCCGCCCGCAGCGGCCCACTATCGTGCATCGGAGCATGCCTCCTAAGGCTTCTTCCCTTAAATTGCTATGATTTTCACGTATAAATCGTGAAATCACGCTAGACTATTATATGTCAGTATACCTCTCATTGCTCTGTGGGTTCCCTATAATTGCTCCCCCTTAGAGACCAATGGTTCGACCCTAGGCATAACCATGTGCCTGGTCTTCTCTGATGAGACCTGAGTTCGATGCCAGACTGCCGTGACTAATTGGGCACATCTTTCTCCTGCTAAGTTCGAAAAATTCATTTCATAAGTGAATTTTTCGGGCCTATCAGCTGGCATCAACTCCATGCAGTATTTACTTTAAGCGGTCATTGCTCTCGGCAATGGGCTTTCTCGTTCCCCACTCCACTCTGTCTGCTGCCTCGTAGACTCTCGTTCTCCCTTCTCAATTGTTCATTCATCCCCCTCAGCTCCACAGCGGCTTCCCTCAACTGGTCATAAAGTTCCTGCAGTAGACAGCTGCATTCTTCCCTCGTGTCCGCTGGGTTGGCGAGCTGGTTGCTTCGCTTCGACCCTTCTTGAGCCTGCAAGCTTTTCTCAAGAATCTTTCCGTGCATACGTAATGATTCCCCGTTCACTTGGATGTGCATAGTTTGCTCCTCACTCGCATCATAGTCTTCTGGTGGACTATATAGTTTCAAGTTAGCTGCGTTTACCACAACTTCTCTACCCGTTGTTTCATCTTTGATCCGATATGCATTATTTTGCAGATCCCTTATAATCAGGTATGGTCCGTGGTAAGCATGCTGAAATTTCTTATATTTCCTGCTCTCTGGATCTGAACTGGCGGGTTTCTTCAATAAGACGTATTCTCCCACGAGTAACGGTCTGTGATAGCGTTTCCTCCTGTTTCTCCGCTGTCGTCTATCTGCTTGTTTCTTGAGATACTCGAACGTCCTCTGGATCCTCAACTCACGTCCAAGTTGTGCATCGATGGGTGTCTGGATGACATTATTCCACGGCCTCTCTGGTCTTCTATCGAGATGTAGGCTCACTGGCACCTCTCCTGTCGCTTCGTGCATGGTATTGTTGATACAATATTCAATAATCTCAAGTACGTCAATCCATCTCCAATTCTCAGTAGAGCAATATATCTTCATGTATTTTTTTGCAGTTCCCTCATAACTCTCTCAGCGGAATTCGACTCTGGGTGTCGAACCGTGGACAAAATCTGTCTTATGCCCAGATTCTCCAACTCCCTGCGAAATTCTATGCTGGTAAAACAACTTCCATGATCAGATAAGATGTTTTCTGGCTGTCCTAATATAGGAATGATTCTTTCCTTCAGCCTCTTAAGTACCTGTTTTGTACTGGTTTTCTGAATTGGACACAGGACTACCATTTTGGAAAACACGTCTAGTGCAACTAGGATGTGTTTATTTCCTCTTCTAGCTCTAGGAAGGGGTCCAAAGTTGTCCAGCGCCAGGAGCTGACATGGCTTCTCTGGTAAGAGCGGTATAGGTTTCTGCCTCATTAAGTACGAGTTAGGCTTTACTCGTTGGCACATATCACATGTCCTGATAGTATTTCTGACTGTTTCTCTATGTTTTGGCCAAATAAATGCCTCTTTAAGCAGGGCAACAGTCTTATCTACACCGGAGTGTCCAAAAGCTCGGTGTGCTAGCCATACTAGCCTTCTCTGCAATGCTGGTGGTACAACAATCCTGGGTTTGGTGTGGTCAGAGTCGCTCCATTTATGTAGCATCTGGTTAAACCATAGATATTCCGTTGACAATGCTTCAGCTTCCACATACATCGGGGTTCCTCTATCCAGTTTTCCCTCGAAGTAATTAATCATCAACCGTATCCAGGGATCTTCACGTTGAAAAACGGTGATGTTCCTCAGATCATCTAAGGTCTTCTGATCTCTATCTTCTATCTCGATAGCTAGAGCTTCTTCTTCCTCTGCTGTAGGGTATCTGCTTAGCAAATCAGGTATGATATTGTCCTTCCCCGGGCAATATTCTATTTCCACTTGAAATTGTTGTATGTACAGGGACCACCTTGTCAGTCTTTGACTCGACAAGTCAGTTTTCAGCAGGAACGTTAGGGCTTTATGGTCTGTTCGCAATATAATTCTAAAACCATAAATCAGCTTGTGCCAATACTGTAAGGCATATAGTATCGCAAGTAGTTCGATCTCCGTGACCGTATAATTCTTTTCATTAGGCTTCAACCTTCTACTGATAAATGCAATATAAGTTTTCTCCTCTGGCCTGTCCATATTTTCCTGATATAACATAGCTCCAATGCCTATGAAGGATGCGTCAGTCTGGATAATAAATTTCTGAGCGTAGTCAGGATATCCCAATTTTACATAATCTAACAGCATCTGTTTAGATTTCACGAAGGCTTCCTCGCATTGCTCCGTCCATCGCCATCTTCCTCCCTTCTTAAGTAAGTCTTGGAGTGGTGCTACAGTCTCGGTATACTTCGGACAATGGTTTGAAAAGAATCCAATAACGCCTAGATATTGCCTGACGTTCTTTACCTTCGTTGGTCTCGGGAAACGTTTAATGACTTCCAATTTTCCCGGATTAGGTCTGACTCCTCGTGCATCTATTACGTGACCTAGAAATTTAACTTCTCTCTGAGCAAAGTTAGACTTCTTTATATTGACCTTAAAGTTAGCCTGACTTAGGTCATATAACAACTTGCGTAGATCTCTGACATGTTCTTCAACTGTTTCAGAGGTCAGTAGTATATCATCTACGTAGCATATGGTTGTAGCTTTTACTTCTTCGGATAGGTTCCTATCTAGCGCTCGTATCAACGCTGAACCTGCTGTTTTTAATCCAAATGGAAGACGTACGTAAGAATACGTGTGCTGGTCAAATAAAAATCCGGTTAATAGACTTGTTTTCTCTTCCAGAGCAAGATGGTGAAAACTTGCCGTCAGGTCAAGATTTGAGAACACAGTCTTTCCTTTGAACCTCCTGAGTACCTCCTTAATGGGCGGTACTTTATCAAATTCCGGTATGACCTTGGAATTCAAATTTCGTAGGTCCAGGCATATCCTCACACTTCCATCCTGTTTCGGTACAACTACCAGTGGGCTGACATAAGGTGTGGCTGTCTTTACAATGACGCCTGCTTCTAGCATTTCCTGTATCGCTTCTTTGACCTTTAAATAATGTTTCTCAGCTACAGGATACGGCTTCTGTTTGAATGGCGTCCAATCGCTGACTTGGAACGCATACTGGAAATTCTTGATCCGGCCAGGTCTCGAATCGAAGACTCCTTTATACTCGAATAGCAGTTCCCTTAGCATTTGTTTATATTCTGGACCAAATTTAGCTTCTTCAATCTTCTCTTCCAGGCATTCTTCAAATTTTGGTTCGAGATCCTTTTCAATGTCTGCGGCCAGTGTTGCCAACTCTTCCTCAATGTCTTCTATTGTCGACACTGCATCCCCAGTCATATCTCCGTATGTATGCCATACGTATTCTTCTTGTCTCGTTTCATTATGCCTTAATGAGAGTTCTAACTCTTCCTTTCCCTCACTTGCGCGAAACATCACAATGTCTTGCGAGAGATCTATAATAACTTTATACTTTCTTATGAAATCCATCCCAACAATGAGGTTATACGGCAGCTTATTCACAAGTAGGAAGCTCTGTGAGAATGTAGAGTTCCCTATCTGCAAATCTAAAAATACTTGGTATTTGCATATCATAACCTTATCTGGTATGACACCTTTTATTTTCACGCTTGAAATAGGTATTTTCAATACGTGGATTTTACTCTGGATTTCACTGTATAATGCCTGGGTTATCAAACTTACGGTAGACCCTGTATCAATGAGACTTCTTACTTTCATCCCCGCAACATTCACAATAATAATAGGTAGTTCCCTTCTTACATTGACCGTTCTTTCATCGAGATCTTCGATAAGCTCCTCAGGTTTGGCAATCCAGTTAACAACATTCACTGCATTCCATCCTGAACTTATCTCTCTTTGGTCATTTAAAATTGGTGTTTTTTTTCAATTGCTCCATTCTTTGTGGAGTTTTTCTGCCTGTCTTCATGCTGTTGAAGTTCCAGACTTTTGGCACCGTCATCTTTTTGATATATGTCGGGTGACCTTCTATTCCGAATCGCTTCATCCCAATGAACTCGCGATTGTCTCGGATCATCTCCGCGCTCTTCCATGTATCTTAAAGATGCGTGATAACGTTCTTCCGCCTCTTCATCGAACCCGCGACTCTGCTCTTGGGATCTCCATCCTTGGTTGTTCCCATTTCGGCCGTAATTCCTTCTGTTATCCAGCTGCTGGTCTCTGGTACCACGCTGATTCCAGTTTTTCCTTCCTCGGTTACCACGGTTCGAACCTCCTCGATACGCTGGCCTCCAATTTTGGTTTTCGCGTCCTTCGCGCTGCCAGTCGGATTTTTCTGTTTCGGTGCTTGTAGATTTGCTCTTTGTCTGCACCTTAGTTGGCTCGATCGGCGTATTCGTCATGTTAACCTGTTCCACATTTCGACTTTGTCTTGCGTGCTGCACTGTGGTTAGATCGAGTTGTCTCAGCACCTCCTCCATATCGATTGCAGTTTTGGCGTTTGCTGAGATTAGCAGACGCTGCACTTCATACGGCAGCTGCTTGGCTATTGCTATGCATAAATCTGACTCTTTAAGCCCTTCGTCAAGCTCGCGAAAACGGCATAATTGATTCACAAAAAACTCTCCGTACTTAGTCGGATTACTAGTACTGTAACGCCTGGAATACAAGTCCAGTCTGAGGTTTTGTTGTACGCTCGCGTTCCAATATCTGCTTAAAAATGCTTGGCGAAATTCATCAACGGTGTCGAACGTGTACCGAAAACTCCTAAACCATAGGGCGCACTCCCCTTCGGTTAGTTTTTCAATCGCTCTCAACCTGCGCTCTGGCGGTACTTTCGCATCATTCAAGTACTCGGAAACTTCTTTAAGCCAGTACTTGGGTGTCATATTAGAATTACTCCCAGAGTATTTCTTTGGTTTCTCATCACTAGCCCTTATAACTGTGATTATTTGGTTTTGTACAGCATTTTCATGCGGTGTTGACATGGCCATTGGCATACCAGGTGTGGCATACGGGCTGTCACTTGGCATGGCTGCATCCTTTGGAGTGGGCTGTATTTCTATCTCCGCCCATTTATTTCTCCTATTCTCGTCTATACTTCCTTCGCTAGACCTAGGATTCCGCAACATGGATTCCTCCTGCGCTATCATTCTAGTCTCAATTTGGCTGTGCCTGTTTTCCGCCCTTTCCAAACGAGCTAATACCTCTCGTTCTATTTTCTCTAAGCGATCTTGGTTTCTTTCTGCCATAGAAAATACCTTTTCCTTATCATCCTTAAGGTTTTCCTTCAGGTGGATAATTTCCCCTGCTAGACTTTCTCTTACTTCGGCAAGAGTCTTGTCGCTGGCTTCAATCTTTAAGCCTTCTCGAAGCTCTAATTCTTCGCGTAAGCCTGTAACTTCCCTTTGAATATGACCTTGTATATGAGAGATTTCAGTCCTTATTTTCGTGATTTCCCCTTGGTCTTCGTCCTGTCTTTTATGGATAACTGCTAAGTCACTCTGAGTTTGTTCCAACTCTTTCTGCACTTTTCCGACTTGTCTCTTCATATTAGACATTATCTCCTTATTCTCTTGATCAGAAGTTTTTATTTCCTGAATTTCCTTACATTGGTCAAGGATATTCTGATCCTGTTTTCTTAAGGATTCGTCTACCGCCTTGGCGTAACCTGCCATTCGCGTATTCCATTTTACGTCATTATCCTCGAACCTTTGATCCACGGTCTGAGTGAACGTGTTAAATTGCTCTAACTGACGTTTAGTATTAGCTTCATTCTGACTTTGAATGTCTTTAAGCTCCCTGGACATACTGTTTAAATTATCGTTAATTTCACGCTGTGACTCTCTGCACATTTGCAGATTGCTCTCTAATTTTAATTCAATAGACTCAAAGCGTTTATCGTTATCATCTTGCATTTCTGAGATCACGCTAACAATATTTTTAGTTACCTCACGCTGGACAGACTCTTTAACGTCGTCCATTTTCTTATTAACCTCTGTTAGGTTTAATTCTAACTGCGTGTTTACATTAGTTTGACTAGCCTCTAGTCTAGTATTTATTTCAGCTTGATTAGCCTCTAATCTATTATTGACTGTAGCCAACATCTGGCTTACCTCAGTTTGACTAGCCTCTAGTCTATTGTTTATTTCGGTTTGATTGGCATCCAATCTATCCGCTATTTCATCTTTAAATGCCTTGGATTCTTCCTTACTCTTAGCATTAATAACATCGAAATGTTCCCTTAACTCAGCAATACACCTGAGTACTTCTTCCGTTCCGGCCATCCTGTATTACTTAATTTGAGATATAGGTAGGCCGCAGCTGAATATGCTGGCACGTTCTATTGGAAAGGAAAGGATTCCGATCCCACGACAACAACAACAACATATTATAAAATGTCAAAACTAACTATGGAATGGGTATTGACCCTCGTACCCGTCGGACAACAATGTCTGACGTCCGAACATCATCTAGAAAGACTCACAATCGCTCAAACAAAGTTTGAGGAAAAATATTATTTCTATGGTTTTCCCCATGAAAACCATGCTATTATTATGGGGTTTTTCTGAATCCCATAAGCCATCCACGTACTGGGCGCCATGTTATTAATGCTGAGGGTAATATATAGGGATAACACGCTTTGCCCCACTTGGGCCATGCCATGTTATATATCCTTAAATGTGGGTAGTTACATGCTTAAGTGGAGGTTACCTGTATTTTAAACTGGCCCCATGTATCAGCGTCATGTTACATAATTTATAGTGACCTGATAATTAAAGGGGTTTGGTGAAAGTTACATATATAAGCATGTCTTATGGAGGATTATCAACAATTATTTTTAAACGTGATGGCTTATTAACAAATGGGACGCGGCCTTTCCTACTTTGTCCTAATATCTATGCTG
Organism: Meconema thalassinum; assembly: GCA_946902985.2. NCBI lineage: Eukaryota > Metazoa > Arthropoda > Insecta > Orthoptera > Tettigoniidae > Meconema > Meconema thalassinum. The sequence continues at coordinate 240,065,012 of OX336394.1, read as the reverse complement.
TACTTGCTTCTACCATTAATATCTCGGCCGACTTTAAGCAATACCTGTGACTCAATCCAGGTACAGAGACCACTCCTCCATGTACCCGATTGTCACCATGTGGACCATGTGTTTGTATCCCAACTAGCTCACGGTCTTTCGAGGTATGGGACGTTCCTGCCCACAATACGACCACATGCTCAGGATTTGAGTCTACCAGGTAACTAGTTCTACAGGAAATACACAACATTCCTAAAAATAAAACATTTACTGGTCTAAAATCATGGCTATACAATAATTACAAATCAAAGGACAAATTACATTTAATTCCCACAAATAAAATAGGGTTATTCTGTGAGCTTTCTTCTACATAATAGTGCTACACTGCACTCAAACCTACTTCTAACATCCTGTCAATAATAGTTCAGATTACAGGGTTTCCATAGTGTTCATCATGTGACACAATCTTAGTTAATGGGAGTATCTTAACACAAAAATCACATGTCACATAAAAAATGATATTACTAAGACATTATTCCGCCTCTTACGGCATTTACTTTAACTAGCAAAAATTCATTATATTCTGCATTTATTAACAAATATTTGTTGTGTCGTGCGAATCATCTTCCTTCTTTCCATCCCTATGAACGATCTAGGACAGTGGTACATGCTCCTTAAAAAAATAGACATGGATAGAATATTTTATAGTTTCACCATATAACGATTTTCTGGGTCTTGTCGGGCTTACCATAGTTACAACTGTGTCATGCTCTGGGGAAAACACATACCCGTATGCATAAATTAGCATGAACTGGCAAAATGCACTTTAAAGAAGATGCCTACATTATGTTGGTTTAGCTTTCCTCCTCAGAGGATAACTTCGCCAAATATTATCTGATTTCTATGATCCAACAACGTATGTGACTTGCCACACACCATTCAATTCAATTGGCATCATTATAATACTCATATCTTAATTGCATATTTAAATACCGAGATTCCTCAGTGCCCTACTGTGACTGTAAATGACAAGGGATCGGTCGACGGACCTTTCTCCCCCTCAGCAGGTCATAAAATTCGTTCCAGCTGGCTAACCAAGATGGCTGCCACGGAAGTGATCCACACTATCTTTCTCTCTCTATCGTCAAGGTCAAACTTGTTTACAATTATATAACAGTACAGATACGCTAGGCGTGATTCCTAAGTAATTGAGTCATTTAATTAATTAACACCTATCTTTATAGTGTATTTGGGCTCAAATGGCTCCTTAATAAACATTCATGGCTGGGGTGTAATTCTAGTGATCGCCTTGCCGTTCTAAGGTGATTATCTGTGGCTTTAAGACGCGCATCATAGTGAAACCCCACGGTTTTCACCAGCAGCTGTCAATAATAATATCAGGAAACCTGCGTTCCTAGACGACGAATATGGTCCTACCTCTCAGGGTGGACCATTGGTACAAATGCTCACTGCGTCTCGACGGACGTCAATAGTGGCTATAATTCATGCAAGCGTTGGAAATAGACAGGATCTATCCAAATCGCTGCGTATAATACAGTATGCACAAAGGCGATACTCCTCGAAGATTCAGCCAACTTTTCACCTAACGCGCAAGCTATACTAGTCAATCCCCGCGATTATCTTACGTAAATCACTGGATTCTACGTTAATCTGCACGCTATACATGCGGCTCAAACACTCTTTCACATAGATGACTCCATTATTAAGGCACCTGCGTTCTCTCTGTTATACTACTTAAGCCAAAGCTTTACATAGCTCCTAACACAAATGTATAAATTTACTGGCTTACTTTAGTTTAATGGTCCTCAAACATAATCCTAAGGATTGACCATATCAAATATTCATTCAAATTTTCACTGACACTGAAAAAGCTCTCGTATTTCACTATATTCCACGTTACACTTTTACTGTTCACCAAATCACAGTATCTTTAAATTAGACATGACACTATTTGAACATTATTTAGGCCACATTTGCCCATTACTTTATTGTTGCCGACCCCAGTTTATTATTATTCATTTACCGTTACCGTTAGATTCATCATTATTTTGACCTAAAGGGTCCTAAACAAATCACCTTGCAAGCCATACTTTATTCAAGACGAGTGGTGAAAACTCGTTCAGTAAGTGACTATTACATCTTTAATCTCAAGGTGATAAATCGTTACATGGTGAACTATTCAGTTATAAGGATATAATTGCATGTGTACTCACTTTTTCCTTCTTGCTGGAAAATACCAGCTCTTCAGCTTAAGCGCTACCATGATGTTTGGTTTAAGCCATCATGATATCCTTAACACAACACTGAGATTCACACACTTGCCACATGATACACATATTTTTATAAGTGGCCTTTACCACTGCTATACACTGAATATTAACCATTAGACACATGAACACTTTAAATCATTATTTCACAATTTATGTACACTTCATCCATGACTTCTCATGTTGATCCTTAATCCGGACTTCCCCTACGCTTGATCTCAGAGATGCGATGCAATTATGACAACCGCTGGTCTACGTGAAATCTAGTAGCGTGTTACGGATATTCGATCCTCGTTCCCTGCAATCACGTTCAGCTCACTATCCTGGTTAGGTGGCAATGATTTCCACGCTCCCATCACTGTAGTGATCCTGATGATAATGTCATACAATTCTGACAATACCTCCAGGTATAAGAACTGTTCGAAAACATTATAAGTTCCTTTTCGCTGTAGCGAATTTATATCTGCGTCAGATAATAGATAAATATCTGTATTAATTTACTTTGACGCCCTTCATGATTACTTATGAAGCTTATAACTTGCTTCCATTGTCTTCAACGGCGGCGCGTTGATATTTTAATACTTGGCGTGCTTACTGCAGAGCGAATGTAGACAAAAGACTAACTTCCAACTGCTGTAGGTCAACTAACAACTTTCAACTCGAGCGACTGTAGATCAACTGCTTTGGCGTGGCCTGCTTTCAACTGATGCTTTCAACTGCTTGCTTTCAACTGACCTCGCGTGGGCTGCTCCCCCTTATAAAGGTTTCTTGCACAAAATAGTTCACGGGACACGTGAGAGCGACTCCCTTCTTGAAATAATCCCTCTTCAGTCGAAATGACATCTGCATCTTGTTTACTTAGGTGTGTAGGTTTCAAAAACATTCGCGTGCCGGCGATCGCTTCGGCCAATTAATTACAATTAATTGCCTTAGTTCAGCGCGTTATGACGCCACGGTGGGGGTTCCCCGCTGGCTGGTTACAATATCCCTGCTCTTGAGCGTGAGTTAGGTTGTAATGCGGTCATTTGGAGATATAGGCATCAATTTAGGTGAAAAACCACTCCTAAATTACTTCTCCGTAAATATATTCATCTGTGTGTATATTTCAATGCATTACAATGTTCCATTTAGCTGGAATTAATTAATTTCCTTGTGCATGCAGCTTGCCCCGTTGTCGAATGGTGGATTCCCGGGTCATTAATTTTGAGTTGTCTCTCCGCCCCAGACGTAAGTAGTGCGGTTGGCGCCTAGGCTACTCCGCCCACTCGCTAAGGGTCATTTGTAAACTGCCAAACTCGCCTTCTCTCGTTTTCGTATGCTCTGAAAACGTATATTTCCTATGCATTTGGCTACAATTCTTCCCTTAAATTGCTATGATTTTCACGTATAAATCGTGAAATCACGCTAGACTATTATGTGTCAGTATACCTCTCATTGCTCTGTGGGTTCCCTATAATTGCTCCCCCTTAGAGACCAATGGTTCGACCCTAGGCATAACCATGTGCCTGGTCTTCTCTGATGAGACCTGAGTTCGATGCCAGACTGCCGTGACTAATTGGGCACAGTACGGAAGGTCTATTATATCCCTATCCCTATATTGTTATATTATTATTATTATTATTATTATTATATGTTGGCATGTCAAAGAACCCATTTGAATTCTGTAGGCCATGTTCATAATGGCAAAATTAATCTCTGGAGTTTCCGCCAACACAAAGTTCCTCATTTCTCTACTAGAAAGCGCTATAGTGTTCAAGGAGCTTAGATATCTAACCTCCTTGACTTTCATAGTGATTCAAGGAACAACGAAATTCGACATGCAAGCTACCCTCTGGGTGAAAATTACAAAAGCTTGCACCCGGGAACCGAGGCCATACGATATTATTATTATTATTTATTATTATCATTATTATTATTATTATTCTTATTATTATCATTATTATGGCGTACAGCGACGAGACAAAGCTCATTTTCAACCCCTTGGTGTCAGAAACAAAACTCGGGGCCCCTAAAGAGCCGTAAAGGGTCCCAGAAAAATACATTTTAAGGCTCTAAAACTAACAGTTTCTTAGATATTCCCAGAAAACTAATTTCATTTCATAAACTAATGAAGGAATGCAAGCCAGCAACCACGACAGACGTATTCAAGAGGTGACATCCAACTTTATATCTATTTCTGCAAGAAGTATTGCCATCCCATTTATTACATTTCTGTGAAAGTTTGCAAATGGCTATAAGGTTATCACGGAACCAACTAAAACTGTAAAATTCGTCAATGCGCTTAAGGGGTTCAAGGAGTACCCTAGATATTTTTCACACGACGATATGTCGTACAGAAGGTCTATTATATCTCCAAACACCAACATTATTTTCAAATATTCCTGATTTGAAATAGTAGACTATTTTTTTGCTGCTTTTAGGAATTTGGGCCATTGGAGGCAAAGAACCTGAATTTTTTTTTTTTTTCATTTTTTATAAAAGGGGTCTTCCTGTGGTTGGGCACATGACACAACGGTTTGGGTCAGTTTGTATGTGACGTGTATTGCGATTCCTCTGAGGTTTTCAATTTTATTTTCACGTCAGGAAGAACACTTTAGGTAAATTTAGTTCGAGAGCACATTTTAACTAATCATATTTCTTTGTCGACAAACAGGTTCCAAGCCCCTAACCTTTGCAACAGTAGCTCAATTGAAAACGTCTGATTATTAATACCGAACACCGTTCGAAGAATGGGTACTTCTGCTAGTACTATTTATAAATTCATCCAAATTCTCTGGTATAATAATAATAATAATAATACCGTATGGCCTCGAGTACCGGGTGCAAGCTTTGTTATTTGCGTCCAGAGGGCAGCTTACATGTCGAATTTTGTTTTTCCTTGAAGCACTATGAAAGTCAAGGAGGTTAGATATCTAAGCTCCTTGAACACTAAGGAGGTTAGATATCTAAGCTCCTTGAACACTAAGGAGGTTAGATATCTAAGCTCCTTGAACACTAAGGAGGTTAGATATCTAAGCTCCTTGAACACTAAGGAGGTTAGATATCTAAGCTCCTTGAACACTAAGGAGGTTAGATATCTAAGCTCCTTGAACACTAAGGAGGTTAGATATCTAAGCTCCTTGAACACTAAGGAGGTTAGATATCTAAGCTCCTTGAACACTAAGGAGGTTAGATATCTAAGCTCCTTGAACACTAAGGAGGTTAGATATCTAAGCTCCTTGAACACTAAGGAGGTTAGATATCTAAGCTCCTTGAACACTAAGGAGGTTAGATATCTAAGCTCCTTGAACACTAAGGAGGTTAGATATCTAAGCTCCTTGAACACTAAGGAGGTTAGATATCTAAGCTCCTTGAACACTAAGGAGGTTAGATATCTAAGCTCCTTGAACACTAAGGAGGTTAGATATCTAAGCTCCTTGAACACTAAGGAGGTTAGATATCTAAGCTCCTTGAACACTAAGGAGCTTAGATATCTAAGCTCCTTGAACACTAAGGAGCTTAGATATCTAAGCTCCTTGAACACTAAGGGGGTTAGATATCTAAGCTCCTTGAACACTAAGGAGGTTAGATATCTAAGCTCCTTGAACACTAAGGAGGTTAGATATCTAAGCTCCTTGAACACTAAGGAGGTTAGATATCTAAGCTCCTTGAACACTAAGGAGGTTAGATATCTAAGCTCCTTGAACACTAAGGAGGTTAGATATCTAAGCTCCTTGACACGATATATATCCCCTGGCACGACAGCCCATGAAAGGCCTAGACCTACCAAGCGACCGCTGCCCAGCCATTTGGCCTGCAGTTATTTGGGTGACACGTGATCAGCGCATCGGGTCCCCTCGGCTGTTAATCTTGGTTTTCATGATCGGGGCGCTGCCTCACTGTCAGGCAGCTACTCAGTTGTCCTCACGAGACTGAGTGCACCCCGTTCCAGCCCTCACGTCAGCTTCTAAAATCTCTGACGGAGCCGGGAATCGAACCCGGGGCCTCCGGGTGAGAGGCAGGCGTGCTACCCCAACACCACGGGGCCGGCTCCTTGACACTATAGCGCTTTCTAATAGAGAGATGAGGAACTTTGTGTTGGCGGAAAATCCCGAGATTAATTTCGCCATTAGGAACACGGCCTACTGAATTCAAATGGATTATTTAACATGACAAAATCGTATGATATGCGTGTCGTGATTTTTGCCGCCTTTCAAAAATCACTTAACACGTCTTTGAGCGAACCTGCATTGGGTTAGTAATCTGACACGATAACCACTCACCGACCGTGGCAAGCAATTCGGCTAAGATGTCAATGTCGTCAGCAAATCTCAGAGTTGAGGTTATTTCTTACGGCTTATATGCCATGTTAGAATGGTTGTGAAATAGGCCATCCAGTAAGGTAAGAAACGTTAGATATTAATTGTCTTCTAAATAAGTTTGGCGTTACTGAGCTGGATCCTACAATCCTATTTTGGCAGAATGTGGAAATATTGAACAAGTAGATGACTATTCCCCTGAATGTCACACTGAATTGCCTCCATGTAAACAATAATGAAAAATAATTAAAACTATATATTTTTACTATCAGACATCGAAATTTCATATTTTTAAATCTGTTAACTCGATAGTACCCAATTGTGATGTCTTATTCCCAATCCTGAAAAACATTTACACTTGGATGACCAGTTTCTATTGTCAAGTGATCATCATCAGATCTATTACACTTGGCTATTAATATATAGTCTATGTTTGAAGGTGCTTTTTTTTTTTCAAAACAAAATTTAAGGGGTACACTTAGTTGTAGTCGACAAAACATCATGTTCTTGGAATTTTCGGCAATTTGCAGAGTCCGGTTATTTCTTTATGGGCTGATATGTTAAATGAAAGGTTGCATTGGGTTAAATTATTTCCTCATTAATTCATAAACTTTCAGCTTTTTCGATGCCTCGGTGGATGTTAAATATTTCGTTATTTTCTTCATCCTTCAGAACTAACCACACACACAAACTAACAACCTACCCCACCTCCAAACAATAGCCTGCGTGTTTATAAGAACAGAACGTCCTTTTCACGATTGTTAGAGTATGTTACTTATTATTGCCTAAGCAAGTAAATTTCTTCGAATAAGGCAGCAATCACACAAAGCTTTTGTCGAGCAGAAAATGAAATGAAAATCCACAGCCTGATTCCAGTCTCCGACCGGGTCAGGAATGGAATGAATGAAGCCCCCATCTAGCGGCGAGGATATGAAGTGTGCCGGCTGCCGAAGCCTGTCGCACTCCTCTGGGGCAATGATTAAATGAATGACAGATGGAATGAAATGATAGTGGAGAGTGTTGCTGGAATGAAATTGTGACAGGGAAAACCGGAGTACCTGGAGAAAAACCTGTCTGCCTCCGTTTTGTCCAGCACAGATCTCACATGGAGTGACCGGGATTTGAACCATGGATCCAGCGGTGAGAGGCCGGCGTGCTGCCTCCTAAGCCACGGAAGCTTCTCGAGCAGAAAATAATAGGGCCTATTGTTTCGATTATGCTCCTGAGTGCCGAGTTGTCGACCAAAAGAAACAGATTTGATAGATCGATTTAAAATCGAGGATTACTCGAAATCTCCTACAGGTGTTGTGAACAGCGCGATGACGCCAGCTGATCGTTGAACTGTCAAGTCGGAAGTTATATTTGCCGGACTAGATACAAAAGTACCAATATTTATTCTTAAACAGTTTTCAAATGTCGAATGGTTACGCGACACCCCCCCCCCCCCCCTTTTCCCCCTTAGAAAAGGCCCTGGGTGAAAGTATTTACAATATGTACACTTATTTAGTTACAGTAGGAGTTAAACTAACGCTACTCGTCGATATTTGTTAGTTATATTCCATGTGATATTTTGTTAAAATACTGAAAGTGGTGATTGACCTCCAAATTTGCTTGCTTAGTGTGAATATGTGATTGTTGTTAAATGGTCAGTTCAGATTAGATTGTCTACTTAGCTACTTGAGTCACACGTGGTCCGGATGAGAGCAGTTGATCTCGTCACTGTCTGCACTGCCTACTTTTAGACGAAGATTTAATGGACTAAGTTTAATGAATCTGATGATGAACGCATGACGATCGAAACTGGTCATCGGAGTGTATTAATTTCGTGTTTCTTTTTTTTAGGATTAGGGAACAACCCATCACAATTGGGTACAATCGTGTTGACCGACTGAAAATATCAAATTTCGATTACTAAGGCAACACTGAACAAGTAGTTCCGTGAAGAACTAAATAGCCTATTTTCATATATCCTTCTGGTTTTACTTAGAACACGACAAATAAAAACAAGATATTAAAACTTTGCACAGCCGCCATTTTAAGTTCTCATTAAATTAGACATCAGTATATTTAGGCCTGTATGAAGATATACCGTGTCAAGTTTCACAGCACTCGGATGGAAAGTCGGGAGAAAAATCCGTTTAAATATTTAAATTTCGCGTTGCCGCCATGTTGGTTTTGTGCTCACCAGGTTATTGAATACTCCATAGATAAATGTATGTTAATAGCCTCTATCAAAATACAAAATTTCAGTTGGATTCCTCTAATAGATTCGTAGATATTGAGAGCCATCTAAATATTTCGGATGGTCGCCATGTTGGATTGTTATATATGTAGGCCATAGAGTTATATACCATTATATGAATATTATTGCGTTGGTTCATTATTCAAACTTTCACTTCGATCGCATGATTGGGACACAAGGAATAAAAACTTAATTTTAAAATTTCGCACAGCCGTCATCTTGAGGTTTTGTACACAATTGAACTAAATTAGATGTCAGTGCATTACAATGTGTATAGACATTACCAAGTTCCACTGCGTTCGGAAGGTTTAATCGCGAGAAAAGACAATTTAAATGTTTCAACTTTGCTTGGCCGCCATGTTCGTTTTGTACTTAACAGGTTTCTAAAAGTCACATATATGAACTTCTAGTTGTACCTTTTATCACCGTACAAAATTTCAGGGTGATATCTGTGACTGTTCCGGAGATATAGAATGTAAGTAACATATCTCCCGTGGCCGCCATGTTGTATTAGTGAAACGTATTACAATTTAAAAGGCATGCTCGAGATTGGACGAGGTTTGTAGTATGCACTTACCGAGTTTCATTGAAATCGCTTTGGCCGTATAGATGTTATTAAGGACTCACACATACACAGACAAAAGGTGATCTCATAAGCCTTATATTTTCATAAATGAATATAGGATAAAATGGATTGGTACACCATAACTGAAAATGAAAATCCACAGCCTGCTTCCAGTCTCCGACCGGGTCAGGAATGGAATGAATGAAGCCCCCATCTAGCGGCGAGGATATGAACTGTGCCGGCTGCCGAGACCTGACGCACTCCTCTGGGGCAATGATTAAATGAATGACAGATGAAATGAAATGATAGTGGAGAGTGTTGCTGGAATGAAATTTTGACAGGGAAGACTGGAGTACCCGGAGAAAAACCTGTCTGCCTCCGTTTTGTTCAGCCCAGATCTCACATGGAGTGACCGGGATTTGAACCACGGACCCAGCGGTGAGAGGCCGGCGTGCTGCCGCCTAAGCCACGGAGGCTTGGTACACCATAACTATTAGATTTCATTTTTCCTTGTTTTCTTTTTTTAATTTCAAAGTGTCTTCAGCTCCACAACCCGTGGTCAGGGCCTTCTGTAAGTCAGTGCCAATGTTGATAATAGAGTAGTGAATAATAACCTAATTATTATCTTCATAAGCGGTTTATATCACATGTTAAAAATGATTGTGAAAGTAGAGCATCCTGTAAAGGAAAAAAAAAGTTAAAATATATTAAGTCAAATGAAATTGAAATGCTTATCTCAACCATGATTTCTTGAGTTTGCCATTTCATGGATTTAAGACACTTTGGGGATAACCTCTTCCATTACTGTATATCAGGCGAGAATTCTAATATTCCACCAAAATATCAACATATCGTTCTATTGATACGTAAACTTTCTCGATCAATTGTATCCATTTCATAGCTTTAGGGCTATTAGGTCCAGTGGAATTTTAAAAGCCGACGTTTCGAAACAACTACTTGTCCCTTTATGAAGGTTTGTCAAGAAAGAAAGAAAGAAAGAAAGAAAGAAAGGAGTAAACAATGGCATATAGCCTCAATAGATAAAAGGTATAAGATAGGAAGCCATGTCGAAACAAACAGTTACTCCATGACCTCCTGAGACCAAGAAGATGTTGGTAATGAAACTATAAAGGGCAGCCATGATTTACTCAAGGGATAACCATCACCTCTATTAAAGTTCTGTGCTTGTTTACTTATTTCAATCGCCCCCTGAATTATACGAGTATCATGGAGTAACTATTTTTTTCGACATGGCTTCCTATCTTATACCATTTATTTACAGAGGCTATATGTAGAGCCCTGCGCGGATACACACAACGTTATCCACATCCACACGTTTGTTATCCGAATCTACTGGTATTACAATACTAATTTAACTAGGAAGGGAACAAAGTATTAAAGCAACATTTGAGGAGGAGGCGTTCACCTAGGCTATGTATGTCATGTGCTATGTTGAAAATGAATGTTGTTATTACAGCCAGAATTGCAACCTTTTTCATTTCGAAGTGTTATTTATGCTTAATGACATTATTTAAATGAGATTAGGTGGTATGAACAGGTACAGGAAACTGGCAGCGTTGTCGTGAAGTAGTCCCCCGGACACCCTAGAACAAGTGACGAAACAGCCGAGGGCACATAGAAACATTATATGTAATGAAAAAAACATTTTGAGATGGTGAATTTAACAAAAAAAAAAAATGCTCGTTTCAATATCTCAAATAGTTATGAGCTATGATTTTTAGCCTATTTTCAATTTTGAAAAAATAGGCTTATGAGATCACCTTTTGTCCGTGTGTGTGTGTGTGTGTGTGTGATTCGTGTGTGTGTGTCCCCCTAATAAAATCGAAACGGCTGGAGCGATTTCAATGAAACTCGGGAATTTCATAGCACTATTCCCGGCGACCTCGACCGTGCCCTTCAAATTTTGTTATGTCTCTCCAATCCAACATGGCGGCTGTGCGAAATATTTCACTAGCATTCAATATCTCCGAAACTATTACCGATATCGCCCTGAAATTGTGTACGGTGATAAAGAGCACTACTAGAAGTTCACCTATGAGACTTTCAAAAACCTGGTGACTACAAAACCAACATGGCGGCCAAGCGAATTTGAGATATTTAAATAGACTTTTCTCGCGATTTAACTATCTAAATGTAATGAAACTTGGTAAAGCAAATGTTTATACACATTGTAATGCACTGGAGTCTAATTTAGTTCAATTGTTTACATAACCTGAAAATGGCGGCTGTGCGAAATATTTCACTGACATTCTATATCTCCGAAACTATTACAGATATCACCCTGTAATTTTGTACGGTGATAAAGGGTACTGATACAGGTATACCTATGTATATTTCATAAACCTGTAAAGTACGAAACGAACATGGCGACCAAGCGAATTTAAAATATTTTAATAGACTTTTCTCGTGATTTAACTCTCTGAGCGCAGTGAAATGTGGTACAGTAATTGATTTTGCAGATTGTAATGCTCTGCCATCTAATTTAATTCAATTGCTTACATAACCTCAAGATGGCGGCTGTGCGAAATTTTAAAATTAAGTTTTAATTTCTTGTGTCGTAATCATGCGATCGAAGTAAAAGTTTGAATAATGAACCTAGGCAATAATTGTCCTTGAATGGTACATAACTCTATGGCCTATACACATAACACTCCTAAATGGTGAGCTCCAGAAATATTTAGACGGTTCTCAATATCTATGAATCTTTTACAGCAACCAAACTGAATTTTTTAATGTTCATAGAGACTATGAACATATGTTCACCAGGACTTTCAGGAACCTGGTGAGCACAAATCCAACATGGCGGCGACGCAAAGTATAAATATTTAAATGGACATTTCTCGCGAATTAACTATCCGAGTGCCGTGAAACGTTGCACGTTAAATGCTTATACAAATGTTGATCCACTGGCATCTAATTTATTTCAATGGTTTGCATTATCACAAGATGGCTGCTGTGCGTAATTTTAAAATCTCGTTTTTACTTCTTGTTGTCTAATCATGCGATTGAAGTTTGAATACCACACGTACACAATAATCTTAATGTAATAGTACAAAAATAAAAATCCAACCTGGCGACCATCTGAAATATTTAGACGGTTCTCAATATCTACGAATCTGTTACAGCAATTAAACTGAAATTTTGTATGTTGATTGTGGCAGTTAACATAAGTAGGATATATGAAAATAGGCTGTATAGTTCTTCACGGAACTACTTGTTGAAATTGCTGCAACCTTTCGATGACCCTGTATAATCGTGCTGAGAAGTGAAGAGAAGGCAGGGCTGATTATTAGCAACTTCGTTACCCTCTGTTTATCTCGAAATAACTGTTACCAGTAGCGCATTCCCCAAGTATGCCAGAAGGTTAGGAATGTGTGTTATAATACTCGTCTCGCAGACAAATCTCACGAGCAATGAGAATTATACTCGCTAACAGCATCATTACTCAGTTCCGTTAATGTGATGAGCTTTAGCAGCTTAGAAGAACCGGTCTGTGCGTTTCAATTGCCTGTAAGTCATGAGTCGGCACGCAGTTATAATCATCACGGTGGATCTGGTGGATTGCAAAGCATATTATCCACAAAGTTAGCCTATGGTAGAGGTCCCCGAACTCTTTGATTTCACGGCACGCGTTTTAGATTTCTTTCCCACGGCGCACAAAGTCAGCACGTAAGTTAGACTTATTTCACATTTGCAATACTTACTCATTTCGCTTGGTCCAGCAGCGTTGCCGTGATCGTTAAATTGTGCAGCACGCACCCGCAAGAGTAGCTGCAGCTAGCGTTGAGATCGTAGGTTCAAATCCCGACTACCCTGAGTGTGATTTTCCCCAAGAATTTTCTACACTCCCTCGAGGCAAATCCAGGGATAGTACCTTACTTCAAGTCCCGGGGCACCTACCTCATCCCTGTCCCTAAAATAGTTCACACACTACTACAGTCATCACATAAATACACGTTATCAGACAAGTTCGACACACACCCAACTACATGGGGCTGATGACTAAGATGGCCTAAGCTCCTCAAATTAATTATCTACAACAACTGTCGTGATGTGTTGACGGATGGCGCGGCGTGTGCCAACAAAGGCAGTACGTCTTTGAGGAAATGAAATAGGCCTAGTTAAGTATTGTACAATTGCATCAACGACAGATACGAAAGGTCAGTATGAAATAGAGCCTACTCCGGAAACTTGCCTGTTTTCCATTTCGATTACTCACTAGCAGACTCCGTGTCACATTATCCGGAAGTTTTGTTCATTGAAGGTGGATATTTGTAGGCGTTGTGCAACTCTCTGTTATTTGGGCCACTGGCTCCTGTTATTGGAAAGCTCCTTGCATTAATAAATGTTGTGGGTTGTATGCTGGTCACGGCGCGGGGGAGCTGCGATAAGGCTGGCGAGTCTTACATCACACCGAGCGGACCCCCCACGAGCACTGTGCAATCCTGCACACATATCATCATTAGACGAGTTCTCAAAATTTGGCCGGCTGTGTGGCGTAGTACTTAAGACCCTTTCTAACAGCTATAAATGTTGCGGGATCCCATCCTGATGCAAACAGTTGGTATTTGAGGCTGCTTAAATCTGAGCATCTTGTGTCAGTGGAATTACTGGAACTTTTAACCTTTAATGGGATAGTGGTCTCTATATTAACCACCTGTCATAAGGACAGTTTATGCTTTCAAAGATGCTGATAGTTGAATCCTTCAGCCAAATTTCGGAGAATTTTCATGCCGAAGTGCTAGTATTTCTAAAAATCAAATGCTGTATTATATACGTAGCTACTTGACGTAATGTGTTGGATAAAATTTAAAACTAAAACTAAAAATATTAACAATTAAAGTGTGAAAATAAAATATAAATATAGAAATGAAAAACATAAATATAAAATTACAATAATAAAAGAAATATAAAAATTAAAATAATAAACATAACCTTAAAAAATTATGAAAATAATTGTTAAAATCAATTCGAAATTGTTTAATTCAATGAAACATTTCAAAATTAAATCTATAAGAACATAAATTGAAAAATAAAAATACATTTATAATCATTAAAATTAGAGAAGCAAAAAATAACATTATTTATAATTATAATAATTAAATAAATTAAAATGTAGAAACACATAAAAGTAAAAAGTAATTTCACCCTATAAAGGGTTAAAGAACTCCTTTCAACCGAATCCGGTACGTATGTGTATCTAAAATTGCAGTAGTTGCATGTGACGTTGAACCTATACATCACTATAATTATGTTTTTTCATTCATTCATTCTTTCATTCATTAATTCGTTCGTTCATTAATTTCGTATCGACCATCTACGGACCACGTCATTCTGTCTCATCGTTCAGGCTTTGATGTTTACCCATTACTCTCGCATTCCTTCAGTGGGTTTCCTTCCTTTCCTGGGTCCAATATTTTCTTGGTTTCAGCCTCGGATTTTCTTGGAAACCTTCACATGCTTGAAGTTTTCTCTTCAGTCGGGTGCGCTCTTGAATGTCAGTTGGTGTAATCCCCAATTACTTTGGATGTCTATGTCTATGATGAACAGTAGTTCAATGAACCAGGCTCATTTGCTTTTGCTCTCCTGAAAGTAAGTAATGCTGCGGTCGGTCTGTCTCGCTAGGCTCATTCGCTTTACATGTCCATAAAATGTAATCTTTCTTTTCCGGATGGTATCAGCTATCTTCTCCACATGAGTATACAGTTCATAGTTATGTCGTCTTCTATATTCCTCATTTTTGTTTTGATGGGACCCAAGATCTTTCTCAAAATTTTCTTTCCTTCGGCCTCCAGCTTTTCGACCAAGCCTTTTTTTTGGGTTCATTATGAGGCATTCGTAAGCGTAAAAGACCTCCGGACGGTTGACAGTGCAGCAAAATATGTAAATGCATATGAATCTTAACAAGGGCTATAAATTCATTTTAAAATTGGCGCAGTAGCATGTCCATGAGTGTTAATCAGAGAGGACAGCAGACAGTATGACAAACTAACCAACCTTACAATATTGTGCCCAGAGGACCATGCGTCGCCCAACTCATAACCTACAGATTATGGGGCGGGGCAAGGTGAACCAACACGACACCCTCAGTCAGCCACAATACCTTGGTTTTTGACCGTGGGGAGTACTTCTTATTTCTCATTTCTCGAGTGTCCTTATGAGGTTGGTGCACCCCGTTCCATAATAATGTTATTGGTTTTACGTCCCTTTTAACTACCCTGGCTTTTAGAGACGCCGGGATGCCGGAATTTTGCCCCGAAGGGGATCTTTAACGTGCCAGTAAATGTACTGACACGGCTCCCTCGCATTTGCGCACCCTCAAATGCCAGCTGACTGCGCCAGGTTTCGAACCTGCAACCTTGGGCTCAGCAAGCGAGAACGTTACCCCTGAGCCACGCAGCCAGACGCACCCCGTTCCAGCACTCACGTCAGTTCTAAAATAGATAGTACGCCTCGTTGAGTAGTGGCTAGCATTCTTGACTGTGTTGTCGTGGAAGTCCGGGTTCGATTCCAGGATCTGAAAATAAATTTGATTCTAGTCTGAGTACTGGCATGAGATCCACTCAGCCTCGTGAGGTAAAATTACTTCCTACTTCAGCCATCTTCGAAGAGGTTTTCCGTGGCTTCCAACTTCTACCCAAGGCGAATGCCGGGATGGTGCCTAACTTAAGGACTAGATTGCTTTCTACCCGAATCCTACCTCAATTACAAATACACACACTAGTACAGACATCACAGTGACACAGGTTATCCCACAAATTCAACACATATCAAATTATTTTATTTTTCGTACGATGAAGTGATAGATAGCTATTTACAAATATATACAGTAATACATAATCTCAAGTTTGTAGTCTGAAATGATTAATTAACAACTGCAGATCCAAATGGAGAAGCCTCTTGAATTAGCCTTTGTAGATCGTCTAGTGTACCACTGAAGGCTCTGAGGGACAATCAACCGTATAGTCTGCTTCTCTCCTCCACAGTATCAATGTGGAGAGGAATTCTAACCACATTGATGTAGTATATATCCACACCTGCCCTGGCCAGTTCCAATCGAGTTCAACAAGCACCAGTGACGCCTAGATAAGTGAAACCCTCCAGGTCTTTCCCAGGGATTAATAATTAATCCATGGTGTGCCAGGGAAGTTCGTTTCCGCTATTGATTAATCCAGGCAACTTTGATATTGAAGTCGTTGGTCAGCTAGCTATCTGCTGTTCGCCACGACGGGTGTCTGGTTTTTAATCGATGAGCTGATAGAACTGAAAGTCCTGCATGTATTGGTAATAGTGGATTCGTGTTGATTCTTTTGTAGGTGTACAGCAACGACTGACATTTTCTTAAATATGGTGGGGGAATGTTACTTAGAACTGGTAACCATTGAGTATTAACGAATGCATCCGGTGATGAGGCGCGTTGTTTGATTGAGCTGTGTGTCAACTATTTTGGTGTGAGCACTGTTAAGCCAGGTAGAACAACAGTATTCCGCAACCGAAAACGAGAGAGACAGACCTGTGGATTTTTAGCCTACTTTTCACATTTTGCAAAAATGAGGAAAAAGTAGACTAATGAGATCGGGCAAATGTGTGTCTGTCTGTCTGTCTGTCTGTCCTTCTGTCTGTCTGTCTGGCTGTGTGTGTGTCCCCCCCTATCAACTCCTAAACGGCTGCAGCAATCGAAACAAAATTTGGTAGGAGTAAAGATCTATACCTGAATATCTCACGCCCATATTTGAAAATGATGTCAGTGCTACCAACTGCTAAAAAATCGCAATTGAAATTTGAGCTCCATGTTGGATATCATGGAAAGTATGAATGGCAGCTATTTCAAAATTGGCACTCGTACAGATCATAATATTTCAGTTTAATTTCCAGGAGACCAAACATGGCAGTGTTGCCAAAATGATTATAAGCCTCCTGATAGGTCCAATTTTTAAATGCATATAACTTCTACACTATCAATTGGAATTCAACCAAATTTCGTATGTTGTATGTGTACATAACCAGATATGACTGAGCGTATTCTTAAGACCTACCAGGGCTGCCAACTGTTAATAAATGCTCCTAATTTATTTTATCCAAATACCAATATATCAGAAAGTATGCAAGCCGACAGCTTTAAACTATGCACACGTATATTACCTGACATTCTATATTAATTTGGAGTAACTTATATACGTCAGTGCTACCAACATGATTCTAAGCCTGCTGACAGGTCCAACTTTAAATACATGTAACTTCCATACTATCATTTGGATTTCAACCAAATTTCGTATATGCTATGTGTACCATAACAGATATGACTATGCGTATTCTAAGGAACAACCAGCGCTGCCAACTGTTAATATGTGCTGTCCCTATTTTTGTTACCCTAATATCAATATATCAGAAAGTATGCAAGCCAATAGCTCTAAACTTTGCACACGTATAGTACCTGGCATTCTAGACGAATTTGGAGTAACTAATTTACGTCAGTGCTGCCAACATGATTCTAAGCCTGCTGATAGGTCCAATTTTAAAATGCATGTAACTTCTATACAAACTAATGGATTTCATTCAAAATTGGCACAACAATAGATCATATTATTTCAGATTATTTCTGACCAATACATGCATGACATTGTTGCCAACATGATTTTACGCGCGCTATTAGATACAATGTTTAACTGCATGTAACGTCCATGCTATTCATTGGACTTCAACCAAATTTTGTATTTTGTACCTTAAGAGATGGAACTAAGAATATATTCAGTCATCAAGGCTGCCAACTGTAGTGCTCTATTAGGATACATTATGCCAGGTATACAGTATTTCGAACTAATTGGAAATTTCGATATTAGCAACTTAATTTCGTCATTATTCTAGATAGGTTCATATTCTGTAGAATAATCATTGGCATGAAAAGTA
This sequence comes from Meconema thalassinum, assembly GCA_946902985.2. Lineage (NCBI taxonomy): Eukaryota > Metazoa > Arthropoda > Insecta > Orthoptera > Tettigoniidae > Meconema > Meconema thalassinum. The sequence continues at coordinate 240,046,712 of OX336394.1, read as the reverse complement.
GGCTGTATAGTTCTTCACGGAACTTCTTGTTGAATTTGAATTTGAATTTGAATTTATTGTTTCTCTTATACAGGCCACTGAGGCTACAAAGCCTCTTTATGCAGCTCTCTTCATTCAGTGGGCGGTTAAATACAATAGAATAAATGAAGAGAGAAAAAACTTAACCTAACCATACAGTTGACAATAGAAGTTCTTGTTATTACATCCGTTCACCCTGAACATGGTAATTGTATAGCTGATAGATTACAATGAAGGGAGTGTTTTATCGCTCTGATAGGAAGTCCTGAATACCGGTGCAATTTATATTTATTCCAGAGAATACTAGCTGAAATACGGAATGAACCTTTGCATTTTTCGGTTCTGTGATGAGGTATCTGGAGCATTTGTGCAGTGTGTGTATTCGCACGGTTATGCACTGATTGTATGGGAGTTAGTGTGCAGTAAATATAAGACGGAATTTTGAATTTTAGAATTTTTATCACAGTCAGAGCCATGGCATACTGTCTTCGTTCCTTTAACTTTAGCATCCAATCTGGACGTAAAATGGAGTTATATGGATCTGAGTACTGTTGCGTTGGCACCCCAGGTGGTCCCAGTTGCCTTCTGAAGTATGTTGTTCCGGGTTTTGATTTTAGCTGCTTTTTCTTGAGATAGGTTTTATACATCAATGATCTATCCTGAGTCACACCAAGGTATGTAGGATTGCTGCAATGTTAAAGAATTTGGTCTTCAAAGTGAACTGTAGGTTTATAATTTGCATACTTGTTCCGAAGATGGGAGGTTGACACAACAGTCTTTTGAGTATTTGGTCACAGAGAATTACACCCAATTACATGAGGCTACATGACCACGTTGTCACAGAACCCCTAAATGAATCAACAACAACAGCAACTAAGTTCTAAAATACTTGACGGACCCGGAAATAGAATCCAGAGCCTCCTACGTAGGAGACGAGTGAGACCAGCTGGAATGACAAATACATCTCCAATTTTATTTTATATAAATAGAGATACAAATTGAATAATCTTTATTCTGATTTCTCTTTTGCTAATACTTAATTATTTCAAAATCACGGGCAAACTTTATTTATTGCAATGTTTGTTGTATTGGCTTACTTGATGTGTGTTTGAAAAAAGATTTTTTCATTCCAGGTGAGTTGCTGGTTACTATGCAGATTCTCTTGGCATCGCCTGTGTCGTGGAAAGGGGTGATTGAATAGCACCCCAACTAGGAAAAGGGGGATTAGGATTCGGGCACACAGTGAAATTTAAATAGAGTGACGAGGAAGAGACCAAACATTGATAACCAAGGTTCAATACATTTATTTGATTTTTGAAGCAATAACAAACATTTTCATTTAGAATAATAATTAAAGGAAGGTAATAAAAAATGCAATGTTTCTCCAGGAAACTCAGAATAAATAGGAATTACAATAAAAATGCATAAAAAGGCCATATAAAAGGCGATTAATAAAGTATTTTCAAGAAAAATATCCAAAAACCAAGCAAGAAGCAAGAAAAAGGCTTAGCCTTGAAGAATGTATAAACCAAGTGAAGGAAGTTCACGTTACCAATGATTTGATACTTTTATACTTAGTATTTGGCCCGCAGGAAGCGGGTTGTAATCCAAACAAAGGCTTCCTCTAAGATGTCTCGGCATGCCTTCCGAGAAAGATAGATGGTGGCTCCATTGGCGAATTGTACCCCGCAGGAACAGACCTCTTGGTAATGATCTGTCTTGGCGGATTACAAGCAATTATAGTTTCTCATCGCCGAGTTGTAGTGAGCTAGCGGGCTGACTTAGTTGCTGAGGTGAAGGTCGTTGACTCATGCCTCGCCTAGCATGACAGAGTCCGAGCGATGAAGCATGCCACTTGGCAAGGTTCCAGCCACACAATGTTTACTAACAGGGCCTTCCCAAGAAGGGCCTTGTTGTGGAACGGCAGGCAGCCGTGGTCAGACTGGTTCAGGCAGGTAGATGTAGACAGGCCGCAGGACGGCGAGGCGGAGAATATATAGTGGAAATGACGACAGCAGCCGAACATTCCAGAATGAAGGAGGGGTGTCAAACAGCCAATCAACGCACAGCCCCATGCACGTTGCGAGGGTTGCCGCTGAGGCGAACACAGTACCTTATGAAAAAGTGTGACAGTATGGTGCGTCTAGAAAGACACTTCAGAAAAAGGTGAGTACAAGAATAATAAAGAACAACAATTCAAATGAAACGTAAGTTAAATAAATAATCAGAACACCGCGTTCATACTGCAATTATAACGAAAAAAAAATAATGGAGCAGAATAATTGAACGTGTGTTTCAAACCGTGCGGGAAACATAACCTACAAAAAAACATTCGCAAAAGCGAACATGTCGTAAGTACTGAAAATAATAATTATAGTATTATTAATACTAACTCTAATAGACCGAACGGGAAAACTCCAGAAAGCATACAAACTCACATGACCACATTATAACAAGAGATGCGTATCACGACACTTGAACACTACAAAACAGTCTTACTACCAGAAGCATTGTTTGCGTCAGAAACGACCACAATCGGAACATCAAACATCATAGCAACAGAAAATGTAGAATGGAAAATTCTCAGAAAAATATTTGGAGCAATAAACAGAGATGCCATATGGATGAAGAGACCTACCAAACCTACCAACGAGCTCACAGATAGACTCACATATATGATTAGACAACGCAGACTAACATTCTACGGGCACATACGAGAATGAACAACAATATTTACAAAGAATATCTTTGATGTAGTAAACAGTTCAAGCACGAAAACATTGGTTTCATGAAATAGAGGACGGCTTCAGGCAGGGATCACGAGGCAAATGATAAGCGATAGAGGAGAATTCGGAAACAAAATTAAGAATGCAAAATTTACAGTTCCTGAAAAGAAGAAGACGGGAACAATGTGGACACAACAAAGGAAACAGGAACACAGTCGAAGGATGAAGAGATTTTGGGCAGAAAATAGGAAGAAGGGAAAGAAGTGAAAATTCTGTTATCGTGAGATTTTCGAGTTTAAACACTGTCCATAAGGACAAAAATGATGTGTTTATAATAATAATAATAATAATAATAATGTACGGACCGTGGCGAATTTATTAACGCCCGTAGGGTCTCGTGCTCGTTTCCTGGCCGGGCCATCTCCTGGGGCCAATTCCACTGGCCCGGGAACTGGATGTAGCCTATGGGAAGTATTCATTACACCACCTACGTTAAGAGAGCAAGTAGCCTGCATGCGTCCAATAAATGACCTGCACTCGGCCTTTGAGGAGACCTCTTGGCATTAAATAATAATAATAATAATAATAATGTATGTCTAACCCTTATTATTCCCGTTTCCAAACGGGGTCGGGGATGAGATGTGATACAAGTGTTTGTGGCAGATGGTTTTTACGGCCGGATGCCTTTCCTGATGCCAACCTCATGAGAGGAGTTAATGAGAGATAAATTGAAGGATGGTGAATGAAACTGGGCAAGAATGTGTAAGGAAGCGACCGTGGCCTGTCAGAAGGAGAACCGTCCCAGCATTTTCCTGGAGTTAAAAGTGGGAAACCATGGAAAACCATTTTAAGGACGACCGATGGTGGAGCTCGAACCCACGTCTACCGAGTCTGCAGAGCGCTTAGTCCCATGGCCTAGCGCTAGGCGTTAGCTAGCGTAGGTACCGCTGTTCGTAATAATAATGATAATAAATTAATTTTGCCTTGTAATCACCACCTGTGATGCATACAAGAGGTCTTTTATGAGTCGATACCACACAACTAGGAGTTAGAATTAAGGCTCTCAAACCAAAATTGAAGTTCTTGACAGAGCCTGGAATCGGACGCGGAGCTCACGGGGTGAAAACCAATAATGTAACCACTTCACTACGAGGTGCTTGCCACGGTGGGTGAGTGGTTATCGTTTTGGACTACCAACCACAAGCTTGCAGGTTCGCTCCTAGCAGTGGTAAGTGATTTCGAAAGGCGACAAAAATCTCGGCACGCATGTTATACGTTGTTAGCATGTTAAAGAATCCATTTGAATTCAGTAGGCCATGTTGATAATGACAAAATTAAGCTCAGAAGTTCCTCCTTTCTCTACTAGAAAGCGCTATACTGTGAAGGAGAGTAGATATCTAAACTCCTTGACTTTTATAGCGCTCCAAGGAATGACAAAATTTGACATGCGAGCTGCCCTCTGGAATTAAATAAAAAAGCTTGCACCCGGCACCCGAGGTCATACGATATTATTACTACGACGTAGATGACAGACTAAAATGTTGACAGTGTCCAGTGATTTTGAATGTTTTTTCTCTCTTTCTTTTAGAACTACAGATTAATTGCATCCGTTTTATTAATACCCCAACCATTTCACGGCCGGATTTCTCGTGTAGTATGCTAAGTTACGGGACGTGCTTGCCATAAAGCGGTCGCTCGATGGACATCGGAAGTCTGATGTATTTAATTGAACGATACATCTCGGGAGCAGTGATCGCTCCTTTTGTTTAAAATTCTAACCAACAGACAGCTCTGTGTCGGGCTGAGGCAATGATCTCCTCTCAACAGCGTATCGTTGTTCCAAATTTAAAATTCAAATCACATCAATTTGATGTAACTAAGTGGCGGATAAATGGCTCTTGCGAAATATAATATACAGTAGCGGCAGTGGTGGAAGTAGATCCAGGTCTCTTGCTTCATTTTGTCCATAACCGAATAATGAAAATCAACAGCCTGCTTCCAGTCTCCGACCGGGTCAGGAATGGAATGAATGAAGCCCCTATCTAGCGGCGAGGATATGGACTGTGCCGGCTGCCGAGGCCTGACGCACTCCTCTGGGGGCAATGATTAAATGAATGACAGATGAAATGAAATGATAGTGGAGAGTGTTGCTGGAATGAAATGTTGACAGGGAAAACCTGTCTGCCTCCGTTTTGTCCAGCACAGATCTCACATGGAGGTACCGGGATTTAAACCACGGACCCAGCGGTGAGAGGCCGGCGTGCTGCCGCCTAAGCCACGGAGGCTTAGGTGTCCATAACCGAATAATAATAATTATTTTTTTAGGGGAAGAAATGCATTTACGCACATAGTTTCGGGCCCCTGAGTGGCAGACTTCCAAGTAAAACTCCCCCCCCCCCCCCGTGACTTCTGGAGCCTAGCCTGGAACCGTTTAGCACATTACACTTGTCATCAACTATCTTTTTCTTTATAATGATTACTGATTAACAAGAGATCACTTTGCTTCTCTGTAACTATACTCTGAATTACCAATAATGATCGCTGACAGCTGTCAAATCTAGCACGTGGGGAAATGCTGCGTTGCCACTGAGGCAGATCATGCCTCATACCATTCCAAGACGCTTGTAGGAAGACACAAATACTGGGGAAGTTAGCCCCCCTGCCTGGCGCACTAATGACCGTGGCGAGTGAAGACACACTGAGTCAAACCATGTGCTTACTGCTGTGTCGGCATACATTGCAACATTGCTTGCTGTTGCAATGGAGACCGTTACCCCCCTCGTCTCCACTCCTCACCTCACCCTTCAAGTGGATGACAGCTTTCACCGACCATCTTTTGTAAATCAGAGTATAGCTGATACAGCAGATCATCGACTGTTTTACTCCTATGCAGATTGGCTTAATGTAAACGAATCATTTGAACCTCAGAGCTTTTTCTTTGTTTAATGCTTCTCTGAAGACCTTACACTGGCCAGATCTCACAGCATGTGCTAAATACTCTTTGTCAAAACCTCGTTCTTCACAAAGAACACATTTCTTCAAGGCACTTCGATCAGTGCCTTTGCACTTGCTAGTGACATGTCCATACTCCAGACATCTGTAACAGCGAGTTAACATGATCCTCCGTCTAATCCTGCAATTGACCCATCCTATTTGAATATTATCTAGCTTCAAGAGTACATCTGCATCACTAGTTGTTAATGTGACAACAGCAGTCTTCACTTCCCTCGTATTCGTCCTCGTCACCAGCACCTTGGTATCTGGAGAGAGCTCTGGAATAGTTCTCTGGATAGCTTCCATGACCTCTTCAGAAGAAGTTAGAGCATCAAAGTCTCTGTGTTCAACGGCTGCCTACGGGCTGTAGCATTAGACCCCAAAACATAATAATAATATTAATAAATACCTGCCTGTGCAATGTAGAAGACGTTTCGTTTATCTCGACAGTGTATACAACGTAGTGTAGTGTATAAGACGTGTCGTAGGTGTATTGTAAAATCCATTTATATGACAACCTGAAGCGTTATAGAATAAGCATCAGAAACGCTGATCATTGGAAGCAGATCACTCACTAAAACAAGAAAGGAATGTCCTTAGGAAAATCTTTGACCCAGAGTACAAAGGATGAAAAGGAGGTCTCACGAGTTATACCAACATTCCGAGAAAATATCAGACACTATTAGAAACTGACGATTGAAATTTTATGAACATATTCAAAGAATGGGCAATGAAAGACTTACTAAAAGGATATTTAATCATGGTTGGTTGGTTCCTCAGTTTAGGAGCTACGACAACGCGGTCATGTTCTTTGGGTGTGTGTAGAATTTGTCTGATAACCGGTATTATTATGATGGCTGTGTTAGTGTGTTGTTATCTGATTTAATTCAAGTAAGGACTGCAGACAATAATTTCAAGTAGTTCATTCTTTTGCCTCCAAGCGCTACCGTGCATCACACCTAGCTTGCTGACTTGGCTACTAGAAGGCATCGCAGTCAGCACCTGGCAGCGAACGTTGGAACTAATAGAGTGTTATCAAACTAACCTACAAATATTAGCTTCCACTATATAGTTAGCGGAAGGTTCTTTTTCATGCCATAAATCTATGACAAGGGATATTTAATCATGCTTCCTCTCTAAAAGTCCCCCCCCCCAGGGGGTTCACATCTTGTGGGACGTGGGTTGGCGACCACGGGGCCCCAGCTGAGTCCGGCATTGCTTCCACTTACTTGTGCCGGGCTCCTCTCCGTCTTCCTTCCTGTCGACCTCGCTTGGTCAACTCTTGTTCTCTTCCGACCTCGACGGTATTAGGGTATCCGAGGCCTAGGGAGTCTCTTCCTTTCCCGCCTTAATTGGCCCTTGTCTCATCTTTTCTGATACCCTCCTTCTGCGAGGGGTCAACCTTCTTTTTCTTTTCATATTATCTCCTGCCTTCTGCTCAAGGCCCTCAAGGAGGCATGGTGTATGTAGCCCCACCACTTATGGTGCACCCTAGATAACGCTACTCCCTCAGGGGCTCATGGCCGGTGAGTTCGGGAGTTGGCGACCCCGAGGGATTCCTGAGCTGGGTCCGGTTTCCCCATTTTGTCCCTTACCTGTGGGGAGGACCCTCTCCTCTTTCACTTTCCTATCTGCCTTTCATGGCTCTCCTTCCTTCCAATTTCCTCAATACGCCTTCTTCGTGGGTTGAGGGCATTTCTTTTCCTCCTGTCCTATATTTGCCATATTCTCCTTTTGTTTTCCTTTTCTTCTAATATGAAAGTTAGTGGGCTAGTTAGTTTTATTATAAGTTTACATTTCATTTTCATCTTCACGGTCATCCAAACCATTAGGGGCCGATAACCTAGATGTTAGGCCCCTTAAAACAACAATTATCATCATCATTATAGTGCTGTCTTGTATTTCTGTGGGTTCATACCCACGTGACCCAAGGTGGCCAACGGCCTGACCATGTTGAAACATCGGATCCCATGAGAACTTCGCAGTTAAGCAGCATTGGGCGTGGTTGGACCTTGGATGGAATGCCGTTTCAGTGGGACCACGCGCTGTTGGTGGGGAAATGAGGAGCAGAAAGGCCCTGGCCACCCTACCGCACGCAAACTCTGGCTGAGGATAGCCTCTTCGGAGGCACGGACTTGCCTTCAGGCATACCAATAATAAAATCTAACATGCCGCTTTTTGAGGATCCAACCTGCCTCCGGGCTGATCACATTTAAAAAATTAAAGCTTATCAGAGTCAGGTAACTTGCTATTTTTTCGTATTAATGGTATTCACTCTCCAAAAACTTGAAGAAAAATGTATTATCATTAGGGCGTGGATTTTGATGACCTATAATGTTTAAAAGATGATCAATAAAATGACTTCAAAATTCAATAAAATGATCCGAAAACTTATTTAAAAAAAAGACCAATAAGTTTGAATGAAATTTTACATCCAATTTATTCATAGAGTTGACATAGGTATATTTATGAGGCTGACATAATGTCAACACAAAGAAATGCAAACATAAACCTTCACTTCAGACAGTCTATTTTGCAGAAAATAATTATTTCTCCATCGGTAGAAAAAATATCCCCGTTGAATTCAGAAATTATTTGTTTGAAATGATCATCCCTAAATGGCTTTAACTTCCACAATTTAAAATACATTCAAAATAACTTTCGCAGCCGACAACACTAACTCACTCTACACAGGTAGGTTATGGTTGCATTGAGATACTTAACCAGACTGCCTATTCTGGGCTTACTATGGTCTGTCCTGCAACCCTTACTTTCAACATCGCTCCCGGATTAGTTACAAGCGCAGATGTGTCTCCATGAATGTAGATATTTTCAAGAAGTAGGGACTGGACCAATTATTATTATTATTATTATTATTATTATTATTATTATTATTATTATTATTACAGTAGAACTTCACTAATCGGAACTAATTGGGGCTCTAGGTTGTCCGAATTAATGAAAGTCCCGGTTAAGCAAAATATCCTATGGAATGAGCCAGGGTCGATATTTAAACACTCTGTTCAGTAAAAAGAACGGGCACAATACAGTATTTTAATAAGAAATACATAGGTTATTTAGTAGGACCTATACAAGATAGAATGCAATACAGCATTAGGCACTACAGCATTAGGCACCTTCATTTACCACACTTGACACGCTTACAGGTTTGAAAAAACTGGTGATCATTTGTTGTCTTCCAATGACATTAATTTCTTTGATAATTTACTCACGCAGATGCGGTTGAGTTTTCATCGTTATTATCTTAACGAATATAATTACAATGTTTAGATCATAGGTGAGCTATGAGAGAGCGCTGCTCCTGGAGCCAACTGCAAGAGCGCGAGCGGAGCCAAGGAGCCGGGACGAGCTGACAGCTCGCTAATAGATTGTGCTGGAATGACTACTGTCGACCAAAGTATTATGTGCACTCGAGTTTGAAGGTTGTTTGTGAAGTAACCAATAGACCTACATAAAACCAATAACATCATCATTTTCGTCGTTCTATTTTACGTTAGGTCGTGTAGGTTTGTAATTTTTAATATATATTTTAATATTTTTTATCGCAGTTGGAACACAAAAAGTGCACGTTTTTAAGAGTGTTTCAACCCTGCGTCACATTTAAGAATTATTATCTCAAAAACCCGTCATCAGATCGAATCCAAATTTTAACACAATATACATTGGAATGTTGTATAACTGGTTTATTAATTTCAAAATTGTATGTGTCCAAAAAACAAAGTTGTTATCATTTTTGTAAGGTAACTTTTTCTCGGCTCGGGGTGGTTGGAAAATGTAGTTCTTGGTTGCATTGTAATCCTTATACATCGAAACGTTATGCTGTCTGACTGTGAAATACGTAAATTAATTCACTTATTTTATATCGGTTTGTATTTCTACAGCGAAATAACACATGTTTCACCACCTAGCCGCTCCGGGAACAGCTGTACAGCGTTGCCGAAATGGTGCCCACACGCATCATGGCGCGTCTCGCTCGGAAGTGATGGGCTCCATCTCAGCAGCGCTGTACAGCTTTTGCCGGAGCGGCTAGCTGGAGAACCATGCATTATTTACTCGTACAAATACAAACCGATATAAAATTAGTGAATTAATTTACGTATTTCACAGTCATACAGCATATCTTTTTGTATAATGATAACAACGCAACCAAGAACTACATTTTCCAACCACCCCGAGCCGAGAAAAAGTTACCTTACAACAATGATAACAGCTTTGTTTCTTGGGCACACAAAATTGTGAAATTAATAAACCAGTTAGGCTATACAACATTCCAATGTATATTGTGTTAAAATTTGGATTCGATCTGATGACGGACGGGCTTTCGAGATAATAATTCTTAAATGTGACGCATGGTTGAAACACGCTTAAAAACGGGCAATTTTTGTGTTCCAACTGCGATAACAAATATTAAATTATAAATTTAAAAATCCAAACCTACATGAACTAACGTAAAATAGAACGACGAAAATATTGATGGTATTGGATTTTATGTAGGTCTATTGGTTACTTAACAAAACACCTTCAAACTCGAGTATACATAATACTTTGGTCGACAGTAGATGGCAATATGCGCAATGAAGGCGCAAGCATAGGTGCAGCATTGTACCGGGCTGAGTAGGCCTATATTATGTGTACGGCTGTACGCTGAATATGCGATGATGATGACAATTGTTGTTTTAAGGGGCCTAACGTCTAGGTTATCAGCCCCTAATGGTTTGGGTGATCGTGAAGATGATAATGAAATGTAAACTATAACTAAAACTAACTACTAACTTACATACTAGAAGAAGAAATGGAAAACAAAAGGAGGACAAGGCAAATAAAGGACAGGAGGAAAAGGAATGCCCTCAACCCTCGAACAATGCGGATTGAGGGACTTGGAAGGAAGGAGAGTCATGAAAGGCAGATTGTAAAATGAAATAAGAGAGGGTCCGCCTCACAGGTAATAGACAAAAGGGGGAAACTGGACCTAGCTCGGGAATCCCTCGGGGTCGCCTACTCCCGAACTCACCAGCCGTGAGCCCCTGAGTGTGTAGTAATATCCAGGGTGCACCAGAAGTGATGGGGCTACATACACCCTGCCTCCTTGAGGGCCTTGAGCAGAAGGCAGGAGAGAACATGAAAAGAAAAAGAAGTCTCACCCCTCGCAGAAGGAGGGTATCAGAAAAGATGAGAAAAAAGCCAATTAAGGCGGGAAAGGAAGAAACTCCCTAGGCCACGGATACTCTAATACCGTCGGGGTCGGAAGAGAAAAAGAGTTGACCAAGTGAGGTCGACAGGAAAGAAGACGGAGAGGAACCCGGCACAAGTAAGTGGAAGCAATGCCGGACTCAGCTGGGGCCCCGTGGTCACCACCCCACGTCCCACTAGATGTGAGACCCTGGCGGGCGCTAAATATGAATCACGAACAAGTTTAGCACATTTTAATGAACAGTTTTCGCAAACAGATTTCCCAAACATGCAGAAAATTACTGCCAAACTTCTATCAATGTTTGGTTCAACATATCTGTGTGAGAAACGGTTCTCTCTAATGAAGATAAATAAATCTCCACGAAGAGCCACAACTGACGTACATCTCACTGCCGTTCTTCGAATGGCAAGTGCAAGATCGATCGCTCCAAATGTAACCCGTCTGCTACAGCGAAAGGATACGCACACCTCCTCATCATCTGTAGAATGACAGTTGAGATATGTAAGAACACATAGGCCTATATTTTGTTTATGGTAAATGATATTTATTCATGTATTTATTTCTGTACTCCTACAGCAAGCTTTCGTTCCTTGTGTTCTAAACAAGTTGTTAGGTTGGCTTATTGTAGTTTCAGAACTATCGGTAGTGGCCAAAGGAGTGTGTACTTATCAGCAGTTAAAGTAATTATTTATGTTTCCTACACAGAGCCTAACAAAAGGAATATAATTAAGCGTATGTAAGTAGCACCTCAACAAACATGGCACATGTATAAAGCTGTTGTGATACGCCGCTTGTAACGGCAAGCTGTGCTAGCAGCTACAAGGTTAACTTCGGCGAGAGCGCATACTCGGCTCCTTCTCCTGCCTGAGCGGGAGCGCTGCTCAATGAGTCGAATTGTGCCCACCTCTGGTTTAGATGGACTTCAATTTCACTAAATTTCACATAGGATTAACCTAATATCACCTGCTCCATCCTGGTCATATCCATCTATTTTCTGGGGTTTCTGCAGCGATAATACTTTCAACAATCTCCTCCTCTGTCAAAATGTGATAACCTGGATCATCTTTATCTGCGTCTAGCCACAACTTAATGAATTACATAGTATTACTCGGCTGTTCGGATTAAGCGAAGTCTGGACTAATGGGTTCCGGATTAATGAGGTTTTACTGTATTATTATTATTATTATTATTATTATTATTATTATTTAGCTATTATTATTGTGAACCGTACCTTTTTATCATCAACTCAACTCATCTCATACAATGTACTGTAGTCCCTCAAAGCAATAAAAGAGCCCACGTAGGAGACAGTGCTGACTTGGCTGTTGTATGAGTTAACAGTTTACACTTCTGCTCGTAACACACGCCTTTTTATTGCGGGATCCTCACGTATCGCTCCTTGAAATTACAGTATTCCCTGTGACATTACCTGATCCGTAATGTAATCACACGGCACAGTTGACTCATCTATAGCTCCTACTGCGTGCCCGATATTCTTATACACGAACCAAGAAATAACTCTTGATTGCTATTGATTTTCTCTTGCCATGCAGTGTAGCCGTGTTTGTTAAATCATGCACTACGGCCACGTGGGCATCTGCAGCAAGTCCAGAGATCGTAGGTTTGAATCCCTGTGCTCACAGTGGCTATCAGGAGTGTTTTTTTTTCAGGTATTTATCACACTGCCTCCTGAGATAGTACCTTGTTTTAACACATAAATACAGGTTATCAGACAAATTCAACACACACCCAACTACACGGATCTCCGTCCCTTTTAACTACTGTGGCTTTTAGAGACACCAGGGTTCCGGAATTTTGCCCCAAAGTGCATCTTGAACGTGCCAGTAAATTTACTGGCACGGCTCCCTCGCATTTGCGCACCCTCAAATGCCAGCTGACTGAGGCAGGATTCGATCCTGCAACTTTGGGAACAGCTCGCGAGAACGTTACCGTTGAACCACCCACGGTGACAGCCAAGATTGCTAGCCACTACGCAACGACGTGACGCGGACAATCACAATCATTTGTCATCAATCCGAAGATTGTTTTATTTCTAATTAAAAACTCCATCAATTGCCATTATTTCACTATTAATTGATCCCCATAATCATTCCCCGTAGTTTCGCCACTGGCTGTAACGGATTGGTCACGAATGTTTGGCGATGGCCGTGAGGAAACTAAGAATTTCTCCAATGATCCAACAATGAAAGTCACAGGACGTGGAAAATTCGTCAAGGGACAAAGACTTCACTGAACAGTATACAGTTATGCATTGGTCCCAGCAGCAACCAAAATCATTCTTCGCGAACAGTTGTTGTTGTTGTTGTTTCATTTAAGGGACTTGTACGTCGTTATCATTAAACTCAGTCTACTTAACTTGGGTGTGTGTAGAAGTTGTGTGATAAACTGTGTTATTGTGGCGTATGTAGTAGTGTGTGTATTTGTAATTCGGGTTAGGATTGGAAAGGTGGCGGCCGTGGCCGTAAGTTAGGAACCATCCCGGTATTTTCCTGGAGTAGAGATAGAAAACTATGGAAAACCTCTTCCAGGATCGCTGGGGTAGGAATTTATCCCACCACTTCTCAGTTTTGCCTCACAAAGCTGCGTGCACCCCATTCCAGCCCTCAGACTAGAATTACATTTCTTGGCGGAGCTGGGAATCGAACCTGGTTCTCCGGGGGAGAGAGCAAAGAATGCTAGCCGCTACACTAGGGGGTGGAAACTTTGCGGATGGCATTCATCGCCTACCCAAACAATGGGATGCCTGCCTCAAAACCATAGATGACTTCTCTTGAACAAAATGTGACTAGTGATGTGTAAAATAAATACTAAGCTACGTGTCGACTTTCTTCTTATTTTGAGTCACGAAAACCTTGAAATGGTTTCATTTGAACATCTCTCAGACAATGGAATCGGCCGGAGCTGAAAAGTATTGAGTCAATTTCCACTACTTTTCAGGAGACAGATAAAACGTCATTGACAGAACATAACTTAATAAACACACTATATTAGTCATCTACACACATCAAAAAAAGTTTTGCATCACCTCGGTTCCCAGATCTCCGGCATATAGACGTTGACTGTGTATATTGTATCCAAGATACAGTCCCTTTGACTGTTCATAGATGTCACTAAAACTGCTCAAAGATGTAAACAACCATGCATGAGCAGGGCCTATTAGACGGAGGGGGTACGACAGCCGATCAGTTCCACCAGGACGAAGGTACGCTGCTCATGTTGTCTGTAGTTCTACCATGCCTAGAAGGTCAATACCGCAGTTCGATCGCGTCCGCATTGTTACTTTGTGTCAAGAAGGGCTCTCAACAAGGGAAGTTTCCAGGCGTCTCAGAGTGAACCAAAGCGATGTTGTTCGGACATGGAGGAGGTACAGAGATACAGGAACTGTCGATGACAGGCCTCGCTCAGGCCGCCCAAGGGCTACTACTGTAGTGGATGACCGCTACTTACGGATTGCCGCTCGGAGGAACCCTGACAGCAATGCCACCATGTTGAATAATGCGTTTCGTTCAGCCACAGGACGTCGTGTTTCAACTCAAACTGTGCGCAATAGGCTGCATGATGCGCAACTTCACTCCCGACGTCCATGGCGAGGTCCAGCTTTGCAACCCCGACACCATGCAGCGCGGTACAGATGGGCCCAACAACATGCTGAATGGACCCCACGGAATTGGCATCACGTTCTCTTCACCGATGAGTGTCGCATATGCCTTCAACCAGACAATCGTCGGAGACGTGTTTGGAGGCACCCTGGTCAGGCTGAACGTCTTAGACACACTGTCCAGCGAGTGCAGCAAGGTGGTGGTTCCCTGATGTTTTGGGGTGGCATTATGTGGGGCCGACGTACGCCACTGGTGGTCATGGAAGGCTCCGAAACGGCTTTACGATACCTGAATGACATCCTCCGACCCATAGTGCAACCATATCGGCAGAATATTGGAGAGGCATTTGTCTTCATGGACGACAATTCTCGACCTCATCGTGCACATCTTGTGAATGCGTTCCTTCAAGATAACGACATCGCTCGACTACAGTGGCCAGCATGTTCGCCAGACATGAACCCTATCGAACATGCCTGGGATATGTTGAAAAGGGCTGTTTATGGACGTCTTGACCCACCAACCACTCTGAGAGATTTACGCCGAATTGTCGTTGAGGAGTGGGACAATTTGGACCAACAGTGTCTTGATGAACTTGTGGATAGTATGCCACGACGAATACAGGCATGCATCAATGCAAGAGGACGTGCTACTGGGTATTAGAGGTAGTGGTGTGTACTGCAATCTGGACCACAAATGCTGAAAGTCTAGCTGTATGATGGTACAACATGCAATGTGTGGGTCTCATGAGCAATAAAACGAGCTGAAATGTTGTTTGTGTTGATCTCTATTCCCTTTGTATTTAAAGGTTCCGGAACTCTTGGAACCGAGGTGATGCAAAACTTTTTTTGATGTGTGTATATTCAGGTTATATTTGTGTTAGCGGAATATCAATTTTAATTTAATAAACTTATTTTTCAAATCAATTTTGGAAACGTGACTTAATGCCTTTCAGCTCCGTGGCCAGTTTTGTACGACATAAAGCAATCCAGAATGAATATTTCACATGATATGTTATTTTAAAATGGATTTGTGACATAAACACCAAAACACCACCTAAACCCTGTACAAATGTAATTTACTAAAGCACTGTAACCCGCTGGAATCTTACAGTGTGGCCAACATTAAGTACGGAATACGGTGCTAAAAGGCAGCAAGTTATTGCCTTAATTCTTTTATCCTCCGATCGCACTACACGTAGCAGTGTTTTCAGTCTTAAACAGAAGGCTGACATAATTCTTTCCTGTGCCGTTCCAAGACCCTTGGGTCAATACTTCAGAATACTATTTTTGACTCAATGCTTTTTAGCTCTGATCAATTGTTTTTATGAAGTTACAGATTTCACTAACATCATACTAATATATAAAAAAAAATGAGATGGTGTGTGTCTGTCTGTTACTCAATAACGCAAGAACCACTGGTCCGATTTAAATGACATTTTGCATGGATGTAGCTGATTTACCATGTTTACATATAGGATACTTTTAATTTCGATATTTTGCACTATTAGAGAATGGCTACCATTTTAGTGACGTCACTACACCCTTTGGTTTCAAAATTTCATATTTCCATGTCAAATAAAAAGAGAACGCTAAGAAATAGCAAACTTTTGATGGCACATACGAGCTTTAAAATTTAATTTTCTATCCGAAGGGTCGTTATAACTTTTCGTGTATCTCCAACGGTTAGCGAGTAAAACCCACATATGTGACGTCACTACACCCTTTGGTTTCAAAATTTCATATTTCCATTTCAAATAAAAAGAGAACGCAAAGGAATAGCAAACTTTTGATGCATACACGAGATTTAACATTTAATTTTCTATCCAAAAGGTCCTTATCACTTTTCATGAATCTCCAACGGTTAGCGAGTAAAACCTAAATTTGTGCAATAAAACACGGTCAACACCGAGCGGTGCAGTATATCTCTACATACATAAAAATTAAAGGTTGTATGTTTTTTTCGCAATTTCTACGGAAATTTGAGTTATTTACGCGTTTCAGACTGTTTTATTATGGATGCGCGCGAAAATTATTTTTTGGTCTGTCTGACTGTTGGTCTGTGGACAACTTTGTTCCCTTATAACTCGAGAACGGCTAGGTGTATCAACGTAAAATTTGGTACAGACATCCATCAGAGGCACGACACTAATCATTGATGTAACCCTTCTCCGTATCTCTCATAAAAGAGGGCATACCCCCTTAATATACATGCTGAAATAGGAGTAGAAGGACGAGACAAAGATCATTTTCAGCCCCTCAATGTGAGAGACAAAACTCGGGGGCCCCACAGGGTCCCCGAAATCCACATTTTAAGGTCCTAAAACCAACCGTTTTTTAGATATTCCCAGAAAACTAATTTCATTTAATAAACTAATGAACGAATACAAGCCGGTAACCATGGCAACAGATTCTCATAGGTCCATCTATTGCTGTAAGACGCAATGCAATTCCATTAATTACATTGGTGTGAAAGTTTGCAAACGGCTAGAAGGTTATCATGGAACCAAATTAAGCTGTAAAATTCATCAATACGTATAATGCGCTTAAGGGGGTCAAGGGGTACACTAGAATTTTTTCACCTGATTTACACCTGCGGGTGTGGTACGGCAGGTCTATTATATTCCTATCCCTATATAATATTATTATTAGTAGTATTATAATATGGCGTACAACGAGGAGACAAAGCCCCTCGGTGCCAGAAACAAAACTTGGGGGCCTCGAAAACTACATTATAAGGCTCTAAAACCAACAGTATCTGAAATATTCCCAGAACACTAATTTAATTTAATTTAATTTAATTTAACAAACTAATGAAGGAATGGAAATCGGTAACCATGACAACATTATCTCAAGGGGTGGCGTCCAACTTTCCATCTATTTCTGTAAGAAGCAATGTCACTCCATTTATGCCTTGCCATGGTGGGTGAGTGGATAGCGTGTCGGTCTACTAACCCCAAGATTGCAGGTTCACTCCTGGCCGTGGTAAGTGATTTTTGAAAGGCGGTAAAAATACGACTCGCATATCATACGATGTTGGCATGTCAAAGAACCCATTTGAATTCAGTAGGCCGAGTTCATAATGGCAAAATTAATCTCAGGAGTTTCCGCCAACACAAAGTTCTTCATTTCTCTACTAGAAAGCGCTATAGTGTTCAAGGAGCTTAGATATCTACCCTCCTTGACTTTCATAGCGATTCAAGGAACAACGAAATTTCGACATGCAAGCTACCCTCTGGGTGTCAAATTACGAAGCTTGCACCCGGCACCCGAGCTCACACGATATTATTATTAGGCTACTCTATTTATTACATTTCTGTGAAAGTTTGCAAATGGCATAAGGTTATCACGGAACCAATGTAGACTGTATAATTCGTCAATGCAACTAAGGGGATCAAGGGGTAACCTAGAATTTTTTCATGCAATTTCACGTGCGACATATAGTACAGAAAGTCTATTATATCTCCCAACAGCAGCATTATTTTCAAAAATTCCTGAATTGAATCAGTTTTTTTTGCGGCTTTTAGGAATTTGGGCCATTTAAGGCTAAAGAACCTGAATTTTCATGCACCACAAGCCTTTATAATTTAAGAGGTCTTCCTGTGTATGGGGACCCAACACAACGTAGAGGGTCATTTTTTATGTGAGGTGTATTGCATTTCGTCTACAAAGCTTTCAAATCTATTTCACGTCAGGAAGTACACGTTCAGTGAATTTAGTTTGAGAGCACATTTTAACAATTTTTTTATTTTATTTTGTCGACATACGGGTTAATTGTGAGGATGATTTTGTTTGATACGTATGGTAGATATACCCATATTTGGATATCTGGGTGATAAGTTGTAGGCAATAGAATTGTCTGTCTGTCTTTCTGTGTATCTTTATTTACGCCTATAAATCGTGTTCGGATGCTTGGTGCATCGTAAAATTAGGTATGGTAAACATGAGTCAATACACCAATCATTTATAAAACTCCTCACCGTACTTTTCATACAGTAGAAGGGTGGATATAGGGAAAAACTTCTCAAAATACATGCTAAAATAGGCGAAATATAAAAATTATCCTAGAAGGACGATCAAAGCATATGTTGCGCTTCTCATTGTGAGACACAAAATTCGCGAGTCTATAAGGGGTCTCCGAAAACCACATTTTAAGGCCCTTAAATTAACAGTGTGTGTGATAATCCCAGAAAACTAACTTCGTTGTGATAAACTTATGAAGGAATGACAAACCGCTAACCATTGCAACAGTAGCTCAATTGATAATGTCTGGTGTTAATATATAACACCGTTCGAAGAACGGGTACTTCTGCTAATCCTACGATATATTTCTTGGTGCGGATAGAGTATTGCATTGATCAACTCAAATACTGTCTGATAAGGCCGGAATCAAAATCACAATAAAACATCATCCTCAATGCGCTGGGCAGTCTCAACAGTAAAATTATTGTAGTTTTCTTTCTTGTCAGTAGATGGTCGCTTCAAGTCCATCAACCCTGCGGCAGAACATAAAGAGGCATTGGTCAACAGTCTTCTACGACAGTACCAAACTGACGTCATCTCCGTTCATCGTGACTCAGTATTATAACATTACTGTTGCTTAACAGCACAAGACCTGCACACAGTGGCGGCGCCAGGGGTGTGCAAAGTGTGCGGCTGCACAGGGCCCCGCGCCGCCCAGGGCTCCGCAAAAGATTACTGACAACCGACGATAGACAACCTAGATGAACTACCAATGACAACAAAATTCCGCAAAATATCTCGAGTATCTAAATTCAAATACCTGGCAGAAATCATCCAACCTTCCAGACTGAATCGTGAAGCAAACAAAGAAAGGATCTCTAAACTGCAAAAAGCTTACAGACTCACTTGGAACAGATATAATAAAATGTCAATATCCAGAAATGCAAAATTACGGCATTACAACACTGTAATCAAGCCTGAGCCACTATATGCCTCTGAAACGCTGATTATTGGGGGAAGATCATTAATTAAAGATGTGGAAAAGCAAGATAGGAAAATCCACAGAAACGTTTTTGGACCAGTCTGTACAGCCGGAATCTGGATGAAAAGATAATCCCAAGACTTGTACCAGCACTCGGAGAAAATCTGACACATTTAGGAAAAGACGATTGAAATTTTACGGGCATATCCTCAGGATGGGCAATCAGAGACTGACCAATAGGATTCCTAACCTTGTCCTGTCAATGAAGATTAAAAACACCTGGCTGCTCGAAGTTGGAAAATATCTTCAGGAAATAGGCATCTCAGATGGCATTGTACTAGATAGAGCTAAGTTCAGAGAATTAGTCGATAATCTCCGCTTTGCAGACCAAACAAGCACCATCGCCAACAAAACCTGGTCAGAAGATCGCAAGAGAAGCCACAGCGAGAAGATGAAGAGATTTTGGGAAAAGAGAAAGGTAATGCCATCAGCTAAATAAATTCAACCGCGCTCGTTAGTCGGGCATGACGAAGAAAGAAAAATAATATTAATTTACAAAAATAGACATTTGACCTTCAACAACCTGTCTACTTGGGCTATAGGCCTACTACATTTTTGCCTAACAAAAAATGCTAATTGTTGAAATTAATGTGAATCATAATTCAAACATTTATCACTAGATTTCGCATTAAATTATTGACAAAATAAAATCATTCCTTCTCGCAGTGTTTGATGGCTATTCAAATACAATGGGAAAGACACTAGAGGTAGAAGAAAAAGAAATGAATAAAGTGGAATTGTAACGGCTTTGAAGTACATCGTGGAGAACAGAGTGGAATTAATCAAAATTCAAGTATTGCGCTTAGAATAGTAGGTAATATTCCCGTCTCGGTTGTGGCTGCCCAGAGAAGTTTCTGAAAATCGAAATTAATTAAAACATAGCTCAAAAACACCATGACCCAAAACAGACTCTCCGCTCTCGCAATCCTGTACACTCATCATGTCATCATGTCCGGCCAGGGAACTTAAAATATTATGACTCTACACTCCATTGAGGCATTTGGCTCAACCGTATGGTCTGCAGATTATTGGGTGACGCGTGGTCTGCTCGCCGCGTGTACTCGGGTCGCTGTCTGTGAGGCAGCTATGCAATTGTCCTCACGAGGCCACGTGCACCGCGTCCCAGCTTTCACGTCAGGGAATTGAACTCAGAACCTCATAGGTAAGAGACACACGTGCTACCCCTACCATAGGACCCGTCTGACATGTGACCTTGATTTGTTCAAGTGTTTTCAGCCGATAAACAGACCCAATGACCATTCATTTCACCAGTGATAAGATCAGTGTCTATTAACCAGTTATTAACAGTATCAACCAAAGACTCAATATCTCACAAAACAGGCCGCTCCAACTCAACTGCCCTCTGGCTGGCTCACTCAGAGCTGCTAAGGTACGAGTGGGACCAGTGACTGCCCGATGCGAGAGTTTGTTGCAGCGTTGCCAACTTGACCAATTGATAGTATCGTGCAACATTTTCCAAAAGTTCGTCTAATTCACAGTAGGATCGTACATAAAAGTACCTTCAGAAGTCATGGATATTTTGGACATTTGCTGTTTCAGTTCACTATAAAATTTTATACAGCTCCTTATTTCGCTAAATAATTTCTTACAAATGATTATTGGTATTAAAATGAAGTACCGTATTGGTACAAAAGCCGCACCTTTAAGATTCGAGGAGAAAATAAAAGAATGAAAATACAGGAAAGACATCACCAATCTATACTTCCAAGGAATTCTGTCTCCGGTATATTAAGGGACTTAACAATTTTCCGAGCGTTTAACTGGATAATTTCCCGAGAGATAGGCATACCTCCTTTCCTCTTATCTTTCACGAAAGGGAGAACTGCAGCTTCAAGCTAAAAGATACCCGAAAGCCCTTCTCGTAGAAACAGAATTGTACAATTTTTGTTCTGATGCTACCCAACGTCGCACATTCGATTCATCTAACCAATATTTTCTACCGGCCTCTCTGTTTCCTGTGCATTTAGCATAACACACAACTGCTAGTTTGTAACTTGCGCTGTAGCTACGCTGAATCTTAAGCTTGTTGAGGCCTTTTGCTCCAAGTACCGCTCATCGTTCACAGGGGAAAGATTAACGTTATTACTGTTCTATTACTCAATTATTACTATTATTATTATAATTAACAAATATTATGATTTCGATGTCTTTAATCCATAAATGAAGTTACAACTAAATACTCCAAGCAAACACGTATTCCCTGCGAATGAAATCCTTATGTGGTTCCATATCTCCAATTACTCAGAATGGATCACTTACTTTAATCTTTGCTCAATTAATCATTATTATTATTAGACCTATTATCATTATTATTGTAATTATATTCATTTCACCACATAAGTGAGACAAATCAACATTTCGTCGGCTTGTTTGCAAGACGGTATGATAACTTCTTTTGGGGTGGCAAATTAGGAAACGAGCGAACAATTAAACTGGTCTCCAAGATGACGGCCTTCTGAATGGTGATATGTAGACCTGGATATATTCCCAATATTTCAAGATTGCGAGCCAATGATTTAGAGATGATGCCGGAGGAAGAAATGACCATGGACAGAACAACTGCTCTTCCCTGTCTCCACATTTGCCGTATTTCCTCAGCCAAGGGCAAATAGGCTATTTGGTGATCTTCTCACAGCGTTTTTTTTTGTGTGCAGATTATTGGAATTGTATTATTATTATTATTATTGTTAGACTATTATTATATTCATGTCTTCACAATATCATTGGATATAATACATTATTTCATCGGCAATTGTTGCACGGTAAAGTGGGGTTCTTTATGTTGGTAGGTTGAGGAACAAACGAAATGGAGCAGGTTTCCAAAATTACTGCTCTTTGCATACCGATGTGCATATCTAATATAGAACCCCAGCTTATCAATTTTGCCCCTCAGAGATTTCGGAATGATGCTTGTGGAAGATAGGCAATAAAGTAAAAAAATTCCTGTTACAACATCTGCCAGATCTCTTTAGCGGGGGGCTTGTATTTCTCTTTTTATTCTCAGCATA
This sequence comes from Meconema thalassinum, assembly GCA_946902985.2. Lineage (NCBI taxonomy): Eukaryota > Metazoa > Arthropoda > Insecta > Orthoptera > Tettigoniidae > Meconema > Meconema thalassinum. The sequence goes on along the minus strand of OX336394.1, from coordinate 240,024,112 downwards.
ATTATTATTTCTACTACAATTTAATGTGTCCTGAATGTGTTATTTCTGCATTTGCTGAGGAAAATTTGTTTCAATCAAAATAAATCCAGGTTCATAAATTAAACTATCACAGCTACTATTATAACACAGTTTATAAAATATGTTTCACGTACAAGAGTCCCTGGGCCTGATGCTTTCGATGCCTCTAGCCCTTAAATAAGGCAACATCAGAAGAATCGAAGCAAATAAGTATTCCCAGCCAACGCTATTTGATTCCACATTTGTAATTCGTTGGAATGGATCTCCTCTGTTGTGCAATCCTGTCTGCTTGTCACACACAGTGTCACGTCCAACCAGTGAAAGGATGACAGTGTTTATTCTTCACGCCTAAAGGTCACGACTAGAGAGGTCACGGTTATGTTGTGGTAACTGCATTCGACCTCAATTGAAGCGCTTACCCCTCCTTACCGAGCATTAAAGTCTCCGCCTCCATTGTAACTCCCTACTCTGCTGTGTTGCGTCATCTCCATCCATTCAGTTTAACTATCCGTACAGATGTCAAGTGAAGTGAGGTGCTAGCGAGACTCAAATTAGGGAGAATATGTAGGTGTCGTTACTTTAAATAGTGGAATGGATCATCTTTGTCTGATAACCTGTGTTATTTGTTAATTGTTAAGTTTTTTTTGTGACATCGTGCTCATTTAACCCCGTGTATAGAAAGAAAGAAAGAAAGAAGGTTGGTTGTTTCCCCACTTTAGGGGCTGCAACATCGTGGTCATGTAGCCCCGCGTACTTTGGGTGTGTGTGTAGAATCTGTCTGATAACCGGTGTTAGTTTTGATGGCTGTATTGGTGTGTTTAACTGTTTTAAGTCAAGTAAGGACTGCAGACATTGAATGTTTTCAAGTAGTTCCTACTTTTGCCACCAAACGCCACCGTCAACAACTACTAGTTCAGAACTTGGTTACCATATGCCACCACAGTCGGCTCCTGATGACGAACGTTGGGACCTAAGAGCTTTAGTCAAATGTTTAACCTATAATTTAGCTTCACACAGGTGAAATTAGTGGAAGGTTCTTTAACATACCATAATTCTATGACATGGGACCGCCGGCTTTACTTACCCTCCGAAGGAAGGCATACTGAAGGATACTTAACGCTCTTAAAAAATCCTACGACTTCGGCCGGGTTCGAACCCACGAGCTTCGGCATAGAAACTCAGCATGCTACCAACTACGCCACCGAAGCCGCTAAAGAAAGAAAGAAAGAAAGAGTGTATTATAACCTGTGATATTATGGTGTCTGCAGTACTGTGTGTGGGCTGATAACTTAGTTGTTAGCTCCGTTAAAAGAACAATTATCATCGTCATTAGTACTGTGTGTATTTGTAATGCAGATGAGGATGGGGAAGGAGGCGTCTCTGCCCTTAAGTTAGGAGCCATCCCGACATTTCCCTGGAGTAGAAGTGGGAAACCACAGAAAACCATTTCCAGGATGGCTGAGGTGGAAATCGAACACATCTGTTCTCAGTTTTGCCTCGCGAGACTAAGTGGATACCGTTCCAGCTCTCAGACCAGAATTAAGGTTCTTGGAAAAGCCGGGAATCAAACCTGGACCTCTGGCGTGACGGCCAAGAATGCTAGCCGCTACACCAGAAAGTGGACGTATAATCTGTGTTAGTTATCGTTCTGACTGGTTGTGTGGCTCAGTGGTAACGATCTCGGCTGCTGTAACCAGGGTTGTAGGATCGAATCCTGGCGCAGTCAGTTGGAATTTGAAGTTGCGCAAATGTGAAGGAGTCATGGCTGTCGATTTACTGGCACGTAAAAGATTCCCTTCGCGGCAAAATTCTGGTTCCCCGGAGTCTCTAAAAGCCGCAGTAGTTAATAGGAACGTAAACTCAATAACATTATTATTTAGTTATCGTTCTAACCAGGCTCGTAATTCTAAAACTGAGTTTGGATCAACCGGACATGAAAACAGGTAGGCCTACCATCCCGACGTTAGTCTGGAGGAAGTGTTAAATGACCCGAGGATAATTACACTCAAGATTGCCTGTCACCACCGGAATTCCAATCACCAATCTCCTATGTAGTCTTGGAGCATAAATGAACACGTTTGGCTAAGCTGCTGGGTAACCTTTGAATAGTGCTGAGGGCTGTCAGATTACTAATTCTAAAATTATTATGATTTATTATGCCGTCCCGGACGAATGAGGAGAAGATGAATGAAAAGGAGAAAGAGGAGAAGAGAGAGTATAAGGAGAATGAGGAGAAGAATGAGGAGGACGAGAAGGATAAGGAGGGAAATTAAGGGGAATAGGGGGAGAAGGAGGAGGAATAGGAGGAGAAGGAGGGAGAGGAGGAGAAGGATAAGGAGGGAAATTAAGGGGAATATGAGGAGACGGAGGAGGAATAGGAGGAGAAGGAGGGAGAGGAGGAGAAAGAGGGAGAGGAGGAGAAGGAGCACGAACAGGAGAATGTGGAAGAGGAGGGGGAGGAGAAGGATAAGAAGTAGGAGAATTAAGAGGAAGAGGAAATGGTGGAAGAAGAGTAAGAGGAGAAAGAGGAGGTAGAGGTGGGGTAGGAGAAGGAAGAGGAGGAGAAGGAGGAGAATCAAGAGGATGAAGAGGAGAAGGAGGATGAGGAGGTGAATGATAAGAAGTAGGAGAATTAAGAGGAAGAGGAAAACGAGGAAGAGGAGTAAGATAAGGAGGAGGTGGAATAGGAGTAGGAGGAGGAGGAAGAGGTGATGGAGGAAGAGAAGCAGAAGGATAAGAAGGAGGAGAATTAAGAGAAAGAGGATGACTAGTAAGAAGAAGAGGAGGAGGAGGAGGTGGAGATAGAGGAGAAGTATGAAAAGGAGGAGAATTAAGAGGAAGATAAAAAAGGAGAAAGAGGAGGAAGAAGATTAATAGTATTGAACACAATACTTTACAACTGAAAGAAAGAGATCTTCAGATTCAAATGCTTAAACTTGATATTCATAATAACCAGTATTTGGTAAATAATTATACGCAATTAATTAATGAATTAATGACTATTCAGTCGGTCTACACGAATTACGATTAGGTGCGAAATACAAGCTTCTACTGAAAAATATACATATAATAAATTTTTATTTTCACGGATTTCATGTTACAATCAATATTGTTACGGCTGTGAGTTTGTGTCATCACTCGCCGCATGAGTCACAACTGCCCCAGGGCTGGGCTGTGCCCTCCCTCCTGTATTGCGCGCGCCTTATGCAACAGGGCTACTAGGACAAAGGGATAGTCCAGAATATTCGTGACTGGACCAGCGATGGAAACCTCGAGAAGCCGTGGACCCTGGATGGATCTAGAAGTATTTATTGAGTCACCGGCCTGCTATATAAGAGTGACCCGTCAAGCAGTGGTTGTTGTTGTGTTTTACGAGCTAGTGCGAGCGATTATCTTGTGCGACAGAAGTGTGGTGACGAAGTGCTGTGCGAGTTACGAAATCCAGTGACATTGTTTCTCCAGCTTGTGTACAGCGAAATAGCCTGCAGCAAGTGATCGTAAGTAATTGTGGTCGGTGAACATAAAGGAGAGGAGCAGGTAGTTTCTGTCAAGGTTACCGTACTCATTAGGACGGATTAACTTCTGTGATCTGTTGACAAGTGGAAGGGCCAAGAGCGCTCAAGGAAGAGACTTGAGGAAACTGGAATAAGGCTCCTAATTGCTTGTATTTGCTGACTAGTGTAATTTTCTGGCCACAATAAAGTTAATTGTTTCTTTAAGCAGTAATTGGTGTTGTGCTTTGTACCCCCACCATAATCCAGTTAACAAAAGTGCCACTAGGGGGTGGCACGTAACAACTGGTGTCAGAAGCGGGATTACGAACTCAAGCACAACACCTGACGGTCCTGGTTTCAAAACCCGAGCAGGTCATTTTCTCTAATTTTCCTGTGAGTGCATGCCCTTTACAAGGCAAACAACTAAAATGGAGGCGCAATTGGCAGCATTGCTTGAAAAGTTAAATGGCATAGAAGACGGCCAGAAGAATTTAAAAAAGGAGCTAACTGCCAAATTAGAAGACGCCCAGAAGAAGATGGAAGACGGCCAAAATAAGTTAGCGGAGGACCTGAAGAAGATGGAAGACAGCCAGAAAAGTTTAGCCGAGGACCTAACTTCCAAATTAGAAGACGGTCAGAATAAGCTAGCAGAGGACCTAACCGCCAAATTTCTGGATGGCCAGAAAAATCTGGAAGAGTGTCTGCTGACGAAATTACAGGAAAGTCAAAAGAAATTGGAACAGGGTCTGCGTCAGGAAGTAAACACCGTCTGCCACGGCCTACGTGAGGAAGTCACAGCAGTAGAAAAAAAGTTCGACGCCTTACAAGAGGAAGTTGCCGAACTGCGCCAACGCCCACTGACGGGGGTGGAAGAAAAATTCAACGCGTTACAAAAGGAAATTTCTGAGCTGAACCAACGCCCGTCGACGGGGATGGAAGCGAGATTCAACGCTCTTCAAGAGGAAGTTGCCGAGCTGCGCCGACGCCCGCCCACAGGTACACCGGGAATATCAGGAACGGGACAGAGCAGAGTGACGCCCCCAACCTTCGACGGAAAGGTCCCGTGGAGCACCTATTTACGTCAGTTCGAGGCAGCCTGTTCAATAAACAACTGGAACAGCACGGAAAAGGCTACAGCTCTCATTGTAGCGCTGAGAGTGGACGCCCTTAATGTCCTTCAGGCCATCCCGACTGGATCCCAGGACTACGCGTCACTAATCGCCCATATGGAGTCCCGATATGGAGATAGCCATCTTCAGCAGGCCTACCAGATGCAGCTCTGGACCCGGGTACAAAAGAACGCGGAAACCCTGCAGGAGTTCGAGATGGACATCGCACGTCTCGTAAGGCTCGCCTACCCAACAGCGCCGGCCGACTTTCTGGAGCAGATAGCGACGCAGACTTTCACCGACGGGCTACGGGACTCGGACACTCAACAGGCGCTGCGACTCGCGCGCAATAAGACCCTGACAGATGCGCTGAGCCACGCACTTGAGTTCGAGACGGCAAAATAGGCATCCAGAATGCACGCGCGGGTGCGTCAAGTGGACGTCAACGAACCAGTAAAAACCAACGAGACCAAGCCCCTGGCCGACGAATTAATGGAGGCGCTAAGCCGTTTCTTCGATAGTCGCGGCACCACCAGCAACGACACAGCCGGAAGGCAACCGGAGAGTCGGCCCGGAAGAGGACTACCGACCTGCTGGACCTGCGGTAAGAAAGGCCACCTGAGCAAGGACTGCGGTGATCGCCGCCGCCGAGGGTATCCGACAGGAAATCAGTCGTCTGAAAACCGCGCGACCCAGGGAAACTAGTATTAGCCAGCCTTGGGGGACAAAGGTTGGCTTGTGACAGTCGTCAAGCCCCGGCAGTCCAGGTTCGTGTGACGAAGTTACGGAGGGACAATTGCAGCCTGATGGTCGACGGAGTCGTCAACGGAGAGAGCTGGCCAATGCTAATCGACACGGGAGCATCGAGGACCATCGTCAGTCCCACCGTAATCCCGAAGTGGAGAGTGCAACCCACACAAAGGAACCTCCAGCTAATAACTGCGACCGGAGAGACCGCACCGGTACATGGCGAAGCATCACTGGAGTTTGTCATCGGTCGACGGGCGATAAAGCATCCAGTGCTTGTGGCTGACGTATCAAATGAAGTGATCATCGGACTGGACTTCCTGGACCAGAACATCATCATCTTGGATCTGAGTACCAACACTCTGCACTTCGGAGGTGAGGAACTTGCTTTGCAACCTGCGCACGAGTCCATCACCGCACGACGAGTAAGGCTGAGAGAAGACGTCATCGTTCCCGCCAGGACGGAGGTCAGCGCTGCCGTAATTGTCGACGGAACTGCGGAGGGAGTAGCGGCTGTCATTGAGCCAAAATATGAGGACATCCAGACAAAAGGATTGCTAGTTGCCAAGACTCTCATCAACACGACGTCTCGGCCGTACGTCCGCCTGTCCAACCTGAACGACTACGACATTACTGTTCACCGGGATACCAACCTAGGAATCTGCGAGCCCGTTACCTGGATTACCCGCATCACAGATACGACGGACGGACACCTGCAGACGGACAACCGAAGAAGACGCACACTGCCAGAAGAACTACAGAAGCTGTACCAAGGATCCCAGGACCATTTAGACGAGGAACAATCACGCCAACTTCAGGACCTGCTACGCGAATTCCAGGACGTCTTCTCCGTGGGGAGCAAAGACTTCGGCAGGACAAGCTTGATTCAGCACAGAATCGACGTTGGGGACAGCGCACCGATTAGGGCCCCATTCCGACGTGTCCCGCTCGCCAAGCAAGCCGAAGTCGACCGGATGGTAGAAGAGATGAAGGAGCAAGGGGTGATCGAGCCATCACATAGTCCTTGGAGTTCTCCGGTCGTGCTAGTGAAGAAGGACGGTTCCACCAGGTTCTGCGTGGATTACAGACGGGTGAATGACGTCACGAAGAAGGACAGCTACCCTCTACCCAGGATCGACGACACCCTGGACACCATATCAAGGTCGAGATGGTTCTCCACCTTGGATTTGAAGAGTGGCTACTGGCAGGTGGAGGTCCACCCTAAGGACCACGAGAAAACTGCGTTCTCTGTGGGCAGCGGGCTCTGGCAGTTCACCGTCATGCCATTCGGTATGTGCAACGCCCCTGCGACCTTCGAAAGGCTAATGGAGTCCATTCTGAGGGGACTACACTGGAAGACCTGCCTGGTCTACCTAGACGACGTCATCGTTCTGGGGAGAAGCTTCGAGGAGCACTACAGCAACCTGAAGGAGATCTTGTTGAAGCTACGGGCTGCCCAGCTGAAGTTGAGTCCCAAGAAGTGTCAGCTCTTCCAGAAGCGGGTCCAGTACCTTGGGCATATCGTCTCCGAGGAAGGGGTGCGCACCGACCCAGAGGAGACCGCAGCTGTGAGGGAGTGGCCAGTTCCGAAGGACAAGTCCCAACTACGAAGCTTCCTGGGACTCTGCACTTATTACAGTCGCTTCGTGAGAGGATTCGCCGACATCGCCAAACCTTTACATCGACTGACTGAGAAGGACAAACTCTTCACGTGGACAGCAGAATGCCACAGTGCCTTCGAACAACTCAAGCAGGCTCTGTGCACCGCGCCTATTCTGGCCTACCCCAGACCTGGAACAAGGTTCATCGTCGATACCGATGCCAGCGACATTGGCATAGGGGGAATCCTGTCGCAAGTAGTGGACGGCGAGGAGAGAGTAGTGGCCTACTTCAGCAAGGCCTTGTCAAAGCCAGAAAGGAACTACTGCGTCACCAGGAAGGAACTGCTCGCCATCGTGAAGACCGTTGAACACTTCCACAAGTACCTGTACGGGCAAGAATTTCTCATCAGGACCGACCATGCATCCCTGCGGTGGCTCCTGAACTTCAAGCAGCCCGAGGGTCAACTCGCGCGTTGGTTAGAGACGCTTCAACAGTACAACTTTGAGATTCAGCACAGGAAAGGCCAACTGCATTCTAACGCCGACGCCCTGTCACGAAGACCGTGCCCCGAAGACTGCACCTTCTGTGCCCGAAGGGAGGAGAACACCGGGATACAGTGCCGAAGGACTACCGTGGAACTTCAAGGGAGCTGGAGCCGCGAATCTTTCACGCGGGCACAAGCAGAAGATGATGACCTGGGACTGATAGCCGAATGGAAGAGAGCCTGTGTCCCCAGACCCGGGTGGAACATTGTGTGTGACTGCAGCCCAAAGTTTAAGTCCTACTGGGCGCAGTGGGACTCGCTGGTTGTGAGGGATGGCCTCATATGCCGTACTTGGGAGAGCACCGACGGGAAGACATCTTGGGAACAAGTCGTCGTTCCAAAGGCTATGACGGAGGAAGTCCTGAAGGAAGTCCATGGAGGATCATCTGGTGGACACCTAGGGATAAAGAAGACCCTGGAGAAGCTGAGAGAGCGGTTCTACTGGACCGGATGTCGAACTGACGTGGAGAACCACTGCGCGAGGTGCCACGATTGTGCAGCCAGCAAGGGCCCAGGACGTAGACGACGGGGTCCACTGAAGACCTATAACATGGGCGGCCCCATGGAGAGAGTGGCCATCGATGTTGCTGGGCCATTCCCGTTAAGCGAGGCAGGGAACCGCTACATATTAGTCGTCAGCGACTACTTTACCAAATGGCCGGAAGCGTATGCGCTCCCTAACCAAGAAGCCGCGACGATTGCGGAGACCCTGGTGAAGGAATTCGTCAGCCGGTACGGAGTACCCTTGGAGCTGCACTCCGACCAAGGGAGGAACTTCGAGTCGCAGGTGTTCCAGAACCTATGCCAGCTGCTGGGAATCCGGAAGACAAGGACAACGCCGCTACACCCTCAGTCCTTCGGGATGGTAGAGCGATTCAATCGCACCATCGAGAACCATCTCCGAATAGTCGTCAGCGAGCACCAGAGGGATTGGGACAAACATCTTCCACTATTTCTCCTGGCCTACCGCGCCGCCGTGCATGAAGCCACCGGGTGCACACCAGCCCGGGCCATGTATGGGAGGGAGCTCCGTCTACCTGTCGATCTTGCCTTCGGCCGACCTGGGAATGATCCGATCCCGGTAAGCCAGTATTGTCAAGAACTGGTCGACCAACTGGAGGACGTGCACGCGTTCGCGAGGAGGAAACTGCGGATCGAGACCGACCGAATGAAGACCCGATTCGACCAGCAGACGGATGCCGGCGGATTCCACGAGGACGACCTGGTCTGGCTCTTCAACCCATTACGGAAGAAAGGCCTGTCACCCAAACTTCAGAAGTCCTGGGAGGGCCCGTACCGAGTCGTGAAACGGATCAACGATGTCGTCTACAGGATCCAGCGGAGCCCGAGGGCGAAGATGAAGATCGTGCATCGAGATCGCCTGGCAGCCTACGGAGGGACACAGACAGACCAATGATTGATCGGGACGATCAGCCTTTTTAGGAAGGGGGCGGTGTTACGGCTGTGAGTTTGTGTCATCACTCGCCGCATGAGTCACAACTGCCCCAGGGCTGGGCTGTGCCCTCCCTCCTGTATTGTGCGCGCCTTATGCAACAGGGCTACTAGGACAAAGGGATAGTCCAGAATATTCGTGACTGGACCAGCGATGGAAACCTCGAGAAGCCGTGGACCCTGGATGGATCTAGAAGTATTTATTGAGTCACCGGCCTGCTATATAAGAGTGACCCGTCAAGCAGTGGTTGTTGTTGTGTTTTACGAGCTAGTGCGAGTGATTATCTTGTGCGACAGAAGTGTGGTGACGAAGTGCTGTGCGAGTTACGAAATCCAGTGACATTGTTTCTCCAGCTTGTGTACAGCGAAATAGCCTGCAGCAAGTGATCGTAAGTAATTGTGGTCGGTGAACATAAAGGAGAGGAGCAGGTAGTTTCTGTCAAGGTCACCGTACTCATTAGGACGGATTAACTTCTGTGATCTGTTGACAAGTGGAAGGGCCAAGAGCGCTCAAGGAAGAGACTTGAGGAAACTGGAATAAGGCTCCTAATTGCTTGTATTTGCTGACTAGTGTAATTTTCTGGCCACAATAAAGTTAATTGTTTCTTTAAGCAGTAATTGGTGTTGTGCTTTGTACCCCCACCGTAATCCAGTTAACAAAAGTGCCATTAGGGGGTGGCACGTAACAATATCTTCAGGTATAGCCTGATAAGTTATTTCCCACCTAGTATACACATGTGTGCACGTTAATGGAATAATACTTATATTGGCTTAAAGGTATGCCAATACCCCTAATGTACTGTAGTCTGAGAGTAGTTGGTATAAAGTGGGAAATCACGGAAAGCCACTTCTAGTAGGCTATGGCTGAGCTGAGAAGCGAACACATTTCGTGTATCAGCCTAGATGGAACGACCCATTTATACCACACAACTAATTCATGGGTGAGTACATCCCGTTCTATCCCTCAGACAGAATTCATTTCTTTAAATCGAGTCACAATACGTACATCGACACCACACAAGGCGATTATTTTCCTTCTATAGGTTAGGCCTATTTATACAGCCCTGCGTGGATAAACAAAACGTTATCCGCGTCCGCACCGCATCGCATCCGCAAGGCTGTTATACGCATCCACCCCGCATCCGCACGTTTGTTGTCCGAATCTACTGTCATTGCAATCTATATATTTAAAACACTAAGCTGTTTTTTGTACACACGAGATTGTGAAAACGACTTAACCGATTGGCTTCGTAAGACATTCTAACGAAAGCTCTTGGCATGCAGATTTTCAGAGTTTCTTTAAAAGGAAAATATATGTTACGGTATATTTTTAAATGATTAAAGAAATATGTAATATTTGACACTCCCGCGCATGCGCACAATGGCCTTTCTCAACAAGGAAAATGGCGATTCCGGTCGCGTCTAACTGAGATCTTTGTTTATGAGAATTAAAAAAGGGTCTCCAATAATGTTAATTATGTTTTTACAATATGCATTGAATTAGAATTATATTAAATAAACCACGAATTGAAGTACTTAAACTGCAGGTTGAGCGTGTATACTGGTTAGATAGCTTAATATTGAAGCGGCCCATAGTTGTCTGGATGGTCAAGGGGATAAGGTTACTGCCTAGAAATATGTATTATGCATGATCGAGAGGGTTCGATTCCCACCTCGGATATGTTTTTTTATTTTCGTTTTCTGCCTTCCTACGATTGGTATTACATTTTAAAAACATATTTCACTTTTATCATTCCCGTCAAGTAACGAATTCATTGTTGCCATCCTTTGCATGGTCGAGAGGGTTAGATTCCCACCTCGGATACGTTCTTTTATTTTCATTTTCTTCCTACCTACGGTTGGTATTACATTGTAGAGACATATTTCACTTTTTTCATTCCCGTAAACTAACGAATTCTCTGTTGCCATCCTTTGCATGGTCGAGAGGGTTCGATTCCCACCTCGGATACGTTCTTTTATTTTCATTTTCTTCCTTCCTACGATTGGTATTATATTGTAGAGACATATTACACTTTTTTCATTCCCGTAAAGTAACGAATTCTCTGTAGCCATCCTTTGCATGGTCGAGAGGGTTCGATTCCCATCTCGGATATGTTTTTTTTGTTTTCTTCCTTCCTACGATTGGTATTACATTGTAGAAATGTATTTCACTTTTATCATTCCCGTAAAGTAACGAATTCTCTGTTGCCATCTATCTATATATTTAAAACACTAGGCTGTTTTTTGTACACACGAGATTGTGAAAACGACTTAACCGATTGGCTTCGTAAGACATTCTAACGAAAGCTCTTGGCATGCAGATTTTCAGAGTTTCTTTAAAAGGAAAATATATGTTACGGTATATTTTTAAATGATTAAAGAAATATGTAATATTTGACACTCCCGCGCATGCGCACAATGGCCTTTCTCAACAAGGAAAATGGCGATTCCGGTCGCGTCTAACTGAGATCTTTGTTTATGAGAATTAAAAAAGGGTCTCCAATAATGTTAATTATGTTTTTACAATATGCATTGAATTAGAATTATATTAAATAAACCACGAATTGAAGTACTTAAACTGCAGGTTGAGCGTGTATACTGGTTAGATAGCTTAATATTGAAGCGGCCCCTCGTTGTCTGGATGGTCAAGGGGATAAGGTTACTGCCTAGAAATATGTATTATGCATGATCGAGAGGGTTCGATTCCCACCTCGGATATGTTTTTTTATTTTCGTTTTCTGCCTTCCTACGATTGGTATTACATTTTAAAAACATATTTCACTTTTATCATTCCCGTCAAGTAACGAATTCATTGTTGCCATCCTTTGCATGGTCGAGAGGGTTCGATTCCCACCTCGGATACGTTCTTTTATTTTCATTTTCTTCCTACCTACGGTTGGTATTACATTGTAGAGACATATTTCACTTTTTTCATTCCCGTAAACTAACGAATTCTCTGTTGCCATCCTTTGCATGGTCGAGAGGGTTCGATTCCCACCTCGGATACGTTCTTTTATTTTCATTTTCTTCCTTCCTACGATTGGTATTATATTGTAGAGACATATTACACTTTTTTCATTCCCGTAAAGTAACGAATTCTCTGTTGCCATCCTTTGCATGGTCGAGAAGGTTCGATTCCCATCTCGGATATGTTTTTTTTTGTTTTCTTCCTTCCTACGATTGGTATTACATTGTAGAAATGTATTTCACTTTTATCATTCCCGTAAAGTAACGAATTCTCTGTTGCCATCTATATATTTAAAACACTAAGCTGATTTTTGTTACCGCGAGATTGAGGGAACGGTAGAACCGATTCACTTCGTAGAGCAATCTGTCGAAAGCTGTAGGCCTGTAGATTTGCAGAGTGTCTTTAAAATAAACAAATATGTTACCACATATTTTTAAATTTATAAACAAAACTGCAAAATTATTGGCTCAAGCGCATGCGCAGAATCATCTTGGTTAATGACAGACATGGCGGATGTCCACCGCGTATTTATGCAATAGTTAGTTATAAGAATTATAATAAAGGAGGGGAATATTGATTATGAAGTTTCCACGATATAAACAGGAATAGAATATTATAAAAAACGGGAAATGTAAAAGAACTTACACGGACTGTTGAGAGTGAATGTTGTTTAAGTAACTTAATATTGTACTCTTTTACCAGTGGTTTAGTAGCTCAGACGGTAGCGATGAAAGTTCTTAATTTATGCACCGCACAATGGAAGCAGTTCGAATCCCACCTCCGACATATATTTTTATTTCTCAATTATTCTTTCTGACTATTGGTAATACATTGTCTTAACATATTTTACTTTTATTATTCCCGTAAAGTAAGGAATTCCCACGATTTACGTTCCCATATACTTTTAAATTATTAAATAAAAGATGGCCACAATCGCTTTCGCCATGAGAGACAATTGACGAACATAATTCATTTGTTGGACTCAGACATCGTGGTCACTCAGCCCCGTCTACTTTGGTGTGTGTGTGTGTCAAATTTTCTCTGATAACCTGTGTTATTGTGATGGCAGTATTGATGTGTGCATTTGTAATTAAAGTGGGGAATGGGAAATTGGCGACCGAGGCTTTAAGTTAGGAACTATCCCGGTATTTACCTGCAGTGGAAGTGGCAAACCGCGGAAAACCACATCCCAGATTGTTGAGATGGGAATCGAACCTTGCCCTTCTTAGTTTTGCCTCAAGAGTGCGCTCCTTTCCAGCCCTCAGACCAGAATTACAGTTCTAGAGAAATGGCGGATAAAGGATTCACCGTATCGTAGTGTGATCTTTGTTTTTGAGAATTAAAAAGAGGGGACTGAAGAACTTCAACAGACGTTTGAGTTCGTTTGTTGTTTAAGTAACTTAATATTGGTTTAGAAGTATGTTGACTGGGTGGCTCAGGGGTAACATTGCGGACCCAGGAATGAATTTTGCATTGTCGAAGGAGTCTCACCTCAGACATGTATTTCTATTTCCTAATTATTCTTTCTGGCTATTGGTAATGCATTGTCTTAACATATTTTGCTTTTATTATTCCCGTAAAGTAAGGAATTCTCCACGATTTGCATTGCCATATACTTTTAAATTATTAAATAAAAGATGGCCACAATCGCTTTCGCCATGAGAGACAATTGACGAATATAATTCATTTGATGGACTCAGACATCGTAATCACTCAGCCCCGTCTACTTTGGTGTGTGTGTGTGTATAAAATTTTCTCTGATAACCTGTGTTATTGTGATGGCTGTACTGATGTGTGCATTTGTAATTCAAGTGGGGAATGGGGAATTGACGACCGAGGCTTTAAGTTACGAACTATCCCGGTATTTACCTGCAGTGGACGTGGCAAACCACGGAAAACTACATCCCAGATTGTTGAGATAGGAATCTAACCTTGCTTTCCTGAGGTTTGCCTCAAGAGTGCGCCCCGTTCCAGGCCTCAGACCAGAAGTAAATTTCTTGGCAAACCAGGGATCGAACCTGGAATCCGGGGCGATAGCTCAGAATGTAGCCTTAAGATTGGGCTTCCCTGTGTTAATGCGATTTTTGACAAGCACTGAGCATATAGTCTAACTCTTAAACTCCCTCCATTACGGTGGCTGTCGAAGAGAGTCTATGCTCATTCCAGTAGTTGGCGAAGTATGTTCCCTTGCTTAATTTACTGTCATGGAAATGCAAAGGATTGTACCTACATCAGGTGATGGAAATTGCTTATTTAGAGCAGTTTTGTACTGTTTATTCCAAAATGCAGGACGTTATCCTGAGCTGCGTTTGCAAGCAAATTGCAAAAATTGTTGCTGGCATGAATAATTATAAGGATTTTATTATTGGCGATCAGTATCATCGCATTCTCATCAGTAACAAACTTGAGAATGAAAGTATCTGAACTTCATTGTATACGTGAATCATCTTCAATTTCCTTCGATCAGTATCATCGCATTCTCATCAGTAACAAACTTGAGAATGAAAGTATCTGAACTGCATTGTATACGTGAATGAATGAAAATCCACAGCCTGCTTCCAGTCGACCGACCGGGTCAGGAATGGAATGAATGAAGCCCCCATCTAGCGGCGAGGATATGAACTGTGCCGGCTGCCGAGGCCTGACGCACTCCCCTGGGGCAGTGATTAAATGAATGACAGATGAAATGAAATGACAATGGAGAGTGTTGCTGGAATGAAATTTGTGACAGGGAAAACCGGAGTACCCGGAGAAAAACCTGTCTGCCTCCGCTTTGTCCAGCACAAATATCACATGGAGTGACCGGGATTTGAACCACGGATCCAGCGGTGAGAGGCCAGCGTGCTGCCGCCAAAGCCACGGAGGCTCACGCATTGTATACGTGAATATTATTGTTTATTGATGATTTGTTTAGAGTACATAACATTGAGTCTAACCACGCTGTTGATTTTGGCAATGGAAGTATTATTTGCCATTTAATATTTGGCGGCTACGTTGATGCAGGCCACTATAGTGTTATTGAATATGACGTTAATTTGGAGAGAATTGCTGCAATAAATATACCCATTTGACGAAAAAAGAACATTAGCCACAAAAAAGTGGGAAATCGTAGAAAATACAAAGCCAATTTTAAAATCTAATATAAAAATGCCATTTCAGAAACAATTCCAGAAATTATGCCGTCAGGTGTATGGTCCTTGACGAACAAATGTAAACATTGTTCTGCACTGTATTTCTGTAGCGAGAAATCTACGCCTGGTTACTTTGACCTTTGGTGTTGTAATGGCAAAATTAATTTTCCTAAATATAAAATATTTGACAGACTGCAACAATTTATCACTGGAAATGATATCTCAAGGAATTTAAGAGAGAACTTCGTTAATGTATATTTAAAAATTATAAGCGACGGTTCCTGCGGCCAGTTGTATATATTTCCTCAGAATTCTTGAATTCCTTGGAATTAAGTGATTTACTTCCACATACTCCAAACGATTGACCCATAGATATGCTCCTGAGAAATCTGAAGTTTCCTAAGGGCATCTAAATGCTAACATATTAATTATAATAAATATGTACGAAAATTGCTTGAATTTGGAAATAATAAGTGCAGTTAAAATTAGGCGGAGAGATCTAACCCTTCGACTTGATTCCATATTAATTATATGAAATATGCATGAAAATGCTTGGACTTGGAAATACAGTGTGGAAATATTTATTGGATCACCTTCTAAAATTGACATTTTTAAAAATAATAATTGAATAACTGACCTAAATTGGCCTGAAATCCCTCTACTTCTATCAGAAATGAATATACGCAGTAATGTTTGTCAATTTTATTTTATTCTCTATTTTTGTTTGTATAAAAAGTTTTTTTAAAAATAATTTAACACTTTCTTGAAAAATGGGTGTAGGAGGATATGTCAGCTATTCTGTTTGTCCTTCTGAAATATGAATTCTAATGTTGAAACAAACCCTGCGTATTAATGTTGTAACATGACACTGACAATTTTAGTGTTTGTTTATACACAATTGCCTTATATGAATGCACTGTTGCCATTTGATACTTTGTTGCTCCACCGCGCGCCTTAATCACCCCTTGGCATCGTGAAGGCACTGAAAGAATTAACTTTTTACAGTACTTCTCACTCAGTTCATGAAACCACACACGAACAAGGCCCTCTAACAGTTCCCGTTTATTCCGTGGCATCTTTTTGGTGATAACATTGCCTATAACCTTCCAACAGTTCTCAATAGGATTGAGATCTGGGCTGTTTCCAGGGCACTCTAACACTTGAACCCCATTTTGTCGAAGGAAGGATTTTACCTGAATTGTAAAAATATGTGATAATTAACCAAGAATGGCATCAGCTTCGTGCTTGGTATAATTATTAATCATAGGAATCACCTTCAAAGCTCTATAGCAAGGAGCGGAGTCATCCTGAAAAATGCATCTGGAAACACCTCCAAACTGGTCTCTTATTGTGGGCATAAGCTTCCTTTCAAGGATGCTTATGTAGACATCCGCGTTGACAGTGCCACTTATGAAGTTCAGACGAACTACTCTGTGATTAGAAATTCTTCACATTTTCTTCGATGCACAAACACTTTTCCATCTGAGTCATGCAGATTAAATTTGGACTGGTCTGAAAAGATTACTCTGTTCCACGTCTCTGGTGTCCATGTCACATGTGCTTTTGCCCATTTTAGCCGCTGTTGTCGCAGTTTCTTGGGCAATAGAGGCTTCTTTTTAGGTCGACGGGCTGAGAGTCCAGCTTTCAGTAGTCTATTTCTTGCAGTTCTAATGATTACTGAGATGACGCACATTCCTTCCCAGTCTCGCTTTAGTTCAGTTGATGACTTGTGACGATCTTTGGGCGAAAGCCTTTTCAATATCCTGTCCTGTTTGGCAGTAGACGCCCTTCTTCGACCTCTTCCTTTCTCTCGATCAATATTTCCTTCCTCCCTGTATTTTTTCGGTAACCTTGAAATTAAAACCTGTGTTAGAGGCTATCTCTCTGGTGCTGAGACCAACAGACGAATAAGCAACTAGAGCAGCTTTCTTTTCTGGCGTTAATTCAACTGACCTGCCCATCTTCTCACTGCAAAGTCTCAACTCTAAATGACTGTATAAACACTGGCATCATTGTAAAAACAAACGACAACAACAAAGAGTTGTGTATTGTTCGAAGAAATGTGAGAAGAAGTCAAACTATCAAGGCAACAATGTGTCTACAATGTGTCTACAATGTTTGACAACGATTAGACTGGTATAACCTGAAGCAAACAGCTGTAAAAGACAAAATTACGAAGTAATTAATGGTGATGCAATAAATATTTCCACCACGTGTAAGTGCAGTTAAAATTAGGCATAAAGGTCTAATCCTTCGACTTGATTTAACACCACCGGATAAAACAATCATTTTCTTTTAAGAGTCAACATTTTCCGATTCGCTTGGCATACTTTATCACAATCAATAAAGCTCAAGGGGGAACTCTGGAACGTATAGGTCTCAATTTGCCTCATCAAGTTTTCAATCATGGCTATCAGTATGTTGCAATGTCTAGAGTGCAATCTTTTGACGCCCTTAAAGTTTCAATAGTGTCAAAAAATAATTGTACAAAGAACGTATATAATAAAATTCTTCAGTAAATATTTTCTTATAGGCCGTCATGTATTGACGGGTTTCAACTAGTAATATTTTTAATTATATAAAATATTAAAGCAGCACATTTAGTTTTGAGGAGAAAGTCGTTTCCTTAGGCTATGTATGTCAAGCTCAATGTTTTAAATGAATGTTATACAGCCAGAATTGCAATCCTTTTCTGTTCGGAGTGTTAATTATGCTTAATGACATAATTTGAATGAGATTAGCATAAATCATCTTACATTTGTCATGAAAAGAAACATAACGGTAAAATATGATATGTCATAAACATCCGGGTCCCCCCAGGGGCTCACAAGTTGTGGGACGTGGGTTGGCGACCACGGGACCCCAGCTGCGTTCGGCATTGCTTCCACTTATTTGTGCCGGGCTCCTTTCATTTATCTTTCCTGTCGACCTCACTTGGTCAACACTTGTTCATTTCCGACCCCGACGGTATTAGGGTATCCGAGGCCTAGAGAGTCTTTCACTTTCCCGCCTTCATTGGCCTTTGTGTCATCTTTCCTGACACCCTCCTTCTGCGAGGATTCAGGCTTCTTTATCTTTTCATGTTATCTCCTGCCTTCTGCACAAGGCCCTCAAGGAGGCTGGGTGTATGTAGCCCCACAACTTAATGGTGCACTCTGGATATTGCTACACCCTCAATGGCTCACGGCTGGTGAGTTCGGGATTTGGCGACCCCGAGGGATTCCTGAGCTGGGTCCGTTCCCCCTTTTTCCGTTGATTTTGGGGCGGTCCCTCTCCTCTTTCCCTTTCCTTTCTGCCTTTCGTGGCTCTCCTTCCCTTCCAAATCCCTCAATTCTCGTTCTTCGAGGGTTGGGGGCATTTCCTTTCCTCCTGTCTTTTATTCACATCCTTCTCCTTTTAGTTTCCCATTTCCTCTTCTAGTTTGTAAAGCAGTAGTTTGTTTTAGTTTTATTTGTAGGTTTCATTTTCATTATCACCCAAACCATTAGGAGCCGATAACCTAGATGTTAGGCCCCTTTAAACAACAATTATCATAATCATCATCAAACATCCGGGTCCTAGTAATGATATTCAACAAGTGAGGATTGTATTCTAAAAACTATCCGCAAATGTACTCCAAACATTATCCGCAGCTTATCCACTATCCGCTCAGCCATGGAAATTATATCCGCATGGCGAAAAATGTTGCGGATATCCGCGGTTTTACGTAACTAGAGAAACACCCCGACAGGCTATGTCACCCAGGCCTCTGTAATCTCCGGTTGTTCTCGATGACGTAATGCACTTCTCCATATTACTGTATCGGGCAGTTTATTAATCTACTATCTTATGCTAACGAAATTGCGCAATATTTTGTCAGTCGTGCGTTTTGAGGGTATAATTAAAAATTACATCCAATTATATTACTTGGAGCGTTTCGGCCGTAAACATGACATTTAACATCGGAGTTTGATGAAATGTAATGTAGATTACGAGAACATGGCATAGAATTTAATTGACCTCTGCTCGACATTTCAGTACATAGAGATAACGCAATCATTATATACTGCACGGAATTAGATTGGGTTTTAAAATATTTGGAGTATTTATTTATTTATTTATTCGTGTCAGAAGTACAAAGTATGTGTTGAACAGACGACTTCAAACAGTTTCTGCCCAGAACTTAGCCACTTCGATAGCACTTGAATTAGCTTCAGTCAAGTCATTCATTGTGCAGCTGTACGGGCACAATGGACAGGAGAAGAGGTGTTGTGTTGTCTGGGTTGCGCCACAATGACACAGGACTGTCTTGGTCGGGAAATGCCACTTATATAAGTTGTCCCTGGATCTTGCAACTTCCACCCTCAGTCTGTTCAGGGACTTCCAGATTAGCCAGTTCTCTGTGTGACCAGGAGGTAGAGATTCCTTTGGTTCCATCCATTCAGACAGACTGCTGGTCCTCTCCTTCCACACGGCCACTCGAGCTGTTGCTGCTGTTCCTTGTAATGGTTGAGTAGTTGTTAGGAAGCTCTTTCTCGATTTTAATCTCCTCTCAGCAGGTTGATATCCGAAGAGTGGGTGTGAGGTCATAACAGATGATTTACTTCTTTCGTTGTTTGCAGCCACTTCTCTTCTGATGTCAGGTGGAGCAATCCCTGCAAGATAGTGCACTTTACTGATGATAGTTGGCCTCAAGCAACCTGTAATAATCCTGCAGCTCTCATTTAAGGCTACATCCACCTGCTTTGCATGGGCTGACTTGTACTACACAGGACTGGCATATTCTCCTGCTGAAGAGCATAAGGCCATTGCTGTTGTCCTTAACGTTTGGGGATGGGTGCCCCAGTTAGTCCCTGCCAGTCTACGGAGGAGGCTGTTCCTCGAAGAGATCTTCTGTTTTAGCTTAAAGCACTGCTCCTTGAATGTGAGTGTACGGTCCAAGGTGACGCCTAGATATTTGGGATGGAAACAATGATCCAATAACATACCATTCCAGAATACTTCAAGTTTCCGACTAGATTGTTTATGTTTCAGGTGGAAGGCACATACTTGAGTCTTATTAGGATTGGGCATGAGTTGGTTCCGTTCATAGTAAGTACCCAGCTGTTTGAGAGCACGAGTGAGTGTACGCTCTACAACTTCAAACTGTTCTGATTGGGCAGAAAGAGCAAGATCGTCAGCGTAAATGAAGCTTTTACACCCTTGAGGCTGTGGTTGATCATTGGTGTACACATTAAATAAAATAGGAGACAATACACTTAGTGGATTAAGAGCTTGTAATTGTCTTATTTGTTTCAAAAACTGTAAATGATGATATTGCAAAGTCATTTGAATAGCTTTCAATCCACGGAATGCAAGTACCAAGCGATCTAAAAAAGTGTTTACGAAGAACAGTTCTTTGTTACTGTGCGTTATTTATCAGGTTCGGCTAAAAGTTTATCATAATCATTCATCATTATCATAACCATCAGATATTGGATATTTAAATAACAAATTCTCAGGTGGTGCCTAAATTATGATACACACAATGTGCAAAGTTGAAATTGCGAAGCTCACGCAGCGTTGTTATGGAAATACTTACATCATTTTACAGTGAGAGCCTTCCCTATAGACAGAGCTTCGCCGGCCCGTGTGACGGGCGGAGAGTAATTAGTCACTGCCAGTTGATTAGCATTTGCCGATTACACAAGATCGGGGCGGGAAGCCCTGAATGCTGTCATTGAGTTCATTTAAATCGGTCTTACAGTAGAAGAAGTCGTACAGTAAATGTGTTCGTATGTTTTAGCGCCATTTTCAATAAATGTACTGAATGACTTCTCGAGAAGATAAGTTTCCACTAGGAAAATTCGATGTTCCATACCTAACCATGTTCACGGGATACGAGATAGCCTACAGTACTTCACCACAAGTCGTAATATCTCAACTAAGGTATCTTGCCAGCTGTGTCTGTAATCAATCCTATGGCAGCATCCGGAGCTTCCGGATTCGGTGTAATCGGTAGATTCTAGTTAAATGACCGTAACTCATCGTACTCAGTCCGCCACGCGGCCCTGGCGAGGTTCCATTCGATAGTAAGAGACCTCACATTAGAAGTATCATTGCCAAGTGAGAATTTGAGTATACCCCATGAGTTTAGCGGACAAGAGTAACGGTGTAGCTAGCCGGCGGTCGTCGGTTTGAATCTCATTTGGCTCAGACATCGTAAACTCTATTTTCAATCTACTGTACATGGCTTCATGTATTACATGACCCAATATCATTTAGCCTTCATTTGTCACCAACCCCGTGACGTAGCCGTACTCGTTCAAGCACATGAATTTGGCAGGAATTCTGACTCTTGGGGCACCATATATTTATTTATTTATTATTATTATTAAGCTCTGTGCGCATGACAAATGGCAACAGCCACTTAAACACAAAATGGAGAGAAAGAAGTAACAAGCACCACCTTGTAACTATATAGTAGCATCATAACACAACGTGGTACAGAGTGGACCAGCATGCTGGAAGAGGCAGACCTTCACCATTTGGAGGTTGATTCCCTGTGCCACCAGGCATTGAAGTGATGACAGCTGGTGGTTCATATTTTGCACCACCTAACCTGAAAGAGTTAAATCACTCACCACGACCGAGACAGGAAGCTGCAGCAAGTACGTAGATTGGAGGAGCGAATCTGACAGTGGCCATTCTGAGTGTGGATTTTGCCCAGTTTATTCTACACTTCCTCCAGGCAGTCTTCACAAGAGCCATCAACTTGCGTTTTTGTGACAAAAATGTTATTTCACCACAAATGTAACAACAATTATTCACTTTATTTACACATTTTTGTGGCATTTTGATGAATTTTACACTTTAAAAGCACTGCCAAACCAGAAATCCTGCATTAGTTGCTGCAGAAACAATATGAAATTCATAGTCACAGCAAGAATATCCATGTTTAGAAATTACAAACAGCTGAAGAACGTTTGTGATTTATTTGACAGGTGTGCCAACGAACTAACCTAACCTAACCCCGTGGCACTACAGCCCTTCAAGGGCCTAGGCCTACCAAGCGACCGCTGCCCAGCCAATTGGCCTGCAGATTTTGGGATGACGCGTGGTCAGCGCGTCGGGTCCCCTCAGTCGTTAATCTTGGTTTTCGTGACCGGGGCACTGTCTTACTGTCAGACAGCTACTCAATTGTCCTCACGAGGCTGAGTGCACCCCGTTCCAACCCTCACGTCAGTTTTAAAATTCCTGACGGAGCCGGGGATCGAACCCGGGGCCTCCGGGTGAGAGGCAGGCGTGCTACCCCAACACCACGTGTGCCAACTCCCAAAACAAAATCTTCCCCGAAAATCCCCCAAACTGAAAATTTTGAGTGTAAGAAATGAAATGTCACTTTATGTTCAAAGCAAGAGCTAATCTGTAATTTTTATGGAGATTATTGAATTCAGCAGGTGGAAATACAAAAGAATGAACTACTTTTGATTCCGAAATATTTTCATTGTTGGGCAGTGTTATTAGTGTCTGAATTGGGGTAGGTGTCCCGGAACTTGAAATAATATACTATCCTAACATTTGTCTGGAGGGAGTGAAGAAAATCCTGGGGTAAAACCACACTAGGATAGTCGCTGCCAGTGTCAGGATTCAAACCTCCGATCTCCACACTTGATGTGTTTTATCGCCGCGGGTAGAGAGACAGAGCAAGAGAGATTGCTGCTTTTGTTTTCACGAATACACAGCTTAAGAGCTCCTTTACAGCAGCGCCCTACATGAAATAGGATTAGGTCTTATAATCATAGTATAAAAACAGAAGTACAAAACACAGTACATTACATTAAATTAAATAAAGATCATATTGTACAGGGTGTTTCCAAATTCCCAATTCAGACTCTGAGGGCTTGTAGTGGGGACGGTTAAGTTTAGCATAAGAACTTGTGTCCGGAAACGCATCGTCTTCCCCCTACCCGCAAAAACCACTACAGCACATGTTCACAGCTGCCGCATTTTCGGTGCTCTGTCCAACTCCTGCTGCTTGTCGTCTGGGTCCAATTACAGGTGGGGCTCGATGTGACATCCACCGACATCAAAACATACATGTACTGGTACACACGATCCCCAATCCCTGGTCCTCCAACATCCACCGCAGCCATAACCCTCGCCAGTAGGTCTTCCTCGGATTCCACAGGGGTCTCGTAAATCAAGGTTTTCATGTGACCCCACAGGTAATAGTCTAGCAGTGTCAAGTCGGGTGAACGTGCAGACCAAGCAATCGGCCCACCACAACCTATCCACTGTTGCCCAAATTTGGGGTGCAGATGATTTCGGGCCACAAGTGAAAAATGAGATGGTGCACCATCGTGCGGATTACACACTCAACTGAATGGCATGAAATGTCAACAAGCCTGTAGGGGATATGGGACATCAGGTGATCGTTCAATGACGTACTGTACGCATTCTAGTCAGTGGCGCGGGAGTTGTGAACGTGTGCTGTGGTGTTTTTTGCGGGTAGCGGGAAGACGGTACGTTTCCAGTCACTAGTTCCTACTGTATGCAAAACTTAACCGTCTTAGACCCGACTACAAGCCCTCAAAGCCTCTAATCGGAATCTAGCAACACCCTGTATTGCGTATCATATCATAAGCAACTACTTAGTTAAATTCAGAATATATTATAAAATACGTTTCATACAACATTCACAATATAAATGAAAATCTACAGCTTGCGTCCAGTCGACCGACTGGGTCAGAGAATGGAATAAATGAAGACCCCATCTAGCGGCGAGGATATGAACTGTGCCGGCTGCAGAAGCTTGTCGCACTCACCTGGGGCAATGATTAAATGAATGACAGATGAAATGAAATTATAGTGGAGAGTGTTGCTGGAGTGAAATTATGACAGGGAAAACCGGAGTACCCGGAGAAAATCCTGTCTGCCTCCAACTTGTCCAGCACAAATCTCACATGCAGTGACCGGGATTTGAACCACGGATCCAGCGGTGAGAGATCGGCGTGCTTCCGCCTAAGCCACGGAGGCTACCACAATATAAATAATAAAACATAAATAAGAAATAAAGACGGAGCAAGAGAGAGCATATAACATTTGTTGTGTGTTCTATCACTGAAGATGAAGGAAGGATGTATCTTGTAGAAATAGAGCCCCGCCTCACTTTGCTTGCAGTCATGTCTTTGACCCGTATCCAGTTAACCTCTGCTCGACCTCCGTCACCAGCATGTTTCTTGTGTGGTCGTATTGCGAGCGTGATTACACTCCATTGTTTTATTCTACTGGTCATAATCTTGGAGGATGGTGTACAGTAGACCTATTCATCTTACTTGACACAAAGGCTCACAACTGATGAATGACAAAAATGATATCTCGAAATGACTGTGATATATTTTTCGAAAATCATAAATTTATGACCGGAAGTCATGTTGATTAGAAAGAGGATGAAGTACATATTACAGTAGCCTACTTACGTATTCATGTGAGACTGTTATTCCTATCAGTGTCCAGTCTAGTCTGCAAGCCTTTGTTTGGGAACAAGCCGCCTTCAAGATCCCCTAATAGCAGGCAGCACTACGGCCTCCTCTGATTCGTCCGCCTTGTTGCGTAGTGGCTAGCATTCCTGGATGCCACCGCGGAGGATTGGGTTCAATTCCCGGCTCTGTCAAAAAAGAAATCTGATCAGAGGGCCGGACCGGGGTACACTCAGCTTTGTGAGGCAAAAACTGCGAAGAGGCGGATTTGATTCCTACCTCACCCACCTTGGAAGTGGTTTTCTGTGGTTTCCCACATCTACTGCAGGTAAATACCAGGATAGTTCCTAACTTAAGGCCACGGCTGTCTCCTTCCCAATTGTCACATGAATATCAAATACACACACTAGTACGCCCATCACAATAAGACAATATATCAGACAAATTCGACACACACACAAGTACACGGGGCTAAAATACCACGATGTCGCAAAGCCCCTAAATCAATCTGCAACAACAACTCCTCAGATTCTACACCTCTCTCATTGAAATCGTTCAACACTGAATCTAACCATCGACTCCTAGGTGTACTTTTGCTTCTCTTATCCTGTACTGCCGAACTCATTAACCTCTTAGGTAATCTCTCCTCAGTGTGCCTTCCTTCGGAGGGGAAGTAAAGCCGGCGGTCCCATGCCATAGATGTATGGCATGTTAAAGAACCTTCCACTAATTACACATGTGTGAAGCTAAATTGTATAGGTTAAGAATGTAAACAACGCTCTTAGGTTCCTACGATCGTTGCCAAGAGCCGACTGCGGTGGCGTCTAGTAGCTAAGTTCTGAACTAGGCCTAGTAGTCGTTGACGGTGGTGTTTGGCGGCAAAAGTAGGAACTATTTGATAAATTCAAAGTTGCAGTCCTTACTTGAATAAAACAAAAAGCAGATACACACACTAATACAACCATCACAATTAACACCGGTTATCAGACAGATTCTACACACACCCAAAGTACACGGGGCTACATGACCACTTTGTCGCAGCCCCTAAACTGAGGAACCAACCAACCGATCTCTCCTCCCCCATTCTCATCACATGACCCCACCATCTGAGTTGGCTCATCCAAACAGCTTCATCTAGCGTGTTCATTTCTGTTAATTACGAGTACCTTCCTGCCATTGCCATTGCTCCCATCTATTAGTCCCAGCAATCATTCGTGCTACCCTCGTATCAGAAAAGTCAATGCAGTGAGTTTTCAGTTGCGATCTACAGTATTATGCAAGAAAGAATTTAGTGTTGCGACGAAACTCTCCCTACATCGCTCTGCATTTAGAACGACCTTGCTATATGGAAGTGAGAGCTGGGTAGATTCAGGATATCTGAAGGAAGAAGATTGTAGTTTTACGTGACCGTGAATCTTGTAATTATGAGCTGAATCCGAACCACAGGACATGCCATTTCACTTCAAAAATCTCACATGCATTGACCGGGAATCGATCCCAGTCCACATTGGTGAGAGGCCAACAACTTGACCGCTGCGGCACCCCACCCCATCTGATGGCGATGTATTAAAGTAATATTAGAACGGGTGGTTCACCCCAATAGTAATAATATAAGGGATGTGTTCTCATCAGGACACCAGTTTAGTGGTAGGTATAGATCCTGTATATTGTGAGTGATGCAGTAAGTTCTTAATTGCCGTCATTGTATTTTGTAAGTAGGAAATTGTCAACAAACCGTCCATATCGTGGCGTTTTTTAAAATTCGTGTCATAGGTACCAATATATACAAACAAGTAGTATCATTAAGGGTTTTATGATTTCGTGGTGTGTTGCCTCGTGCACTTAAATGAGTAAGGATTGGTCTGATACCCCGTGCCATTGTGCTGGCTATACTGGTGTGTGCATTTCAAATCAGGACTACAATTTGGGCAGGATACTATTCTGGCCTTTGGGTTCGATTCCCAGTCAATGCATGTTAGATTTTCGAAGTGAAATGCCATGTCCTGTGGTTCGGATTCCACGTAAAAAGGAGGTCCCCTTGGCTCATGATCTCTAGATTAACAGTCACGTTAAACTCCAATCTTCCTTTATTCTGGCCTTATTAGGTACAATACAGTACTAACATTCGCCTGGAGTAGAAGTGGGAACCTAGAGAAGATTACTTCTAGGACAGGAGGTTCGAATCCCGGCACTGACAGTGGTTATCCTTAGTGTGGGGTTTCCCAGGTTCTTTCCATGCTTCATCCAGGTAAATGCTGAGATAGTACCTTAATTAAAGTCCTGGAACACCTACCCCATCCCCGACTCTAATAACTACAGTTACACTTCATTTTAAAAATTTTCTTTTTCTGATGAGAAAATTCTGGTCATTGTGCAATCATGCAACATTAACAACTGCCAGCACTGTTCCTTTGAGTTTTGGTTCAGGGATCCAGAAATAAAATCAATAAATAAATAAATAAATAAGTAAATAAATGGGCTATCGCCAATCCTATTCAACTTTGTCCTTGAGAAGATTGTGAAAATTTGGAACTCGGAACTGGAGAGTCGAGGAATAAACCAAATCTGCCTCGCGAGAATATCGCTAGGAATTGAAGTCGACTGCCTGGCGTTTGCAGATGATTTTGCAGTACAATCGGAAACCACGGAGGAAGCAACCATACAAATCAACCTCTTGGAAAAGATAGCTAGCCAAACAGGACTAAGGATCTTAGTTGAAAAGACAAAATTAATGCTAATGACAAGCATGGGCCGAAATTCCTTGACACGGAGATAGGACGGATTGAAAGGGTCAAAACGTTCAAGTACCTGGGAGAGACTATACAGGAGAATGGGTTAGAAAAAGCAACTGTTGGAGATCGAATTCTAAAAATGGAAAGAGCATAATATGGATTAACAAAAATATTTACTACAAGAAGTGCATCACCTGGAATACCAAAATAAGGCAATATAACACTGTTGCCAGTGAATGCCTCTCGATGAACGATAGCCTCGAAAAACTAGAAGTCCTGGAAAGGAGATTTCTAAGAGAAATCATGGGTGCAGTTCGGACTGAAGGCGGATGGAAACTGAGAAGCAACAGAGAAGTCTACCATAACATAGGAAAGAATCTCGGGGACTATGCGGAAGAGGAGGCTGACTTTCCTCGGACATCTATACAGAATGCACAAACGTAGATTAGCCGATCAAATATTAGACTAATTCTGGAAGAAGAAGAAGATGAAGATGATGATGAAGAAGAAGATGAATATGAAGATGAAGATGAAGAAGATCACTCCTACGCGGACTAAGTAAATTAGGAAAGATTTAGGAAAGTTGAACAGCACAGAGTCTCAAATGCTAGAAAGAAGTGACTGTAAGAGTAAAGTGAGAAATCTGGAAGGGTTTCAAGATGTAGGAAGACCTAAGAGAAGTGGATGAACTTGAGTAGGAGATCAAAGGAAACACGCCAGTGAACGCATGAAGGAATATTGGTGAAAGAGGAAACTCCAGGCAAATAATAAAAAAGAAGTTGTTGCCTGATCCTAAGTGGTCAATTCGCATGGAAATATTTGAATAAGTAAATAAATAAATACATAAATAATTAAATAAATAAATAAATGTGATCTGTCCTAATTTGAGCGATCTAGTAAAATCGTATGTTGGCAACACTGTTCTATATGTCCTATGCTATACTCTAACTGTGGAAATTAATGAACTCCACATTATTATCTTCAATCATCTAACTGTAGTTCATTAATGCACACTCTTAACGTGTTAAATGAATTCAGTGAGGAGAGACACGCCTCAAATATATTCTGTGGTGACGTCATGTGGGGCACAGTAGCTCATATTTTACCATTTCCGTTCCCTGGGTGACGTCATAAGCAATTAAAAAAATATGAATTCTGAGAGAGAGACTGATTAATGTTGACTATAAAGCTGTGAAATCGCGGTGTTCTTCAGACGTACATAATTCAGTATAATTGACGAAATCTCTATGGTACCGATAAGTAAATACGATAAGGGTATTCTATTATAGCATAGTCATGCGTAGCCTTTTTCTGTATTTTACTTGAAATGATATTTTTCGAAACTCGAAAGGCCATCTGTAATAATTTAGTTCCACCTTGCGGTGGCAATGAACATTCAGCAATAAAGTATATAGCTGTCGAGAGCATTCACGGAACAGAATCCGACAAACAAGGTAGTAGGAAACCTGATTTAGTGACTCTTACCATCCACCACGTGGTTTTCTTCACGTTTGAAATCTCAATGCGGAGCAGTGTTGCCAACCAGGGGCGGATCTAGGGGAGGGTGAGGAGGGCGACCGCCCAGGGCCCCGCGGTCCGGGGGGCCCCGCGCCATGGATTGTTATAAATTTAATTGATTCATTAATGAAACTTTTCAAACTAATTTATAATTCATTTTTTTTAGTGCAGCTATGACCTCCCGTGACCGTTTAGCAGGTTTAGATTTCAGTGAAATGATAGAAGACTTCAGCCGGGAAAATAGTTGCAAAGTAATATTTTAATAGGGCCTATTTCATAGTTTACATAATCTTCTTCAAGGGGACTTGAAGGTTTCTTTCATATTATTAACAAGTAGTTCCGTGAAGAACTATACAGCCTATTTTCATATATCCTACTTATGTTAATTGCCACTATCAACATACACAATTTGAGTTTGATTGCTGTGATAGGTTCGTAGATATTGAGAACCGACTAAATATTTCGGATGGTCGCCATGTTGGATTTTATATATGTAGGTCCTAGAGTTATGGACTGTTACATGCAGATTATTGTGTACGTGTAGTATTCAAACTTCAATTGCATAATTAGGACACAAGAAGTAACAAGGAGATTTTAAAATTTCGCACAGTCGCCATCTTGAGGTTATGGAAACAATTGAAATAAATTAGATGCCAGTGGATTACCATTCATATAAGGATTTAATGTTCCATGTTTCACTGCACTCGGATGGTTAAATTGCGAGAAACGTCCATGTGAATATTTAAACTTCGCGTCGCCGCCATGTTGGATTTGTGATCACCAGGTTATTTAAAGTCCTATAGGTGAACTTAAGTTCATAGCCCCTATGAACATTCAAAAATTCAGTTTGATTGCTATAATAGATTCGTAGATATTCAGAGCCGTCTAAATATTTCGGATGGTCGCCATGTTGGATTGTTAAATGTATAGGCCATAGAGTCATGTACCATTAAAGGAAAATTATTGCGTAGGTTCATTATTCAAACTTTCACTTTGATCGCATGACTACATCACAAGAAATAAAAAAACTTAATTTTAAAATTCGCACAGCCGCCATCTTGAGGTTATGTAAACAATTGTACTAAATTAGATACCAGTACATTAAAATATGTATATATATTTCCTGTACCAGATTTCAGTGCGTTTGGAATATTAAATCGCGAGAAAGGTCTATTTAAAATTTTCAAATTCGCTTGGCCGCCATGTTCGTTTTGTAGTTAACCGGTTTTTGAAAGTGTTATAGGTGGATTTTCAGTAGTGCCCTTTACCTCCGTACAAAATTTCAGGGAGATACCGCTAATAGTTTCAGAGATATAGAATGCCGGTGAAATATTTCGCACATCCGCCATCTTGTGGTTATGTAAACCATTGAACGAAATTAGATGTCGGTGCATTACAATGTATATAAACATATACTGTACCAAGTTTCATTGCGTTTGGGTAGCTTAAATCGCGAGAAAAGTCTAATTAAAAGTCGCAAATTCGCTTGGCCGCCATGTTGGTTTTGTAGTTACCAGGTTTTCAAAGGTCACATATGTGACCTTATAGTAGTTCCCTTTATTACCATACAAAATGTCAGGGTAATATCGGTAATAGTTTCGGAGATATTGAATGCTAGTGAAATATTTCGCACAGCCGCCATGTTCGATTGGTGAGTCATAACAAAATTTGAAGGGCACGGTCGGGGTCGCCCGGAATAGTGCTATGAACTTACCGAGTTTCATTAAAATCGCTCCTGCCATTTAGATTTTATTAGGGACATACACACACACGAATCGCACACACACGCACACACACACGGACAAAAGGTGATCTCATAAGCCTATTTTTTCAAAATTGAAAATAGGCTAAAAATGTACTGTAGTGTATTAAAAATATTGTAACTATTCTTCATTTTATTATTATTACAAAACTATTTTCCATTTGATTTGATTTAAAAAAATTAATTTCCTTTTGTTGTGGGCCCCACCTTATCATATCGCCCAGGGCCCCGCAAGGCCTGGATCCGCCACTGTTGCCAACTGAAGGGATTTATTCTCTATCGAGGGGAGTATTAACGTTGTAGGCCTAATTAAAAAAAGCTTTCCAGTTGTGAACACAAATTGGGCCCAATTACATTAGGTGGTAAACATAGGCTGCAGAATGTATCACAAAGCCTCCGTGGCTTAGGCGGCAGCACGCTGGCCTATCTCCACTGGGTCCGTGGTTCAAATCCCGGTCACTCCATGTGAGATTTGTGCTGGACAAAGCGAAGACAGACAGGTTTTTCTCCGGGTACTCCGGTTTTCCCTGTCACTATTTCATACCAGCAACACTCTTCACTATCATTTCATTTCATCTGTCATCCATTTAATCATTGCCTCAGGGAAGTGCGACAGGCTTCGGTAGCCGGCACTGTTCATATCCTCGCCGCTAGATGGGGCTACATTCATTCCATTATTTGACCCGGTCGCGAGATGCAATTTCTAGTTCACTTTGAGCATTGGAGAAGGACACAGCTTCCTGATTGGCTATGCTGACGGAATGCGTCTGCAGCAAACGATGTGATTAGTCAGCGTAGTTATAGGGTGGAACCTATCAGCGATGTAGTTCCATGTTTGAAAAGGATATGTGGAACTCCCGCTGTTTTAACTTCGCAATTTCTTGGTGCCCGTATAGCCTACATTGTAATGCGCCTTGAAATAGTTGCATGATCATTGTTCCTAGGCTATGAGTGTTTCCATATCTTCTTAAATCAAAAAGAATCATTTTCAGAATGTTTTTCATCGATTAACACCCCTTTGTAGGCTACCATTTGGGTGATTCTACACACAGGGGACACTTTATTGTCCTATGACTGCATAGAGTTTATTATTCTGACAACACAGTTCTATGAAAAATGTATCATTGTAGGCTATACTTGAATATCTTACAAATAGACTATATTTGAATAAAAATTTTAGAATTGAACAATACAATAAAACAATACGCAATTTGCCATTAGCATGGATGTCTCCAGTCATCACTTCCTAAGTGTTTGCTATTGCATTTATTGAAGTACCAGGTTTCTTTTCGTTATAACTGCATAAATTCGCTTAGCATAAAAATATTAACGTAATAGGACGACATCGCTGATAGATTCCACGCTATATCTACGCTGACTAATCACATCCTTTGCTGCAGTCGTGTGTCGTCAAAATAGCCAATCAGGAAGCCGTGTCGCTCTCCAATGTTAAAGTGAACTAAAAATTGCAATCTCGCGACCCGGTCGGTCGACTGAAAACAGGCTGTGCATTTTCATTCATTTTCATGTATCACAAAATACACCCTTTTATGTAAAAAGAAATGTGTGGTGGGCGAGGGGGGGGGGGGCGTACATACATGGACTGCATGTTTCGATCGTCAAAGGATCGTCATCAGATTCTGCTCACTTAGGCTTCATTAATGTACGATGTGTGTGTATTACACTCATGCACAAATACTGCTCGGTTCCAAGCTCTCTGAACTTGCGGGATGAAGGGCAGAGGCAGAGTAGGAGCAGGCGAGAATTGAGAAGCCTGTCGACAGCCCGCCGTGTTACCTGACATTCTCGTCTATTCCAATACTGCTAACATGGGCCTTTTCTGAAACCAGTGTGGCTTTGGGAATGAGTGACTGAGTCACCGACTAATGTATTTGCTTCTGTTACTACGCAAGGACCGAGAAACCGCATCACTCGTCGCCGCCACTACTCATAGTCTGCGATGCACATTCCTCTCAGGTCCACGCAGCTTAGACTCGAGCAGTATATATAGGCTACTCCGTAGTGTTGCGATAGCGCGCCTGTCTCGCAATCGGAGGCACGGGGTTTGATTCCCGGCTCCGTCAGGGATTTTAGAAACTGACGTGAAGGTTGGAACGGGGTGTACTCAGCCTCGTGAGGACAATTGAGTAGCTGTCTGACAGTAAGTCAGCGCCCCAGTCATGGAGACCAAGATTAACGGCTGAGGGGACCTGACGCGCCAACCACACGTCACCCCATAATCTGCAGCACTAATGTAAACATTATTGCAAACGGACAACTGCGGCGAAGGAAGAAATGGTTGGTTGCTTGGTTGCTCAGTTTAGGGGCTGCGACAACGTGGTCATGTAGCACCGTGTACTTTGGGTGAGTGTAGAATCTGTCTGATAACCGGTGTTAATTGTGATGGCTGTATTCGTGTGTGTTATCTGTAAATAAGGTAAGGACTGAAGACGATCAATTTTAAGTAGTTCTTACTCTTACTACCAAATGCTACCGTCAACGACACCTAGAAGTGAATTTGGCTACTAGATGCCAACGCAACCAACACCTGGCGACGAACGTTGGAACTCATAGAGCGTTAATAAAATCTAATCTACAAATTTAGCTTCACACAATTATAGTTTGTGGATGATTCTTTTACATGCCATGAATCTATGACATGGGCCAGCTGGCTTTACTTCCCCCCCTCCCGAAGGAAGGCATATTGAGTGATTTTAACGCTCTTATAAAATCTGACGACTTCGGCCGGGTTTGAACCCGCGATCTTGGGCATAGAAGCCCAGCATGCTACCAACTACACCATCGAAGCCACCGTTGAAGGAAGTGAACAAGTTTCATAAATGTATCCTCAAGACGCCATTCCCCTCTACAACTACCGAAGCAGAAAAATACAAAGCATGCCAAGGATTGTTGTTGTAGTTGATTCTATAGGGGCTTTGCGTGACATCGTGGTCATGTAGCCCCGTGTACTTAGGTGTGTGTAGAAGTTGTCTGTTAACTTGATTTCTGTGATTTCTGTACTTGTAATGGAGGTAGAATTTGGGTAGGAAGCGGCCGTTGCCTTAAATTAGATATCATCCCGGCAATTGCCTGGAGTAGAAGTGGAATAGGCCTACCTCGGAAAACCACTTTCAGTTTGGCTGCGGTAGGAATCGGACCCAACCCTTCTCAATTTTGCCTCACTAGCCTTTATGTTCCCAGTTCCAGTCCTCAGACTCCACGGCGACAGAATGCTAGACACAACGGAACGAGGCGGACAGGTCAGTAAGAAGCAGGGTTTTCATTTCGAAGGCTGGTTGAATCCTCCGAAGAGCCGACACTGAGCCGGGTTTACCTGCGGTAGGGTAACCTATACCCTTCAGCTTCTCATTCCCTTGCATCTTATGAATTGTATTCTACACAAACAAATCAATTTTCATTCCGTGCCAATACAACGTACTTAATACACTCGGTGCAGTAATTCATGACTAGGGCTCGGATTTCTAGGTAAATAAATATTTGTTTATGTAAATACATGTTTTAAGCATTTTATTTTTCTATAAATAGTGTACATAAATTCCTGCTTTTCACTTATTAGCACATAAAAATACATAATATTTACATTTCTTTAAAATCTGTATGTTACATCTCTCAGTGTATTGCATTTTTGTTCTGTGTTACTTCAACGGGGAAGAACCTGTGAGCTATCTAATCTTCATGCAGAGCGTATGTCAGCTTGCAACTGTGTTATTCTTAACTTGTCGCCCCGTGCCACTCACTGTGGAAGCCGGGTTCTACGATGCCTAAAATAAAAGCAACTACAAGTTATAGTCTGTTTCAGAATTTAAAGATAATTTTACTTCTGATGAGGGTGTTCTGTTGTGGGAAAGCAATCAAGGCTGAACAGCGATCTCAAGTTACACAATACCTCAAGGGCAAGAAACATATTGCTGCAGTTTCGTGCCTTCAGAAGAATTGTTTCGCGATAATCGTCGCTCAATTGTGATGGACAACTGGAAGATGTATCTCGTTGTGTATTGTAATTCTTCAGTAGTGAGTGAGGCATGGCATAAATTGAATTCCTGAGTACTGCATATTGTTTATATTTACATTAATAAACTAAATAATAATTACATATTTTTACTCTCTTGTCCCATATTTCAGATATTATTAATACATAAAAAAAAATATTTTCCCGATTTTTATCTCCAAAAACTCCGAGCTCTATTAATGACACACAATATGCAAAGGACAGTTTATTATAAAAAGAACATGGCGTGTTTGTCTGAATTAATGTTCCATGAAGCGCTGGTTTCTCTCAGCAAGCACCTTGACCTCAATTCTCTGTACGATTTGCTCAATTTAAAAAGGTCTTGCTCACGCCTGTCTGAACATCACTGTTACGTCATGACTAGTAGTTACCTTTACCAATACTGATATTGTTGGACGGGAGGCCGCTCGTACACAGGCACTAGAACATTTAGGCCACTTTTATCGATTAACTTCAGTTATCGAATAGTCGATTAATCTAAGCAGAAAATTGATTAATTGCTACAAATAACGATTAATCGATTGTGTATTTGACACGCAACTAGGAAACACGGGTATGTAGAGATTTTTCTCGGGGTACCCCGTTGTTATTTGAGTCTTCATTCTTTTTACTGGTTTGATGCAGCCCTCCATGCTGCCCTGTCCTGAGCTAATTGTTTCATCTCTACTTAGCTAACACACCCTAGCTCCGAGGCATTCTGTTTAACATATTCTAACCTTGGTCCACCCCCACAGCTCTTTTCTTCGACCCTTCCTTCCATAACTAAGTTTGCTATTCCTGGGTGTCTTAGTATGTGTCCTACCAACCTATCTCTTCTCTTCATTAGCAGTCACCAGAAACATCTCTCCTCTCCAAATCGTCTTAATACCTCCTCATTGGTAACCCTATCTACCCATCTAATCTTCATCATTCTCCTGTACCACCAAATTTCAAACTCTTCAATTCTCCTCTTTTCTGCTGCTTCAACAGTCCAAGTTTCACTTCCATAAGAGTGCCATGCTCCAGACAAAGGTGTTCAAAAACAATTTCCTAAATCTATATTATTTCATTTTCTGTAGAAATGCTTCTTTTTGCCTGAGCTAACCTACTTCTTATATCATCTTTGCCTCGTCCATCACTGGTCTTGTTGCTTCCTAAGTAACATAACTATCTTACTTCCTTTATCTTTTTATTATCTGCCAATTCGACGTCCATAGGAGTTTCTGATTTCCTTCTAAAAACAGTAACAACCATGGGAAACGTTAAACTGCCATCTCAAGAATATTGAGCATGGGGTATTCACAACCAAAGAGACCCACGTTCAAGAGTATTCATAAGGTACGCAATTTACAATGAAAGTGAGTTGATGAGGAAGATTATATTTTGAAATGTCACTTTGCATAATGCGCAATGTTCTTTTGTGCATGGTTTGTTTTGACACATCGTGAAATTAGATGACTGTCATTTGTTTGACTTTCGCAGATAGTACTCGTTAGGTTGCACCATGTGCGGGAAATGACTCAAACACTGGCCTGGGCTTTAGTCACTGCTGATTCTTTTATTTTTGAGAGGTGATGGTTGTTGTGGTCATCAGTCCCAAGCATTTGAATGCGTGGAATTCTGTGTATTTATTGTGCTGTTTTTATGCTCTAGGCTATATTTTTCTATCAATTAACTGGTACTAAATTGTCGCCCCGTTGTTTAGCAGTCATAATGAACGTTAAACTATTATATAGCCTATTATTTCTTTATTTCTTCGTTTCGGCTTGCTGTGGACCACTTTACTTCAACCATTTGTACTCTTAGAGTTTTAGCTGTTCCCCAATATTCTCGCATTCGCACCAATTTCTGGATGGCTGAGGTGGAATTCGAACCCACGTTCTCCCGATGCCAGCGAAGCATGAGGCAGCGCGTTAGCATATTCGGCCACCGTGGCCGTTTCAACTATCAATGGTCTACGATTACACAGCTTTCATCACTTCCAGTAGTCTCTCTTGACAGTACGTCTTCATCCTTTGATTTGCTCGTGCTCATTCTTCTGCCAATATATATTTCGTATGACATACAGAGGATACAGTAGTATTACAATACGGATACAAGTAATAAATACCGTATGTAGTAACATCCACTATTCATGATCACTAAAAGTCAGTTGAATGTCCAGAGAAGTAATCCACTCCACTGAATTCTCACTTGCATTCTGCAGGTCGTCATATCCTCCCATGAAGGACCGTGAGGGGCATTCCGACTCAATATGATGGATTGTCTGCGCTGCATCGCCACAATCGCACTGAAGGCCAGACATTTTCCCCCATTTGTGGAGCCAAAAGGTACATCTTCCGTGACCGGTCCGCACTCTGTTCAGTGACGTCCATATCCTTCTTGGAAGATTGAAACCAGGGATCGGTGATCAATCCTAGCTCATCAGGGCTTGATGTAGTCCATTCTTCTCGCCAAGTTTCGTTCGTATTGAACTTTGATTCAACAAGTATCTTGCCTAGTTGCCATGGCGGATGTCGAGATTTTAATCTCCCTTGCTTCTGTGGATTACAGACCTGATGTATGGGTAAGAGATCATTTGCAGCGCATGTTGACCATTCCCTCTTTTGAGCTGTTAGTCTTCGCAGGGGAGGAGGGTGATTGTTGGATAATACTGGTAGCCACTTAAGTGGTATGGATTTGAGAGTGCCCAATATTGTTCTCATTTAACAGGACATGAACTTATCCCACATGTGCACTATTGATCCATAGGGGGCTACAATATTCAGCAACCGAATATAAACTTGAGTCGCGAGCACGTTTTGGCTCGTACGACGAGAGCACTACATTCCATTTGCAGAGCACCGTGGTGCTCGCGAGCACCAGGTTGTGAACGCCTGATGTACAGTAGAGATTGAATATTGTTATTCTGGGCGCGCGAGTCTAATTGCTTGCAGTGGAAGACAAATGTCATGGCTGAGTTACGAGTGAGCAGGACTGGTTCTATGTCCCATTAACAGGTGGCAATGAAACACTCCCGTCATTAGGTACCTCTGTCTTTTATTGTGTAGGCCTATGCGGGGATGACCTCAGCATCAGGAAAGCTTCCGTTTCATAGCTCGTGGTGTAGCGGCTAGAACGGAGGCCCGTGAAATTTAATTCTGGTCTGAGGGCTGGAACGAGGTACACTCAGTCGTGTGGGGGCAAAACTGAGATGTGCTGGACTTGACTCCCACCTTAGCAATGTTGGAAGGGGTTTTCCATGGTTTCTCACTTCTACTCCAGACAAATGTTGGAATGATGCCTAACCTAAGGCCTCAGCCACCTCCTTCCGAATTCTCACCTGAATTACAAATGTTTTCGTTGTTGCTTATTTTAGATAAAATGCGTATACGTCAACCATGTTAAATTGGTAACAGTTTTATCCGTATTGACTAATGGTAAAATATAAAATGTATTGTGTTATCCACCTTACTGATACTATGAAAAGATGTTTAATAATATAATTTAAACGTACTGTACCGTACATGTTTTGGTGTAACAGTGATACCATCATCAGCGTATACAAGCAATATGAACATTCTAAAACAATAATCTTCCAGAAATGTGAAGTTTTGTAGAAATTATCAAGGAAAAGCTTGATCAATGTATAAATTAGTCATTTTTTTGATTTTTTTAAGAGCTAGGGGAATTTAATTTTAAATATTCAAGTTGGAAACTAAAGATAAAGGACAGTTCTTGGAGTGTACTAACTTTCATATCAACACAACAAAGGGATACCGAGGAAAACTATTTTAAATATCTGTGGTTTTTAGCCTACTTTTCACATTTTGCAAACAATGAGGAAAAAGTAGATTTATGAGATCGATCCGGGAAAATGTCTGTCTGTCTGTCTGTCTGTCTGTCTGTCTGTCTGTAGTGTGTGTGTGTGTGTGTGTGTGTGTGTATATCAACTCCTAAACGGCTGCAGTAATCGAAACCAAATTTGGTATGAGTAAATCTCAAGGCCATATTTAAAAATGATGTTAGTGTTACCAACTGCTGAAAAATCACAATTGAAATTTGAGGTCCATGTTGGATATTATGGAAGGTATGCATGGGAGCTATTCCAAAATTGGCACAGATATAGATAATAATATTTCAGTTTAATTTCCAGGAGGCCATACATGACAGTGTGACCAACATGATTCTAAGCCAGCTGATAAGTCTAATTTTTAAAAATGCATGTAACTTCTACACTATCAATTGGATTTCAACCAAATTTCGTATGCACTATGTGTTCAATAACAAATATGACTATGCGTATTCTTAACAGCAACCAAAGCTGCCAACTGTTAATAAATGCTCTCTCTATTATTTTAGCCTAATACCAATACATCACAAAGTATGCAAACCAAGAGCTCAAAACTTTGCACACGTATAGTACATGACCTTCTACATTAACTTGGAGTACCTAGTATACGTCAGTACCGCCAACATGATTCTAAGCTTGTTGATAGGTCCAAGTTTTAAATGCATGCAACTACTATACTAAAAATGGATTTCAACCAAATTTCGTATGTGACTTTTGTACCATAACTTATATGAATATGCGTATTTTTAAGAGCCGGCAGGGCTGCCAACTGTAAGTAAATGCTCTCTCTATATATATATTTTACCCTAATATCTATAACTCAGAATATATGTTATCCAGCAGCTCTAAATTTTGCATACGTATAGTAAACATTCTAAATTAATCTGGGGTAACTAATGTACGTCAGTGCTGCCAACATTATTTAATCTCTCTGATAAGTCCAATTTTTAAATGCATGTAACTTCTATACTAACTTATTTCCCTACGCAATTGTAGATAATCGTTCCCTGTTTTGATTTAAGGGCTGCCTCAAGAACAGTGAAATCACAAATCGCTGGAGTGATACTCTCATTTCAAACTGGCTTGTTATGTACTACCATCTTCTGGCCGGCATACGGACAATTGATATTTTCGGTGATTCCTTCTGATGTTGGCAAAAATATTGAAGTCGTGATTGTATTCTCTCTCATCTTTCCTGAATAGTGCTGGGTGCAAGCTTTGTTATTTGACACCCACAGGGTAGCCTGCATGCCGAATTTCGTTGTTCCCTGAAGCACTATGAAAGTCAAGGAGGTTAGATATCTAAGCTCCTTGAATACTATAGCGCTTTCTAGTAGAGAAATGAGGAACTTTCTGTTGGCGGAAACTCCCGAGATTAATTTTGCCATTATGAACACGGCCTACTGAATTCAAATGGGCTCTTTGACATGCCAAAATCATATGACATGGTGTGGTAACTTTTGCCGCCTTTCAAAAATATCACGGCCAGGAGCGAACCTGCAAGCTTGGGGTTTAGCAGACAGACACGTTGACCACTCACCCACTATGGCAAGCTAATAGTTGGACTTTATTTACTTATCGCATGGCGTTTAGTGCCGGGAGTGTCCGAGGACATGTTTGGCTCGCCAGAGGCTGTAGCTGCTTCAAGCGGACACCCATAGGGTGAGCTACAAGTTCCATTCAATTTCAAGTAGTTCCAACTTTCGCTACCAACTTTCACTACCAGATGTCACTGATACCTAGTGGTGAATGTTGGAACTTTGATAGAGCGTTCCAACGAAATCTAACCTAGAAATTTAGCTTCACACAAGTTTAGTCTGTGGAAGGATCTTTCACATAACATAAATCTATGACATGGGACCGCCGGCTTTACTTCCCCCTTCAGTATGCACATCAATAAAAACACCACCATAAATCAGGTTCTACTTATACACTTTTTTTTTATCGTGTGGCCTCCGGAGAGGCAGAGTGCAGGTCTTTCTAGTGGACGCCCGTGGGCGACCTGCGCGTCGTAATGAGGATGAAGTGATCATGAAGACGTCACACACACCCAGTCCCCAAGCCACGGGAATTAACCCCAGGAGATTAAAATCCCGGATGAATCGGCCGGGAATCGAACCCGGGCCACTGTGGGCCAAAGCCTAGCGCGCTAACCATTTAGCCACGGAGTCGGACACTTATACACTAACTATAGGGGATGATGATCACAATGTCTTCGGTCTAAAACTGAAAAACAGCAGCATCACATTTAAAGTTACACAGCCATTCACTATTGGCTCTCAATAACTTCTCGTTGCGAAGGTTATTGCCAGATATTCCATATTTATTGCATGTGGTTTGTTGCGCGTCATATCTTTCCTTTTGTTCTCTCGGACAAGGTCTCTGTGAACGTGCTTCTTGAGACACGGAAATTATTATAGCGTGTGTCTGTCATAGGTCTTTCACAATCTATTGTTTACTGGTTACGTTAGAGCTGGGCTAGCTGCTATTGATTACTACAGAAATGTATTTATGGATTTCACATTACACCTCAATTTGAGTTAACAACTGGGTAGCTGTTCAGTTAGGAAATACGTCGTTTGAATCCCACCACTGACAGCCGCCAGCATAACCATGGTTTCCCCAATTTTTCCATACCGACTCCAAAGAAGTGTTGGGATGGTAGGCTACCTTACTTCCAGTCCCTAGGTTTATATCCCAATCCTAGACTCTAATAATTGCAGTTGCACACACTACTAATAACTCAGGCAAGTGCTTTCTTTTTTAACAAAATTTGAGGGGTAGGCCTACTCTGAGTTATAGTCGACAAAACATCATGATCTTGCAATTTTCGGCAATTTGCCGAGTCCGGTTATTACTTTATGGGCTGATATGTCAAATGAAAGACTGCTCTGGGTTTATTTATTAACTCATTATTTCATTAACTTTCAGCTTTTGCGAGGCCTGGGAGGATGTAAAATAGTTCGTTATTCTCTTTATCATTCAAAACTAACCACACGCACAAACTAACAACCTATCTCACCTCCAAACACTAGCCTGCGTGCTTATAAGAACAGAACGTCCTTCTCACGATTGTTAGAGTACCGGTATGTTACTTATTTTTGCGTAAACAAGTAAATTTCTTCGAATAAGACAGCAATTACCCAAAGCTTTGGTCGAGCAGAAAATAATATGGCCTATTGTTTCGATTATGCTGCTGAGTGCAGAGTTGCCGACCAAAAAAACTGATTCGATAGATCGATTTAAATCGAGGATTACTCGAAATCTCCTCCAGCTGTTTTAGCGCGTTGACGCCAGCTGATCGATAAACTTTCAAGTCGGAAGTTATACAAATGTACCAATATTCTTTATGTGCGACCCTGACTATTATATGTCTGAAAACTGTATCATAATGATGGTCATTATAACACTATTTTTCATTATGAAACAGTTTCTCCCACCAATCACAGCTCAAGAAACAGTTGCTTGACCAATTAGTTCCAAGGCCTTCTAATTTAAATTTCACTGCGTTGCCTAGTATCATAGTGGGATAATCGAGGAGGCCATGCTCAAATACAAGGCATTCTCTGCGTCTCATGCGCTCTGTTCAGTACATAAAACTGGCGAAATCTCGACAGATATTTATGAATATTTATGTTCGAACATAAAATAGTTATAATAATTATCGTCGAATATAAACAGTCGTATGCAACTCGCCTATAATGGTAATTAAGACACTCGTATGGAAATTATAAAACTCGCATAAGCTCGTTTTATAAACATACTCTTGTCTTAATTATTGCCATTATAGGCTCGTTGCATAATGTACTATTCTTACAGTTTTCAAATGTTTAAGGGGTGCGCGTACCCCCACGTTCCCCCTGAAAAAAGCCCTGACACAGGCTATCAGACCAATTCAATACTCACTAAAACTCTTGGGACTGATGACGAGTAGG
Source organism: Meconema thalassinum (assembly GCA_946902985.2). NCBI lineage: Eukaryota > Metazoa > Arthropoda > Insecta > Orthoptera > Tettigoniidae > Meconema > Meconema thalassinum. Next base: position 239,981,819 of record OX336394.1, on the reverse strand, counting down.
GGCTACTCCGTAAATAAAGGAACAATATCAACAACAAATCACTCGCAGGACTAGGCCGAAATACTCGACTCATCAACTAAGAATTAAGGACTAATGTCTTTTTGTTGTTGTTGTTTCATTTGAGGGGCTTGGAATGGTGGTCATTTAGCCTCGTGTATTTAGGTGTGTGTAGGGGGCGGGGTAAAGACTTAGCTATCTCCCCAGTACGGCTAATTCCGCAGTTCTTGAAATATACGTTTCTTGCAGAAATATCCCAGTGCAAGAGACGAGTTCATCTCACCACTTGTGTTGAATCAACTATTTAAATTCTGGTGTATTGGCTTTCGCGGCCAAGGAATTAAAACTCAGCAATATTTCTAGGTTTATGCCGTGTCTTGTGTGGGGTTTCAAGATAGGCTCATCAGCGGGCTCTTGGTGTCCGTGTCCGGATCCCTACAGGAGTAGTGACTTGTGCACTACCTCCCTTCTTATGAAGCACATCTGCAAATTTTTATTGCGAGAGCTATTATAGCTTTTATAGGGAGGTGAAAGGCTGCTTGAGATTTTAGCTCTCGCAGTAAAGAAACTCAGGCTCAAATAAGAAGGGAGGTAGTGCACAAGTCGCTACTCCAGCGAGGGATGAGGCATGGACATCAGGAGCCCGCTGCACAGTGGGTCAAAATCGAAATCTAGGAGGACAAAATTATTTATTTCATAATTAAAAAATCAAAATTTATTACTTCTACATCATTCTCATATAATTGCCGCTCACTATTCTGGGACATAAACGCCTCTTAGTGTAAATCTGTCACCACTGATCGACCAGCCTGAATTAGAGGGTGAATGTAAGTGGCTGTGGTTTGGTTGTCTTTCTGGTTATTTTTTTTTGTCGTGTAGCCTGCTGAGAGGCCGAGTGCAGGTCTTTCTAGTCGACGCCCGTGGGCGACCTGTGCGTCGGGATGAGAGATGGAATGGATGAAGATGAATGAAACTGGGCAAGGATGTGGAAGGAAGCGGCCGTGGCCTGTCAGAAGGTACTGTCCCAGCATTTGCCTGGTGTTGAAAATGGGAAACCACGGAAAACCATTTCAAGGACAGCCGACGGTGGGGCTCGAACCCACGCGTCTACCGAGTCAGCAGAGAGCTTGGCCCCATGACCTAACGCTGCGCTTTAGCCCGCGTAGCCAGTACTGTCGGTTTTGTGGTTAGTGTGATGCTTTAAGATGGAACATGCAGCTGAAGGTATGATCTTTGTAACGCGTTTCAGTTATTAATGGGCGTAATTGTTACGTAATTTTAGCTATATTTGCATTATATAATATTATTAAAATTACTTACATTTTTAGTATGTCGCGTCACTCTGCGTCACTTTCTACTTAATGTTAAAATGTAAATAACGTCTTGTAGTTTACGCCTGTTATAAGATTTCCTGCATCTTTTATAACTTAGTTATTTTACGTATTAGAAGGTGCCGCGCAACCAGTTCTCACACGTTTACAACTGTTTGAAGCAATGCGTTAGACGATTATGTCAAAAGTGGAACTTTGTGACTTTATTAAAAGTAAATTAGGGGTAGAAAATTGTTCTGAAGAGATAACTGAATGCTCTATCCAACTCCTAGTCATAGACAATTTCTTGCATGTGTAGACGAAGCTTAAAAAGGGTCTTAACTGATGTTTATTATGAAGTAAACAAATGATATACGTTGCTTTCACTCTAAATTCCTGATTAAAACTTAAAAATAATTGTGTTCCCCTAGATTTTGATTTTGATCCAATGTGAGTCGATGAGCCTATCTTGGTGTTCCTAGGAGAAACACCGCCCAAGACACGGCATAAACCTAAAAGGATTGCTGAGTTTTCAAATTTAATTTCTCTTTACTATGGATTTTGAAATGACAAATTCTACCATCTAGTGTTTAATCGTATAATCGTATGTTGTATTTTGTTGATGAAGTATTTATAAAACCTCATGTATTTCGGTGATGTATTTATGAGTTAGTGGTAGTCTAGTAATTACATTACATTTATCATATTGTAGATTTAGACAAGGTATCGCGGACTTAGCACTAGTATAAAAAAACTAAAAAGTTACAAAATGTTATTTCTTCTAAAATGTTATTAATTGATTTAGACAACCAATGTCGCGTAAACTTTTAAGAACTATATTTGTCATAAATATATAGTATTTTAATTTTTATGTTTATTTTTGAGACTCTTTTTCATCAACCCCTTAATATTACGGATTTAGCTGAGTCTCCCCTATAATCTGTCTGACAACCTGTGACATTGTGGTGTCTGTAGAAGTGTGCGGGATAAATTACCATGATGTCCAAGCCCCTTAAATGAAATAGCAACAACTTATAATATCATACTCGGTGCCTTCAATCTATAAATTGCTTGTACACACCCATATCTTTCTTGGCACTTCTAATGAGCCTTGGTGCTCAACACACACTCAAAGCCACTCGGACCGAACCAATGATGTCCTTCCTGTGATGCAATGTGAATCACATCGTGACTCATTTACAGCTTTCTTCGCGTCAGAGAAAGTAGAGGGGTATTGCGGGAGCTTTGCTTTAGTAGTAACTACCTGGGTGGAGTTCATTAGAGCGCTTCTTTAGAGGACTGACATTTCCCTCATCGAAAAGCTGACTTCGTTGCGAAGTGGACAGCTCGCTAAACGTACGTCAAAACTTGAGGTTCTCAAACTAGTACTCGCGATCACCACAGTTCTCTTTAAATGCTATTTGGTGCTCTCATCATACGAACACAAGCTCCTCTGAGATCCATTCTTCATTTGAAATTCTATTCCACGAACCAAAATAATAGTGGGAGATTGTTGGAAGAAATGGAAACGTAAAAACCCTTATAGTGGGTGATGTATTGAAGATAGAGATATGCTCTCGCTGACTTTTTATCCTGAACAATTTTTACACTCATAGTGCATTGCTATCTTAAACGGTTTGCCCAGCGTAAGCTTAAAAGCGTACGGACGCCAGTTTTTTTTACTTTTTCACTGAAATCGTTACTGCTTGGCTTCCTTTGATCATAAATGCATTATTGTCTACAGAAACCTTCCTGGAGATATCCTTTACAGAAAGGTGAAAACTGCATCAAAATCCATCCAGTAGTTCTCATGATTACCCGTGACATCCAAGAATCAGGGAGAGTAGAGATAAACATTAGTGGCTTAGAGAATTGGCTATATTTATCTTTGACTCGTCAAGTGTGGGTGTATGGGGGTTCGCATCCATAGCTTAGTGTTATGTATAGTAGGGATTATCACTAGTGCAGTGGCGTACACAACTGTCTTCATTGTGACAGCCTGAGTAATGATATGTCCTTCGAGTTCGCGTATGATTAACGGTCATAATCAAACTATGGACCTCTGCCTGACAGCTCAAGTGATGCCATACCAATCACTTCAAAACTGCGACAGACAACACATGATTGACTTATGAAGTTCACTGCTGTTAGTGGACTCGAAAGTACAGAATGGTTATTAATGAACCACCATTTGCACTGAACTATTCTCAAATATAGATGTTAATTTACTCAGATGTCACAGAAGGGCTCCCACGTGCCATGCAAGACATCGTGTTGTTTGGTAACATGCGGTACATTCTTGATTGTTTTCACATGACTACTTTACTTCTTCGGCGATACAGCCTGGAGGTAGGCTTTGGCCTCTCTAACGATTCCTCGCCATTCGTCCCTTCTCTGAGTTTTCTACCAACCCTCATAGTTCTCTGGTCTTCTCCTAAGTCTTGTAGCCATCTTTTGCGCGGTCGTCCACGTCTCCTCGTCCCTTCCATAGTTCCATGTAATATCTTCCTCGGTGTTCTTTCTTCATTCATCCTCTCTACATGACCCAGCCAATCCAGACGTCGGGACTTAATAAATTTCACTATATCTTCAGCTTTGACTATCTCTTAAATGTCTTTGTTTGTCCTAATTCGCCTCCCTGCATACTCTTTTACTGGGCCATATATCCTTCTTAAAACTTTCCGTTCAAAAATTATAAGATCATTCTCATCATCCGTTGACATTGTCCACGTCTCAGATCCATAGGTCACCACTGGTCTAATAATGGTCTTGTAGAGTTTAACTTTAGGGGCAGATGACCTCGTAGTTCCGCCCCTTAAAACAACAATAAGTAACTAACTAACTAGAGTTTAACTTTCTAGTTAGAAGTTTTGATTTCAAGAGCCCTATTTCCATTCATGATCCGTTTATGAATCTCCTCTTTCACTCGACAATTTTGAATGAATGTATAATTTAAACCTTAACTCACAGTCTAGTGCGGGTGTTCTCAACATGGTGCTCTTTGAATGAAATTCGTAACTCTCGTCATACGAGACCAAAAGTGCCTGCGAGCACAAGCTCCCCTGAGATTCATTCTTCGATTCAAATTCTGTTGCACGAACTAGAATAATAGTGATATTATGGGGTTTGAAGCCATATTTCAGTGTTGCCTTAGTAATCAAAAGTTTGGTGCTTTTCAGTCGGTCAATACGAATGTACCCAAAAGAGTTGGGTTATATCCTAATCCTGAAAAAAAAAAGTACATGAGATTGATAAATACACTAGGATGACCAGTTTCGACCGTCAAGCGATCATCATCTGATCCATTACACTTAGGCTATAAATCTATGTCTGAAAATACAAGTGGAAAAAAAGTCCAATATGCACACTTGTTTAGTTGCTGTATTGGTAATGCAACTTGTCGGTATTTGTTAGTTGTAGTATATATGATGTTTTAGTGAGATGCTAAAAGTTATGATAGAACTCCGGAATTTGCCTGTTTTATCATTTTAAATGATTATGTCGACTTTATCTGGGGTCTGGCGTTACGTTACGGTGACGGGGCGAAATGTATCGAGAATGCACTAAGGTTTGTGACGTCATAGTACGATGTAGCAGCCGAGTAGGCAGTGCGAGAACAATCAAGTAGACTGTGAAGAAACAAAATAGAATCTTGAAACTCTGTTCTCACACTGCATTCTTGGTACTCGGCTGCTAGCATTTAAAATGATATAAAGTCTAGTCTTTGATACTGATTATCCGTGTCTTTTTGGAATGACTATGCGATTGTTGTGAATGGCCAATTCTGAATGTAAAGTATTAGCCTATACAGGCTACTTATCTGGTTAGGAGACTTGTGCAGTTCGGCAGCGCGCTGTTCACTCGGTGAATAGAAACAGTTTTAACAGTCAGAAATGTTATAATTTTGTCAAGTTGATAGCACAGTAGATTCTCGGCGGGGAGATGCATGAGAAAAGAATTCGATTGGCTTGTGGCACGAGTCTCATACTATGACATCACAAGCTCGTCTGGCCGGGTACGTTCGCATGCTTTCAATATTAACGGAAGATGTGCACGATTCAGTGCAAGAATGAGGTGGAGGAATTGATTTAGTGAAAATTTAGAACAATGTTAGCCATAGTTATTAATGTTAAATTGTTGCAATAAGTAAAATTGAGGAAAATATGAAGAGCACAAGTGTAACAAATCCTTGCCGGAGATAGATGTACAGTATATTCAACAAATAGTCAACGATGTGACTCTTATTTATTTTCCCAGAGAAATCGGTGCAGTCTGCACTGTACGTCGAGAATCATTCTGGAACGAGCATTGCGTTTGGGCAATTGGGGATTTCAAATCTGTTTTATGTGATTGGTTCTAAGAAATACATACACTTACCGGAGGAGTAGTGTACTGTATATCTATAGTGCAGTGAGAGCCTTCTCCATAGAACGGAATCTTCGGAGGCACCGTGTGACGGCAAGGGCATGGTACTAGCCACATGTTGAGCAAGGTACAGGCACTAGCAGCAGCGTAGTGCCCAACTAGTTCAACATATTTACACTTTTTAACGTATTTAATAATTATCATTACTTCCCCTGAATTTCAGAGTAATTGTTGGAAATTATTATTATTATTATTATTATTATTATTATTATTATTATTATTATTATTTATTAAATCGTTACAAATACACACATTAAAAAAATCAGAATAACTGTACACATTTAATGAATTTCCTTACACTTCCTACACATTTAACCTGTAAATTTACAATTGTTAAATTATATTGTTACAATATGATTAAGACAGGTCGAAATAGGATATCAAATTCATACAGAGCAGGAAGAGATACTGTATCACATATGCCACCAAAAGGTGCAACCTTGTGTGTGGCAAGTATAACATTGATTACTATTTCAAAAAATTGTATAATGGTTTAGCCGAATAACTCGTTCTATGTAAATGATGTATATGTTACAGGGAAAGTCGATTCTTAGTAAGAGTTGACTCTCCCCAGGCAGTCAACTCTTACTGAAAGTATCAGTAATAGTTGACTGAAAACAAACAGATGACGTTTTCCTAGGGAGAGTTAACTATGCCTGTTGTGGTTTAGTAAAAGTTGATTCACAGATGCTGCTCTGAAAATGTAACCGCGCGCGCCAAACAGCCTCCTATAGTGTTAATTGTGATGATTATTAAAATATTGCGATTGTTTGGACTCGTACTTCCATTATTGGACCGACCGTTATCGATCTGAAAATTTCTTTGTTTTATTTCCCCACCACCCAACAGGCAGTTGCCATTCGTCATTACTCGGCTTTTTATTGTTGTGCAATAGTGACAAAAGATTCATTTACGTTTAAATAATTAGTAATAATTATGTCAGACACCACGGCAGTACTGTTTCGTGAAAAACTGCAGCAGTACCGCTCGACTTCCAAGGTAAATGCACTGACATTGACCAAAGTGAAATATGATAGCTGCATTCAAAAAGTGAAAAATCTAAAAACTGCAATTAAAAAAGAAAGTGACGATATGAGGTTTTTAAGACGATATGACATTATTGAAGTAAATGGTATTACAAAACTAATACACCCTATCACAGACCAAGACAGCATAAGGTATTATGTTTTTGATGAAGAGTTGTTTGGAGTTCTTAATGAAGCGCTTATAGCCTATCCACTGGACACGGAGGAAGAGATCGTATGATTCAGCAATTGAAAGGGAAATTTCAAAATGTTATTAAAAAGGACATTTTACTATTTTTAAGCTTGTGCGAACCTTGAGATCAAAAATTGAAACATAAAAGAAAAGGACTGGTAGTAAAGCCTTTGTTATTCAAGGAAATGAATTCACGATGTCAGGTGGACTTGATTGACTTTCAGTCGCAACCTAATGAAAACTTCAAATTTATAATGGTGTACCAGGACCATTTAACAAAGTTTGTTGTGCTAAGACCACTGAAATCAAAGACTGCAGACGAAGTGTGTAATAATATCGTTGATATTTTTACTTTGTTAGGCGCTCCTTGCATTTTACAATCAGACAATGGGAGAGAATTTGTTAGTAAAATTATTGACAGTCTGGTTAATACATGGCCGAACTTCAAAATGGTGCACGGCAAATCACGACATAGTCACATGATAACCACCTGGATGCAAGACCACAAAACATCAAAATGGAGTGAAGACTTAAAGTTTATTCAACTTATGAAAAACAGTGCATTGCATAGTGTGATGAAACGATCCCCGTATGAGGCAATGTTCGGTTGCCTCCCGAGACACGGCTTATCTAGTTCAAAACTACCAACTGAGGTACTGACAAATTTAGAATCAGAAGAGGATCTTCAATACGCAATTGATCAAATTCAGCAACAACAAGAAACCGAAATTGGAAGTAACGGGAGTGGAAATCCTGATGAAAATGAAACAAACCAAAATGTATCAAGTGGTGAAAAGCTCTTAGATGATAGTGATTATCTCCTCACTGACCTGGACAAGTCTACTGAGGACATCAAGAGACAGAGAAATGAAGCTTTTCACTGTCTAGAACAACAAGCTTAACGCATGAAAAAAAACAACTCGGGTCACATTCATCCGCCAGTAGAAAAAGGAACATCAGTTCGAATTCCTGTCCCCGATGTTGACCGCGGTAGAGGAGATGCTCGATATATCCTTGGCGTGGTACTGGAGGTTGTCGATGATGGATTTTATCGAATTGGAACGAGAAATGGAATTCTAAAGCAGCTTTCCTCAAAGTAACTTTTCAAAGCTAAAATAAAAGATATATCTCTCTCTCCTCTCTCTCGCTGCCCATATTATTAAATTGTTCAGATTTCAATGATTACATTTTTTTAGGTCTCAATTCAGTAAATTTCCTCCGAACATTATCCAAGAAAATGAAGTTCCTATGGATAAAACAATAGCTGTGAGAACTGTTGCAACTTCACAATCACTTGGAAGGTTGGACAAGGTTTTTTCAAATGTTCTTGCAACACTAAATGCGAATCCATGAAGTGCATGGGCAAGAAGAAAAATTTACTTTGCAACTCAAAGTGTCACAAATCGTTACCTTGCTGTAATAAATGATAAATATCTCTATATCATTATGTATTTCAAAGTTTTTTTTTCATTTTTATTAGTTTGTCTTAAACATTTCTGTCTCTTAATGTATTGGTTTTGCGTTCCTATCTGTTCTTTATTAGCTAGTACCGTCTCCTTGCAAAGAGTCAACTGTTACTACCTCAAGCCAGTGAGGGTATACTTTCCCTAGGTATAGTCAACTCTGACTAGTAAATGTTGATCGAAATTGAACACTTACCGCTTTTAATCAACTTTTACTGAAAAGATCAGTAAGAGTCGACTTTACCTAGGGAGAGTCAACTCTTACTGGAGAATCGACTTTCCCTGTAACATATACACTAAACAATAATGAATAAGAAGGAAAATTGAATTTGTGTTTGTATAAACTTGTAGGCTCAACTAATTATATTTTCAATTTTAATTTTGTGTTCTCTGAGAAAATGTTTTATAGGCATCTTCAGGTTTGCATGATTTCCTTTAAATTCTTTTAATTTAATTTGGAGAATGTTATATAATTTGAAAGTTGCTGTCCTTTTTCTAAACACTCGTTGCACCAACGTAGGAAGTTTTGGTACACTCGCTGTAATTCATCCTCACTGATATTTCGTATCAGTGTAGCTATTTCGTTCTTGAGAGTCTCCAGAGTGCGTGAACTGTTCCTATATACCTTATGTTTTAGGCTCCTCCTCCACAAGTAAAGATCGCCTGGCACTGAAACTTAAAAACACATTTACTGTGAGACTTCTTCTTGTTTCCACTAGGAAAATTCGTTGTTTTGTTCTATACCGAACCATGTTCACGGGATACGAGATAGGCTGCAGTACTTCATTACATGTCAACTCTCTGAACCAAGGAATCTTGTAATCAATGCTATGACCGCATTCGGGGCTCTCCGGCCCGCTGTTGTGTAACGGTAAAGTGGCGTTCTGGCGCAACGGTCAATCTGTTAGGCTCTCACCAAGGTGGACCGGGTTCGATTCACAGTCAATGCATGCGAGATTTTCGAAGTGAAATGCCATGTCCTGTCGGTTCGGTTTCCACGTAAAAATGGAGGTCCCGTGGCTCATGATCGCATGATTAACGGTCTCGTAAAACTAAAAGCTTCCTTCCTTCTTTGTGTAACGGTGCATGCTAGTTAACTGAGATGACTAATTGCTCTCTATCCGTCACATGGCCTCGGCGAGGTTCCGTTCTATAGAGAAGGCTTTCACCGTAGAATTAGTATTCTAGGTATTATCCAATAGCTCCAGTAGCAGAACAGCAAGCAATACCCTGGTGTAAATAACGCTTGATGCGGAGTCTACAGAGTGTTCCGATTCAACACGGAACTGTAAAATGGGTTGCTTACCCAACCGCAATAGGCTTGAAATCTGCTCGCAGCGCGCTAGCGACGGGGCTGAGTGTGATTTCACTGATTGCCGCCTTCTTATACAGCATTGCAAAGTATTTTGCTCTTTCAAAATATATTTACACAGGCTTCACAATACGTTTGATTTATTTCTGTTTCAGAACTTGTTATTATACGCTTCTGTTAATGGCTTTTGCAGAGCATTACTATGAAATAAAATTTTATTTTACAACATAGTTTATTACAACACAATGTATTTTTGTGTTGTATTTTATTTGCAACACAATTTATTGCTTTTTAACCCAATACCACAAAACGAGATACAATTTTGAAATGATTTGTTCTGAAACAGAAATCGTTCATATTATTGTGTTGCCTGTGTAAATATATTTTGAAAGAGCAAAATACTTTTCAATGCTGCATAAGAAGGCCGCGATCAGTGAAATCGAACTCGGCACCGTTGCTAGCGCGCTGCGAACAGATTTCAAGCCGATTCCGGGTGGGTAGGCAACCCATTTTACAATTCCGTGTTGAATCGGAACACGCTGTACTCACGTGCCGATAGGCAACTGTTTCGAGTTGACACTCAAACCGGAAAAAACTTGTCAAACGGGTAATAGCAACTCATCGAATCGTACTCGTGAACTGTTTGTGTTCGCCAGGGACCTTGAAAACAGCACGCAGTATCAGGTCCCGTAACGCACGATGCTGCACGCGTTAACCTTACGATGTTCGCCGCGGGCTCCGGACTGTGACTTAATGTGTTGATAAAAGGCCAGGTGCACTAACAGCAGTAATCTGTAATTCATTGTCCGCTATAAGTTACCATTCGCAGCACCTAGGACGTACCCCAACTGTAGCTGTTTTAAGCTTCGCACAGCTGAATATACAAAGAACAAATACTTTGGTTGGTTGCTTCCTTCGTTTAAGGGCTGCGACAACGCGGTCATGTAGCTCCGTGTACTTAGAGTGTGTGTAGAATTTGTCTGATAACCGGTGTTAATTGTGATGGCTGTATTAGTGTGTGTTATGCATTTTATTCAAGTAAAGACTGCAGACATTGGGTTTTCAAGTAGTTCCAACTTCTGCTACCAAATGCCACAGTCAACGACCAACTAGTTCTGAACTTGGTTACTAGATACCACCGCAGTCGACTTCTGGTGACGAACGTTGACACCTAAGAGCGTCAGTCAAATCTAACCTATAATTTAGCTTCACACAAGTGTAATTAGCGGAAGGTTCTTTATCATGTCATAAATCTATTATATGGGACCGCCCACTTTACTTCCCCTCCGTAGGAAGGCATACTGAGGGCTTTTTAACGCTCTTATAAAATCCGACATATTCGACCGGGTGTGAACCCGTGACATTGGGCATAGAAGCTCAGCATGCTACCCAACTACGCCATCGAAGCCGCTTTCCAAACGAACACCACTTGTTTGTTAGCCTACTTTCGATTTTTGCAAAAAATTAAAGTAGACTTATGAGACCTACACAGGGCCAAAAAATTGTGTGTCTGTTTTTCTGTGTGTGTGTGTGTGTGTGTGTGTACTCTGAATGTCTGTCACCCCCCCCCCCCCCCCTATCAATTCAAACACGGTGAAACCGAATTGAACGAAATTTGGTACAGAGGTAGAACTAGCAAAGGGTACCTCAGTGTCATGTTTTATATCGCCGCCATCTTAACAAAACTGAATGGTGGCCACTCAAACGTTCAAAACGTAAAATCAAATAACGACTAAACAAGTCATCCAATCTCTACCAAATTTGGTAACAACATACCTTCGTATAGGACGCATCTTGTGACCAAACTAAAAGATCATCCGCCGTACCATTTCAGGATGGCGGCCGTGTGAATTATGCAAACTTTACAATCCATATCATGGGACCCACCAGTTCCGATTAATGAGCCGATAATAGTTTTAACTGTTCTAAAGGAAGAGGCACGTTCGAAATTAAAAGTTTATTTTGTAATACTATAGTGCAGAAGTGATTTAAAAAAGCTAAGCCGTCTCAGTTACAAGGCAAGATGGCAGCGGATATCTTGTGCCTGACTTATATTTCATTAATTTGAGTATTGTATGCAATATAGCGTACTGATGATAAATAAACTTTATAAGAAATGCTTTATATATAAATAATATACTCCACTGATGAAATCGTTTATTCAAAATCATTATTTTCTAACACGTTCTATGTAACTAATTTGATATCGGACGATGTTCGTTGGCACGTTTGGCTGCGTGGTAAAGCGTTGGCATATCACTCTAATGGCTAAGGTTCAAACCCCATCAGAGTTAGGTTTTTGCTTTATTTTTTTATATTTATTGTTTTGTAATGACTCAGACGTTTTAAAATTAAGCGTTATATTGTGCATATTACGATGGAAATTATATATTTAATTAAAGCAAAATTCGCCAGCAGATTTGCACGAGACATCTAGCAGCAAAAAAGTGAATGATCATGGCAAACTGGCGGCGAACTGCACGCCGGCCTATAGATTAACTTACAGATTTTATTGAAAAGTTTATTTTTATGGCCGCTAGAATGCACTCGCTCTGTTAGGATTATCTTGTTCGATACTTCTCCACTAGATGCCACGACTGGTCTACGTGGGACTCCATTGATTAGCATACCATTGGCATTCTATGCGCATCGAATTTGAAGAATGACAAGATGATACTACGATACATTTTTACTTTTTATTTTAAAGGGTTTGTAACAGCCTATTGTGCGTTATTTGAAAATGTTATTTGAATTAAACAACAAAACGATTTCACATAGTACCTGAACTCTAGCAGTTGGTGCTAGTTCAGGATATTAATTAATACTTTCATTACAGCCAAATAGCAATCGAAAATATCCACATAGTTGGTACACACACGTCTCTGTAGGGTCATGGAAAGATTTGTTAATTCAATTAGGGTGGTGAAAGCCATGCACAGCCAGACGTGTAAACACATGCCTCGACTCAAAGTTGGATGTAGTCCACGTCTGTTCAGTTATCTGATAATAATAATAATAATAATGTTATTGGTTTTACGTCCCTTTTAACTACTGTGGCTTTTAGAGACGCCGGGGTGCCGGAATGTTGCCCCGAAGGGGACCTTTAACGTGCCAGTAAATCTACTGACACGGTTCCCTCGCATTTGTGCACCCTCAAATGCAAGCTGACCTCGCCGGGATACGAACCTGCAACCTATGGCCCAGCAAGCGAGAACGTTACCGCTGAGCCACGCAGCCAGTCTGGTCGATTATGTCTCCAGATCCATAACATTCTTTCTTTCTTTCTTTCTTTCTTTTTTCAATGATGATAGCAGTTTTTTTCGAGGTTGTGGTGTTTGGTAGATTTAAATAGTTTCTAAGGTCTTCAACCAAGAAATGATTCTATTATACTCTTTGATAAAAACAATGAGTTATAACTATACTCATACATTTAGGAGAAAGTAGGCTATATGTTCTTTACTGAACATCTTGTTGCTATTGTGCTAGTATCCAAGTATACAGAAAGTGTCATTGCGTGAAGTTGTATTGCTGATTTAAGTTAAACTTTTGTTGTTAACTGTAGTTTATTGACATTTATACAATGTTGGGGGAATATATATATATATATTTTTTTTAGCGTATGGCTTTCACTCCCGGGAGTGTCCGATGACATATTCGGCTGGCCAGAGGCTGTAGCTGCTTTAAGCGGACACCCATGGTGTGAGCTATACGTTCCGTTCAATTTCCAGCAGTTCGAACTTTCGCTAGCATATGACACTGACACCTAATGGTGAACGTTGGAACTTCGATAGAGCGTTTCAACGGAATCTAACCAAGAAATTTAGCTTCACACAAGTTTAGTTAGTGGAAGGATCTTTTACATTCCATAAATCTATGGCATGGGACTGCCAGCTTTACTTCCCCTTCGAAGGAAGGCGTACTGTTCGGGAATAAAAAGGGTCAGATGATATTGAGAAGAAAACTGGACGTTATAATATTATATCAAGAAGAAAATTGTTAATTTTCACAACGTATCAAATGCTACTAAAATCATCAAAATAACAAGAAGTTCCGTAACGAACTAAAGAGCCTACTTTTCTTAAAATTTAAGATGCATGCCAATGATTAATCTATAGGGATCTATCTAGAATAAAGACGAAATTAAGTTGGTAATATCGAAATTTCTAATTAGTTCGAAATAATGTATACCTGGCATAATGTAGCCTAATAGAGAACTACAGTTGGCTGCCCTGGTGACTGAATATATTCTTAGTTCCATCTCTTAAGGTACAGAATACAACATTTGGTTGACGTCCAATGGATAGCATAGACGTTACATGCAGTTAAACATTGGATCTAACAGCGCGCGTAAAATCATGTTGGCAACAATGACATACATGTATTGGTCCGAAATAATCTGAAATAATATGATCTATTGTTGTGTCAATTTTGAATGAAATCCATTAGTTAGTATAGAAATTACATGCATTTTAAAATTGGACCTATGAGCAGGCTTAGAATCATGTTGGCAGCACTGGCGTAGGCCTATATTAGTTACTCCAAATTAAACTAGAATGCCAGGTACTATACGTGTGCATAGTTTAGAGCTATTGGCTTGCATACTTTCTGATATATTGATATTAGGGTAACAAAAATAGAGACAGTATTTATTAACAGTTGGCAGCCCTGGTTGCTCCTAAATATATGCATAGTCATATCTGTTATGGTACACATAACACACACGAAATTTGGTTGAAATCCAAATGATAGTATAGAAGTTACGTGTATTTAAATTTGGACGTCTCAGCGGGCTTAGAATCATGTTGGTAGCACTGACGTATATAAGTTACTCCAAATTAATATAGAATGTCAGGTACTATGCGTGTGCATAGTTTAAAGCTGTCTGCTTGCATACTTTCTGATATATTGGTATTTGGATAAAACAATAGGGAGTGCATTTATTAAAAGTTGGCAGGCCTCGTGGCTCTTAAGAATATGCTCATTCATATCTGTGTATGTACACATAGTACATACGAAATTTGGTTGAAATCGAATTGATAGTGCTGAAGTTATATCCACTTAAACATTGGACCTATCAGCAGGCTTAGAATCATTTTGGCAACACTGCCATGTATGACCTCCTGGAAGTTACACTGTAATATTTATTATCTATACGTGTGCCAATTTTGAAATAGCTCCCATACATACCTTCCAAGATATCCAACATGGAGCTCAAATTTCAATTGCGACTTTTCAGCAGTTGGTAGCACTGACACCATTTTCAAATATGGCCGTGAGATATTCAGGTATAGTTATTTACTCCTACCAAATTTTGTTTTGATTGCTGCAGCCGTTTAGGAGTTGATAGGGGGGGGGGGGGAGGGGGGACACACACACACAGCCAGGCAGGCAGACAGACAGACAGACAGACAGAAGGATAGACAGACAGACACACATTTGCCCGATCTCATAAGTCTACTTTTTCCTCAATTTTGCATAATGTGAAACGTAGGCAAAAAATACAATAGATAGGAGTTGTTTGTACATTGGGAAGGTATATTAATTTTCACTCCCGGATTTCACTCCCAAATGTAATTTTGACTCAATTCATCCCCATACTCCCCCAAGGGCTCACGACTAGTGGGACGTGGGTTGGTCACCACGGGGCCCCAGCTGAGTCCAGCATTACTTCCACTTACTTGTGCCTGGATCCTCTCTTGTCATCTTTCCTATCGACCTCCCTTGGTCAACTCTTGTTCTTTTCTGAACCCAATGTATTAGGGTATCCGAGGCCTAGGGAGTCTTTCACTTTCCCGCCATAATGGGCCATTGTCTTATCCTTTCTCATCCAGGGGGGCGTGGTGGCTCAGCGGTCTAGCTGTATGCCTCTCACCAAGGCGGTCTGGGTTCGATTCCCGGTCAATGAATGTGAGATTTTCAAAATGAAATGCCATGTCCTGTGGTTCGGATTCCACGTAAAAAGGAGGTCCCGTGGCTCATAATCACAAGATTCACGGTCACGTAAAACTACAATCTTCCTTCCTTCCTTTTTCCTTTCTCATCCCTCATTCTTCGATGGGTGTGTGTAGGCAGGGTGTGTGTAGCCTCACCACTTCTGGTGCACCCTGGATAGTGCTACACCCTCAAGGGCTCAAGGCTGGTGACCCCGAGGAATTCCTGAGCTGGGTTCGGTTTTCTTCCCCTTTTTCCATTGCCTCTGAGGTGGACCCTGTCCTCTTTCCCTTTCCTATCTGCCTTTCATGGCTCTCCTTCCTTCCAAGTCCCTCAATCGTCATTCTTCAGGGGTTGAGGGCCTTTTTTTCCTCCTGTCCTTTATTTGCATTATTCTCCTTTTGTTTTCCATTTCTTCTTCTAGTATGTAAGTTTTAGTTGTAAGTGTGGTTTTAGTTATAGTTTACATCTCATCCTTAACTATCACCCAAACCATTACGGGCGAATAACCCAGATGGTAGGCCCCTTAAAACAGCAATTATCATCATCATCATCCCCATCCACCAGAAGCAAAATTGACCGACTGAAAAACATCGAATTTCGGATAATAAGGTAAAACCGAAAAGTGGCTTCTAACACGATAATGAAAGAAAGATTGAAAGAAAGAAAGAAAGAAAGAAAGAAAGAAAGAAAGAAAGAAAGAAAGAAAAGACTGCTCATACTGTACTGCCACTTTAGAGAAGGCTACTGTATACAGGTGTTCGCAGCAAGCCCTTCTTTATGCTGTAACTCGTTTGTTTTTCAAGATATTTTAATTTTGACACTTGATTTTAAAAGTACTTTTCAAGCTCTAAAACTTTTGTTTCGTTGGTTTTTGTGTGTAGTTCGCGCATAACTCACAAATCAACTTTTTGTGGCACGGTTTTGGCAATTTTTTGCCCAAATCGGTTTTTTGACATCACCTAGCGAAAGAGCGACATCGAATTAGTCGAATAAGCCTCCAAAATATCAGTTTTTGCCCAAATCAAACTCGCAAAATGCTGCCACCGCCGAGCCGTTGTCCTGTGTCGCGCAGGTGCCCGGACAGGGCGCGAATGCCCGCTTGGTTTGACCGAGCCAGGCAGAGGCAGGTCGCGTGCTATAAGCGGACGAAAATCTAAACACAAACTTGCATTTTGCGAGTTTGATTTGGGAAAAACTGATAATTTGGTGGCTAATTTGACTAATTCGATGTCACTCTTTCCATAGGTGATGTCAAGAAACCGATTTGGGCCATAAAGTGCCAAAACCGTGCCGCAAAAAGTTGATTTGCGCGTTATGCGCGAACTTCACACAAAAACCAACGAAGCAAAAGTTTTAGAACTTGAAAAGTACTTCCCAAATCAAGTGTCAAAATTAAAATATCTTGAAAAACAAACGAGTTACAGCACAAAGTAGAGCTTCCTGCGAACACCCGGTATGTATCCCGTATGTATCCCACTGTTTGAAATTCACGCTGTGTCTAAGAATGAGAAGAGAATGGAAGGGGGTTGGTGGGTTATTTGCTCATTTCCTGTGCTGTGTTATTGAAGCATGAATGAAGGAATATTGTCCTGTGCCGCGAGCGGGTGCCTGGATTAGGGGGTGGGCGACACCGCGCCGTACCTGGCTCGAGCTTGGCACAGGGTGACCCGCAAGCCGCGTGTAGTTATCGACCGCCACACAAGTGCTGTCTCCTTCGTTAACTACGCTCCTTAAAGCATGATTACACTAATAGTTTTAGCCAATATCCTGGGGGGAAATAAAGGCAATAATCCACTAACTTGCTCTCTTCGAGGAAATATAAACGACGGAAAACGGGAGCAGCCCAGTAAAGAAAGTCAGCGAGTATTCGTGACAGTAGCTCGAAACGTGAGAGTGAAACAGATAGTAAATAGCTATGAAGAATAAGAAGGAACACGTTAAACCATTCTTCAAACTGACATAGTTTGATAGCTCCGAGGAGGTTAAAAGAGGGGTTTACAATCAGATGACCTTGATTCACTTGTGGTACGCTTCAATATTGGTGGTTACATCTTATATCTCCATTACTATGGAGCTGATGATGGGATAAGTTGAGCTTACATTGCAATTGGCTTTTGCAATTAGATGATCTTCCTCACGTTAATCTTATTAGAGGAATTAAAGGTTGTTTAAGGAGTTGCTGACCTCATTGACCGCAAGTTAGAAAATAACCTACATGTTCCAAATGTCCAACATAGAACCGAACTTGTACAATTTTTGAGGCCCTTAACCTCGTGATAATTAGCCAAAATATTTCCGTTCAAAGTGGAATCTGAACCGCTTTTCGCCTTGAAAGTCTGACATTCGTTAGCCAGAAATCAAAACTGCTCCGCCTTGGTGACAAACAAGCAGCTTGATTGCTGTACCATTACGCCTCATCTCTTCAACTCTTTGCTTTAACCCGAAGGGGGATAGTGAAACCCATATAACCTCAAAATTTAATATTAGTCTATAAATGCGTCAATTTGTGACTATGAATGAGATTTTAGGTGTTTATCTACATTAAGGCTGTAAAATATATATCAGACATGAAGTTCCTGTGTTGAATAAAAATAACCTAGTTCACTTGTGAGATTCTTTTGTAGTTTCTGGGCAATAAAACTAGGATAAGGTTGAAACTAGAGTAGAAAATAATTTCACATTGCTGTTATTATTATTATTTAATATTATTATTATTCTTCTGAGTTATGCCCATTCAACGAGCGCATTTGATCTTGTTGGTTGGCTTAATGGTTTGCGCTTTATTATTCTCCCAAAATCTCTTCATGAATGCACTGAGTTGCATCTTGCGTTCGTTGGAATACTTCCTATCAGTTTTCATTTTAGGTTACTCCATGAATTTGCGCATGTCTACTATTGTTTTTCTATAAGTCGTATGTGGTATTTATTTCTTGGAGGTCCACCATGGTTTCCTCTAGCCAGTTTATTTTGCCATTTGAGTTGATTACTTGAAATAATATATTGGTTAGTCAGTCGCTGTCCATTCTATAGACATGACCTTAGAATTCCGGGCGTCTCTTGTGTACGGCATCAATAAACCTGTCAGTTAATGAATACAAATTCCGCTGTTCTCCTTTAAATCCACATTCTATTTTCTCTCGTGGGACCATACATTTTCTAGAAAATTTTCCGTTCATGCTTTTAAATTTCTATACGTAGTTTTCCAGTGATCATCAAGGGATATGGTTTCTGAGTCGTATAACGTTTCCGGCAAAACAACTGTCTTGTAATGTCGTAATTTTGCGTTACTATTATTATTATTATTATTATTATTATTATTATTATTTGCGCTGGGGGGCCTCCGTGGCTTAGGCGGCAGCACGCCGGCCTCTCACCGCTGAGTCCGTGGTTCAAATCCCGGTCACTCTATGTGAGATTTGTGCTGGACAAAACGGAGGCCGACAGGTTTTTCTCCGGGTACTCCGGTTTTCCCTGTCAACATTTCATTCCAGCAACACTCTCCACTATCATTTCATTTCATTTGTCATTCATTTAATCATTGCCCCAGAGGAGTGCGTCAGGCCTCTGCAGCCGGCACAGTTCATATCCTCGCCGCTAGATGGGGGCTTCATTCATTCCATTCCTGACCCGGTCGGAGACGGGAAGCAGGCTGTGGATTTTCATTTCATTTGCGCTGGGAAGGTTTCCCGAGGGTAGTTTGCGGAAGGAATATGGACAGAGCACAAAGACTCCCAAGACTTGCGTGTAGTACTGAAGGTAGTTGAAAACGTATTACAATGAGGGAGAGGTTACGAATCATATTGGAATATTTCCCTACAACATGAATACGAAATTGTTCTGCATCCTGTCTTGAATAATGCATAGCTCAGGCTGTAAACTGTCCATATTTTCATAGTAGAAGATTTATGCAGTAGTTACGAAAGAATTCAGTCCTATTCTCTAAGTGTCAGTATCATCATAATTCTCCCTTTTATGAAAACGAAAGCTCACTTGTCAATTTTATCGTTTATTTCTTGACTTTCAGCCAAAGTGTTCTATTGCCAGCAGAATACAGAACATAAAAGTTTCATGAGTCAGAACATTTTAGTGTCCCCGTTAATACGCTGCTGTAATAAAGAGTAGACTACACGATGACAATTGCTGTCACCATGTCACGGCAGGTATATGTATACTGTTGAGGCGTCAGTGGGATCAACCAAGACCAGGGTTTCCCAAACAATTCGTGTTTAAATCGTCCTCCGTTGATCACATGCATTTTCAAGGACCCTTAAGTTAGCCACAGAACAGATTGCAGTATTTAATTCTGTAAACAAAAGACAACATTTCGTTATTGTTCCATCTACTTTGTCTTGGACTGTGAAGAGTGTGACTTAGATTAGTTTAAAGCACACTCTGTTCCGAATCTCGGATTAGTCCTGAGATCATAGGCTCGAGTTCCGGCGCTGACGTCAGGTATCATGAGTGTGATTCCCCCCCCCCCCCTGTTTTTCCACACTCCTTCCAGGTGAATACTGGGTTAGTACCTTACTTCAAGTCCCAGGGCATCTACCCCATCCCTGTCCCTAATATAGTCACACACTACTATAGTCATCATATAAATACAGGTTAACAGACGAGTTGATCGACAGCAGTGGCTACGCTCGCTAAGGCTCAGTGTAAGGTCATGGGAGTTAAGCGCTCTACTGACTCGGTAGACGTGTGGGTTCGAGCCCC
This sequence comes from Meconema thalassinum, assembly GCA_946902985.2. Lineage (NCBI taxonomy): Eukaryota > Metazoa > Arthropoda > Insecta > Orthoptera > Tettigoniidae > Meconema > Meconema thalassinum. The sequence continues at coordinate 239,961,447 of OX336394.1, read as the reverse complement.
CCACCGTCGGCCACCCTTAAAATGGTTTTCCGTGGTATCCCATTTTCAACACCAGGCAAATGGTGAGACGGTACCTTCTGATACGCCACGGCCGCTTCCTTCCACATCCTTGCACAGTTTCATTCATCTTCATTCATTCCACCTCTCATCTCGGTGTGTAGGTCACCCACGGGCGTCGACTAGAAAGATCTGCACTCGGCCTCTCGGAAGGCCACATGACAAAAAAAAAAAAAAAACAAGTTTAACACACACACGGGGCTGATGACGAATTTGTCGCGAGCACCTAAATCTGAATTAACCACAATATCAGCAAGACTGTCGTTTTGCCAGCGATTGAGGGGAGAGTATTATTTATTTCACTCATCACTTGGAACATGTGTTAATTAATTAGAGTAATTCCATAATAGCCTAGTACAAAAACATTCTGAGTGAATTTTAAAAAGGTTAGACAAGAATAATAATAAATTATAGAAATCACAAAATGAATTTTTTAAAGTATGTCAAAGAAACCTATAAAATTGACAGAATAGCCGCTATAAAAATGACTTGAACAAGTTAGAACTAAGCGTTACCTGTTAGTATATTAATATTGAGGTACAGTTTAATAAATGGCGTTTTCAGAGCACACGTGGATCAAGTTGATTCAGGGACGAATGAAGATATTCACCCGTAACGTTGGTGGGCTTCTATGAATTCCATGGAGTATGCGATAATTGTATTTATTAATTTATGTATTGTATGCCTTCAGTAGTGGCGAAGTTAGGGCTCATGGCCCTCCTTTACACCTAACCACGCAATATGCTACCAGTACATAAGAAACAATTTTTGAAATGAAATAAATAATTATCATGATAAATTAAGAGTAAATTATTTATGTTAAAACTAATATTAAAGGAAAAGATACAGTCAGTCTGAGAGGCTAGACTTTATATCATTTCAAATAACGCATACTACAAATGCTACACATGTTAGAACATGTTCAACATACTCAATTACCCATTAACTTAGGCTTCCCGCGCGAGAGATGCACTCGGCTGCATGACGTCACGCACTCGCTGTCTCCGTCTCCGTATCGCATAACGCCAGACCCCAGGAGTAAACTCAGACTCAACAGACTCCATTACCCTTTAACTTAGGCTTCCCGCACGGGGACTGCATGACGTCACACACTCGCCGTCTCCGTATCCGTATCGCATAACGCCAGACCCCAGGAGTAAACTCTGACTCGGTGCACATGCACTGAACAGTATGATGACGTCATACACGTCGTAACCGTAACCGTAGCGCATAACGGTAGACCAAAGCATAACGATAAAGTCGACAAGATCATTTGAAATGATACAAGGCACATGGTTGATAATATTAATAATAATAATAATAATAATAACAATCGTAATGTCACAGACCTTTCTATAATATCCGAAATATTATCCTAGCACAGTGATACGTCCGACCATCCATCACCATTCACACGGGTCAATCAGCAGTATTCTAGATCTATAGTATATATCTATATTATTTTATTTTAATGCTTAATTGGTTTCATTTAATTTGAGCTGAAGAAGATCTCAATGTTAGATCGAAACCTGTACAATATATGAAAAAAAAATATATTTATGTGAGTATAGATTGACGTATAATTTAAACTTTTAACACTTACTTCAAATTAACAAATCCAATTTTGGGATCAAATTGGAAAATTTTAGGCCCTAGATAACTATTGTGTTTATTTGATAAAGCAGTGAGAGGCAGAGGGACTCGCAATAGTGCTCTGTACTGTGTATTACTGTGAGCACGGCTATTTACACTTCTTTGAACCACGAGTCCCATTGCACACTAGCGCTGTCTCGCGGGAGTTCAGTGATGTACACATTCCCACACCTGGGGCTCTCGCTAGAGAATACAGACCCTAGCTCGTTTGAATAATACTCTCCGGGTAGAGGTAACTTGAAAACGGTCTAGTTGCCAGTGTAGTCTGAGTCATTTTACTAAACAAGCTATTTCTTCTTTGAAGAAAATAATTGCTGCCTGAGACAATGTCAATATTTACTTTTTATAACTGTAGTAAAATGTAGTAAACTGAGATTTTGGAAGGAAGTCGGGGGTGGCACTGTTAAAAGGAACCGTCCTGGTGGTGTAAATGGGAAACCACGTAAACGATTTTAAGGGACGGTCGCTTTGGGATTCCATACCGTGATCATAAAGTGGACACTACCACTGATTAACCTAGGATGGCAATAATAATAATAATAATAATAATAATAATAATAATAATAATAATAATAATAATAATAATAATAATAATAATCGACGATAATAACAATGACAATAATTATAAACAATAATACTACTATTAAATTAAATTAATAATAATAAACAATAAAAATCTTTATTTTAATTTAATTTATTCTCTAAGTAAATACATTGAAATCAATGGTAATAATGATTTTTTTTGTCGTGTAGCCTCCTGAGAGGCCGAGTGCAGGTCTTTCTAGTCGACGCCCGTGGGCGACCAGCGCGTCGGGATGAGATGGAATGGATGAAGATGAATGAAACTGGGCAAGGATGTGGAAGGAATCGGCCGTGGCCTGTCAGAAGGTACTGTCCCAGCATTTGCCTGGTGTTGAAAATGGGAAACCACGGAAAACCATTTCAAGGACAGCCGACGGTGGGGCTCGAACCCACGCGTCTACCGAGTCAGCAGAGAGCTGGCCCCTTGACCTAACGCAGCGCTTTAGCCCGCGTAGCCACTACTGTCAGTAATAATGACACTAATAATGATACTAATACTAATAATAACAATAACAATAACATTAACAACAATAATAATAAACAATATTCAACAATGATAATATCAAGAATAATCATAAACAATAACTTAATGATAACGACAATATATAAACAATAATTCTATACATTAATAATAATAATTAACAATAACAATAATAACGATAACTAACGGACTCGTGCGAGAACTCTCGCATGTGTATAAACCACCCGCCTGGCTTTACTGTTATGCGGACTTCTATAAATATGTTTATTTGTTTCAAGGCACTTTTTAAACAAATTGTCGGTGTTTATGAAATCAGAGATGAATTAATCACTGCTGCTGGTTGCACAATGGGTTGTGTGTGCCCCATGTGTACCGACTACCCGCCCAGCTCTACTGTGCAGGCTGTACGCGACACAGTTATGCCAGGGGCTATCGTCTTGTTTATTTGTTTAAAAGCATTTTATAAACAAATAAATATATTTCCGTTGACTTTTCATGAAATGCAAGATTTTTCCTGCACTATTGAGAAGATTTGGAAGAAGTTGGTACAAACCACACCTTCTAACTTCTTCTGGTTTAGGAGCTTTAGTTCTGTGAAACATACACCTTAGCGTATAGGCCTATAGATGATGATGACGACGACGACGACGGAATTTTTACAGTCGGGCGAAGCACTCAATGGGTTGAAGTGAGGCGGCTTTGGTTGCGAACTTGGTAGCGTGCTGAGCTTCTATGCCCAAGATCGTGGGTTCAAAACCGGCCAAACTCTTCGGAATTTTTTAAGAGCGTTAAAAATCCCTCAGTATGCCTCCCTTCGGAGGGGAAGTAAAGCCGGCGGGCCTATGTCGTAGATTTATGACTTGTAGAGGAACCTTGCACCAACTACAATTGTGTGAAGCTATATTTGTAGGCTGGATTTGATTAATGCTCCCTTAAGTTCCAACGTTCGCTACAAGGTGCTAGTTGCGGTGGAATTTAGTAGCAAAGTTCGCAGCTAGGTGTCGTTGGCGGTAGCATTTGGTAGCAAAAGTAGAAACTACTTGAAATTGATCGTCAGCAGTCCTTACCTGAATTACAGATAACACACACTAATACAGCCATCATAATTAACACCGGTTATCAGACAGATCCTGGTTGGTTGGTTGGTTGGTTCCTCAGTTTAGAGGCCGCGACAACGCGGTCATGTGTGTAGAATCTGTCTGATAACCGGTGTTAATTGTGATGAGTGTATTAGTGTGTGTTATCTGTTTTCAATTCAAGTAAGGACTGCAGACATTGACATTTTTCAAATAGTTCCTACTTTTGCCGCCAAACGCCACCGCCAACGGTTACTAGTTCAGAACTTGGTTACCAGATGCCATCGCAGTCAGCTCTTGGCGACGAACATTGGGACCTAAGAGCGTTTGTCAAATGTTTATCCTAATTTAGCTTCACACAGGTGTAATTAGTGGAAGGTTCTTTAACATGCCATAAATCTATGACATGGGACCACGGCTTTCCTTCCCCTCCGACGGAGGTGTACTGAGGGATTTTTAACGCTCGTAAAACATCCAACGACTTCGGCCGGGTTTGAACCCGCGATCATGGGCATAGAAGCTCGGCATGCTAGACTACCAACTACGCCACCGAAGCCTCCCAGACAGGTTCTACACACACCCAAAGTACACGAGGATACATGAGCGCGTTGTCGCAGCCCTTAAACTGAGGAACCAACCAACCAAAGTGTACAGCTACGCTACTACGAATGAATAACCGGCACACGCTGTTCGGTCTGTTATTCTGACATTAATGCCCCCTATCTCTTCTGTTTAGTATGGGTTAAAGGTGATAAACATGCTCTCCCGATCCCGGCTGGCACAACAGGTTGTCTGTATTGACAGTAAATTAGCAACGAGGCGGACGCAAGCCTCATCAAAGTGAACATAGCCTGGATAACACCGCTAAAATGTCAGTTCAGATGCTCAAAGTCACAGAGGTCCAACTGCATTATGTTAATATTAATGATCATCAATATCAGGGAGTTAATGAGTTGAGTCTCATCAAACTGAATACATAATTCATAACAGGCATCATAGACGATCTCAATAAGTCACGCTTTATGATTAAAGTAGGGGCTTTGGTGGCGTAGTTGGTAGCATGCTGAACTGCTGCGCCCAAGATCGCAGGTTCCAACCCGGCCGAAGTCGGCGGATTTTATAAGAGAGTTAAAATCCTTCAGTATGCCTTCCTTCGAAGGGGAAGTAAAGCCGGTGGTCCCATGTCATAGATTTATGGTATGTAAAAGAGGAGTGCGACAGGCTTCAACAACCGGTACAGTTCATATCCTCGCCGCTAGATGGGGGCTTCATTCATTCCATCCCTGATCCGGTCGGTCGACTGGAAGCAGGCTGTGGATTTTTTTCAAAAGATCCTTCCGCTAACTAAACTTGTGTGAAGGTAAATTTCTAGGTTAGATTTCGTTGAAACTCTCTGTCAAAGTTCCAAAGTTCACTACTCAATGTCAGTGATATCTTGTAGCGAAAGTTGGAACTACTTTAAATTGAACGGAACTTGTAGCTCACCCCATGGGTGTCCGCTTGAAGCAGCTACAGCCTCTGGCGAGCCGACCGTGTCCTCGGACACTCCCGGCAATAAAAGCCATACGATAAAAAAGTACATAAATATGACTAAAGTGGGGGGGGGGCTGCACTTTCAGAGATACTGGATTCGAGTCCTGGCGTTGAGAGCAGCCACCCTGAGTGCGATTTCCTCCCAAACTTATCCATACTCCTCCTGACAAATACGAAGATAACAATTGATTCAAGTCTCAGAGAACTTACTGTAACTCAAATCTACACCCAAATACAGTACTATAATTACAGTTGAACACTCGAATAGTCACTGCAATAACACAGTTAATATCAGTCAATTTTTGTTATTGATTAATTCAACGGCTTTGCGACATCGTGGTCATGTAATCCCGTGTACTTAGGTGTGTGTGGAATTTGTCTGATAATCTGTGTTACTGCAGTGGGTGTATTATTGTGTGTGTTTGTAATTCAGATGAGGATTGGGAAGGAGGCAGCCCTGGCCTTAATTTAGGAAGAATCCCGGCATTCGCCTGGAGTAGAAGTGGGAAACCGCTGAACACTACTTCCATGATGGCTGAGGTGAGAATCGAACCCATCTCTTCTACGTTTTGCTTCACGAGGCTGAGTGTACCCCGTTCCAACCCTCTAACCAGAATAAAATTTATTGGCAGAGCCGGGAATCGACCCCGGGCCTCCGCGGTGACAGCCAAATTCTGTTCATATAGCCAAATACACGGAGATGATGACCACGATACCTCGCATGCTTAAGACATCTTTATTCATATCTTCCATCTACATGTCATGTATTATTTATGTCCACCTCGTTGCGTAGTGGCTAGCATTCTTGGCTGTCTCTGCGGAGGTCCGGATTCGTGGTTTCCTACTTCTACTCCAGGCAAATGCCTGAAATGGTACCCAACGTGAGGCCACGGCCACTTCCTGGCCATATCTTGTCAATGACAAGTACACACACTAGTAGTGCCGTCGCATTGGCACAGGTTATCAGACAACTTGTACACAAACCCAAGTACACGGGCCTACATGACCATGATATCGCAAAGCCTCTAAAAGAATAAACATCAGTATTATTTATGCATTAGACGACCTAAGAGAATAAACCTTTCATTTGTCAATACATTCGGTCGTGGAAATCCAAATCATGGAATACAAGCCTGCTGCATTCTATGCAGGCGTGTTAGCCGATGGTCTCCGCTTTACCAAGACTCACTTTCTAAAGTCTGTTCGCTGAGTCGAGATAGTGCGCGTAAATACTTGGACGTGGTCACTTGACTGCCTGGACAGGGAAGCACGCCCAGTTCACGTCATCGGCTCAGCCGGACAGGGGTAGCCAAGAAGCTCCGAGAACATGAGTCATGCCGTAGCCCTAGAAAAGACAAGACTTGCTGCACTTACAAGGGGAGGATACGATGTATGGGCCACCGATTCGAACCATCTTTAGTACACGTGTAGGGCATGACTAGGTGTATACCAGGTGCAAGTAGTAAGGTGCGCTTCTCAGCCGATTCCGAGAAATTAATTATTAATTATTCGTAATTGCTGTAGCGCGTTCATGTGCGCTGTACGTTAGCATGAAGCCATGGAGCGCATGGTTCAGCGGTAAGGGCCCTGCTTCGTAAGCGTGGGATCTCTGGTTCGAATCCCACCGGTGAGCCTCTCTTTTTTTTTTGTAAACATAGGCAATTCGTACAACTGTAGGTGTCGTGAATAATGTTCATTTTGCTGTCAATTGTAATAACGTGTTCTGTGAGCGGGAAAAGGGATTCTGAAATCATCGTATGGGGTTGAACGTTTGTGACATTACATAATGTACAGTCGGGGCATTGCAAATACATTGGTATTATAAATGGTCAGGTGTACTCTATTATATGTATACGTTTATACCCTGAAGGCCCAGTCTGTTCCGTTCATTGCACGTCCGTGAACCATCAGACCACTCCGTACCCCGCAAATAGTGTCTCATGTTATGGGTATTGGTTGTGTTACCGTTTTTTACTATTCATGACGTTCATCAACACACAAATATTTCTATTTTTTTACACACTCATAATACATAACAATTCCAAGACTGTTTTTTTCTTCACTGCCTACTTGATATTTGTACTCTCGCACTGCCTTTTTGTTACTCTGTACTCGCACTGCCTTCTCGATACTCTGTTTCTACAGTTGGAATGTGTTCGGAACTGGCGAGGTCACCTGCACACAAACTAACGATAACGGTGGGCAGGAGGATAAACGGTTCACCCAAGAAACGTTGAATGCCGCATTCGTTCTTTGGCTCTTGATGTAGCAACATCATAAGAGTGGGAATAATTGTGCGATGTCGGATATTACACGTTATAGTGATGTGCCGGTGCCTACGAAGGCCGATGGAAGTGGACCGCATTCAAATTCCGCGACGAGGATGTAATCTCCTGTAAGATTTATTCCCACTCCCCTTTCCCGCTCACATACAATTCAATTACAATTCACTGCAAAATGAACATTATTCACGACTCCTACTGTTGTACGAATTGCCTATGTTTACAAAAAAAAAAAAAAAATGTTCACCGGTGGGATTCGATCCAGTGATCCCATGCTTAGGAAGCAGGGCTCTTACCGCTGAACCATGCGCTCCTTGGTTTTATGTTAACGTACAGCGCACATGAACGCGCAACAGCAATTACGAATAATTAATAATTAATTTCTCGGAATCGGCTGAGAAGCGCACCTTACTACTTGCACCTGGTATACACCTAGTCATGCCCTAGACGTGTACTAAAGATGGTTCGAATCGGTGACCCATGCATCGTATCCTCCCCTTGTTAGTGCTGTTTTGCACTGTATACTGTTGCCTGTCATAAGCAGTTAATAACTAATTAATTAATTAATTAAACACATAAACGAACAATTAATAAACCGCGCTGTAGCATGTAAACGATAAGTCAGCCCGCTTCACATTATGCTATAAACAGCACTGAAGTTGGCGTACGTTCAACAGGCACAGCTCTATGCACCCCTTGTGGACAGCCCTGCAATCACGTGTACAACTGTGTTTACTTCCACTATCTCGACTCGGCGAACAGACTTTAGTCTTTAACGAAGAAGCGTTGCAAGAGCATCTTAAAAGATTCCTATGAAGTAACCATGATCTCGATAAACAAAACTAAGTCCAAAATCGGAACCTGACTGATATTTCAGAATCGTAGATAATACTTCTCTAGCGGTTATAACGGAATAATGGATATGAAAACATCTTGAATTGAGAGGACGATGCGCTTTTCAGTTCTTCAGAGAACTACTTGTTGATTTTGTTCCTGTCATAACTAAAGTTTACTATCATTAAGAATATAATTGTGGTGCCTCCAGAGGATGTTAAGGCAAGGAGATTGTTTTGGTTCTACTACATTTAGTCCGCTTCTCACGCGTGTTTCTTCTTCATCCATAAGTTATTCATGATGATCTCAAGAATCTGCTAGCTCTTGGTATTTTCTTTTCGTCAGGTTGTTTACATGCCGCTCAAGATGAAAGCAGGTTAGTATCAATACATGAGCAGTGTTTGCTTTGCACACACTTGAGAGGCGAATCACCGTAAACTGTTTAGTCTGATTCCTTTTAGAGGAAGATGATGGGAAAGTCCCTGCCAAAGTTTACACACACAAACACACACCACGATGTTAGTGATACAAAGACAACCTCACTCTTCTCCATCCTTTAACTGAGAGGAAAAAAAGAGCATAAGATCATCTTTCCCATTTTACAATTGTGGACTTGTTCTTTTTTGAATTCTGAATTTTTGTTTTTCCCTAAAATTGTATTGTTATGATTATTAGTTTTTTAATATTATTTTTAGACCTTTTTATTTAGGCTACCAACTCTAATTTTAAATTTATTCTCAATTTGTATGATTTAGAGAGTTTGCGCCATCATGGTCATATAGCCCAGTGCTTGTGGAATCTGTCTGATAAGTTTGTCATTGTGTGACTGTACTACTGTCGACCAAAATATTATGTGCACTCGAGTTTGAAAGTTGTTTGTGAAGTAACCAATAGACCTACATAATATCCAGTAACATCATCATTTTCGTCGTTCTATTTTACGTTAGTTAAAGTAGGTTTGGAATTTTTAATTTATATTTTAATATTTTTTTATCGCAGTAGGAACACAAAAAGTGCCCGTTTTTAAGCGTGTTTCAACCATGCGTCACATTTAAGAATTATTATCTCACAAACCCATCATCAGATCGAATCCAAATTTTACCACAATATACATTGGAATGTTGTATAACTGGTTTATTAATTTCAAAATTTTGTGTGTCCAAGAAGCAATGTTGTTATCATTTATGTAAGGTAACTTTTTCTCGGCTCGGTGTCGTTGGGAAATGTAGATCTTGGTCGCGTTGTAATCATTATACATCAAAAAGGTATACTGTATGACTCTGAAGTACGTAAATTAATTCACTTATTTTATATCGTTTTGTATTTGTCTGGGGAAATAAGACATGGTTCATCAGCTAGCCGCTCCGGGGAATGCTGTACAGCGTTACTGAGATGGAGTCCATCACTTCCGAGCGAGGCGTGCCATGACGCGCGTTGGGCTCCATCTTGGCAACGCTGTAGAGCTTTCCCCGGAGCAGCTAGCTGATGAACCATGTCTTATTTCCCCGTATAAATAAAAACCGATATAAAATAAGTGAATTAATTTACGTATTTCACAGTCATACAGCATACCTTTTTGATGTATAAGGATTACAACGCAACCGAGAACTATAAGTACATTTTCCAACGACCCCAAGCCGAGAAAAAGTTACCTTACAAAAATGATAACAATTTTCTTTTTTGGGCACACAAATGTTTGAAATCAATAAACCAGTTATACAACATTCCAATGTATATTGTGTTAAAATTTGGATTCGATCTGATGACGGGTTTGTGAGGCCTTAAATATGACGCATGGCTGAAACATGCTAAAAAACGGGCACTTTTTGTGTTCCAACTGCGATGAAAAATATTAAAACATAAATTAAAAATTCCAAACCTACATGAACTAACGTAAAATAGAACGATGAAAATGATGAAGTTATTGGATTTCATGTAGGTTTATTGGTTACTTCACAAACAACTTTCAAACTCGAGTGCACATAATATTTTGGTCGACAGTAGTGTGTATGTGTTTGGACGATATAATTAAGGCTAGTATTTGCGTAGGGAGCAGCCGTGATGCAATCGTGGCATCTGCCTCGAATAGAATTGCAAAGCCACTTCTAGGATCTTATGAATTATGGTCGTAAGCAGGCTGTGGGGTTTTAGTACGTAAACTGTGCTATCAGATTAGTATCGCACGGAGTTGGGATGACGCACGTCCAATGAACACGTCACATGTGTTATAGGTACACTTGAATGTCACAGGAGGAGCTTCCACTTGCCCTATAGTACGGTGCATTCTAACTTCATTGCACATGTACTAATGCCCCGCCGCCTGGTCATAAGATTATGAAAAAAATTCAACCTATAAGCTTACTTGCTTCACTTTTATGTGGAAGTTGTAAAGGACACACAAACCTATAATATATAACAAAAAAGATGAAACAAGAGACACATTTGATATCTGAAGGCTTCTTTCTTTTGTTGAATATGGGCTATAAAACGCCACATGAAGTGTGTCCAAAGGATTATGTTGTTCTCTGGAATAACCTTATATTATGTTCCGAAGAGGCGGCTTCGGTGGCGTAGTTGGTAGCATGCTGAACTCCTGTGCCCAAGATAGCGGGTTCAAACCCGACCGAAGTCGTCGGATTTTTTTAAGAGCGTTAAAAATCCTTCAGTATGCCTTCCTTCGGAGGGGAAGTAAAGCCGGCGGTCCCATGTCATAGATTTATGGCATGTAAAAGATCCTTTCACAGGCTAAACTTGTGTAAAGCAAAATTTGTTAGGTTAGATTTCGTCAGAACGCTCTATCAAAGTTCCAACGTTCACCACTAGGTATCATTGATATCTGGTGGCGAAAGTTGGAAATACTTGAAATTGAACGGAACTTGTAGCTCACCCTTTAGGGTGTCCTCTGGAAGCAGCTACAGACTCAGGCGAGCCGAACATGTCCTCGGACACTCCCGGCACTAAAAGCCATACGATAAATAAATAAATAAATAAATAAATAAATAAATGTTCCGAAGATATGCAGTAGACTTATTACCCTGGTGTCGCGACGCCACCGTATTGGCAGACGTTATGTTTTGTTTGCAACTGTGTAAAGCTGGTGTTTATAAATGAAGCCCTGTGCGGATGTGGATATCCGCAAAATTCTTCTCCATGCGGATACAGTTTCCATGGCTGTGCGGATAGCGGATGAGCTGTGGATAATGTTTACAGTAAATTTGCGGATAGGTTTTAGAATACAATGTTGAACTGGATTTTAAAAAAATCTAAGATCTGCGTCTTTCACGTATATTGGTATTTCTCTATTAGCTTTTGCTTGGATTGCATGAGAATAATAGAGAAGTGAGAGCAGCCAGTCAAGGAAATACCCTCAATTAGTGTTGACTTATGCAAAAAATAGTCATTTATACCTGCGCTTGTCTGCGAGGGTATATCCGACGACTAAGTAAGTGCTATAATTAGCCACCCGCTGTTTCACTTGCCGTTACTCAGAGGGACAAAACTCAGTCAACATTGTCTTGCGATTCACACATAGCCTAGGGGAACAAATTTCTCCTCAACTGTCCAAAGTGTTGCTTTAATACCTTATGCTTTATCAAATAAATTGAAAATATTAGCCTCTTGTAATGTCAAGTGGATTTAGATAACAAACATGTGGATGCCGGATAAAAGTCGTGCGAATGCGGGGCGGATACTGTTAACAGTCATGCGGATGCGGATAACAGTCGTGTGAGGTGAAGTGGATGCGGATAGCGTTTTGTTAACCAGCGCAGTGCACAACACATGAAATATTCCGTTCAATAGCATATTTTGAAAAAACCTTGGATAAGATCCTTGTTCAAGGGGGTATTTTGTCAAACCGGTGGATAAGGTCCAGTCCAAAGGAGCATTAGATCATGTCCAATGAAGTTCTTTTTTTTAAACACATGGGTGGGATCCTTGTCCAAGGGAGCAATTTGTCAAACCGGTAGATAAGGTCCTCTCCAATGGAATAATTTGTCAGACTGATGGATAAGATCCTTGTTCAAGGGAGTATTTTGTCAAACCGGTGGATAAGATCCTTGTCCAAGGGAGTATTTTGTAAAACCCATGGATAAGGTCCTGTCCAATGGAATAATTTGTCATACCGGTGGATAAGATCCTTGTTCAAGGGAGTATTTTGTCAAACCGGTGGATAAGGTCTGTCCAAAGAAGTATTTTGTAGATCCCACGGATAAGATCCTGTCCAATGAATTATTTTTTAAAACACATGGGTGGGATTCTTGTTCAAGGGAGTATTTTGAAAGCCCATATATAAGATCCTTGTCCAAGGGAGTGTTTAGTCAAACCATTAGATAAGGTCCTGTCCAATAGAATATTTTGTCAAACCGATGGATAAGATCCTTGTCCAAGGGAGTATTTTGTAAAACCCATGGTTAAAGTCCTGTCCAATGAAGTAATTTGTAAAACTAATGGATAATATCCTTGTCCAAGGGAGTATTTTGTAAAACCCACAGATACGATCTTGTCCAATGAAGTATTTTGTGAAACCCATGTATAAGATCCTGTCCAATGAAGTATTTTGTGAAGCCCATGTATAAGATCCTATCCAAGGGAGTATTTTGTAAAACCCATGGATAAGATCCTTGTCAAGGGGAGTATTTTATAAAACCCATGGATAAGATCCTGTCCAATGAAGTATTTTGTAAAACCCATGGATAAGATCCCGCCCAATGAAGTATTTTGTAAAACCCATGGATAAGATCCTATCCAATGAAGTATTTTGTAAAACCCATGGATAAGATCCTGTCCAATGAAGTATTTTATAAAACCCATGGATACGATCCTGTCCAATGAAGTATTTCATAAAACCCATGGATAAGATCCTTGTCAAGGGGAGTATTTTCTAAAACCCATGTATAAGATCCTGTCCAATTAAGTATTTTATAAAACCCATGGATAAGATCCTGTCCAATGAAGTAATTTGTAAAACCCGTGGATAAGACCCTGTCCAATGAAGTACTTTGTAAAAACGATGGATAAGACCCTGTCCAATGAAGTACTTTGTAAAAACGATGGATAAGACCCTGTCCAATGAAGTATTTTGTAAAAACGATGGATAAGTTTCTTGTCCAAGGTAGAATTCATCAAAACCGATGGATAAGATCCTTGTCCAAGGGAGTATTTTGTAAAACGATTGGATAATACCTGTCTAATGAAGTATTTTATAAAACCCATGGATAATGTCCTGTCCAATGAAGTATTTTGTAAAACCCATGAAGTTCCTTGTTCAAGGGAGATTCAGCAAAACCGATGGATAATATCCTTGACCGAGGGAGTATTTTGTAAAACCCACAGATACGATCCAGTCCAATAAAGTATTTAGCAAAACCGATGGATAATATCCTTGACCAAGGGAGTATTTTGTAAAACCCACAGATACGATCCAGTCCAATGAAGTATTTAGCAAAACCGATGGATAAGATCCTTGTCCAAGGGAGTATTTTGCAAAACCCATGGATAAGATCCTGTCCAATGGAGTATTTTTTCAAACCTGAGGGTGCGGTCCTGTCAATGGAGTATTTTGTCAATCCACTGTGTAAAACCTGTCCGCTGTGGCATTTGATCTACAGTAGTTGGCACAGCGCTAGACCAGGGGCCAAGTTATCTCTGAAAATGGCAGACGAGTGCGTTAGAACCTCACGTTTGGTCGTCCTTGAAATGGTTTACCATGGTTTTCCATTTTCTACTCCAGGTAAATGCTGGGATGGTACCTTACAACTCCTTGTTCATTCATCTTCATTAATTTCAAATCCCTAACTCATTTATGATGTTACGTCAGGAAGAGCTGTTGGCCATAGAAACCACCCGTCATATAGAAATTCATCCCATATTATCCGCAAGCCCGTTGAAATGAGAAAAATGAACGGTGTAATTTCAATATTACCCTATAAGTTTCAGTAAATTCATTTAAGGGGGAGGATACTAATTAAAGAGCCAAAACTTTATAACAAACAAGAAGTTCCGTGACTAACTAAAGAGCCTTCTTTTCTCGAAATATAAGATTCATCCCACTGATTAATCTATATGGACTTAATTACAATAATGACGAAATTGAGTTGGTAATATAGAATTTTCTAATTAGTTCGAAATATACCTGGCATAATGTAGCCTAATAGAGCACTACATTTGGCAGCCCTGGTGACTGAATATACTCTTAGTTCTAACTCTTAAGGTACATAAACGTTGCATGTAGTTAGACATTGGACCTATCAGCGTAAAATCATGCATGTGTTGGTCAGAAATAATCTGAATTATTATGATCAATTGTTGTGCCAATTTTGGATGAAATCGATTTATTTGTATAGAAGTTACATGTATTTTAAAATTGGACCATTCAGCAGGCTTAGAATCATGACGTGTATTAGTTATTCCAAATTAATCTAGAATGTAAGTTACTATACGTGTGCAAAGTTTAGAGCTGGTGGCTTGTATGCTTTCTGATGTATTGATATTAGGGTAAAAAATAGACACAGCATTTATTAACAGTTGGCAGTCCTGGTTGCTCTTAAGAATACGCATCGTGATATCTGTTATAGTACACATAGCACATACGAAATTTGGTTGAAATCCAATTGATAGTATAGAAGTTACATGTATTTATAATTGTAGTATGCCTTTCGGAGGGGAAGTAAAGCCGGCGGTCCCATGTCATAGATTTGTGGCATGTTAAAGAACCTTCCACTAATTGCACCTGTGTGAAGCTAAATTGGATAGGTTAAGAATGTAAACAACGCTCTTTGGTCTCTTCGTTCGTTGCAAGAGCTGACTGCGGGGGCGTCTGGTAGCTAAGTTCTGAACTAGGCCTAGTAGTCGTTGACGGTGGCGCTTGGCGGCGAAAGTAGGAACTATTTGAAAAATTATAAGTTGCAGTACTTAAATTAAAAAGTCCTCTCGGCACACCGGAAGGCGGAGGTAGATTTCATCGGGCAAACTTGGGGATAGGCGAAAATAGGCAGAATATGCACGTTTTCGTAGAAGGATCAGACCTCATTTATTGCGAGAAAGTATTTTATAATTGGAGCTTAATTAACTTTGTTTTTCGTCATGTTATGCATATTTTAAACATTTTATTGTCTTATGGGGACGGTAACATTCTTGTCATTTGGGGTACATTTTTATACTTGTGGTCACACTGTCTTTATGCAAGGTTTCGACACTAATGTGTAACTATGTAACGGTCTGTTACTTCTTCACGCAAAATTTTATCTGTCGCAGAGATTTTGGTTGGTTCCTCAGTTTAGGGACTGCGACAACGCGGTCATGCAACCCCGTGTACTTTGGGTGAGTGTAGAATCTGTCTGATAAACAGTGTGAATTGTGATGGCTGTATTAGTCTGTAATTCAGGTAAGGACTGCAGACGGTCAATTTCAAGCAGTAGTTCCTATTGTTGCTACCAGATACTACTGTCAACGACACCTAGCTCTGAACTTGGCTACGAGATGCCACCGCAACCAGCAATTCGCGACGAACGTTGGATCTTCCCCTCCAAAAGAAAGCACACTGAGGGATTTTAGCGCTCTTGGAAAATCCGACGACTTCGACCGGCTTTGAACCCGCGAACTTGGGCATAAAAGTTCAGCATACTACCAGTTACGTCACCGAGGCCGCTTCTCACTTAGTCAGATGGAAAACTGAATGTGATTGCGTGCAAGTGCGTTGTCATGGCAACGCCTGATGGCTCATCCCTCATCAATTTAGTAGTGTTGTCATGGCAACCTCTGTTAGCTCTTGGCATTTTCTTATAACTCCGAAATCATTTTTCTCATTCCTTGTCGTAATGGTGGGTCATATCAAAAATTCTTTCAGACAAATGTTTTAGGTAATTATTAGGGGAATATTGTCCATTTTGTACGGTTTTGATATTGTGCCTATTAAGAGAGATATGATTAATGTTTCCCGAAAAACCCACTTTTTCCCACCCCTTTGGTCAATGGTGGGTGTTATCAAAAAACTCTTCACACATAAAGTTTCGGGCCTTATTCGACACATAGTATGAACTTTGAATGGATTCGGTATTTCAAATATTAAAAGAGTTATAGCGATATTTCACTTTTTCGAAAAAAGACCCCCATTTTCACCCCCTTCGACCGATTGTGCCCATTAACGAGCTCAACCGAGATTTTATAGGGACACATATTGTGTAAAAATGTCAAGTTGATTTGTGCAAAATTGCGGTAGTTATCGTGTCCACAAGAAAGTGATATATGTATATATACTGTACCCATGTGAATAATTTCCATGGAAAACGTGCTTCTGCCTCCAGCTAGCATCAGTCCTCAGGCGTGTACCGTTCACCCACTGAGCAGTTGCATATTTTTGATCTGAGACTAAAAGGTATCAACTCTACAATAATAAGGCACAACTCTATTCTAAAAAGTGCTTCAATGTGTCTTTCTCACTACTGAAATCTGGAAATCAGGCGAACTATAAAATATGTGGAAATAAATTGGATACGGTTTATCAGGTGAGAGATTTAGGTATTATTCACGATGATAAACTGACATTCTCTCCCCACATTGACCATATCAAATCTCGCGCAATGCGCAGTCTCGGCATTCTATACAGATTCACAGAAATTAAAGACCTCACTGCACTTAAATTATACTTCACCACATATGTTCTCCCTATCCTAGATTTCTCTTCTCCAATCTGGTCTACTTCGGCTCCAATCTGGTCTACTTCGGCTATAACCAATATTTCTAAATTGAACAGTGTCTTTAATTTCTTCATATCAATTTGTCAAAGCTCGCAATCCTTCACTAAGGCACTTCGCCAAATCCGATATTGTAAACCAGCTCAATGTACTCGACCTGAGAAGCCGTCTACAATTTACTGACCTGTGTTTCTTACATAAAATTATGAATGGTTACACAAAATGTAACATGCTCTTAAGCTACTTCCCACTTCATGTTCCCTCCCGTTCAACACGCCAGAACCATTTACACCACGTACCTCGCTCACGTCTTGAAGTACAGAAGCGCTCTATTTTCCACCGTCTACCTACCCTTAGCAACTCCCTTCCAAACATTGACATATTCTCTCCCTATCGAACATTCAAACATAACATTAGAAGATCCCTTTCACCCTCTTTTCCTAACCCCTCGCCCTCCTAATCACTCACTACCCCAATCACTCCCTGCGTCCTTCCCGAGATTTATCCTTTCTGCCGTCACTGCCAATTGTTACCTGTTATTGTTGTTGTTGTTGTTGTTGTTTTTGTTATTATTATTTGAAATTGTTAAAATATTAGTGTAAATGACCTTTTCATGGTTGTATCTAATAATTATTAAATAAATAAAAAAATAAATAAATAAAGACTTTAATTGAGCTCTAAATCATGGCTTCACACAGACAAAAACACAATCCCAACAATAAAACACAAAACAATGCAAAACGTATACCTTCAATCCACTATTATTCGCATTTTATCCTCGCAAATCCAAATGATTATTGATTCATTTACCATGAGATTAACATGAAATTCATTCTCAAGTGCGCTGATGCACTGGTAAAATACACATACCACTGTACTTACAATCTTACGTCACCTATTGTGACCACTTTAATTTCACAATCTAGTTGTTTATTCTAAACACATTTTACTTTACATTATGCGTACAATTATGTTCTGTATTTCTCTTCCCACCAAAATGCTCTACCATGCATTAACCAATTTATGGGTTGCACATCAGATTTACTTGCAACTCCACTGTTACTTGTAATTCTACCCTTTCTGCAGTTCCACTGTATGCCGTAATGAGTTCAATTTCAATGATTCCGTTACCGTTGTGTCGGGTGGGATTTATGCTACCCTTGCGTGGGCGTAGCGTGTGACATCTGGTGTCCACCTTCGGAAATAGGTGACAATGTCAGTATCAAAATGCAACTTTTAACATCTCATAAGTTTGCCAAGTATTGAGTCATCAGAATGATCCATAATTATCAATGTGTTTCAAACCACGCAAGTTCATTACACAATACTACAATGATTCTTTTATCACAAACAGGGTTTCAAAGTCTTTCCACTCTAAACGTCACCCTCCGAGCCTGGGTAATTTAAAGCCTCTTCCCCCTGGCCCTTCCTGTATACAATGGGTCCGCAGCGGGCTGTAACAAAACACTTGTTACCTCCCTCTTGCCCTTTTTCCTTTTCTTTACGAGCAGTAGCACGTGGCTTCAAATACAATAGTGCCGGCTCAATGACCCGCACAACACATATGATCTAACTCAACGGTATGCAAGACGGAATATGGAATTGATTAAGCATTTATTCCTATCCTTAAGATATTAATAGCTGGCCTCAACAGGTCCATTTATATTCATATGAAGGAACGAGATTCATCAAACACATGTCGAATTGGAATAGCCGGCATCATTTTGTTAAAGAACACGGTCAGGCACCACTTCCTGCCGTCCAAATTCCCTCCCAGGAGCTGAATTTATTCACAATAGCTAGTTCTCGGTCGATATCAGGTGTCATGCTGAGGTGTCCATTGTTATCCTCCCATGCACCACTGGATTCGAACCCGGAACGTTTCATAGCAATACTCAGAGCTAGGGTTTCCTTCACTAAATACGCTCTGGCAACAATAATATCTCTGTATGCCCTTGGCTATACGAGATTTCACACGTCGATTAGACTACCTGGCTCCCATGACCATTGCGAGAAGATCCCATCCTTTAATTAGTAAGATAATCTCTATCAATTACTCTTATAAGCTTATTCATCAAGCTGCGATTCAACTCACTATTAAACCCTTCCAGTTCCTATTCTTGCATATTTATTTATCCATTATAATAATATACTCTGATATTAAATTCCTTTGCTTAGCCCATCACGTAATATTACTGCTTGGATACACAAGTATTCCAACTTAGCACATTGCTTACAAACATTCTCCCAGATGTGTACTCATTTATTCGCATTATTATTATTATTACTGACATAAATTTCCCCTATAGCGACACAACGTAACCGTATTTATATAAGCAATATCCGAACATCCGTGTTCGTTACGTTAACTTTCCCTTTAACTCGATTGCCATTTTTACATTAGTGGTAACGATTTATCCACTCACTGATGTACAAAGACATCTCAACTTGACTAAAACCAACACAACATTAATATCTGAAGGTTCTACCTCCCAAAATTGACTCTTATTGGCATATTCTACAATTTTCACATCACTCAACATACAGTGGACTACATTCACTACAAAATCATGGTTTTGGGTACTTAATTGGTTAATCTGGTGGCTCCGACCATACATTTTCTCCCTTAATGCCTGCCATCATTTGCAAATTAGCAAGGCATTATTTCACTTTTCACACACTTTTTACATAATTTTGCATTACAAAACACACTGCACTTTGCTTCTCCATGTCGAAGCTGTCGCTTCCTTTTTCACAAAACACGTTATATCAATTATTACACTGGTAATTTTACATATATTTAAATGACCTTCACTAAAATCACACGATCACTATGTACATTTCTTAATGGTTGACCCTTCCTTGCAGAACTTCAGAAATGCAGGCGTTGAAGATCTGTCCTTCACGAATATCCCGCATCTCGTCCGAAAGTCTCGATACTCTGCCTGACGATTCCTAGTGGTCCCCAATCTGTCTATCAATTTCTATCCTTAGATAATTTCCCGATATAGCATAGATATGCTTCCACATCGTCCTGAGCATTAATTACAGTGGTATCCCTGCGAAATTTCATCCCTCGTATAACAAAGTTTATACCTGCGCAGTTCGACATCCTATTATATGTCTAACCAATAGCTTATATATTACGCTCGTCCATTGTACATTCTATTTGAACAATTACCACTTTCAATTGTCCTTCGGCCGAACTTACAGTCCCCCTGAATGATCTGCTTATAACAAAACATTGGACAGTTCCACGTACATTATCATGATACCAAATAATATCTCCTCGTCATCAGGTACGATTTCCTAATATGACATTGTCTTAACATGTATACCCCACTGTACATTTACTGCGTACTCAATAGTAATCACTTGTAATGCCGACTATAAAAGTATGGCACGACTGTCCTTATTACTTGTTCTAACTAGTGCGTTATACTGCATGTTTATTATGTTGATGAGCACTCAACATGTTAAAGTGCGCGCGTCCCCCTCCTGGACTCCGGCAACGTGCGCTCCGCACTAGACTATGGTTCAACTGACCTCGACTGCTTGCTCCACTGACCTGATATCTGTTTGGAGGCAAAAAGTAGGTCTAAAATTTCCTTGGAGCTTCATTTCCTCTATCCGTGCTTCTCTGGTCTTGAAATGACGATTTCCTGGTCCATCTTGCCTCGCTGATCACATATCCGCCTGTGTGTCCGAGGATCGATCGGCCAATTAATTAATATTAATTGCCTTTGCCAGCGCGTCCCCGAGCCGCGTCATTGGTTTTTCCCCGAAGACATGGTCAGATTATGGCGCTGGCCTAATTTCTACAATGTCCTTGCGCGTTACATTAAATCTGCCTCGATTTCAATGTTTAACGGCTTGATAATTAGCCTCATGGCAATACATTCACGTAGGTGCAATCCTCATGTCTCTGAGTTACTCCATTCACGAGTAATCATTAAATTATTCTGGCATCTTCTCACCCCACTGGACATCTCCTTATGTGTCGGGGATTCACTTGCCCATATATTACTGTCCTGCCTTGTCTCAGACAGCATAAATAGATCCTAGTGACTGGCATGGCTCCACGAAACCACGACTCTATTCCAGGCTCATTTGCAATCTGTCAAGAGTTCTAACTCTCTGCACTAAGTCCAGAATTGTATGCCTCTTATAGCCCAATACTGCCGTATTCTGCTAATATTTTCTACATTATATTAACAAATAATGTCAGAATTTGTTCATATCACAACAGTGATTTAATGTATACTTTCTCTAGGGGTTTTTATAGCTTAAACTCCCTCAAAAGATCTTGTGTTCGTTTCTTGCTGGTATCTCTAGTCTGTTCTCATTTATCCCAGAGATCCAGGTTCGACACCAGTCAGCCTAATACCGTTGGGTTCAATACATCTATACATACATTATATATAAACTTTTTAACTGACGGTGGTTTTGGGGTCTAGGGGATGCGAAACGTGAAGATATGTCGAAATTTTCCGGAAGTCGAAACATGGTACCCATTGCAATAGTTAGCTTTCTAATGAAATCTACCTAAAACAGATAACACACACTAATACAGTCATCACAATTAACACCGGTTATCAGACAGATTCTACACACACTCAAAGTACACGGGGATACATGACCGCGTTGTCACAGCCCCTAAACTTAAGAACCAACCAACCTATTTATAATGGGTCCTATCAGCAGGCTCAGAATCATGTTGGTAGTACTGAGGTCCATTAGTTACTCCAAATTAATCTAGAATGTCAGGTACTATACGTGTGCATAGTTTAAAGCTGCCGGCTTGCATACTTTCTGATATATTGGTATTTGGATAAAAACAATAGAGAGTGCATTTATTAAGAGTTGGTAGCCCTTGTGGCTATTAAGACAGGGATGTATTCGACACCATGCCTGGTGAGATATTGGACTACGAGTACGATCTCGTACTCCTGGATGATTCCCCATTCCAGAAGAAGATTTATCCTATCGCCGAGAAACACCGCGAGGAAGCTGCTAAGAAGATCCATGAGATGGAATCAGCAGGCACAATCAAGAAGTCACCGACTCCTTTCTTGAATCCTATAACACCTGTGGTTAAGGTGGATGGATGTTTGAGACTTTGTCTCGATGCAAGGGCCTTAAATGAACGCCTAGCTCCTGAGCATGACAGACCGCCCAAGATTAGGGACATCCTCAGGAAGTTCAAGGGAAAGAGAATATTTTCGTCATTGGACTTGGTACAATCTTACTACCATAACAGATTATATGAGCATACTCTGAAATATACAGGGTTTCTGTTTAATCAGACCACCTATGTCTTTTCAAAACTACCCTTTGGATTGAAAAATGCCGGAGCTGCATTAATCAGAGCACTTGATGCGAAGCTGACTCCTGAAGTGAAGCAGAAGGTGATATGTTACGTGGATGACATAATCATAGCTTCGGAAACAGAGGAAGAGCATTTAACGACCTTACGCCTTGTTTTTGAGAACCTTCGACAGGCTAATTTTAAAGTGAAATTTGACAAGTGTCGATTCTTCCAGAGAGAAGTGAAATTTGTGGGACACATAATCAATGGAGAAGGATACAGGCCAAATCCGGCAAAGATCAGAACTGTTGCTGCATTTCCAACGCCAACCCGTGTGAAAAACGTGAGACAATTCTTAGGAATTCTCCAATTCTTTGCTGCTCATTGTGAGAGGTACTCTGAGACTGTCGCACCACTGCAAGGTTTACTGAAGAAGAACTGCAGATGGGCCTGGAATGATGAGTGCGAGATAGCTTTCAGGAAAGCTAAACAGATGCTAGTTGACTCAATTCAGTTAGAATATCCAGACTATTCCAGGAATTTTATTCTGGAGACTGACGCATCTGCGATTGGAATAGGAGCCATCCTACTGCAGGAGGATGATGAGAAGAAACGTCATTACATCGCTTTCTTAAGTCGACGTTTGAGAGCACATGAATCTCACTACTTTACCACTGAGATTGAAGCACTTGCGATTGTTTACGCACTTGAGTACTGGCAGAAACTTTTGTTAGGCCAGAGGATTATTGTGAGGACCGATCACCATGCGCTGACCTTCATATTACGAACAAGACTGGCAAGCGACAGGATCACACGATGGACGCTGTTTCTCCAACAGTTTGACCAGGCCGAGAGAATGTGTTGGCCGACATTCTCAGCCGGAATCCTGAAGCTACTGTGAATGCCATAGACATCGAGGGAGAATGCGAGGAACACCTTCGCCGACTTCGTCATCTACCTGAAGGACAACGACGTGAGGAGGAACTCAGGCATATTATCCGGTTCCTGGAACGAAGAATGGATCCACAGGATGCTCATTATGCGAGGATTGCTGCTGTTGCAGATGATTATTTGATTTATCATCGTGTCTTGTACAAGTTTGTGGACGAGGACCACACTCAACTGCGTGCAGTTATTCCTAGGAGATACCAAGAATCTGTTATTCTTATGGATCATCTATCCATTGGACATGGTGGAACAGACAAGACCATTGCAACCATCAAGGAATCTTTTACTTGGAAAGGGCTAGGAACCACCGTTAGACAGTGTTTTCGTGCTTGCGACGCACGCCAGCGGAACAAGTACACGTCACACTTGTTGAAGGAACCACCTAGACCAATACTCCCAACTCAACCTAGAGAGTTATATGCACAGGACCTGTATGGCCCAATACCTAAGGCCCGTCGTGGGAACCGCCACATAGTTGTAACTATTGATGTGTTCACGAAATATACGATGCTTCATCCGATTCAGAAAGCCACCGCACATCAGATTATTCAGCGGATTAGACGACAAGTGATACCGGAGGCAGGAAAGCCACAATTCCTGTTGACTGATCACGGATCACAGTACACCTCCGCAGAATTTGCCAACGCTATGAACGAGCTGGAAATAGGTCATGTCTTATCATCTATTCGCCATCCAGAGAGCAACCCAGCAGAATGCGTAATATCTATTATCGCAAAATTCTGTCGATTATATTGTCAGGAAGAACACTGGCGATGGACCGAAGTCCTAGTTATTATGGCAAAATGTATTAATTCAACAGTCCATGAGAGCACTGGTCAAATACCTATGGTTTTGCATTTGAACCAGATGCCAATGAGAATATGGAATCGTGTGATTGTAAATCCACCTTGTTTACAACCATCACATACCAGCAGACTTTTAGCTGCAAGGGATACTTTGGACAGACAAGCTGCCAAACGCTTGAGAAGAACTAGACGCCAGAGATTCAGAGAACCACTTGTTGAAGGAGACCTTGTCCTTATAAGGAGACCCGGAATTTCAAGTCCTATAGGCCGCATATATGGGAAATTTCTGTCTTTATATTATGGCCCAAGTCGTATCCAACAGCCTTTGAACAATGGAAGTTATGTGATTGAAGACATTAGGACAGGAGTTGTTGTTGTTTGAGTCGTAAGTCTTTTGACTGGTTTGATGCAGCTCTCCATGCCTCCCTGTCCTGAGCCAATCGTTTCATCTCTACATAGCTACCACACCCTACATCCGAGGCTGTTTAACATATTCTAACCTTGGTCTACCCCTACAGTTCTTGTCCTCGACCCTTCCTTCCATAACTAAGCTTGCTATTCCTGGGTGTCTTAGTATGTGTCCTACCAACCTATCTCTTCTCTTCATTAGCAGTCGCCAGAAACATCTCTCCTCTCCCACTCGCCTTAATACCTCTTCGTTTGTAACCCTATCTACCCATCTGATCTTCATCATTCTCCTGTAACACCACATTTCAAATGCTTCAATTCTCCTCTTTTCTGCTGCACCAATAGTCCAAGTTTCACTTCCATAGAGCGCCATGCTCCAGACAAAGGCTTTCAAAAATGACTTCCTAATACCTAAATCTATATTCGATGTCAACAGATTCCTTTTTTGTAGAAAGGCTTTCCTTGCCTGAGCCAACCTACTTTTTATATCCTCTTTGCTTCGTCCATCACTGGTTATTCTGCTTCCTAAGTAACAGAAGTCTCCTACTTCATTCAGCTTTTCACCTGCCAATTTGATCTCCATAGAGGTTTCTGATTTATTTCGGCTGCATTCCAGTATTTTTGTGTTACATTTATTAATTTTCATCATGAATTCCTTCCGTAAGACGGAATCCATACCATTCAAAAACTCATTCAAATCCTCAGGCTTGTCGGCCAAGATGACGATGTCATCAGCAAATCTCAGAGTTGAAATTATTTCTCCTTGAATCTTCACTCCCACTTTAAATTTTTCTCCAATTTCCTTCATTGCTTGTTCAATGTAAAGATTGAAAAGTATGGGTGATAAGTTGCAGCCTTGCCTTACACCTTTCTGAATACCAGCTTCTCTCTCATGTCCTTCAGCTCGAATGACTGCTGTCTGGTTTCTGTATAGATTGTATATCACCCTCCTATCCCTGTACTTTATTCTAATAGATTTCAAAATGTCAAACAATTTAGTCCAATCAACGTTATCAAAAGCCTTTTCTAAGTCTACAAATGCTATGAAAGTTCTCTTATCTTTCCTTATTCTACCTTCCAAAATCAGCCTAAGACTGAGTACAGCTTCCCTTGTTCCTACATTTCTCCTGAAACCAAACTGGTCTTCACCCAACTCCATTTCTATCTGGCTTTCAATCCTCTTGTAAATTATTCTAGACAGGATCCTTGAAGCATGAGTAATCAAGCTGATTGTACAGTAATCTTCACATCTGTCAGCTCCCACTTACTTTGGTATAGGGAT
This sequence comes from Meconema thalassinum, assembly GCA_946902985.2. Lineage (NCBI taxonomy): Eukaryota > Metazoa > Arthropoda > Insecta > Orthoptera > Tettigoniidae > Meconema > Meconema thalassinum. Next base: position 239,935,504 of record OX336394.1, on the reverse strand, counting down.
GATAACATTCTTCTTGAAAAGAGGGGGTACCTCACCTGTCTCATAAATCCTACACACCAAGTGAAATAACCTGATCAGACCTTCATCTCCTATGCAGCGTAGCAATTCAATCGGTATATCATCTATGCCTGGTGCTTTGTTCCTGCCTAAGTCCTCTAATGCTCTGTCAAATTCTGATCTCAATATTAAATCTCCTTTTGCATCCTCATCAATTTCCTCCTCCCTTTCCATTACATGATTCTCAATCTCCTTTCCCTTATACAAGCACTCTATGTAAGCTTTCCATCTCTCGACCTTTTCTTCCCTATCTGTTAGAGGCTTTCCATTTGTGTCCTTAATATTACAGCACTTAGTCTTCTTTTCCCCAAAAGTATTCTTAATCCTTCGATAAGCTGTGTCTACTTTTCCTAATTTCAGACAATTTTCTATACCTGCACATTTCTCTTTCAACCAATCTTCTTTCGCTTCCTTGCACTTCTTGTTAACCTCATTTCTCAAACGTCTGTATTCTGCTTTCCCATTTTCATCTCTTAGATTCTTGTGTTTCCGCCTTTCATCCATCAATTCTAGTATATCCTGAGTGATCCACGGTTTTCTACCTATTCTTTCTTTCCTACCAATGTTTTCTTCTGCGGATTTTGTTATTTCATTCTTCAAAAGTGCCCATTCGTCTGCAATTGAAGTTTATTTAGGGGTTTTCATTAGTCCTTCCTTTATACTCTTCTTGAATCTTTCGTTTACATCCTTCACTTTCAGTCTGTCTATTGCCCACCTTTTTGGCTTTTGACTTTTCTTCAGTTTCTTTAACTTTAATCTGCATTTCATTACAACCAGATTGTGGTCAGAGTTTGTCAGCACCAGGATATGTTTTACAATCCAAAATCTGGTTTCGAAACCTCTGCTTGATCATAATGAAGTCGATTTGGTAACGCCCTGTACCTCCTGGTCTCATCCATGTGTATATTCTTCTATTGTGGTTATCGAATAAGGTGTTAGCTATGACCAACTCATGTTCGGTGCAGAATTCCATCAGCGTGCTTCCTCGATCATTCCTTTCACCTAATCCAAAATCTCCTACTATCTTCCCTTCTCTCCCTTTTCCTACCACAGCATTCCAATCTCCCATTACTATAACATTTTCATCACCTTTGATATACCTCAGAATGTCATCTATTTCTTCGTAGACCTTTTCAACATCCTCATCATCAGCTTGACTGGTAGGCATATAGACTTGTACCACTGTGGTGCAGGTAGGTTTAGTATTGATTTTTGCTACAATAATCCGTTCACTGTATTGCTCATAATATTCCACCCGCTGTCCAAGTTTCCTACTCAATATGAGTCCAACCCCTGCTTGGCCATTGTTTGATTTAGTGCTAATGACCCTATAGTCTCCTGACCAAAAGTCCTGCTCTTCCTGCCAGCGCATTTCACTAATCCCAACCAAATCCAACCTCAACCTCTCCATTTCCCTTTCTAAGTTTTCTAACTTTCCACTTCCTAGCAGACTTCTAACATTCCACGCTCCGATCCGTAGAATGTCAGATTTCCTCTTTGTCACTTCTGTGATGTTAACCCCCTTTCGAGTAGTCCCCACCCGGAGATCCAAACGGGGGACTAGTTTACCTCCGGAATGAAATTTTACAAGGGAGGAGGCCATCATCACATGTAATTATGCATAGAGAGGTGCATATCCTCGGGAATAGCATTACGGCTGTAGTTTCCCGTTGCTTTCAGCCATGCAGCAGAACGCAGTGTAGCCATTAGTTGGCTTATATTATCAATATCTTAACCGTCTATTAGACTAGTAAAGAATTGATTTATTCTGAAAGGCTGCTACTCCCTTTCAGAATAAGTAAAGAGCAATTCTACTAAAAGATACTAACCTTCTACTAACAATTAAATACCAAAATTCTACTAACGAAAAAAAAAACTAAAGTTTCACCAACAAACAAATACTACCACTAAAACAGTCTGTCACCAGGCCCACTCACATGCATCCTCACCGGACACACTCACACACCAGGGCAGGAGAGCGCATTGGAATCTTCAACGCAGCTAATCTAAAAAAATATCACTTATGAATGAACTTTAAGTCAAATAAAAATGTCGTCCCAACATTTTATTTGAAACGACGGAGAGGCAGATGAACCCGCTGAGCTAAGGTTCATGTGATATTTTTACGACAGCACATTTATGAACACACCCAGAAAGCCACGTGGAGCTGAGAGCTCATGCTATACTCTTTGAAGTAGCGGTGAATCGCACTTTTGACTTTGGTGAAGTCTGCTAATACTGAGAGTCTTATTAATTAATTTTATCTTTCCACGAGACTCAGAATATTCCATTTCGTCATTCAGCATTATTAAAACATTTTGGAGAATGTTATTTTCGCTTAAGGTAAGGTAATACCCTTGCAGATACGCAAACAGGAATGTAAGTAGTCGCTCAACGACTTCGGTTTGACGACCTACTTCCTTGAGGAACCCTGTGCCTTGCACTACGTCTGGATAATCCGCCCCGTGTAGGCGTGAAGTTACATCCGTCTTGTAAGACGTAGAAAATATCCGCTGTTTAGCGTGGAAATTGTTATCTGTTGCCATCGAGCACAGATAAGTTACGATGCGAGTAATAAGTAAGAATTGTATAGTGAATTATTTGCACTACGTCTGGAAAATCCGCCCAGTGAAGGCGTGCAATTGTAGCCGTCGTGTCAGACGTGAAAAATATCCGCTGTTTAGCGTGGAAGTTATCATCGGGTGCCATCGTGCACGAATATTCTACAAATCACTGTTTATTGATGCACAGTGAACAACAAGAAGCATATTGTGAAATAATTGGCAAGTATAGTGAAAATTCTAACATTACCGTAACACCACATTTTTGTACCCACGTGTTTGTGGAGGGCCGAGTGCCTGGTGAAAAATATAGAGGTAAACGTGTTATAACTACTTTAAATAATTGTGATTATGAAAGTACAGTATATTTGAATTGCCACAGTGAATTTTTCAATTACAAAACGACGCACATTTCACGGATGCTACGTGATGTAAAAGTGGCGTCAGCACACGTGAAGAACCACAGAACAGTGCTTGCTCACGTATTAATTCAATATCTGCGAAGTAAAGGCTGTGTTATCAATTGTTTTAAAGCCTGTAACATTTTCAACGAACATTGTGATTTTTGAAGTGAAAGAATGAACTGCTACATGATTTATTTCACCACCCACGTGATCAAATTATTCTACACCATGTTTGAGACCGACATCATGGGCTAATACCGCTATGGTATGAGGGTGATGTATCTATTGGAACCAGCATGATGGTGGAGCTTCCAGAACAGCGAACGAGGAGGAAGGAAACCAGGATGCCATTCCCAGGCATGTCCAGTACATTCACGGAGTTAACGACAGGGACAGATCGAACCCTGGTCTTTGGGAGAGTCCAGATGGGAGTCCTGATGAGGACGATGCCGTTCCGGAAAGCCAGAGGTGAATTTGTTCAACCCTTGTCGTTGAACAGAGGGCTGAGTGAGAGCTCCTCCATTTCGTGAGTTTTTGTACACCCTTTCTTGTTCTAGTTTCTGGTGGTATAGTAGGTTAAATGTAGTTTGTGAACCAACCGAACTCAGTGACAGCCATTTTTATAGGTAGGGAATGTAACTAGTCTAATTAGATGTCATTTATTTCAGTTAGAGTGAGACACCCTTGGGTCAGACATTTTGGTCAACCCTGGTGCAGCTTGATGGACGTCGTAGAACATCAATGCCTATCTTTTGCTAAACGTGACCGTAGTCATTTGAGGCTACTTTGTTTAACCCTATCTGGGGTGATTTTCAAGTCTTTGCTGACTTTAGTTATGGCAATCAGATGCCATGGTTATATTTCTTTAACTGCATTTTTTGCAACCAGTCTTTGTTACACCCCTGACTTCGTTAGAACAGTCGTATCATTTAGGTAATCGACTGTAATTACCAGTTTTGTAACTGCATTATATTTCATTTGAGATGTTGCTCAGAAGCCATCTGGTCAAGTGTGGACCTTATAAGTAATAGGAATGTTTCGTTGTCTAGCATCGAACCCAGTTCCCAACGTATCATTAAGCAGATCCAGAGTGTGGAATCTGCGTCACAATTATTATTTTGTCAGTGTCATGTGAAGACACGTATTGATTTGAAGTTATACAAGCAACTACTGAAGTATTATATCTTTGAGAGCAAAGAGCTCCAGCAATGTGACATTGCTACCATTTAGATGTCTTTGGTTTGAAAGACGGAATTATATTACTGTATTCAGATTCATAGCGTGTTTTTTATACACGTATTCTTCGAGGTTTATAACCTATGGTAAAGGTTTTATGATGAGGCCAGTTGTACAGTTTTTATTTTGCTTAAATCGCCGGCCTTGATAGTGTGTTGTGTCAGACAGCGCAGGAATGTTGTAGCCTGCAGCGACACAAACTGATTTGTGACCCAGTGCCCTTGAGAGCACACTTGTATTATGAGACAGAATTACTTTGACAGAGGACAGAATGCTTTTAGTATTCGCTCTCCCTTTCATTGCTATTTAGCTCATTGAACCCAGTGTCCAACCTTGTATCTGATCACATGTTTTTATAGATTGTTTTTTGTTAGTTAAACGCACTTTTGCGGGTACTGTCGTTTGACGTGTACAGTTATGTCAGGTTTCTATAGTACGTTGTAGGCCGCCCTGTTAAAGGAGGTATTTATTGTATGAAGGTATTTGTGTGTACCTTGTCCGGGATTGTTCCCGTTGACCAGATGTTATTGGAGGGTGACTGAGTGTGCAGGCCCATTCCAGAATTATTGAACGCGAGCTGCGCGCCGCTGGTAACTTGTGTTATTGTGTGTCCGAGTTGTTATTGCTCGTTGATTCTATTCCGACTTTTGAGTCGAGGCTTTTGGTGGAGATTGATCTCAGTGGAGACACTCCGTGCCCAGGCTATTGTCAGTATTATTCGCCATAAACCAACGATAAACCTAAACCGACATCTTAATAATAAAACGCATAATTTTGGTAAAACAAAAGCTAACTAACGAATTCTTTCTATCTAACTTTGTTCTTTTGCATTTTGAACCTGCTGACATGGCCGTGCTAATGAAGGTATTTCCTTTTGAGGAAATGACTAGGACAGCTGACACTTTTGTAGCGACCTGAAGCTTGCTCGAACCTTGAGTTCGTAGCTTGTGGAGCGCAGGCCATGCGATGTTAGACGTAGTCTTTACTACGCAGTCGTCACCGTAACTACACACTTTAGATGACTATGGCTTACAAAGAGTAAACCAAGGTGCAGGCAGGCATTTTAATAAAACTGTTGTCTCTTATTAATTATTTATGATGTTAAAGTGTATGAATCCTACATGTTACCCTATTGTGTGCTGTTAGCACGTAGTTCCTAAGAATAATTAAATGTTTTTTTACATGGCTGTTCACTTAGCTTTGAATGTAATTGTTTTCTATTACGGACGTCATCGCCGTAAATTTTGTTATTAACTGATAGGACTTAGCTAGATGAATTAACGTTAAATGTAAATGTGGAGATGGTATCATCCTTAGATTTGTTTTGCTACCCTGTTAATTGTAAATTCTGATATTAGCTTGATCTTGTAACTTGACCTAGGGATTTGCGTCGTACCATTTTCCTAGCGTTGCTGTTGTTGCTTTATTATTGTGAGATAGATCTTTCGCGAGGGTTTTCCGTAACTTCTCAGGTAGGGACCTGCTCTTTATTTTTGATTGTTTATTAGCTTGCGGATTAGCCGATTGAAACCCTCCGAACTAGGCTAGGGGCTTGTGAATTTTAACAATAAATTTTCACGGTGTTTTACATGAGTCTGGATGTTTATTTTCTCAGTCTAGTTTTAAGGTGAACCTTTCCTTAGGCAGTCTATGACCATCGTCACCATGTACCACGATCCCTGTGGACTATAGATTCTCGTGCCGCTTTGGCCTATTAGGAAGTTCACCTGAACCTCTCGGCAATTATGTCCGACGGATGAGATGTTAGGGAAGTCATTGCGTTTGTTGGCTATCCTGGCAGCTCCACCGACGGTCTCACTATATATGTGCCAATTTTGGTATAGCTCCCAAGCCGTGGACCTATTGAAAGGAACCTTCCTGGCATTTGCCCGGTGGTGACATATATTCCATGACATATCAATGAAGAAAAAAATAAATAAATCAGAGGTTCAATCACATGAGAAATATATTTCTGGTCACAATTTCAAATATTAATTGCAGTTCCACCTCTTTCTATCTGTAGCTTCACCAAGGGAAGCTGTTAAATTTGCAGTTAGAGGGTTAGCATGCGCTTTGAGAAACAAAAGATTTTTAAACATCTTATAAGCATGTCACCATCGCTCTATCTCTCCACCTAGTGCTTGGATGGCCTATTGGGCGTTCACCAAACAACCGGGAGTTAAAAATTCTGTTAGGAATAGTTGCTTCTGCTCTAAAAACATGCCCTATCCACTGAAGTCGTCCTCATTTGATGGTTGTACCAATATTTGCTTTTTTTAATAGTTGGTAGAGGACTTCCTGCTGTCTCCTTTCCCATCTTCCTTCGTCCACATTGAATACGCGCCCGTATATCTTCCTCGACACTTTCTTTTCAAAGACACAAATGCGTTCTTCAAGAGTTCGTGGTGTCGCCTATGTCTCGCACCCATACAACAGTACTGGTTTTACTAGTCATTTAAAAAACGTTTTTGCACTTAAATAATAAAATATTAATTAAAGTCCTATAAACATGGCAGATGTGAGAGAAACTGCAAAAGGCAGCTTTAAACTAAGGCGAATTCTGAAAATTTGATGAAAAAAGATTAGAATTTCTAAAATTTAGAAGTTAGCTATTAGTAGCAAATATTTCTGTGCTTCAATGGAAAAGTGTATAATTGTTCAAGATTTATGATAATTGCCATCATTAAATTAATATTATTATTTCTTCAATTCAAACTGAATCTCCACACCCTTTAAATGGAAGAAAATGTGCTTATGGGATACTCTTTTAAATACACTTTAGAAACCGAGAATGGTTTGGTCAAAAATCTAGCGTCCTCAGTAGAAGAGATCAAGACAATGAGATTAGGCAACCAATCATACAGTCATGCACGATGGGACTCTCAGTACTGGAGTAGGTGTACTGGCATATCGGACTTGCTGATCAACGAGCAGACCTATTGAAATAAGGGACATGTCTGAGTGCGTGCAACGTCTGTCGTCCGCAGGCACACCTCAGACGATAGAACGCTTGGTTCAATGGGATCTGTGGACTGCACATGCGGTCCAGCATATGCCTCCATCAAATTGAATTTGTGGTATTCTGTACCTATTCCAGCTTCCAGTTAAGCGGCCAACCCTTATCACTTTGAAAACACTCCGATTCCCCGTGTGCAGTGCGTCAAACTTCTTGGACTCAACATCACTTCCGACCTGAAATGGAACACTCACACCGACGCAGTGAGGAACCAAGCTGCACGCCAACTGGGTATGCTAAGCAGAAATCTACGTGGCTGCCGTACCAAAGTGAAGAGGACCGCCTACCTGAGTCTAGTACGACCGCTGCTAATTCACGCGTGCCCTTCATGGAGCCCCGGCACCAAGGGAAATATCCTTAAGCTTGAACAGATACAAAATCGTGCCACTAAATTCATTCTTTCGAAAAATTCCGACGTAGACTCTTAAAATCAGACGCCAAAAATGTAGCCTTCCATCTATTGAGAACCTATATACCCAAATTGATTAGTTATACCTGCGAAAACTTTTTAATAATACAGACTCATCTGCTATTTTAGACAAAATTTCCCTTGGCTACCGATCAGCTCAGAAGGGCCGCGGAGTTACGCTGTACGCCCCACTACCCAGGACTGAGTCGTACAAACTGGGGTTTGTAAATAGATCGGTCTGTGCATGGAACAGCCTACCGTGTTCCCTGAAGGCCAGCAACAATAATGCCGTTCAGTTCAAGAGGAAGCTGCGGCATTATTTGTTCATCAAGTAGGTTGTTCCTCATAAATTATGCCCCGATTCTTTGTTGTGCTAGTGTTTCCTGTGTATCTCCATTTGCAATATTTATGTGATCTCTTCTCTTGTTGTCCTGCCTTATCCTATATAAATTTACCATCCCTCAATTGTAGACGGTAAATAATTTATCATTGCTCGATTCTCACTAATTGCCATCTTGGGTACATATGTAAATATAACCCAGTATATATAGTGGGGGCTCTGACGCATCCCGAATGCGAAGTGGGGCTTTGCTCTTTTCAGAGACTCTCTTCAGTGTAATGTAAATATAGCGTAAGGCACTGATGAATAAATATGAAATGAAATGAAATGAAATGAAATGAAATGAAATGAAATGAAATGAAATGAAATGAAAGTCTTTGGGTATCTTCTTCATTGTTAGTTCCTAAAATGTACACAATTAACGACGTCACATACAGCGAATTACTGTGCATTCCGCCTCGTTCTGTAGTGGCAAGCATTCTTGGCTGTCACCGCGGAGGACTGGATTCAATTCCTGACTGCTAAGAAATTGTATTTTGGTCTGAGAGCTGGAACTGGTTACACTCAACCTCGTGAGACGAAACTGAGAAGAGGTGTGTTCGATTTCTACCTCTGCCATTCTGGAAGTGGTTTTCTTTAGTTTTCCAGTTCTACACCAGGCAAATATACCGACAGCGGTGGCTACGCTCGCTAAAGCGCAGCGTTAGGCCATCGGGCCAAGCTCTCTGCTGACTCGGCAGACGCGTGGGTTCTAGCCCCACTGTTGGCCGTCCTTGAAATGGTTTCCGTGGTTTCCCCATTTGAAGACCAGGAAAATGCTGGGAAGGTACCTTCTGACAGACCACGGCCGCTACCTTCCACATCCTTGCCCAGTTTCATTCATCTTCATCCATTCCACTCCTCATCCCGGCACGCAGGTCGCCCACGGGCGTCGACTAGAAAGACCTGCACTCATCCTCTCAGGAGGCCACACGAGAAAATAAAATAACCAGGCAAATGCCGGGATGGTGCCTAAGTTAAGGCCATGGCCGCTTCAGTGTCAAAGCCTACCTCAATTACAAATACATACAGTAGGATGTACAGACTCAAGCTATCAGACAAATACTACACACACCCAAGTACACGGGGCTAGATGATCACGATGTCGCATAGCCACTAAAGAGTCAACAACAAATTTTACTTTGGTCAGTTCCTTTTCCGGGAAGCAGTGTTATCCTTTCATAATTGTTTTTGGTATTTCCTTCAGGGGACTGTGAAATCATGATCATCCGTTACGTGCACTTGAATGTGGGCAAGTACTATTGTGTGTTTGTGATTGCAGCTAGGTCTTGGAAGGGTGAGGCCGTGGAAGTAGCAAATTACGAAATAACACTTATTATTTGGCTGAGATCAAAATCTAATCCACCTCATTATTGTTGTTTCATACAGTGTCTTTGCGACATTGTGAACATGTATCCCCGTGTAATTGGGTGTGTGAGGAATCTATATGATAACCTTGTCATCACCTTGTGGTGTAGCGGCTAGCATTATCGACTTGTCGCCTGGGAGGTCCGAGATCGATTCCCGGCAGTGACAAGAAATTTTAATACTGGTCCGAAGGCTGTAACGGGGTAGGCTTCACTCAGCCTCGTGTGCCAAACTGAGAAGAGGAGGATTGTATTCCCATATCAGCCATCTTCCAAGTGGTTTTCCATTTCCGGGATGGCTCCTAAATTAAGACCACGGCCACCCCTTTCCTCAATCCTCATCCTTTTTAATTAATTAATTATTAATTTAATCGCTACAAATATAGTATAATCAGTTGACAAAATTCAGAAAGACTGTACCGGTACATATTTTATGAATTTCCTTACAATTCCAACTCATTGGTTTAACCTGTAAATTTACACAAAAAAGGCGGTTTTGGTGGCGTAGTTGGTAGCATGCTGAGCTTCTATGCCCAAGATCGCGGGTTCAAACCCGGCCGAAGTCGTCGGATTTTTTAATAGCGTTAAAAATCCCTCAGTATGCCGGCGGTCCCATGTCATAGATTTATGACATGTTAAAAAACCTTCTACTAATTACACATGTGTGAAGCTAAATTATATAGATTAAGAATGTAAACAACGCTCTTAGGTTCCTACGTTCGTTGCCAGGAGCCGACTGCGGTGGCGTCTAGTAGCTAAGTTCTGAACTAGTAGTCTTTGACGGAGGCGTTTGGCGACAAAAGTAGGAACTATTTGAAAAATTCAGAGTCTGCAGTCCTTACTTGAATTAATAAAGCAGATAACACACACTAATACAGTCATCACAATTAACACCGGTTATCAGACAGATTCTACACACACACCCAAAGTACACGGGTCTACATGACTGCGTTGTCGCAGCCCCTAAACTGAGGAACCAACCAAATTTACAAAAAATATATTGTTACAATGTGATAAAGACAGGATGAAATAGGATATCAAATTCATACAGAGCCGGAAGAGCAATCACATTTGGCACTAAAAGGTGCAACCTTGTGTGTGTCATGCATAGCATTGCTCGGAATGACAAATACACACATTAATACAGCCAAAACAATAACACAGCTTATCGGAAAAATTCCACACGGGACTATACCGTATGACCACGATGTCGCAAACTCTCAAAATCAATAAAAACAACGATAATAATCTGTCATAAATGAGGTTGTCCATCGGGGTTTTCCACACGCTCAAAAGACAAATGCCATAATATTATACAGTACCTACATCAGACAAACTCAAGTTGTCTCATTTTAGAGGCTTGGATATCAGGCAAATTCATGTAATATACAAGCATACAATACTGATAACCAAGGTGCCCAATGCCCCTCTAATGGATTAACCACAGCATAATTTTGTTTTACGATTGCCAAGCATTTATAGGGCTTCAAGGGATATTACTGGGGTATAGTAGCAGTGTTTGGACTGCTATGAGATTGAATTATACTGATGGGAGGATAATAATGAAAAAAAAAATATTATTATACATTAATTATTTATATTATAAAATATTATATCACATGGCATGACATGCCATAGTGTAGTGTAGTATTTTTGTCAATGAGGGACCAACGTCTGAACATGAGGCTCTGAATGACACAAATATAGATGAACAGTGGTCTGAGTAAAAGATATGATACTGGAAATTGATAAGGTGTTGGTTCTATCGCATCGTACCATTATATATTTTGTTTCCTTTCCGTGGACAGCAGATTGAGGTTACGTATGGCAGAAGTGACTGGTGAAACTGAGACATGAAGGCGAAGAGATCAGACATAAAATGTTGTTGTCTTGGCAATGAAGAAGGCCACTGTGCCTGTCATTACGTGTTATAGCTACTTGAGGAAGACAATCGTGAGTGATAAAACACGTTTCTCTGGGGAGTGTTCGATGCGTGGGACTCGACTGTAATTCTACAGGATCGTGAACAGCTCAACAGACGTCCTGAAGGTTCCATCAAGGACATGGGATTGAAATTAAATTTGGCATTTTGTTAGGCTCATTCTTTTTAATGCTTTACGGTTTGGTGGTACCCCATACAAGGTAAAAATATAATTTATTAAATTTTCACTGATATCGGTACTGCTAAGCCTGTAGATTATACGTTATAGGTAAAATGTTCTCCTTGATATACCTAGTAAACGTACGTATGTGTATTTATGTGATATTTAAACTGAAATGGACTGTTAAATCTTGTTAGATATTTATTTATTTATTTATTTATTTATTTATTTATTTATTTATTTAGCGTATGGCTTTTAGTGCCGGGAGTGTCCGAGGTCATGTTTGGCTCGCCAGAGGCTGTAGCTGCTTCAAGCGGACACCCATGGGGTGAGCTACAAGTTCCGTTTAATTTCAAGTAGCTTGAACGTTTGCTACCAGATGTCACTGACACCTCGTCTTGTTAGATACATTTTATATGATTGGCTACGTAGCTCTGAAATGTAATCTACCTACATAATATTCAACAAGTACTAATGAGGTATAAAAAAAATTACTACGGTTGTAAGATAAAATATTGTGTCCAATACAATCAACGTACACTGCTCAACAAAAGTTTGGAATAGCATATATTTTATTACAATGACTTTATAGTAAACCCATTGAGGTTTATACAACAACTCCCTTCAGAAAACCATAACAATCGTGGTTAAATAACAATGAAATGGAACAAAAACAAAGCGAACTCGCTTCTAAGTGTCCCTTTTGAAAACAAACAAATGGAAATCTGTATCTCTTGATGATCAGTATCAGTCTTTAGTAGTCCTCTTCGCACACAGAGGAGGCATGCTCCGAATGTGACCATCAAGTTTATCTTGAGGTAAGAGGTCCCACTCCTCTATGGCAGTCAGCATACAATTGACGACGGTAGTCCAAACTTTAGTTGAGCAGTGTACGCGTCTTTCCGTAAGCAACCCAATGTGTCACAAAATCTATATCAAAAGATTATTTTCATGAAGATGATGGGTACACTTTGTTTGTACAGTAATTCGAGAAATTCTGATTTTGATATCTGTTGGGACGTAGTGTTTTGACAATATTCATCAGTTTTTTGATTTCTTTAATTCAATTCAAAATTATATTGTTTCCATTCATTTTTAAAAAACAATGTCTTTCGTGTAAGTTAATCCATTTATTTATCTATTTATGTATTTCTACTTCTATCGTCGCCATGCCCATTCTAACGGCGCGTTTGAAATTGTTAGTTGGTTTGATGGTTTTCACCTTCTTATCCTCCCAAAATCTCTTCATGAATGCACTGTGTTGCATCTTGCGTTCTGTCAACCACTTCCTACCAGTTTTCTTTATTGGTTTCTCCCTAAATGTATGGTCGGCTACTTTTGTCCTAAAAGCTCCACGATTGTCTATGATGTTGTCTGTGAAATTTATTTCTTGGAGGTCCGCCTTAGTTTCTTCTTGCCATTTTTTCTTGACCTTCTTTGAGTTGATTACTTTGAATAATCTCTTAGTCTGTATTTATTTATAGATTTAATAATTTATTTAATTATGTATTTAATTATTAATTAATTTATTTATTTATTTTTTACGTAATATAAATATCTAATTATTTATTCACGCCACCACGAATAATTTGAAGTGACACCTACTTTGGAAAAACAACATTGTAGTGTCTTATTCCTTTGCAATTTATATTAGAACGTTACAAATCTCGGATTGCTCTATATTTATGAACCAAAGCCCCAGCTCACGTTTATCAGGTTATCTCATTCAATCTTATGATTACTGTTGGTGAAGTTTCACTGTTAAAAAGAAGGAGAATATCTCTCCAACTAAGTTTGTCTGCGGGCTTGTTGCTCCAACTTGCCTGCTATGACAGTGAAGAGCTGTGACGCGACCATTAATAATATGGAGTCGAAAGTTTTTTTCCCTCGATCGGATAGCAAAAAGCAAATAAATGGATGAGAAACAAAACTATTCATAACTTCCTATTCGTGGCGCTGCTTTGGACCTTTGGATGAATTACCAATTCCTCTAATGTGCTCGTCGAGGAAGACAGATATACTGGAGATAACTTATATTTGAAGATGTATTCCATCTTTCGGAGTGTATGAACTACAAAATGTGGAAACAAACTACTGCTTTTGTCCTCAAATTAGTTAACCCTCCGTTGGACACGGGGCATTTCATAAAGTTACTAACCACGTTTTTATAGCCTACTTTCGATGTTTTCAAAAAATTAAAGTAGACTTATGAGATCTACTCAGGGCCAAAAATTGTGTGTCTGTGTGTCTGTGTCTGTGTCTGTGTGTGTGTGTGTGTGAGTGTGTGTACTGTGAATGTCTGTCCCCCCTATCAATTCGAACACGGTGAAACCAAATTGAATGAAATTTGGTACATAGGTAGCACTAGCAAATGACACCTCAGTGTCATGTTTTAAATCGCCGCCATCTTGACGAAAACGTAATGGTGGCCACCCAAATGTAAAAATCTTAAATCAAATTACGACTAACCTAAACATCTGACGTCTACCAAATTTTGCAACAACATATATTCATTTGGCGAGCGTCTTCTGCCTAAACTACAAGGTCATCAGCCCAATAGTTTGCATATGGCGGCCATATATGTGTGCAAATCGATTCCCCTTATCAATTCAAACACGGTGAAACCGAATTGAATGTTTATTTTTATTTTTACAGAGGTAGCACTAGCAAAGGACACCTCATATTCATGTTTAATATCCGTATAGACCGTTGTATTCCAACAAGCTACTACAACCAACATTCAATTATACTCCTTGAAAATAATAAAGAGATAACAATACCCATGCTTTTATGAGAAAGTTGGCTATATGTTGTTTACTGAACATCTTGTTTTAAACTGTTGTTGTGGACATAGGTGGCAATTCTGGGGACGGATAAGCCACTTTTCACCCTTCAAATAATACATTCCTGTAAAATTATTGAATGTGCCAGTTTTAACAATTAATTCCAAGATATGTTTCTCATAGCTCAATATTGTCATATTATTTTAAAGATTAACTAGATTGAAGGAAGATAAACATTGTAATTTAAAGAGTATCGTAAACAAGGGTTTGATTAATTCTGCGCGTTTAACTTTGGCCCAAAGATACCGTAGTTGTTGCTCCATGGTATATAGTGGCCCAGATCGAACATACTGTAGGCTACAACCGATATTTAGAAGCCAATTTCGTACAGGCAATGGAGGTCCTTGGATCATTAAAAGGTAGAGACTTCCACCTTTCGCGACATCGGAAGAAGATGGGATGGAGTTGTCCCAGGAATTACTATGGTACTTGTTTTTATTGTACGCTAAGTGAACCCCAGAGCAATTGATATTTCTGAAAGTGATAGCTTTGTTTCTAAAATCCATTATCTGGGTGGGAGTCGAACCCACTCCCTTTCAGCGTCTCTACCGACTGGGCTACGCAACCCTCTACGGACGATATTTATTTGTGTAAAATATGAAATTCTACTAACGAGGGAAGTACCCCAGCTCGAACGGCGAAAACCGACTGAAATGGGTTTAAAGTATACAGTTGTACCTATGTCAATAGCTATCAATTCCATTCATCTGTAAAAGTACGTGTTCGGTCGCCAGCACCATCTGAGTATGTGATAATGTGATCACCGTGGCATTTGAGTTTGGACTATTGCAATGCGGGAACATTGTAAATAATGGAGTATGTCTGCATGTTGCCCTTGTTTAGGGTGCGTACTGTT
Source organism: Meconema thalassinum (assembly GCA_946902985.2). Classification (NCBI taxonomy): domain Eukaryota; kingdom Metazoa; phylum Arthropoda; class Insecta; order Orthoptera; family Tettigoniidae; genus Meconema; species Meconema thalassinum. The sequence goes on along the minus strand of OX336394.1, from coordinate 239,920,274 downwards.
CCATTCCGCTGTGTTCTAATCACTTCATTGAAACTCCACATTTACACTTCGACATCGAATGAAGGACAACACAGTATCTTCTATTGTGGGAAAGATGACTTATGTCAACACGGTATTGCATGTGTTAAGATTTCTTGTTGCAAGCAAGTGTTCATCTTTTGCCAGATGATAGTGCACCACATCTGTTTCTTGTTAATATAATGGTCCGAATTTCCTGTTGCACGGTAGTTTCTGCTGCGAATTGTGTTCCTGCAATATTTTTGTAATGTTACCACATAAATGCTTAAAGGTCTAACCAATTGCTAGGAATGGATTTTCCCTAATATAATGGTCTGAATTGCCTGTTTCACGGTAGTTTCTGCTGCGAATTGTGTTTCTGAAATCTTTGGACGCAGTAACTTCAAAACATTGATTGTACACTAATGCGGGGTTTTACAGATAAATGCCCTTGATGGGTAGCAGAACAGACATATCTTCGTATGTTAAGCGCACTGCCAGTCGGTTTTAGCCATTCGAGCTGGGGTACTTCCCTCATAAGTACCTTTGGTCAGTAATATCAATAGTATGGACTATTTTAATGTTTGTTTTTTCATCGAATCGAGGCCCCTAGGAATTCACATGCTAGCTTTTTCCATACTCTTCCGGCCTGTACTCCTCTGAATCCAATCGTGCAGTTGAATGTGTCTGAGGTTATAAATGAAATGTTCACAAGTCAACATGCCTTTGGCATCAATCTAGGACGAGACTGAATCCTTGATCTTTAAATTAGGTCAATTTTCAACGGTATGATTCATTGAATCCTTGCTTATCTGTTTTATTTTATTTTATTCACACTCTCCGGATGAGAAGCTATGAGTGAGTGAATCATCAAGGACATGCAGAACTAATTCTTAATTCAAGTCACGATTTGATGTCTGTAATCGCATGTCCAAACACAAGTGAATATTACATGAATTATGTAGACATCATCGCTATCATCAGTACTGAGGTCCGTTTATACCCAGTAATTATGTTTCATTAGCGTGACTTGCCATAAACTACTTCAAGCCAACAAATTGGCTTCAACTGGTACCCTTAATCCTCATTCAGTATAGAGGATAACACTTGCCATTTCAATTAAACCATCATGTCGCTTCATGTGGCGACTTATGCCTGTGCTTAGATAACAAAATACACACATCAAAAAAAGATTTGCATCACCTCGGTTCCCAGATCTCCGGCATATAGACGTTGACTGTGTATATTGTATCAAAGATACAGTCCCTTTGACTGTTCATAGATGTCACTAAAACTGCTCAAAGATGTAAACAACCATGCATGAGCAGGGCCTATTAGACGGAGGGGGTACGACAGCCGATCAGTTCCAGTCATTCCACCAGGACGAAGGTACGCTGCTCATGTTGTCTGTAGGTCTACCATGCCTAGAAGGTCAATACCGCAGTTCGATCGCGTCCGCATTGTTACTTTGTGTCAAGAAGGGCTCTCAACAAGGGAAGTTTCCAGGCGTCTCAGAGTGAACCAAAGCGATGTTGTTCGGACATGGAGGAGGTACAGAGATACAGGAACTGTCGATGACAGGCCTCGCTCAGGCCACCCAAGGGCTACTACTGTAGTGGATAACCGCTACTTACGGATTGCCGCTCGGAGGAACCCTGACAGCAATGCCACCATGTTGAATAATGCGTTTCGTTCAGCCACAGGACGTCGTGTTTCAACTCAAACTGTGCGCAATAGGCTGCATGATGCGCAACTTCACTCCCGACGTCCATGGCGAGGTCCAGCTTTGCAACCCCGACACCATGCAGCGCGGTACAGATGGGCCCAACAACATGCTGAATGGACCCCACAGAATTGGCATCACGTTCTCTTCACCGATGAGTGTCGCATATGCCTTCAACCAGACAATCGTCGGAGACGTGTTTGGAGGCACCCTGGTCAGGCTGAACGTCTTAGACACACTGTCCAGCGAGTGCAGCAAGGTGGTGGTTCCCTGATGTTTTGGGGTGGCATTATGTGGGGCCGACGTTCGCCACTGGTGGTCATGGAAGGCTCCGAAACGGCTTTACGATACCTGAATGACATCCTCCGACCCATAGTGCACCCATATCGGCAGAATATTGGAGAGGCATTTGTCTTCATGGACGACAATTCTCGACCTCATCGTGCACATCTTGTGAATGCGTTCCTTCAAGATAACGACATCGCTCGACTACAGTGGCCAGCATGTTCGCCAGACATGAACCCTATCGAACATGCCTGGGATATGTTGAAAAGGGCTGTTTATGGACGTCTTGACCCACCAACCACTCTGAGAGATTTACGCCGAATTGTCGTTGAGGAGTGGGACAATTTGGACCAACAGTGTCTTGATGAACTTGTGGATAGTATGCCACGACGAATACAGGCATGCATCAATGCAAGAGGACGTGCTACTGGGTATTAGAGGTAGTGGTGTGTACTGCAATCTGGACCACAAATGCTGAAAGTCTAGCTGTATGATGGTACAACATGCAATGTGTGGGTCTCATGAGCAATAAAACGAGCTGAAATGTTGTTTGTGTTGATCTCTATTCCCTTTGTATTTAAAGGTTCCGGAACTCTTGGAACCGAGGTGATGCAAAACTTTTTTTGATGTGTGTATTATAAATGTAACTTACTTATTTACCAGGTTATTTCGAATTTTTCACGTATTATCATTATGTCCAGATACGTGGCTAAATGGTTAGCGCGCTAGGCTTTGGCCCGAAGTGCCCCGGGTTCGATTCCAGACCGAGCCATCAGGGATTTTAATCTCCTGGGGTTAATTCCCGTGGCTCGGGGACTGGGTGTGTGTGACGTCTTCATCATCACTTCATCCTCATTACGATGCGCAGGTCGCTGACGGGCGTCAACAGACCTGCACTCGCCCTCTCCGGAGGTCACACGATCATTATTATTATTGTTCGCAAACAGAGGCTTGCAGACGCTGAAAGGATAATCAGTCTCAAATAAAACTGTATGTATTATGAAATTGACAACAAAAATACAAAACCATCACCGTCAGACTCCTTGCGAGCCAAAGACACTGATGATAGCACTGGATCTCAAGATGTTCAAAGTCACTGAAGAGACAAAACCTTACGCATTATATTTGCAGTACAAAGGAGGGTATTTGCATTAACTGAATATGGTTTCTCTTCAAGTCAATGTTATCCTTTCTATTGTCCCAGTCCTTTGTGACTAAACCATTCACAGATACAACTGGGATGACGAGAACTTCTATTAAGCAGTTTATGTGACTGAGCTCAGCAGCTAGTGGCTGGTGTTTGCGCCTTTCCTCAGCCAGCGTATTCTGTAGGTTTTAATCGAGTTGACCAGCAACATCGACGATGGTAGCCTTGTATGCTTGCTTGTCGAATAGTACAAGGTCTGGCCTGTTGGCATCTACAAAACGATCCGTTATTATAGTGGAATTCCATAGGGTCTTTGCCTTGTTATTGTTCAGAACCTGATCAGCTCTGGGACTTACCTCAGAACAAAACCATACAGCCGCGCAAAAAGCGTCATGGACTACTTTCGCTATGTTTTTGTGCCGCTCCAAGTATTCTTTTGGAGGAAGCGTTTGGCATCCTTCCGTGATGTGCTGGATCGATTCATATTTTATTATTACTATTATTATGCCGTCTGTGGAGCGCAATTTAATTTACTTAACCAATAATGTTGAATTTTTCTTCTTCCAAAATCTCTTCATCTGGGCACTGAAGAATTTTCTCCGTTCTTCAGTCGACGACTTTTTAGCCTACTTTTCACATTTTGTAAAAATAAAGAAAAAGTAGACTCATGAGATCGATCCGGGCAAATGTCTGTTCGTCCATCTGTGTGTGTGTGTGTGTGTGTGTGTGTGTGTCCCTATCAACTCCTAAACGGCTGTAGCTATCGAAACCAAATTTGGTATGAGTAAAGAGCTATCTCTGGAGATCTCACGGCCGTAATTTAAAATGACGTCAGTGCTACCAACTGGTGAAAAATCACAATTGAAATGTGAGCTCTATGTTAGATATCTCATAAGTTATGCATGCAAACTGTTCCAAAATTGGTACACACATAGATAATAACAGTCCAGAATAATTTTCAGGAGCCCATCCATGGCAGTGTTGCCAACATCATTCTAAGCCTGCTGATAGGTTCAATTTTAAAGGCATGTAACTTATATAATATCAATCGAATTTCAACCAAAATTTCGTATGTGGTACCATAACAGATATGGCTATGCGTATTCCTAAGAACAACCAGTGCTGCCAAATGTTAATAAATGCTCTCTCCATGGTTTACCCTAATATCAATATATCAGAAAGTATACAGGGTGACCCACCTAACTCTGCGACCTCAAATATTATCGAAATGAAACAAGATGTGAAAAATCTACTTGCACAGGAATGTAGCCACGTGAGGGAGTCACACAATGGGAGGATATGCACAATCCAAGAAATTATAACAATACCACTTTTAACACAAAGTTACCTTTTTTTAATGGAACATTCATGTTTTTTCTAGCAAAATCAATAGTAAACATACAATTATTGATAACAGAATTGGTTTCACTTCTCTAAACTTCGTATCTTCTGAAATAACTAAAGTTGTAGGTTACTAACCAATGACAGTGGAGTATCAATGTTTGGTGCGGTCTCACTGGCAACCGTATTGTAGGTCCCTATTTTTATCAGGAAACACTAAACGAACAGCGATATGCATCATTTCTTCAAGACACGTTACCCCTTCTCAAGGAGGACGTGGGATTGGAAACTCGTGTATCAATGTGGTTCCAGCATGAGGGTGCCCCGCACATTTCGCACGTTTTGCCAGAGATGTAATGGATGAGAAGTTTCCAAATCGGTGGATAGGACGTGGTGGTCCTGTGAGATGGCCAGCACGGCCCCTCGACTTGACGCCATTAGACTACTTTCTCTGGAGCGCATTGCAAGATAGTCTATCAGGAAGTCACAACTACAATAGCGAATATGCAACTGCGTATTACTTTGGCGTGTGCGGAAATATCTGTGGAAACACTGGGATCAGTACAATGCTCTGTTGTTCAGCGTCTACAGAAGTGCATTGATGCAAACGGAGGCCACATTGAACATCCGCTGAAGTGACACAGTTTCATCAGTTAAGATGTTACTGCTTACTTGTGAATGTCTCTTCCGTGCTGGATGTAATTTAAAAACATGACTGGTCTAGCTGTATGCCTCTCACCAACCGGGTTCGATTCCCGGTCAGTGCATGTGAGATTTTCGAAGTGAAATGCCATGTCCTGTGGTTCGGATTCCACGTAAAAAAGGAGGTCCCGTGGCTCATGATCTCGAGATTAACGGTCACGTTAAACTACAAGCTTCCTTTTTTTAGCTTTTTAAAAACATGACTTTTCTTTAAGTTATAGGCCACAAGTTTGTTTAGGAAATCGGTAATTGTACATTTTGAACTATGTGTACAGTTCTACACATTTGTTAAACTTGACAAACAGTGTATCCATTGCCATCCTCTACAACGTTAGTTATTTCAGAAGTTACGGGGTTTATAGATGTGAAACGAATTCTGTTATCATTAATTGTATGTTTACTCACGATTTTGCTAGAAAAACAGGTATGTTCTATTTATAAAAGGTAACTTTGCGTTGAAAGTGGTATTGTTATAATTTCCTGGATTGTGCATATCCTCCCATTGTGTGACCCCCTGACGTGGCTACATTCCTGCGCAAGTAGATTTTTCAAATCTTGTTTTATTTCGATAATATTTGAGGTCGCAAAGTTAGGTGGGACACCCTGTATAAACTAACAATTCTAAACTTTGCATACGTATAATACCGGACATTCTAGAATAATGTGAAGTAACTAATATATTTCAGTGCTGCCAACATGCTTTTAGGCCTGCTGGTAAATTCAATTTTTAAATACATGTAACTTCTATACTAAAAAATGGATTTCAACCAAAATTGGCACAATAATAGATCATAATATTTCATATTAATTCTCAGCCACACATACATGACATTGTTGCCTACGGGATTTTACGCACGCTGATATATCCAATGTGTAACTGCATGTAACGTCCATACTATCCATTGGACTTAAATCAAATTTTGTATGTGCATTCTGTACTTTAAGAGATGGAACTAAGATAACTTCAGTCACCAGGGCTGCCAACTGTAGTGCGCTATTAGTCTACACTATTTTAGGTAGGCTATATTTCAAACCAATTAGAATTGTTAGAATTTCCAACTTAATTTCGTCATTATTCTAGTCCCGTGTGCCTACAGTCTAATAAGAGGGGGTGGGGGGGCGTGGTGGTGCAGCGGTCAAGCTGTTGTTCTCTCACCAAGGTGGACCGGGTTCGATTCCCGGACAATGGATGTGAGATTTTCGAAGTGAAATGCCATGTCCTGTGGTTCGGATTCCACGTAAAACGGAGGTCCCGTGGCTCATGATCGCATGATAAACGGTCACGTAAAACTAAATGCTTCCTTCATTTTGCTTTTCCTAATACGAGGGAAACAGGAAGTTCCGTGAAGAACTATACGGCCTACTTTTCATGCCAATGATTATTCTACAGTATATGAACCTATCTAGAATAATGACGAAATTAAGTTGGTAATATCGAAATATCTTCTTAGTTCAAAATATACCTGGTATAATGTAGCCTAATAGATCACTACAGTTGGCAGCCCTGGTGACTGAATATATTCTTAGTTCCACCTCTTAAGGTACAGAATACAAAATTTGGTTGAAGTCCAATGGACGTTACATGCGGTTAGACACTGGATCTATCAGCACGCGTAAAAGCATGTTGCCAACAATACCATACGTGTGCTGGTCAGAAATAATCTGAATTATTATATCTGGTTGTGCCAATTTGGATGAAATCCATTTGTTAGTATAGAAGTTCCATATATTTTAAAATTGGACATATCAGCAGGCATAGAATCATGTTGGCAGCACCGCCTTGTATTAATTACTCCAAATTAATCTAGAATGTCAGATGCTATACGTGTGCAAAGTATAGAGCTGTTGGCTTGCATACTTTCTGATATATTGATATTAGGGTAAAAATAATATAGACAGCATTTATTAACAGTTGGCAGCCCTGATTGCTCTTAACAATACTTATAGTCATATCTGTTATGGTACACATTGCACATACGAAATTTGGTTGAAATCCAACTGATAGTATAGAAGTTACATGTATTTAAAAATTGGTACTATCAGCAGGTTTATAATCATGTTGGTAGAACTGACGTATATAAGTTACTCAAAATTAATCTAAAATGTCAGAATATACGTGTGCATAGTTTAAAGCTATTGGCTTGCATACTTTCTGATATATTGGTATTTGGATTAAAAAAAAACAGAGAGAGCCATTATTAACAGTTGGCAGCCCTGGTGGCTCTTAAGAATACGGTCAGTCATATCTGTTTATGTACACATATTGCATACAAAATTGGTAGAAATCTCATTGATAGTGTAAAAGTTATATGCATTTAAACATTGGACCTATCAGAAGGCTTAAAATTATTTTGACATCACTGTCATGGTTGGCCTCCTGGAAATTAAACTGAAATAGTATTATCTACATGTGTGCCAATTTTGGAATAGCTCCCATGCATACCTTGCAAGATATCCAACATGGAGCTCAAATTTCTAGTGCGTTTTTTCAGCAGTTGGTAGCACTGACATCATTTTCAAATATGGACGTGAGCTATTCCTGTGCACATCTTTACTCATACTAAATTTGGTTTTAATTGCTGCAGCCGTTTAGGAGTTGATAGGGGGGGGACACACACACAGCCAGCCAGACAGACAGGCAGGCAGGCAGACAGACACACACACATTTTCCCGGATCGACCTCATAAGACTACTTTTTCCTCATTTTTGCAAAATGTGAAAAGTAGGCTAAAAAATATTGTTCAGTATCGTTTGCGGGTATATGCTTGTAGTGGATCAGTACCATATGGGATGCAATGAGAAAAACAAGATGTTCAGGAAAGAACATATAGCCTACTTTCTCCTAAATGCATGGGTATTGTTATAACTCTTTGTCCTTTTCAAGGAGTATGATTGAATGTTGGTTGTAGTAGCTTGTTGAAATACAACGTGCTATAGGGATATTAAACATGAATATGAGGTGCCCTTTGCTAGTGCTACTTCAGTACCAAATTTCGTTCAATTCGGTTTCACCGTGTTTCAATTGATAGGGGGATTCGATTTGCACACATACTTGGCCACCATCTGCAAACTATTGGGCTGATGTTCTTGCAGTTTGGTCAGAATATGTTTCCCACTTAAAGATATGGTGTTGCAAAATTTGGTAGAGACTAGATTATTAGGTTGGCCGTAATTATATTTTAGCTTTTAACATTTGGGTGGCCGCGATTACGTTTCCGTCAAGATAACGGTGATATAAAACATGACACTGAGGTGCCCTTTGCTAGTGCTACCTCTGTACCAAATTTCGTACCATTCGGTTTCACCGTGTTCGAATTGATAAGGGGAATCGATTTTCACACAAAGATGGCCGCCATCCGCAAAATATTAGGCTAATGACCTATTAGTTTGGTCAAAGGATGCTCCCTCCATAAAGGAATGTTGTTGCTAAATTTGCTAGAGATCGGATGATTAGGCTAATCGTAATTTGATTTAAGCTTTGAATATTTGTGTGGCCGCCATTACGTTTCCGTCAAGATGGCGGCGATATAAAACATGACACTGAGGTGCCCTTTGCTAGTGCTACCTCTGTACCAAATTTCGTTCATTCGGTTCCACCGTGTTCGAATTAATAGGGGGAATCAATTTTGACATAAAGATGGCCGCCATCCGCAAACTATTAGGCTAATGACCTACTAGATTGGTCAAAGGATGCTCCCTCCGTAAAGGTATGTTGTTGCAAAGTTTGGTAGAGATCGGATGGTTATGTTAGTCGTAATTGGATTTAAGCTTCAAACATTTGTGTGGCCGCCATTACGTTTCTGTCAATATGGCGCTGATATAAATCATGACACTGAGATGCCCTTTGCTAGTGCTATCTCTCTACCAAATTTCGTTCCATTCGGTTTCACCATGTTTGAATTAATAGGGGGAATCGATTTTGACACAAAGATGGCCGCCATCCGCAAACTATTAGGCGAATGACCTATTAGATTGGTCAAAGGATGCTCCCTCCATAAAGGTATGTAGTTGCAAAATTTGGTAGAGATCGGATGATTAGGTTAATCGTAATTTTGATTTAAGCTTTGAACATTCGTGTGGCCGCCATTACGTTTCAGTCATGATGGCGGCGATATAAAACATGACACTGAGGTGTCCTTTGCTAGTGCTACCTCTGTACCAAATTTCGTTCCATTCGGTTCCACCGTGTTCGAATTAATAGGGGGAATCGATTTTGACATAAAGGTGGCCGCCATCCGCAAACTATTAGGCTAATAACCTATTAGATTGGTCAAAGGATGCTCCCTCCATAAAGGTATGTTGTTGCAAAGTTTGGTAGAGATCGGATGGTTATGTTAGTCGTAATTTAACTTAAGCTTTGAACATTTGTGTGGCCGCCATTACGTTTCTGTCAATATGGCGGCGATATAAAACATGACACTGAGATGCCCTTTGCTAGTGCTACCTCTGTAACAAATTTCGTTTCATTCGGTTTCACCGTGTTTGAATTAATAGGGGGAAATTATTTTCACACAAAGATGGCCGCCATCCGCAAACTATTAGGCTAATGACCTATTCATTCGGTCAAAGGATGCTTCCTCTATAAAGGTATGTTGTTGCAAAATTTGGTAGAGATCGGATGATTAGGTTAATCGTAATTTGATTTAAGCTTTGAACATTTGTGTGGCCGCCATTACGTTTCCGTCAAGATGGCGGCGATATAAAACATGACACTGAGGTGTCCTTTGCTAGTGCTACCTTTGTACCAAATTTCGTTCAATTCGCATTCACCGTGTTCGAATTGATAGGGGGGACAGACATTCAGAGTACTCACTCACACACACACACACACACACACACACACACACACACACAGACAGACACACTTTTTTCGCCCTGTGTTGATCTCATAAGTCTACTTTCATTTTTTGCAAAAATCGAAAGTAGGCTAATATCGACCTTCCTGACAACACGCGTTAGTTGGGCTGCATAAAACAATATTACTAGGGGCAGCTGATTCACCTGGTATATAAATCAATCCAACATAGTCTATGTGATACATTTCACTGGTTCTCAATAATTCCGAAACTATACAAGAAATCAAACTGAAATGTTGTATGGTGATAGAGGAATATTAAGTAAGGACAAATATGTGACTTTTCAAATCCTGTGAAACACAAAAGTAACTTTTAAATATTTAAAATACCATTTTCAGCTATTTAATCACACTTGGCACAGCGAATCTTTATTGAGAGCTTAGTGTACAACCATCTAACGATGTTAAATTGTTTCCAAAAATTAAACTAGAAATTTTAAAACTAAATTTTTTATTTATTATTTTTCGTATCTTATTCAGGCGATTGAAAATATGACTGTTATGATGGACTATGGTGACAATCAAAATCTAGAGGCACCAAATGCTGTAGCTTACTTTTCGTAAATCGTAGAAACCGTGCATTTGACTTTTCTAAATATTAATTCCCGTGGTTCGTTACAGAAAGATGCCACCTAGTGGGAGGAGTCTTAATCACCGATATTGAAAGTTATATATTCCAGCACATAACTTATCATTGTAAAGGTGTTGGTGAAGACTTAGGTCAAGAAACAAACGCTATTTAGTGTGTCACTTAGAAAATCCTTTTAAAAGGCAGGAGAGTTTTAATGAGAAAAAATCCAGTGGGATTTATGAAAATAGACTACAGTAGACTCCCACTAATACGAACTACTTGGGACCAAATCTTGTTCGGATTAGCAAAAATTCGGATTAGGTGCATCTTAGTCAAATACAACAACTTTAATAGACGGGGAAAATTTTAAAGCGTTGTCTGCCAAAAACCTTGCACCACAAGGAGAAAACTCCGTTTGTTTTTGTCGTTAACGTAAAAAATGCAATAAAACTTTGTTATTCACATTGTTAGTAGGACGTCCGTTTTTTAGTTTTTAGCCTACTTTCGATTTTTGCAAAAAATGAAAGTAGACTTATGAGATCAACACAGGGCGAAAAAAGTGTGTCTATCTGTGTGTGTGTATGTGTGTGTGTGAGTCTGTGTGTGTGTGTGTATGTGTGTGTGTGTGAGTCTGTCTGTGTGTGTGTGTGTGTGTGTGTCTGTGTGTGTGTGAGTGTGTGTACTCTGAATGTCTGTCCCCCCCTATCAATTCGAACACGGTGAATGCAAATTGAACGAAATTTGGTACAAAGGTAGCACTAGCAAAGGACACCTCAGTGTCATGTTTTATATCGCCGCTATCTTTACTAAAACTGAATGGCGGCCACTCAAACGTTCAAAACGTAAAATCAAATAACGACTAACCAAATCATCCGATCTCTACCAAATTTGGTAACAACATACCTTGGTATAGGATGCGTCTTGTGACCAAATTACAAGGTCGTCCGCCATACCATTTCAGGATGGCGGCCGTGCGAATTATGCAAACTTTATAATCCATATCATGGGACCCACCAGTTCCGATTATCGAGCCGAGAATCGTTTTAACTGTTCTAAAGGAAGAGGCACGTTCGAAATTAAAAGTTTATTTTGTAATACTATAGTGCAGACGTGATTTTAAAAAGCTGAACTGATTCAGTAATAAGACAAGATGGCAGCGGATATCTTGTGCCGGACTTATATTTCACTAATTTGAGTATTGCATGCAATATAGCGTACTGATACAAAATAAATAAACTTTGTATGAAATGCTTTATATATAAATAATATACTCCAGTGATGAAATCGTTTAGTATAAATCAATATTTGCTAACAAGTTCTATGTAAGTCATTTTAAATAGAACGATATTCGTTGACACAATTAGCTCAGTGGTAGAGCGTTAGCCTATCGCTCAAATGCCTATGGTTCAAACCCGATCAGAGCTAGGTTTTTTGCTTGAAATGTTATATGTTTATTGTTTTGTAATGACTCAGATGTTTTAAAATTAAGCGTTATATTGTGCACATTATGGTGTAAAATATATATTTAATTAAAACATAATTCGCCAGCAGATTTACTCGGGACATCTAGCTGCCAAAAAGGTAACTTCCAGATTTTATTGAAAAGTTTCTTCTTCTGGCCGCTAGAATGCACTCGCTCTGTTAGGATTATATTGTTCGATATTTCACCAATAGATGTCACGACTAGTCTACGTGGGGATCCATTGATTACTATACCATTATCATTCTATGCGCATCGAATTTGAAGAATGACAAGATGATACTAAGATACATTTTAACTTTTTATTTTAAAGGGTTTGTAACAGCCTATTTTGCGTTACTTGAAAATGTTATTAAGCGTTATATTGTGCACATTATGGTGTAAAATATATATTTAATTAAAACATAATTCGCCAGCAGATTTACTCGAGACATCTAGCTGCCAAAAAGGTAACTTCCAGATTTTATTGAAAAGTTTCTTCTTCTGGCCGCTAGAATGCACTCGCTCTGTTAGGATTATATTATCGAAAATATCCACATAGTTTGTATACACACATCTCTGTAGGGTCATGGAAAGATTTGTTAATTCAATTAGGGTTGTGAAAGCCATGCACAACCAGACGTGTAAAGACATGCCTCAACTCAAAGTTGGATGTTGCCCACGGCAGGTCGTAATAATAATAATAATAATAATAATAATAATGTTATTGGTTTTACATCCCTTTTAACTACTGCTGATTTTAGAGACACCGGGGTGCCGGAATTTTGGCCCGAAGGGGATCTTTAACGTGCCAGTAAATGTACTGACACGGCTCCCTCGCATTTGTGCACCCTCAAATGCCAGCTGACTGCGCCAGGATACGAACCTGCAACCTAGGGCCCAGCAAGCGAGAACGTTACCGCTGAGCGACGCCGCCAGTCCGGTCGATTATGTCTCCAGATCCATAACATTCTTGATATACTTCTTATCTTTCTTTCTTCAATGATGGTAGCAGTTTTTATCTAGGTTGTGGCGTTTGGTAGAGGTAAATCGTTTCTAAGGTCTTCAACAAAGAATAGTTCTATTATACTCTTTGATAATAACAACGAGTTATAACTATACTCATACATTTAGGAGAAAGTAGGCTATATGTTCTTTACTGAACATCTTGTTTTTTGTATAAGACAGCCGACAGATTCACTGTTTACTCCTGTAGCATTTATTTCTTGTTTTTCTGGTGCTAATAAGTTTAGGTTTTAACTTGGAAAAACTAGTTTAATCTCAATCTTTATTTTTTCCTGTTTTCAAATTAAAAACAAATTTGGTAGACATTTTTCCTAGCCCTGTTCGTATTAGGCGGATTTTCTGATCAGCGAGGTTCGAATTGGCGGCACTCTACTGTATTTAGTTCCTCTCGGAGCTACTTATTCAGTGTTACCTTAGTAATAAAAATTAATTATTTTCAGTCGGTCAACATAATATACCGAATTGTAATTGGTAATCGCAATTCTTCATTAAGCAAGTCGGTAAGATGTTAGTAGCAAACCGACACAATTATGAAAGAGCATTTTTCCCGCAATTGATGAGGAATTCAGGATTCCATCCATTAATTCCAGGATCCTTGCCAGTTTTTACATCATTCACAGGTACATCAATCTCGCTGAGAGAAAATAGTCAGGAGTATTCAGAGTTGGGTTGGCGTTGGGATTTCAAGGCATTCGGATCATTACGGACTTGTCTAGTATGGGTCGGACCTATTGTTATTCTGGACATAGAGACTAAATGTGAAGCAACTTTGTTAGGGTTTATGATAAGCTTCTCAAGAACTGTCGGTCGACTACCACCCAATAGCTTCAACAGGGACAAAGTATAATGAAAAGACATGGGTTGTCGTTGGGCTTGGTGGCTATAATAAAAAGATCAGTTCAGACGATCCAAGTGAGAAGGTTTTTAGAACTAATTCATCGTAATGGACTACTTTTTAGCCTACTTTCAATTTTTGCAAAAAATGAAAGTAGACTTATGAGATCTACACAGGGCCAAAAATTGTGTGTCTTTTTGTGTGTGTGTCTGTGTGTGAGTGTGTGTACTCTGAATGCCTGCCCCCCCCCCCATCAATTCGAACACGGTGAAACCGAATTGAACGAAATTTGGTACAAAGTTAGCACTAGCTAAGGGCACCTCAGTGTCCCTTTTTATATCGCCGCCATCTTGACGGAAATGTAATGGCGGCCACCCAAATGTCAGAAGCTTAAATCAAATTACGACCAACCTAATCATCTGATCTCTACTAAATTTTGCATCAACATACCTTTATGTAGTGGGCATCTGTTGACCAAACTAGAAGGTCATCAGCCCAATAGTTTGTAGATAGCGGCCATGTATGTGTGTAAATCAATTCACTATATCAATTCAAACACGCTGATACTGAATTAAATGAAATTTTGTACAGAGGTAGCACTAGCAAAGGGCACCTCATATTCATGTTTAATATCCGTATAGCACGTTGTATTTCAACAAGGTACTACAACCAATATTCAATTATACTCCTTGAAAAGGACAAAGAGTTATAACAATACCCATGCATTTAGGAGAAAGTAGGCTATATGTTCTTTACTGAACATCTTGTTTGAATATACACAGTACGTTCTGATTTCAAGGAGTTTGGAAAAGTTCAGTCGTTATAGCTGATAGGTTGTTGTTATAAGCGATATTGCTATAATAGAGACCAAGTGTTGTTTGGTGTCACATACGTGAAAAATGAGTTAATTTAAGCAGCTTATGAAGTAAACTGTAAAAGCTGTAAAAATAAAAATCTAGTGGCAGTTATTTTTAGTCCCTCTTAACCTCCCAAGGGCTTCACCACTCAGGAGCTTGGTCCATTAGGTTTTACGAGTCCCCCTCCCGCCATTTTCTGCCGCTTCCACATGGCTCAGTGGTTCAAGCTCAGAGCATGCAGGGAGCCAAAATTTAAGGGAACTGGAGTGATCCACTGGGGTATCTGTTGTTGTTGTTGTTGTTTTTGTTAATTAATTTCAGGCGTTGGGGGCACGAGATTAATGGTCACTATCAGAATACTCGTTTAGGTCATTGGATTGCCAAATTCAAATCAATTTACCTAAGAAGGAATTCCTAAGGCCACTTCTCTGTTTTCACCATGCTTGTTGTTGTTGTTGTTGTTTGTTGTTTTGAGTCTTCAGTCTTTTGACTGGTTTCATGCAGCACTCCATGCCTCCCTGTCCTGTGCTAATCGTTTCATCTCTACATAGCTACCACACCCTACATCTGAGGCAATCTGTTTAACATATTATAACCTTGGTCTACCCCTACAGTTCTTGTCATCGACCCTTCCTTCCATAACTAAGCTTGCTATTCCCGGGTGTCTTAGAATGTATCCTACCAACCTATCTCTTCTCTTCATTAGCAGTCGTCAGAAACACATCTCCTATCCCACTAGTCTTAATAACCCTATCCACCTATCTGCTCTTCATCATTCTCTTGTAACACCACATTTCAAACGCTTCAATTTTCCTCTTTTCTGTTGCACCCATAGTCCAAGTTTCACCTCCATAGAGCACCACGTTCCAGACATAGGCCTTCAAAAATTACTTCTTAATACCTAAATCTCTATTCGATGTCAACAGATCCCTTTTCTGTAGAAATGCTTTCCTTGCCTGAGCTAACCTACTTTTTATATCCTCTTCGCTTCGTCCAACACCATGCTAGACGTCACATTCCTTGGGATATTTAAACTTCACTGGATGGATCTTGAAAAGAACTGTGAGTATAATGAGCGGGCAGGCCATTGTCTGTCAGCTGAGAGAGAGCATGCTTGTTAGGAGCCACTATTAATTAGTGTCGAGAGCTCGATGAGCCTTTGTATCCTGGACCCTCCACTGTACACCAAGTTGTCACCCCCAGTCATCCATGTCACTCAAGTGCTTTTGATCATCATCATCATCATCATCTTCATCTTCATCATCATCAACATTCTTCTTTCGTTTCATGTTGGCTGCGTGGCTCAGCGGTAACGTTCTCGCTTGCTGGGCCCAAGGTTGCAAGTTCGTATCCTGGCGCAGTCAGCTGGCATTTGAGGGTGCGCAAATGTGAGGGAGCCGTGTCAGTAGATTTACTGGCAAGTTGAAGATCCCCTTCGGGGCAAAATTCCGGCACCCCGGCATCTCTGAAAGCCAGAGTAGTTAAAAGGGATGTAAAACCAATAACATTATTATTATTTATTATCTTTCGTTTCACCCTGTTTGGGGTACGTTGAATCAATCATTTCACTGTGTGTTGTTCGTATCTTAGTGCCCAGTATCTCTTCATTCTTTCTGATCTCTTTTCCTCTCTTCTTCGGAGGTGATGGGTTTGGATTTTAATATAGATTTGTCTTGAAACCTTATGTTTTCCTCTTTAGTAATTATTTCAGCTTTTCGATTGAGTAGTGCATTTTCTGTAATTTTTAATTCTACAAGGTCTTTTTCAGTTTCTTTAAACCATGTGGGTTTTGTTTAGTGGTTATGGAAGAAAACAAAGATTTGTATGTTTAATCTATTTGAGTCGTTCTTAGAAGATGGCCGTATACATTTATTCTCCATCTTCGCATAGTATCTCAAGAGTTTTTCATTATTATAATTATTATTATTATTGCCATTATGATACCTTAAACATCAGAAATATGTAATTTTCCAATCAAAATAAATCTCGGGATTATTATCACGGAAGTGTTGCCTGACAACCAAGTTTATGAGGTGGAAAAATGGTACATACGATTATCACCCTTCCATGTAATTTACATTGTGGCGTCTGTGTCTAGTACAGCTTACAATCGTTTATTCTTTCGGAAAATGTAACAACAACAATTTGAGTTTAGTTACATCATAATTTATATGCTTTTTGTATAATTAATAAGCAGTTATCCGCCGTCCGCAATGTATCGTGCTGTTCATTAATGTCCCCACTGATGTACGTTAGTTTGTTTTTTTAGGCGATAAATGGAACTTCCTCTTTACGTAACTGAAATGAGACATCTTGAGCTGACCGTGTCCATGTTTACAGCTGCCCAATCCCTTTATCAGTTTCCAAGAGCGGGGAGGCTATTTCTAATGTCTCTGAAAGGGTTAGGTCTATTGCCTTAAAATGAGGTTTTTGAGGTTCCTTTGGAACCTGCCGAGCATTGTTTCCCGTGGTGAGGGGTGTGATATGAACTATGTTCGATCATTCTAAAACAATGTCGACATTTTGGCTATCTATTGGTTATCTTATATTATGATCCCATAAAATATGAAGTTATAATTTGAATTTGAGAATAAAACTACCTCGACTATCAGGGTGTTTCATGCCCTTTGGAGTACTTTTTGGTACTGATCAGTGGAAAAAAGGAAGGAAGCTAGTAAGTTTACGCCACAGTTAATCTCGCTGTCAAGATGCATAGGGTGGTCATTTTTACGTGGAATCCAAACCACAGAACGTGGTATTTTAGAGCATATTTAAGTAACTTCTACTAGGGATGGATAACCTCGATGTTCTGCACATAGAAACCATAATCACCACCACTAATAAGCAATTTTAGTACATATACTGTACGTATATTTTGCCATTTTCTCGTGTTGGAACTTCCGAGGTCTAATAGAAATACAGGATTAAGAAGTGGGCGTCCACGTGTTTAATTAGAACTCTTGTGGCCTGGAGTGCTAATTAAAGAAGGAGAAGCAGAATGGGTCTGGCCGCTAATCCCCATGGTCAAAAGATCTTGTTACTGCCAAGCTATTGTGAATGATAGCTCAATGCTTTGCATCGCAGGTCACTCTTATTATATCAGCGTTGCATCAGGAAAATTCTCGGAGTTGAGTGGCAGGACCGACGCACCAACATCCGTGTCCTGGAGGAAGTGAATACTACCAGCTTTGATGCTGTGATATTAAAGCATCAGCTTCGATGTGCAGGACATGTTGTTCGAATGCCTGAACGACATCTCCCCAAAACAAATCATGTACTGCCAGTTGTAGATTAGACAGAGAAAGTAAGGAGGGCATCGGAAACTCTTCAAAGACGTCCTAAAATGCAATTTAACCAAATGTCAAATCGACACGGATAAATGGGAGACTACGGCATTGAATCTTCAGGTAGGCCTAAGGCGTCGCATCGTCTACCAAGGTCCAGTATGTTTCGAACAACATCGGTGAAGACGTGTGAGAAGTATAATGCGAGGAAAGAGCTTGAGGTTTATAGGTGGATCAACCCAAAAGAGCCAGTGGCTGCTCCGAACAACGTGTGTCGCTACGGTGGGAGAGTTTATGTCTCCAGGATTGGGCTATAATAATAGTCATCTAAGAACTCACCTTTAGAAGACAATCTTACTCGAAAACGAGTGATAGCCTATTATTATATCGGGGAGCAGGAGGCAGTGTACGTTGATGATAATGAAAAACCGGAAAAATCAAAGATTTTCATTGATCAGGTAAACTACAAGAAAATCCACTCAAGGCTGAAAGTTAGACAATATAAATGCCAGCGTAGGGCTAGTTCATTCATCCCTAATCGGAACCACCTCGTAGTGTAGCGGCTCGAATTATTGGCTGTCGCCCCGGAGGTCTGGGATAAATTCCTGGCTCTGCTGTGAAATTCAATTCTGGTGTGAGGGGTGGAACGGGGTACACTTAGCCTCGTGAGGCAAAACTGAGAACATGTGGGTTCGATTCTCACTCCAGCCATCCTGGGAGTGGTTTTCTACTCTAGTCAAATGACGGGGTGGGTCCTAGCGTAAGGCCATGGCCGCCTTCTTTCCAATCCTCACCTCAACTACAAAAAACACACACTATTACAGACACCACAAAATCACAAGTTATCATACAGTGAATCCAGTCGAAGAAAAACCAGCCATCCGTGTGCCTTTTAAACTTACGGTGGGTAAACCGTTAAAAATATCTGTATGCTATCAGTGTAAGAATTGAGCAGTATAAAAAGTTCTACAAAATTGTCCCCGACAGCATGTTTCTATCTTTAATATATCGCCCACTATAAGTGTTTTACGTTTTAATATCTTCCAACAAATTCCATTCAGTAGAAATTTAAATTATTAGCTTCGGAACAAGTTTACGAGCTATCGAGTTAGCCAGCCTATAACCCCAGCTTAGGCCAGCATCAAACTGTGGAGTCATTTCAAGTTAAGACTTCAGAGAAGAGTATATGTATTTGGAGTTTCGCTGTTCACCTCGGCTTTTCTGAATTGCGTCTCGGACCTGCTGTCCGTGCGCCTCTTAAGCTTACGATGGGCAAACTGTTTAAGATACCGGGCGAAGCCGGGGCGGGCTGCTAGTTTATATACTGTATATATCACAGATTGGTCTCGTGCTGTTGTAAAGTGTAATACTTTGTTCTAAAGCTCTATGGTTTAATTAATATTCGTAAAATATTTTGGATACAAATTGTATACAGAGTCCGCTTTTGAAACACGGTTTTCTCTTAATTCCAACAGCACTGTCAATCATATATGTCAAACTTCCATATTGCTATTATTTCACCATCTCCTGGAAATAATGCTTTCGATTATTGAAAGTGTGAAGCTGATATTGTGGCAATTTGTTTGATTATATAGTCTTAGTTTATTTGTGCTGTTTTCATTCTTTGGACCGTGCCGTTGTGTGGAACGGTTATTTGGAATGTTGTTAATTAGAGCATTCTGTTACAGCGTTAAGAAAAAACATGGTATTTTCAAAACAAGTGCAGGTTTTTCGGGAAATGGTAGGGAAAACATACGAATATTATAATACAGCTAGCTTTTTGTACCCGACGTTGATGTGCTTGTTGTGTGGGGGTAACACAAATAGTGCTCGTGTGACTAGTAAATTGTTTAGGGATTGAAATTGTCCACGTCGTTTTTAAGAGGGCTTCATCTAACTATTTAGCTTATAACCGTGGGGGAAACTACACTCAGGATAGTATTTGTCACTGTCAGGATTCGAACCTCAGAGCTCCAGAATAACTGCAGCTGGCCACGTAGCCGTGTTGCCGGATTTAACGAGCACGTCTACGACGGGGGTATCTCTACATAATATAAAACAAACCCTCCGATTCTTGGATGTAACGGGTAATCTCGAGAACCACTGGATGGATTTTGATGCGGTTTTCACCATTCTGTAAAGGATTTCTCGAGGAAGGTTTTTGTATAAAAACATTCATTTATGACCAAAGGAAGCCAAGCAGTAACGATTTCAGTGATTTGAGTCGAAAACTAAAACTTGCCGTTCATGCGCCTTTTTAATTACGCAGGGTAAACCGTTAAAAATATCTACGTATGTAGGCTAATATAAGTCTAAGAATTGTTCAGCATGAAAAGTTCTACAATAAAGCCCGCGAACGCAAATATCTATCTTTAGTACGCCCACTATAAGACAGTGTTTTTACGTTTTCATTTTTTCCAACAATCTTCATTCATTGGAAATTGAAATTACTAGCTTCGGAGAGAGCAAGATAACCTACCACACCAGCTTCGACCAGCATCAAAATGTCGAGTCGTGTCTAGTTATGACTTCAGAGTTATGACTTTGGTGTTACGCTGTTCACCTCGGCTTTTCTGAATTGCATTTGGGATCTGCCATCCATGCGCCTTTTAAGCTTACGCTAGGTAAACCGTTAGAGATACCGGGCAGCCGGGGCGAGTTGCTAGTAATTATATAAAGCAATGAAAACCTGGTGATCAAGCATTCATGATAATGAAAGAAGACTAAGTAAAGTGGTATTACCTACAGATCAAACAAATCAAGTTGTTTGATATAAGGATACTCCGGGTTCCCGTATATTGATTGTTGTTGCAGTAATAAAGTATAGGCAACTGACAGCGGCTTCGGTGGCTTAGTTGGTAGCATGCTGAACTGCTGTGCCCAAGATAGCGGGTTCAAACCCGGCCGAAGTCGTCAGATTTTTTAAGAGCGTTAAAATCCTTCACTATGCCTTCCTTCAGAGGGGAAGTAAATCCGGTGGTCCCTTGTCATAGGTTTATAGCATGTAAAACCATCCTTCCACTAACTAAACTTGTGTGAAGCTAAATTTTTAGGTTTAATTTCGTTGTATCGCTCTATCAAAGTTCCAACGTTCACCACTAGGTGTCAGTGACATCTGGTAGCGAAAGTTAGAACTACTTGAAATTGAAAGGAACTTGTAGCTCACCCCATGGGTGTCCGCTTGGACCAGTTAGATCCTCTGGCTAGCTGAACATGTCCTCGGACACACCCGGCACTAAAAGCCAT
Organism: Meconema thalassinum; assembly: GCA_946902985.2. Classification (NCBI taxonomy): domain Eukaryota; kingdom Metazoa; phylum Arthropoda; class Insecta; order Orthoptera; family Tettigoniidae; genus Meconema; species Meconema thalassinum. The sequence continues at coordinate 239,898,946 of OX336394.1, read as the reverse complement.
ACGATAAATAAATAACATTGTGGGGTTTGGAGCAATTTTTCAGTGTTGCCTTAGTAAACAAAAGTTTGGTGCTTTTCAGTCGGTCAACACGAATGATAAATAAATAAATTTATTAAAAAAATAAATAGACTACTGCCTCTAGAATTCAATAAAACCCCGCTAAATGTAATGTTCCTTCGTAATTTTTTACGTGATCCCGCTGCCAGCTCGGGGAATCAAAACACACCACGGACCTTCGAACTGCACTACCTAATTGCAGCAATGGGGGTGTGATTTAATGCACACAGAATGATCGCTACTGGGTTAAGTGGATATGGGATTAACCGGAGTTCTGTACAGCGAGATGGAGTGAGGAAGAGTGCTTGATTGGTTCCCGCGGTGACACACACAACAGGTGTCTAATGCCCATTAACAGGTGGTTTCGTCCTTGTCGCATGCACCAAGCGGACGGGAAACCGGTCGCCTAGCCTCCATTATTGATTGACCGCCGAATAATTTAAAGTTCTCCGCATCTTGCTGGACCATATCCGCAGTAGTGTGACCATCACTGAGCGTCCTACCTTGGAAGAGCTCAACAACCTTCTGTTCCTTGTGGTCCTCATGAGTATTTTCTAAAACATTCATTCATTCATTCATTCATTCATTCATTCATATTCTAAAGGCTAATGGCATGTCGATGCAACCACACTCTTCAGTCTTTGGCGGTTCGTTTCCGTTCCATGTAATTGTCAAATTCCATTCTATTCTTGATGTCTTCCAAATACTTCCTCCTAGGCCGTCCTCTTCCTTTCTTTCCCAGCAGGGCCCAGCTGAGTTCGGCATTACTTCAACTTACTTGTGCCGGGCTCCTTTCTGCCAACTTTTCTATAGACCTCCCTTGGTCAACTCTTGTTCATTTCTGTCCCCGACGGTATTAGGGTATCTGAGGCCTAGGGAGTCATTCACGTTCCCGCCTTAATTGGCCCTTTTCTCGTCTTTCCTGATACCCTCATTCTTCGAGGGGTCAGCCTTCATTTTCTTTTCATGATATCTCCTGCCTTCTGCTCAAGGCCCTTAAGGAGGTAGGGTGTATGTAGCCCCACCGCTCCTGGTGCACTCTCGAAAGTGCTAAACACTCAAGGGCTCACGGCTGATGAGTTCGGGAGTTGGCGACCCCGAGGGATTCCTGAGCTGGGTCCGGTTCCCCCCCCCCTTTTTTTCCATTGCCTCTTGGACGGACCCTATTTCACTTTTCTATCTGCCTTTCATGGCTATCCTTCCTTCCAAGTCCCTCAATCCTCATTCTTCGAGGGTTGAGGGCATTTCTTTTTCTCCTGTCCTTTATTCGCCTTGTTCCTCTATTGTTTTCCATTCCTTCTTCCAGTATATAAGTTAGGAATTAGTTTTAGTTATAGTTTACATTTCATTATCATTTTCACGATCACCCAAACCATTAGGGGCCGATAACCTAGATGTTAGGCCCCTTTAAGCAACAATTATCATCATCATCATCACATCGTCTCTCCCAGCATTTTCCCTTCAAGAATATTAACGATGAAAGTGTTGTGTCTGCTGACATGTCCAATAAATGTCATTTTTAGCCTACTTTCGATTTTTGCAAAAAATCAAAGTAGACTTATGAGATCACTACAGGGTCAAAAATTGTGTGTCTGTGTGTGTGTGTGTGTGTGTGTGTGTGTGTGTGTGTGTGTGAGTGTGTGTACTCTGAATGTCTGCCCCCCCCCCCTATCAATTCGAACACGGTGAAACCGAATTGAACGACATTTAGTACAGAGGTAGAACAAGCAAAGGGCACCTCAGTGTCATGTTTTATATCGCCGCCATCTTTACCAAAACTGAATGGCGGCCACTCAAACGTTCAAAACGTAAAATCAAATAGCGACTAACCAAATTATCCGATCTCCACCAAATTTGGTACCAACATACCTTCATATAGGACGCGTCTTGTGACCAAACTACAAGGTCATCCGCCGTACCATTTCAGGATGGCGGCCGTGCGAATTATGCAAACTTTATAATCCATATCATGGGACCCACCAGTTCCGATTATCGAGCCGAGAATCGATTTAACTGTTCTAAAGGAAGAGGCACGTTCGAAATTAAAAGTTTATTGTGTAATACTATAGTGCAGAAGTGATTTTAAAAAGCCGAGCCGTCTCGGTAAGAAGACAAGATGGCAGCGGATATCTTGTGCCTGACTTATATTTCACTAATTTGAGTATTGCATGCAATATAGCGTACTGATACAAAATAAATAAACTTTGTATGAAGTGCTTTATAAATAAATAATATACTCCACTGATGAAATAGTTTAGTCTAAATCATTATTTGCTAACAAGTTATATGTAAGTCATTTTATATAGAACGATGTTTGTTGGCACAAATGGCTACGTGGTAAAGCGTTGGCCTATCACTCATATGCCTAGTGTATGGTTCAAACCCCATCAGAGTTAGGTCTTTTGCTTGACATTTTATATATTTATTGTTTTGTAATGATTCAGACGTTTTAAAATTAAGCGTTATATTGTGCATATTACGGGGGAAAATATATATTTAATTAAAACATAATTCACCAGCAGATTTGCTCGAGACATCTAGCGGCCAAAAATGTAACTGCACGCCGGCCTACTTATTAATTTCAAGATTTTATTGAAAAGTTTCTTCTTATGGCCACTAGAATGCACTCGCCCTGTTAGGGTTATATTGTTCGATACTTCTCCACTAGAGGTCACGACTGGTCTACGTGGGACTCCATTGGTTAGTACCATATACCATTGGCATCCTATGCGCATCGAACTTGAAGAATGGCAAGATGATACTACGATAAATTTTTACTTTTTATTTTAAAGTGTTTGTAACAGCCTATTGTGCGTTATTTGAAAATGTTATTTGAAGTAAAGAACAAAACGATATCACATAGTAACTGATTTCTAGCCGTTGGTGCTAGTTCAGGTTATTAATTAATACTTTTATTTCAGGCAAATAGCAATCGAAAATATCCACATAGTTTGTATACACACGTCTCTGTAGGGTCAAGGAAAGATTTGTTAATTCAATTAGGGTTGTGAAAGCCATGCACAACCAGACGTGTAAAGACATGCCTCAACTCAAAGTTGGATGTTGCCCACGGCAGGTCGATTATGTAATAATAACAATAATAATAATGTTATTTGTTTTACGTCCCTTTTAACTACTGCTGCTTTTAGATACGCCGGGGTGCCGGAATTTTGGCCCGAAGGGGATCTTTAACGTGCCAGTAAATCTACTGACACGGCTCCCTCGCATTTGTGCACCCTCAAATGCCAGATGACTGCGCCAGGATACGAACCTGCAACCTAGGGCCCAGCAAGCGAGAACGTTACCGCTGAGCCACGCAGCCAGTCCGGTCGATTATGTCTCCAGATCCATAACATTCTTGAGATACTTCTTATCTATCTTTCTTCAATGATGGTAGTAGTTTATTTTCTAGGTTGTGGCGTTTGGTAGAGGTAAATAGTTTCTAAGGTCTTCAGCCAAGAAATGATTCTAGTATACTCTTTGATAATAACAACGAGGTATAACTATACTCATACATTTAGGAGAAAGTAGGCTATATGTTCTTTACTGAACATCTTGTTTCTCTTTCCCTTTTCCTACATTGATCTTCTCTCTTCTTTGACTTCCCTTGAGACTTCCAGGTTGGTTTTTCTTTCTATCCAGCACGTTCTTGTCATTTTCCGCCATATCCACATTTCAGCAGCTTCAAGTCGATTCTTTTCCAATTGACCGAGAGTCCAACTTTCACTTCCTTAAAGCAGTGTACTCCATAAAAAGGATTTTGAAAAAGGATTTTCTCACATCTGTATTCATATGTTTGCTGGATAAAATGTTTTTCTTAGTCGTGAATGCCAATGCAATCCTCCTCTTCACTTCCATTAAGCATCTATTGTCTTCTGTGATTAAACTACCGAGATAACAAAATTGTTTCACTTGTTCAATTCTCAAGTCATCAATTCCTATATTGGTTTTAATTTCTTCTATATTTCTCTAAAACAGGAATATCTCTTCGCCTATTTTCATTTATGAAACAAGATGTTCAGTAAAGAACATATAGCCTACTTTCTCCTAAATGCATGGGTATTGTTATAACTCTTTGTCCTTTTCAAGGAGTATAATTGCATGTTGGTTGTAGTAGCTTGTTGAGATACAACGTGCTATACGGATATTAAACATGAATATGAGGTGCCCTTTGCTAGCGCTACCTCTGTACAAAATTTCATTCAAGTCGGTTTCACCGTGTTTAAATTGATATAGTGATATAGTGATTTGCACACATACATGGCCGCTATGTGCAAACTATTGGGCTGATGACCTTGTGTTTCAGTCAAAAGATGCTTCCCACAAAACGGTATGTTGTTGCAAAATTTGTTAAGAGATCAAATGATTAGGTTGGTCGTAATTTGATTTAAGCTTTTAACATTTGGGTGGCCACCATTACGTTTTCGTCAAGATAGCGGTAATATAGAACATGACACTGAGGTGCCCTTTGCTAGTGCTACCTCTGTACCTAATTTCGTTCAATTCGATTTCACCGTGTTTGAATTGATACGGGGAATCGATTTGCACACATACATGGCTGCCATCTACAAACTATTGGGCTGATGACCTTTTAGTTTAATCAAAAGACGCTCGCGATATAAATATATGTTATTGCAATATTTGGTAGAAATCGGATGATTAGGTTGGTCGTAATTTGATTTAAGCTTTTAACATTTGGGTGGCCGCCATCACGTTTACGTCAAGATTGCGACGATATAATTTATGACACTGAGGTGCCCTTCGCTAGTGCTACCTCTGTACCAAATTTCGTTCAATTCGGTTACACAGTGTTCGAATTGATAGGGGGGGGGGGGCACATACATTCAGAGTACTCACACAAACACACAGACAAGACAGACAGACAGACACACAATTGTTGGTCCTGTGTAGATCTCATAAGTGTACTTTCATTTCTTGCAAAAATCGAAGTAGGCTAAAAATAGGCTTATGAGGTCACCTTTAGTCCGTGTGATTCGTGTGTGCGTGTGTGATTCGCGCGTGAGTGTGTGTGCCCCCTAATAGAATCTAACCGGCTGGAGCGATTTCAATGAAACTCGGTAAGATCATAACACTATTCTGGACGACTCCGGCCGTGCCCTTCAACATTTGTTACGTCTTACCAATCCAACATGGCGGCTGTGCGAAATATTTCACCAGCATTCAATATCTCCGAAACTATTACCGATATCACCCTAGAATTTTGTACGATGATAAACAGAACTACTTGAAGGTCACCTATGTGATCTTTGCAAACTGATAACTACAAAGCCAAGATGGCGGCAAAGCAAATTGCGACTTTTAAATAGACGTTTCTCGTGATTTAACAAACCAAACGCAATGAAAATTGGTACAGTATATGTTTATACACATTGTAATGCACCGACATCTAACTTCGTTCAATTGTTTACATAACCTCAAGATGGCGGCTGTGGGGAAATATTTTACCGGCATTCTATATCATCGAAACTATCACCGGTATCACCCTGAAATTTTGTACGGAGATAAGGGGTACTGCTGGAAGTTCATCCATGGGACGTTCAAAAACCGGTTAACTACAAAACGAACATGGCGGCCAAGCGAAGTTGAAATTTTTAAATAGACTTTTCTCGCGATCTAATGATCCACACGCAATGCAACTTGGCACAGCAAATGTTTATAAACATTATAATGCACTGGTGTCTAATTTAGTTAAATTGTTTACATAATCTCAAGATGGCGGCTGTGCGAATTTCAAAATTATGTTTTTATTTCTTGTTTCGTAATCATGCGATCGAAGTGAAAGTTTGAATAATGAACCTACGCAATAATTTTCCTTTAATGGTACATGACTCTATGGCCTATACATATAACAATCCAACATGGCGACCATCCGAAATATTTAGATGGTTCTCAATATCTACAAATCTATTACAGCAATCAAACTGATTTTTTTATGTTCATAGGGGCTATGAACATAAGTTCACCCATAGGATTTTCAATAACCCGGTGATCACGAATCCAACATGGCGGTGACGCGAAGTATACATATTCACATGTATTTTTCTCGCAATTTAACCATCCGAGTGCAGTGACACTTGGTAGAGTAAAATATTATACAAATGTTAATCCACTGGCATCTAATTTATTTCAATTGTTTCCATAACCACAAGATGGCAGCCGTGCGAAATTTTAAAATCTCGTTTTTACTTCTTGTGTCCTAGTCATGCGATTGAAGTTTGAATACTACTCGTACACAATAATCTTCATGTAACAGTGCATAACTCAAACAAAAATCCAACATGGCGACCATCTGCAATATTTAGTCGGTTCTCAATATCTATTACAGCAATCAAACTGAATTGTTGTATGTTGATAGAGGCAATTAACATAAGTAGGATAAATGAAAATGGCTATTTAGTTCTTCACTGAACTACTTGTTGAAACATGCGTTCACGTACTTGTTTTATTGCTGTAAAAATATATCTTAGCACACACAGTAGGGTCCCCATCTCAGCAAAAAAAGTAAAATTAAGCAATTTCCTCAATCGTTACAAACATTGAAGGGCCAAAGGGCCCGGAATGGTTACAAATAGTGAGAATTGCTGTGATCTATCAAACTCAAAAACAAAATATTGAAAATAACTTCGGGCCTAAATGCAGTTCTGGAAAAACAGCTTAAAATAGCTTTCTTCTTTACTCGTTTTCTTTTTGATTCAGAATAACTTATTTACATAATTCTTCCTTTAAAGTGTTCATTGGTTCAATTCTCTGATTTTTTCTTTGATTTTTGTAAAAAATGAATGTAGTTATAAGAGTTTAAGCGTGGTGGCCACTACTCTTGGAAAACCTGGAAATCATGTAAAACTCCTGGAAAATGACGAAAAATTGAAAACTCCTGGAAAATAGCCACTGTTAATCAATTATAAAAATCTTTCCATCTTAAATCATACATCTGCTTCGATTTTGGGTGAGCACTCTACGGTTAACATAATAAATTTCCTCAGGCTACCTGTTTCTGTGTGGGAGAACATGCGATAGTATTTTTGTAAAACATATTGAGTATAGACAACTTCTCCGCAATAAACTTGCAGGCGGCATTCTTTTCTCTTTTTTTAAAGCGGATATTTTAGTCACAAAGGCTTTCTTAAAACAACAATTAAATCATTTGCATGTAGGCTTGCGTATCAAGAACGCAATCACCACTATTTTTAGCCTATTTTCAATTTTGAAAAGATAGGCTTATGAGATCACCTTTTGTCCGTGTGTGTGTGAGGTGTGTGTGTGTGTGTCCCTTATAAAATCTAAACAGCTGGTGCGATTTCAATGAAACTCGGTAAGTTCATAGCACTATTCCCGGCGACCTCGACCGTGCCCTTCAAATTTTGTTACGTCTCACCAATCCAACATGGCGGCTGTGCGAAATATTTCACTAGCATTCAATATCTCCGAAGCTATTACCGATATCGCCCTGAAATTGTGTACGGTGATAAAGGGCACTACTAGAAGTTCACGTATGAGACTTTCAAAAACCTGGTGACTACAAAACCAACATGGCGGTCAAGCGAAGTTGAGACTTTTAAATAGACTTTTCTCGCGATTTAACTATCCAAACGTAATGAAACATGGTACAGCTAATTTTTATACACATTGTAATGCACTGGAGTCTAAATTAGTTCAATTGTTTACATAACCTCAAAATGGCGGCTGTGCGAAATATTTCACTGACATTCTATATCTCCGAAACTATTACAGATATCACCCTGCAATTTTGTACGGTGATAGAGGGTACTGATACAAGTTTATCTATGTATATTGCATAAACTTGTAAAGTACAAAACGAACATGGCGACCAAGCGAATTTGAAATGTTTTAATAGACTTTTCTCGTGATATAACTCTCTTAGCGCAGTGAAATGAGGTACAGTAAATGTTTTTGCAGATTGTAATGCACTGCCATCTAATTTAATTCAATTGTTTACATAACCTTAAGATGGCGGCTGTGCGAAATTTTAAAATTAAGTTTTTATTTTTGTGTCGTAATCATGCGATGGAGGTGAAAGTTTGAATAATGAACCTAGGCAATAATTGCCCTTGAATGGTACATAATTCTATGGCCTATTCATATAACAATCCTAAATGGCGAGCTTCCGAGATATTTAGACAGTTCTCAATATCTATGAATCTTTTACAGCAACCAAACTGATTTTTTTAATGTTCATAGAGACTATGAACATATGTTCACCTAAAAGACTTTCAGTAGCCTGGTGAGCACAAATCCAACATGGCGGCGACGCGAAGTATAAATATTTAAATGGATGTTTCTCGCGAATTAACTATCCGAGTGCCGTGAAACGTTGCACGTTAAATGCTTATACAAATGTTGATCCACTGGCATCTAATTTATTTCAATTGTTTGCATAATCACAAGATGGCTGCTGTGCGTAATTTTAAAATCTCGTTTTTACTTCTTGTGTTCTAATCATGCGATTGAAGTTTGAATACCACACGTACACAATAATCTTAATGTAATAGTACAAAAATAAAAATCCAACCTGGCGACCATCTGAAATAATTAGACGGTTCTCAATATCTACGAATCTGTTACAGCAATTAAACTGAAATTTTGTATGTTGATAGAGGCAATTACCATTAGCAGGATATATGAAAATAGGCTGTATAGTTCTTCACGGAATTACTTGTTTTTGTCAACATCAGTATAAGTAAACCAAACACAACTGCTTATTTTTAAGTCTGGTAAAATGAAAATTACTCCTGGAAAATCGTTGACTGATTTGAGTGGCCACCATGTTTAAGTGAAACTCTGCATTGACTCACACTAGCCGTCGTAGTGGTAGAATAGGTAAACTGCTAATTGTATCTACCGGATATGGTTGAGTTTCCGGCGAATAATCATCAGTCTATCTCGTGTCATCATGTAAGAAACGTTTGGTACGTCCTTTTACGTTTGGAAAACTAGAGAAAATAACGAAATTTTATTACAAATGCACCAGCAATAAGATTCAGTGATGAAATGGGTTCTAGTTAGCAATAGGAGGAAAATGTAATAGGTTGTTTTTAACAGTGAGTTGCTTGCCTGAGGGGCAACGCAGTGCAAAAGCTCACCGGTGGGATTCGTTCCAGCGATCCCGAGCTTATGAATCAGGGCTCTTACCGCTGCATCACGCGCTCGTTGGCTTCTAGCTAGCGTACAACGCACATAGACGCCGCACTGCATTTGCAATTAATTAATTTCTCGGAAACGGCTGAGAAGCGCACCTTACTACTTGCACCTGGAATACGCCTGGTCGTGGTTATACCCTACACGTGGACTAAAGATGGTTCGAATCGGTGGCTCATGCATCGTATCCTCCCCTAGTAAGTGTATTTTCATCATATTAAAAGTACTCGTGTGCCCCGTTGCGTAGCGACTAGTGTTTTGGGCTGTCACCACGGAAGCGTGGGTTCGATTCACGGCTCTGCTAGGAAATGTAATTCTTGTCTGAGGGCTGGAATGTGATACATTCAGCCTCGTGAGGCAAAACTAACAAGAGGCAGGTTCGATTCCTACCTATTCGACCCTGAAGGAAGGAATGTTTTAGTTTTTCGTGACCATTGATCTTGCGATCATGAGCCACGGGACCTCATTTTTACGTGGAATCCAAACCACAGGACATGGTATTGCACTTCGAAAATCTACTCACATGCATTCCCGGGAATCGAAACAGGTACACCTTCGAGGTGGCAAACAGCTTGACCGCTGGGCCACCACGCCCCCTGCCATACCTTCTGGAAGCGATTTTCCATGGTTTCCCCACTTTTACACCAGGCAAATGCCGGATTGGTTCCTAACTTAAAGCCACGGCCGTTTCTTACCCAAATCTGACCTCAATTACAAATACACACACTAGTACAGACAACACAGTGACACAGGTTATCAGACAAATTCTAACCACACACAAATTACGGGTCCGCATGACCACGATGTTGCAATCAACAACAACAACAATCATCATCATCATCATCATCATTTATTGCATTAACAGGCCATTAAAACCCAGGGCAGACAATAAGAGCATTAAAATGACGCCGATAACCTCGATGTTAGGCCCCTGAAAACAACAACAACATTAAAAAGACGCATATACAAAACAACACAGGCATTACAGCAGGAGGGCCTGAGACTCTTCACATGTATCGGTCGCAGATGGTCTTCCACCTTTCTCTGTCCCTTGTATCCCCCACAGTTGCTGTTGGTGGCACCTTTATCAGTGACATTATCGCTCGATCCTTCCATCTTGTTCCGGGTGGCCTCTCGGGCGTATCCCAGTTGGTGTCGAGCTGAAAACACGATTGGATATGGAATCCTCATCTCGAACGACATGTCCCAACCATTGCAACCTCCTCCTCTCCAGAATCCGGTTGATGCTCATCATCCGAAAGCGTTTATAAAGGTCATTGTGATATCTTCTTTCCCACTTTTTGATGTGTAACATCTTTCCGCTCGGTTGCTGGATAGTTTTGTGGGAGCGATTTTGATAATTGGGGACAGAAGTGGATCGGAATGATCGAGCTGGCAGTGGTGGATCAAACGGAAGTATGCACTGCCCGCTTGATCGATTAAACGGAAGTGTAGTAGCTGGCAGTGGTGGACAACGGAAGTATGCACTGCCCGCTCGATCGATCAAACGGAAGTGTACTAGCTGGCAGTGGTGGACAACGGAAGTATGCACTGCCCGCTCGATCGATCAAACGGAAGTGTACTAGCTGGCAGTAGTGGACAACGGAAGTATGCACTGCCCGCTCGATCGATCGAAAGGAAGTGTGCCCTAGCTGGCAGTGGTGGATCGAACGGAAGTATAAGACACACTGCCAACTCGATCGATCGATCGATCCAGCTGGCACTGGTAAGAGAAACAATCAGCGCGCGGTGTCGAAAATTGATACCATGACACACTCTCGGCCATGTGGAATGTATATGACATACGGAACGGAAAACGCTCATGCGAACTCTGGTGTCAAGTGATTTAAACAAATGACATGGTACATGTTCGAAGTCTTCGTATCAGTATTTTTAAATGGTAAAATGCCTTAATATCAAACATTGTAAGTAGTCAGCATTGGATTGGCCTAAGGCATTTTAAACTCAATGCCACTCAGGAACATTATCGAAACAAGCAAGATATAAATGAAACTTAATTCCGTAATGCAGTATTATTGGAACGTGGAAGTAAGTCACCATCTTGTGCACAATATTTGCGTAGTTGAAATAGCCGTGGGGTTATTGCGTATGACTGTGAATCTAGAGATCTTGGGTTCGAATCCTAGGCGGGGTGGATATTTTTGCTACCAGATTATCATTTTAAACGATATTTATCATATCAATATGACTCATTTTAACAGAATACATATGAAATTACGTGTTGGTCTGTGAATCAAGAGGACCTGTTTATAAGGAATTTAAGGTTATGAGCGGTGTCTCGTCTATTAATCTAGTTGATCCATATCGTATTCCTTATTTAGGCAAGTGCTGGTGGAAGCTGCAAATCATCTAATAAAATGAGTTCCGTATTATATTTTATTTATTTTATTTAATCAATTTACCCTCTAGGTTGGTGGTTCCCAAGGACTCGGCGAGGAAACTCACCACTACTGCCTCTATGGGCAGTGTCCTGGAGCTTGGAACATCTGGTTGGGATGGATACAACTGGGGAGGTGTGATCAGCACTTCGCCCAGGCGGCCTCACCTGCAAAGCGAACAGGGGCCTCATGAGGGAGGGGAAGGGATGGAAGATAGGGATGGATAGGCTAGGAAGAGGGAAGGAGGCGGCCGTGGCCTTACAGTAGGTACCATCCCGGCATTTGCCCGAAGACGAAGTGGGAAACCACGGAAAACCACTTCGAGGATGGCTGAGGTGGGAATCGAACCCCTCTACTCATTTGGACCACCCGAGGCTGAGTAGACCCCGTTCCAGTCCTCATACCACTTTTCAAATTTCGTGGCAGAGCCGGGAATCGAACCCAGGACCTTCGGGACGGCAGCTAACCATGCTGACCGCTACGCTATGGAGGCGACAAAAATGGTTTTTGAGCCAACGGCACGAAGTGTTCCCAAGCGGACACCCATCCAAGTACTGACTACGCCCAATGTTGTTTAACTGCGGTGATCGGACGAGAACCGGTGTATTCAATATGGTATGGCCGTTGGCTCCGTATTATAAACTACAATATCTGTAAAACACTCCCTTTTACAATAGATTAATATTTGTGCCAATAATACTATAAAATGCCGGTGTATCAACAATTTCACGTGAGGTTTCTTCTATGTCAGATGTTACAACACATCATATGCGACTACTGTAAGGCTCGTAATTTTTCTGTTTCTTCTTTATATAGTGGACCATATATTTTCCGTAAGACCTTCCTTTCAAAAACGCATTGACGTTCTTCAAGTGTTTGAGGCGTGGCCCAGGTCTCACAGCCATATACTACCACAGTTTTCACCAAGGTCATGTAGATATGTACTTTATTTTCCTGTGAAAACAAACGTGATTTGAAAAGATTGTTCAAGCTATAGAAAATACGATTCGCTGTAGTTATCCTTTGCTGTACTTCCAATACTATCTCATTCCTATTCGAAGAGACCAATCCTAAATATTTGAAATACTCGACCATCTCAAAATTATGCCCATCAATATTGATGCTATTAAGATTGTTAATAATAATGATAAATATTGTCAAAATTTTAACCTCAAAATTATGTCGACACAATTTCAAAAGCCAAGACGAAAACTTACAACATGGAAAGCACCCAACACCGTATGGGGAGAATTCCAGATTGATCATGTGGCCATTTCTAACAAAAATACGCAGGAAATTTTAAATGTCAGAACGCGTAAAGGGTTCTTCGAGTCTGACCATTATTTGTTACAAGTCAAGATTAGACCAATCCCAAGACAGAAAAAGACAACAAAAAACAACATAGTGAAGCCTGATCCAGAATATTTGAAGATAAACAGGGACAAAATCATTGAAGAAATTAATAGGCATCTAACAGACACTTGGACAGATCTTGCGACCACAGTTCAAAAGGCAATGCGTTGGGCACAACCTCCTAGAAAACGAAAACATAGGTGGTGGAACGTAATTTGTGATCAAGCCACTGAGAGAACAACACAGGCATGGGTGAAGTTCAGCAGTAACAGAACATCCGAAACATGGAAGGAATTTCACGAAGTTCAAAAACAATCGTCAAAGGAAATCAGAAGAGAAAAACGAGCGTACGACAACAACAGGCTAAAAGAAATTGAAGAAGATTTTAAGAGAAATAACACAAGAAATTTTTACAGAACATTCAAAGAAAATATTAGGAGTTATCAGCCTCCTAGCCTCTGCTTTCGAAGAACAGATGGGTACCTGGAAACGAACACGAAAGAAAACTGTACAATTCTCAAACAATACTTTAATAATCTTCTCAATTGTACAGAACCCACGGAGAAATTGACCTTCCAAAAAACCACATCCAATCCCGATTCTACTCCACCTACAATAGAGGAGATAGAGGAGATCATACAACAAATGAAAAATAACAGAGCGGCAGGAGAAGATGGCATTATTGCTGAAGTATGGAAGCTTCAAGATAAAAAACATCACCAAAACAATTCATGAGATCATCACAGACATTTGGATCACAGAGAAAATGCCAGAGGAATGGAAATGTGCATTCATCCACCCATTACATAAAAAGGGTGATAAGCCAGATCCAAATAATTACAGAGGGATTTCTCTAGTGCCAGTCGCTTACAAAATATTCTCTAAAGTGTTATTGAACAGACTAGAACTACAAGCAGATCCACAAATAGGAGAATACCAGGCAGGCTTCAGAAAAGGGAGATCATGCATCGAACAGATCTGGAACTTGAGAACACTACTGAAAGTCAGACAGACAAAAAACACTGTAGTTACCTTTGTGGACTTTAAAAAAGCATACGACAGCATTGATAGACAAACGCTATTTGCAGTACTGGAAGAATATGGCATTGACAAAAAAAAACAAAACAGGGCACTTATACAACTAACGCTCTCGGACACCACCTCTAAAGTTAAGTTCATGGGTGAAATTTCAGAACCCTTTCATATACGCACAGGTGTCAAACAAGGAGACGGCCTCTCACCAATCTTGTTCAACATGGTCTTAGACAAAATTGTTAAGCAGTGGGAGGAACAAGTTTAAGGAATACAGCTAGGAAGAACCCGTGAAACAAAAACAATCATAAAATGTCTAGCATTTGCAGATGACGTAGCCTTACTCAGCAATAACACACAGGAGGCAAAGGAAGCACTGGAACGATTACATGAAATAGCTGCTAAAACAGGTTTACAGATATCTTATGAGAAGACCCAATACATGGAACGACACACCAACAATGTAAAAACCATGCGTACCATATATGGGTCCATACAAAGAGTTGAAAAATTTAAGTACTTAGGAGAACAAGAGTTTAGTGCTTTTCAGTCGGTCAACACGAATGTACCCAAAAGAGATGGGTTATGCCCTAATCCTGAAATAAATTACATGAGATTAATAAAACACTAGGATGACCAGTTTCGATCGTCAAGCGATCATCATCAGATCCATTACACTTAAGCTACAAAATCTATGTTTGAAGTACAGGTGAAAATATTTACAATATGTACAATTATTTAGTTGCAGTATTGGTACTGCAACTGTCAGTGTATGCTAAATGCAGTATATATGTTAGGTGAAATGCTAAATGGTGATAGCTATCCGGAGATTGTACTTTAGAGAGATTATATGGTTGTAAACTATGGTTAAACTATAAAATTTTTGGCTAACTACTTATCTGATTGTCTTCCGTATTACAGCTACTCGCAGTTTTCGTGCTCACTGGAACTCGCTGTGCGGTCGACTGCGGTGGTTATCTTAACGACTGGTTTTTCCCCTGCCTCCTCCCCCCTGTCCCTACGTGCTGTGGGGAGTGATAGCGATGTGTTTATGTGAGGTGTTGCCAACCTAGATAAGATGGACCCACCTCATTCAATAACATACATCTTATCTAGGTTGGCAACACCTCACATAAACACATCGCTATCACTCCCCACAGCACGTAGGGACAGGGGGGAGGAGGCAGGGGAAAAACCAGTCGTTCAGATAACCACCGCAGTCGACCGCACAGCGAGTTCCAGTGAGCACGAAAACTGCGAGTAGCTGTAATACGGAAGACAATCAGATAAGTAGTTAGCCAAAAATTTTATAGTTTAACCATAGTTTACAACCATATAATCTCTCTAAAGTACAATCTCCGGATAGCTATCACCATTTAGCATTTCACCTAACATATATACTGCATTTAGCATACACTGACAGTTGCAGTACCAATACTGCAACTAAATAATTGTACATATTGTAAATATTTTCACCTGTATTTCAAACATAGATTTTGTAGCCTAAGTGTAATGGATCTGATGATGATCGCTTAACGATCGAAACTGGTCATCCTAGTGTTTTATTAATCTCATGTAATTTATTTCAGGATTAGGGCATAACCCATCTCTTTTGGGTACATTCGTGTTGACCGACTGAAAAGCACTAAACTTTTGTTTACTAAGGCAACACTGTAAATATGGCTTCAAACACCACAATGTACTTAGGAGAATATATACAAATAGGAGGATCAAACAAGATGTCTAACATAGAACGAACGGAAAAACTCCAGAAAGCATACAAACTTACATGGTCACATTATAATAAGAAAAACATTTCAAGACAGGCCAAACTTAGACACTACAAAACAGTTGTATTACCAGAAGCATTGTATGCGTCAGAAACGACCACAATTGCAGCATCTGGCATCACAGAAACAGAAAAAATTGAACGTAAAATTCTGAGAAAAATATTTGGAGCAGTACACAGAGATGGGATATGGATGAAAAGACCTACCAAAGAGCTATATGAACACACAGATAGACTCACAGATATCATTAGAAAACGCAGACTAACTCTCGACGGGCACATACAGAGAATGAACAATAAACGACTTACAAAGAAAATCTTTGATGTAGTAAACAGTTCAAAAAGGAAAACAAATTGGTATCATGAAATAGAAGACGATTTAAAGCAATTAGGGATCAACAAGCAAATGATAGAAGACAGAGAAAAATTCAGAAACAAAATTAAGAACGCCAAATTTTTAGTAAGTGAAAGGAAGAAGATAGGAAGATTGTGGACGGAACAAAGGAAACAGGAGCACAGTCAAAGGATGAAGAGATTTTGGGAAGAGAAGAAGGGAAAGAAGTGAAAATTGTGACATCATGAGATACTTAAGTTCAAACACTGTCCATAAGGGCAACAATGATGTAATAATAATAATAATGATGATAATAATAATGTTATTTGTTTTACGTCCCTTTTAACTACCGGGGCTTTTAGAGATGCCAGGATGCCGGAATTGTGCCCTGAAGGGGATCTTTAACGTGCCAGTAAATCTAATGAAACGGCCCCCTCACATATGCGCACCCTCACATGCCAGCTGACTGTGCCAGGATTCGATCCTGTAACCTTGGGAACAGCAAGTGAGATCGTTACCGCTGAGCCATGCAGCCAGCCAAAACAACAAAAGTACTCTGTATAGTTGACAGTCTAGTACTTAGCTACCTGAACTAGCAGCAGTGTCAAGAAGAGCTAACAGGAACTTCATTTCGTTCCTGCACTTGCCCTAGAATATTTCTGGTGGAATATCGGTGCGCCAATCGGAAGCTGGAAGAAATCTTGGGTCGATATAACGGAAAGCTGTCTCGGCTGGGGAATGCGTTGGCACTTACTGCGCTAGTGCAGAAATCTTTCTTTATTGCGGGACATAACTGGGACACACAGGGCTTAGGATTCTCAATTACCACGACATGGCGTTCTTTTATGTTCCATGACCAGATCGTCTCTCCTTGTCTCCGGGGAAACAGCAGACCGCAAGCTTGTAATCTTTATTATCTCTTCGAGCATGACTGGGCCATGAACTTCGGACCTTTACTGCTACTTTCTTAGCATAAATGCCAATAGAGAAAATATTGGGGTTGGTTGGTGGTCTCATTCGGAGTATGGCTCTTATCACATCACTAACTTGAACTTTTTACAAGAATTAATTATATACTCCTTATAAAAAGGAGATAATTAAACGACTTCATTGGTTCGTCTGGGCTACATCATCAGATGTTCTTCTTGTTTCCTTTCAACCAACTACGGACCACGTCATTTCAACTGTTTCCTTTTAGCTTTAGAATTAATCCAGTGTTCCTTCATACTTCGTAGATGGTGTTATTCCTTTCCCTTGTCCACACCTTTCCAGTTTTCGACGTCAGCTTAGATTAGAAACTCTGATATTCGAAGAGTTTTCCCTTAAAATTGTCACGCTCCTGGATATCTTCACCTTAGATCCCAATCTCGTGTGTATCGTTTAGTATGCCACTGAACTAGCTGCCTTTGTCTTTTTCTCTTGGGGAAGAGTGATGCTATTTGCTTGCACATTCTCAGCATATATGCTGGAAAGAGAACATTTACAATCCCAGATATTAAGTACATCATTATTATCTTTGGTCTGTTCACCCTCCAGGTTGGATTTTTCCTCGGACTCAGTGAGGGTTCGCACCATTACCGCCAGTGTCCTGTAGCTTGAAACACCTGGCTGGGGAGGAACAGAGGCCTCATGAGGGATGGGAAGGGAGGGGAAAATTGGGAGGGACATGCAAGGAAGAGCGAAGGAGGCGGCCGTGGCCTTCGGTAGATACCTTCCTGGCATTTTCCCGGAGAACCACTTCGAGGATGTCTGAGGTGGGAATCGAACCCCCTCTACTCATTTGGACCACCCGAGGCTGAGTAGACCCCGTTACAGTCCTCATATTACTTTTCAAATTTCGTGGCAGAGCCGGGAATTGAACCGTGAACCTCAAGGGTGGAAGTTAAGCATGCTGACCACTGCACCACGGAGGCGTCGTAAGTACATCATGGAGCGAATTCTTCGATATCTCGGTGACTACATTCTGTAGTAACATTACTTTTCTCCTTCAAGTCTGATTACTGATTACTAGGGCTCGGATCGATATGCTCGATAAAATCTCCAGATATGCCCGAAAACCATGTGTTTTATGCTCGATAGATATGCTCGAAAAACCCATTATATGCTCGAAAAAACCATTATAAACCCATTATATGCTCGATAGATATGCTCGAAACCCCCATTATATGCGGTTAAATATGCAGAATATGCTCGAAAAACACCGTTAAAAACTATAGAAAGGAAAGTGAAACTGAAAATACAATAACATACCTTTAAATTCGAGCTTTATTTTCTAATTGTATGTATGATACACTGCAATATACTCGCATTCAAGTTTTACAAGTATATATAAGAGAAGTGCTCTTATAAAAGATACAGTTTAAAAGTTCATTTACAAAATGTTCAGAATTAGGCGAGTCAATGAAGTAGATCTGCATTGGTCTGTAAAACAAGAAATTTTCTATGTTTTCAGTTTTGAATGATTTTCTTAAATCAGTCAATAAAAGTTTAAATGACGAGAACGACCTCACAAAAGGTTAAAATCCTGCGGTTCTATTATTCGCACCAGATAGGCTTTTCAATAATTATTTCTGTTTTCTAACCTTAAGGGTTGTCAGGGCCCGAATTCGTGGGAGAATTCGAAGAAAAACAAACTATTTAGACGAAAACCACAAGAATATGCATTTATATGCTTCTATTCTGAAAACCGCGGTTTTATGCATTTATATGCTCGATAAATTTCAATTCTGTTGGTCCCAGAGAGGTGAAAATACCACCGAAAGGCTATTCTGTCCTTGCGAAATGGCAACAACTTGAAATGATATTATAATCATCATTATCATATCAGTAAATACAATACGATACAATTTAAAAAAATTCTACATGTGTGTTCAAATGAAGCCGATTTGAGGTTTCTGGACACTGGATTAGGAAGACAGGAAATTTGACACCTAAGCTAAATAATTGCTGCCTATATTTTTTCGAACGTCGTCACCCATGGAATACAGGCAGGCATCCTATTATTTGGGTAGGCAGAGAATCTCATCCACAAAAAATGACTTCGGTTGCTCCTGGAACCAATTCAAAACTACTTCCTGTACCTCCCCGTCGGAGTGAAATTTGTATCCCTTTAATATATTGAACATAATCAGATGTCACTACATTAAGTCCTCTATAGATATGCAGTATGTTAGGTTTCACTGCGCACGATTCATTAAATTACGAGAAAGTTCTATTGAAATATCTTAAATCTGCTTGGTCGCCATGTTGGTGTTGTAATTAACAGGTTTGTAAAAGTTACATAGGTGGACTTATATTAGTATTTTCTATCACCATACAAAATATTGGATGATATTATGTAATAGTTTTGGAGATATAGAATGCCGGTGCAATATTTCGCGTGGCCACTATATTGGGTTGGTGAAACGTATTAAAATTTGAAAGGTATGGTCGAGGTTGGACTAGGTAGCAGTATGTCATTATGCCATTGCTAAGTCTCATTGAAATCCCTCCAGTTGTTCAGATTTTAGGGGACACACACATACCCAAACAAACACACACACGGACAAAAGGTAATCTCATAAGCCGACATTATGCTAAAAAAATGTCGATAATAAATGAAGTAAGAAAGACATAGGAATCGTTGTTGTTTGTTGTTAGTTCGTATTAAGGGCTAGGGACATCTTAGGTATCAGTCCCGTGTACTTGGGGTGAGTTGATTTGTGTGGTGACTGGTAATGTGTATTGCTGCAATTATAATTATCATAGTCGTGATGGAAAAGGTGCCCCGGGACTGGAAATGGGTTATTATCCTTGTATTTGCCTGGTAAGAGAGAGTGGAAAACCCGGGAAAAATCACACCCAAGATAGTCATTGCCAACGTCGATATTCAAAGCTCCAATCCTCGGACATTCTGCAGCAATGCACGATTTAACGAGCACGGCTACGCCACGGGGGGACGTTGCACAGTGGGTCAAAATCGAAATCTAGGGGGACAAAATTATTTTTACGGTTTAATCATGAATTTAGAGTGAAAGCACCGTATATAATATGTTTACTTCATAATAAACATCAGATAAGACCTTTTTTATATTACGTCTACACATGCAAGAAATTGTCTATGACTAGGAGTTGGATAGAGCTTTCAGTTATCTCTCAAGAACAATTTTCTACCCCTAATTTACTTTTAACAAAGTCACAAAGTTCCACTTTTGACATAACCGTCGAACCCAGTGCTTCAAACAGTTGTAAACGCGTGAGAACTGGTTGCGCGGCATTTTCTAAAACGTAAAATAACTAAGTACGTTGCAAAAAGATGCAAAAAATCTTATATCAGGCGTAAACTACAAGACTTTATCTACATTTTAACATTAAGTAGAAAGTGGCGCAGAGTGACGCGACATACTAAAATTCTAAGTGAAAATATAAATTTTAAAATAATAGTGAGATATTATATAATGCAAATATAGCTAAAATTACGTAACAATTACGCCCATTAATAACTGAAAAACGTTACAAAGCTCATACCTTCAGCTGCATGTTCCATCTTAAAGCATCACACTAACCACAAAGACGACCAAACCACAGCCACTTACATTCAACATCCAAATCAGACTGCTCGAACAGTGGTGACAGATTTACACTAAGATGCGTTTAAATCCCAGAATAGTGAGTGGCAATTATATGAGAATGCTGTATAAATAACACACTTTTTTATTTTGAAAATAAATAATCTTGTCCTCCTAGATTTCGATTTGGCCCACTGCGTTGGAATTGTAAATGAAATGTATTTGTGATAGAGTAGTGCTGTGTTTTGTAAGGGAGGTAGCGTATGCTATGGTGCTGGCAGGTTGAGGGTGCCGTCAGGTGGTTAGGGAGATATTGGTCCCTGCGGTGTTGGCTACATTACGGATGTTAGCATGCCGCGGGCTAGAGAAAGGAGCCTGCTAATAAATAACGTGCTCCTCTCAAAGTTTGGCGGAGTCGTGCCCAGAGGAAGCAATCCGGGTGGAAGAGCGACGAGACGAGACGAGGCTATAGTATACGACTTCGTAAGCATCATTATGCGTCCACCTCCTAGTGTAGCGCCTAGCATTCTTGGCTGTCGCCCCAGAGGTCCGGGTTCAATCCCCGGCTCTGACAAGAAATTTAATTCATGTCTGAGGGCTGAAAGCCTCCATGGCTTAGGCGGCAGCACGCCGGCCTCTCACTGCTGGGTCCGTGGTTCAAATCCCGGTCACTCTATGTGAGATTTGAGCTGGACAAAGTTGAGGCAGACCGGTTTTTCTCCGGGTAATCCGGTTTTCCCTGTCCCAAATGTCATTCCAGCAACACTCTCCTCTTTCATTTCATTTCATCTGTCATTTATTTAATTATTTCCCAGGGGACTGCGACTGGCTTCGGCAACCGGCACAGTTCATATCCTCGCCGCTAGATGGGGACTTCATTAATTCCATTCCCTGTCCCGGTTGGTCGACTGGAAGGAGGCTATGGATTTTCATTTTATGAGGGCTGGAACAGGGTACACTTAGTCTCGTGAGGCAAACTGAGAAGAGGTGGGTTCAATTTCCATCTCAGCCATCCTGGAAGTGGTTTTTCGTGGTTTCTCACTCCCACTCCAGGCAAATTCTAGGATGGTTCCTAACTTAAGCCACGGCCTCCTCCTTCCCAATCCTATCCTATCCTCAATTTACAACTACTCACGCTAATAGGCCTACAGCCATCACAATAGCCTAATACAAGTTATCACTCCTGGCCTTTGTAAGCGATTTTTGAAAGGCGACAAAGATCCTGACATGCATGTCATTCGTTGTTGCTTGTTAAAGAACTCATTTGAATTCAGTAGGCTGTGTTCATAATGGCAAAATTAATCTCGGGATTCTCCGCCAACACAAAAAAGTTCATCCATTCTCTACTAGAGAGCGCTATAGTGTCAAGGAACTTAGATATCTAACCTACTTGACGTTCATAGCACTCCAAGGAAGAACAAAATTCGACTTGCAAGCTGCCCTTTGGACGTCAAATAACAAAACTTGCAACCGACACCCGAGGCCATACGATGTTATTATTTTCACACAAATTCTACACAGGCCCAAATACAGGAGGCTGTATGACCAGGATGTCGCAGCCTCTAAAATAAGCAACAACAATATATTAAGGGATGGAAAACATGAAATCTAATACTAATGACTTGTGTTGTGTGTTGCAGAAGTGGAGCGGCTGCAGAGTGGAGGACGCCCTCTGTCAGCGAGCAGCAACAGTAGCAGCCGACCAACCACTGAGGAGCGCCGCTTTGCTGACATCATCAAGGAGAAGCCAATCAAAGTGACTGTCCGGGTATTGGTTCCCGTCAAGGAGCACCCTAAGGTACTGGCATTACACCACTATACTGAGATTTGCTGTATAGGTCTGTCTGTTAGGTAGTCAGCCCGAAGGCTGGTTGGATCCTCAAAAAGTACCGCCGTTAGGTTATGTGAGTAGGTACCCACAAAATCCCCAGGCTGCTCTATATTGAGGCGTACTAGGCAAGAAGAGGAGTGAGATAGTTTGCCATTGCTTTCCTCACTGAGTCAGAACAGCATTACTAACCCTATGAGTAGAACCTTTCACAGCATCCACAGGCACTGACTGTGCCCTGAATGGCATTACTAAGCACCACCCATACCTCAGTAGCTTCCATATAATCACAGCCATGAGTGAGACTGAGACATCGGTGAGAAGCCACATTTTATCTAGCCTGTGCCAACAGACAAATGCAAAAGTACTGCATGCATCAAGAGATGGCAAACAGGCCAGCTGTATAGGGAGCAATGAAAAAAGAATGCCTTCAAATTTCCACTATATTGAGAACATTGACGATGTTGAAAGTGTGCTTCAAATGGAATATTGATATTCCCCAACACCACTGTTTACAGTATATTGACATCACTTATTCCTTAGTTTGCTTCTTTGGTGGACCAGCAGTAAAGTGTTCACTACATGGTCCCAAGACCACCGAAGAAGTCAGGATTTTGAAGGACAGCAAACGTCTACGGTGCTCTGAGTTGAATGATTATGGCCCATAAAAGATCTATCGATAGCTCATGCCTTGATGGCATCCGTTGAGCGTGGGTTCGAATCCAACCTTGGCCGTCCTT
This sequence comes from Meconema thalassinum, assembly GCA_946902985.2. Taxonomy (NCBI): domain Eukaryota; kingdom Metazoa; phylum Arthropoda; class Insecta; order Orthoptera; family Tettigoniidae; genus Meconema; species Meconema thalassinum. The sequence continues at coordinate 239,875,690 of OX336394.1, read as the reverse complement.
AAAATGGTTTTCGTGGTTTCCTATTTTCACCACCAGGCAAATGCCGGGACGATTCCTTTCAACAGGTCCATGGCCGATTTCCTTACAAAATCCCTTACCTGACCCGTACCTAATTAGACGCAAATTAGCGGTCACTTGGGCGATCGGCCTGTCACCATCCCCAGTTGTCTCTGCTGACAAAAGTGTTTTCAGCAGGGAGGATAAGTGATTGAAATATATTATTATTATTATTATTATTATTATTATTATTATCGTTTAACTTCAGCTGCCTTCTGTACGTCTTTTTAAAGGTGCTATCTAGATATACTTTCAAAAGTCAGCGTTGTATTTGCACTACTATGTGTCAGACCAATCGCTACTATATTGAGTGATCCGCCTCGTTGCGTAGTGGCTGCCACTTTTGGCTGTCACCACTCAGGCCCGGGTTCGATTCCTGGCTCAGGCAAGAAATATTAATTCTGGTCTAAGGGCTGGAACGGGGTACACTCAGCCTCGTGAGGCAAAATTGAGAAGAGGTGGATTCTAATCCCACTTTCGCCATCCTGCAAGTGGTTTTGTATGGTTTCCCACTTCTACTCCAGGCAAATGCCGGGATAGTTCCGATCTAAAGGCCACGGCCACCTCCTTCTAAATCCTCATATGAATTACAAATACACACACTAATACAGCCATCACTATAACACATGTTGCAAAAGCCCCTCAATTAATAAACAACTATATTGGGTGACCTATGGCTGTTGTTGTTTGAGACTTCAGTCTTTTGACTGGTTTGATGCAACTTTCCATGCCTCCCTGTCCTGAACTAATTGTTATCTCTACATAGCTACCACACCCTACATCTGAGGCAATCTATTTAACATATTCTAACCTTGGTCTACCCCTACAGTTCTTGTCCTCGACCCTCCATTCCATAAGTAAGCTTGCTATTCCTGGGTATCTTAGTAGGCTATGTATCCTACCAACCTATCACTCCCCTTCATTAGCAGTCACTCTCCCAATCGGCTTAATACCTCCTCGTTTGTAACCCTATTTACCCATCTAATCTTCATCATTCTCCTGTAGCACCAAATGTCAAACCTTCGATTATTCTTCTCTTTCCACCTTCACCAACAGTCCGAGTTTCACTTCCATAGAGCGCCACGCTCCAGACAAAGGCTTTCAAAACTGACTTCCTAATACCTAAATCTATATACGATGTCAACAGATTCCTTTTCTGCAGAAATGATTTCCTTGCCTGAGCCAACCTACTTTTTATATCCCTTTGCTTCGTCCATCACTGGTTATTTTGCTTCCTAAGTAACAGAAGTCTATGGCTGGAATTTAATTCATTTTGTTACGAGCAATTTTTCACAACCAAACATAAGATCATATAGTGCCGTGCATTTCTTTCGTCCTTCAAAAATCCGACGTTCTAGTCCGGGAATCGAGTTTGTGATATTGGAATTATGAGTCCGCCACTCTGTCTCTGATTATTATGGATAGTTACCACCTGAACGGTAACTATTGTCCTCCCTCAGTTTCTTCTTCCCTGTTTGTTGGTGGGAATCGAGCGCCGCTTGCAAATTGGAGGAGCACCTCAGGTATGAAGTGGGATCTTCCTGGTCACTTAGCGCCGGTCTAATCACCTTGTAAGTTGAGAGGAGCTCAAGCACTTGAAGAGCTCTGCAGTAACCGTGCTAATTGAACACTGGATTACTGCCAACAAATGGAGATATTCTCATGGAAAATACAGATATTTATTGGGAAAATTTCTGATATATTCAGGATTTAATTTCTAGAACAGAAATACGGGATTATTTGAGATATTGAATGTAGTAAAATTCAATCTCTACCTTTACAGGGTGCAACGAAACTAATAGGCCATATTTCAGCTATAGATTTCTCATAATAGAGAAGAATCGAAATGTAATGTCTTTCAGTCGGTCAATACGATTGTACCCAATTGTAATGGGTGGTTCCCTAATCCAGAAGCAAGTTTACATGAGATTATAGATTATCAATCACATGTAAATTTAATAATTGGGTACAATCTTATTGACCGATCGAAATATCTCTCTTTACCCGGAGTGTTGACCATGCATAATAGCTAGAAAGTAACGAAGCTCGTAGTTTTACATGACTGTTTTATCCCACGATCATAAGCCATAGGACCTCCCTTTGCCGTGAAAAGACTTTTCAGTCGGTCAACACGATTGTACCCATTTTTTCAGGAATAGTGAACCACCCATTACAATTGGGTACAATTGTGGACCGACTAAAAAACATTATATTTTTAAATTAATGAATCTCAGATCACTAGTCTCCAAGAAATTGCTCAAGGGATAGGAATGCATATATCCTTTGAAAAAACTGAGATCATGCCTATGAAACCCTTAGATATAAATGAAGTCTATATAAATGATCATAAAATTAACCTAGTTCCTCAATTTAAGTATCTTGGAGAAATTATAACACATAACTTAAACGAAAAAGTAACTTGGATAAATAGAACAAATAAAATGAAAAAGGCACAACCTCTAACCTGGTCAACATATAATAAAAAATGCCTATCAATCGCTACTAAGATCCAACATTATAAAACTGTAACTCTCCCAGAAGCCACTTATGCTTGTGAAACACTGTTCCAAATTAAAAATGAACAAAGAACTGATCAGCTCCTCAAAACGGAAAGAAGAATCATTAGAACGTGCATAAATAAAAAGTATCAGGTTGAGGGAGTCTGGAGGATTCTCCCAAATGAAACTGTCTATCGTGAGATTGATCCAATAACCAGCACAATGAAGAAGAAAATTTCATATTTTTTTCACATCTTACGGCTTTCAGAAAACAGAATTGTACGCCAACTGGTGATGAGAAATCTAGGAAAGAAAATTGGAGGAAAATGGATCCAAGAAATCCAACAAGATCTCAAAGCAGTTGGACTCAAGATAACAGATGCCGAGGAGAAAAATAAAATTAACACCCTTCTTAAAACTCACAAATTTTCTGCAGAAATGACACATAGAAAGCCTATGGAGATTTCAGATGAGTTGAGAAAATCCCGATCTGAAAGAATGAAAAAGTACTGGAAAGAGCGCAAGAACCAAGCAGTACTACCTTCAAAGAAGAAGTGATTGTGGAACGACTCAAGTGGTCCAATGTGACCAATCAAGATTAATAATAATATTAATGAATCTCATTGAAACCACTTTGGCTTTATTTAGTATTTCTAAAACTGTATTAGTTTCTTTAAGAGTTTGTCCTGAATGAATATGAAAAATAATATAACTCAATTAAGAGATAGGCTATGTTGATGACTGAGGTTCAACTTTTACCTGATGGTATAACGCGCACTTTAAACAAGTAAACATTGAAGGATTCCGATAAACTCGGGAGATATGTGGGAAACTGTGAAGGGCGACTCAAAACAAGGGCACATTTTGAAGAATGGATACAAATAGTTACGATTTGAGTTTTGAAAATTTGAAATTTTGTATCTGTGTTTCCTTGTAAATATGTACGATTGTGCCCAAGATTTGAGATAGGCACATTCATTAAATACAAATCGATATTGTTTTTCCTCTTTAAGCTGTATGTTCCCGCGTAAGCTCTTAAAATAGTAAAGCAATAGCGAGGAAAATCATTGTACTGTATTACATACCATTCTACAAGGTGACACAGTCAATGACATTTTATGGGAAAATTTAATTCTCATTGCCGATATTCCCATGCATAATTCCATAACGTCACAAGACGCTCAGGTTTATGGATGTTCAAGAATTCTTCCTTATTCACATCCAAATAATGATTCTTCACATAATCTCACATTTTCAATGGCAAGCCTGTTTGTGTGTTTTGATATTGGCAATGCTTTGTGTTCCACAGTCATTAGACGTTTCGCTCACATTCACGTGTTACATTCATTAATTGACACGTTAGTTAATTACAGCACCTCTCATTAGACACGCATTGCGTCAATGTTATTTTTTTGTGAAAGAAAAAAGGACAAATAGAAAAAGCAACTACGTACCAATAAGCGCATAATAATGACTCCAAATGTGTGATTGAATCAGGTGTGATTGATAAAGCACACACACTCTAATATTACAAAAATATATTTCACTGTTTTATTTAGCTAATAAAGTCGCCATTATGATGAAGAGCTATATCCAGTTAATTAAATCCTATAGTCTGATTCAGATGCAATAATCAATCATTTGGTGTCAGAATTGAGACAAGTATTAAAGATTGACAGTCCTATGTGGCTTAACGTGGATGAATTTGCGTCTGCCATAACCATGCTATCTCTGTAGTTAACTTAAATGGGGTCATACCGTTTAAAGAGTCAAATTACTATGAATATTATTTTTGTAGTTAATTTATTTTAGGGCCTTGGTACAGTTTGGTCATAAGCCCCGAGAATATTCATTTTAATATTCTGCCTGTTATACATTTTGTACAACAATTACACATATTTCCATGAAACCACAGCCATCTTTGTTTACAAAATGAAATATCAACTGATATTTAGTCATTTTATAACACCTTAGCCAATAAATTGAATTAATCCCTCCCTTTATTATTCTGCTAAGGTCCTATTCCAGTTTTGTACCGAAAATAAGGTCCCATTAACACCAACCTACACATATGGGGTACCTACAGGTTCAGCATAACCCAATGCGTAAGCAAAATGCACTCACTTACTCTTTAAATGCCTCAAAATTAAATAAATACCTTAAAACATGTACTGTATATTTACAATGGAATAATGAAAGAATGCAACACGGTAACCATGGTAACAGAATCTCACAGGTCCATCTATTTGTGTAAGACGCAATGCAATTCCAATTATTACATTACTGTGAAAGTTTCCAGACCGTCATAAGGTTATCACTGTACCAAATTAAGCTGTAAAATTCATCAATACATACAGTATGACGCGCTTAAGGGGGTCAAGGGGTACTCTAGATTTTTTTCACGCAATTTTCACGTGTGAATGTGGTACGAAAGGTCTTTTTCACCCGACTATAAAGGATCTCCGAAAACCACATTTAAAGGCCCTTAAATTAACAGTGTCTGTGATATTCCCAGAAAACTAACTTCGCTCTGATACCTATGAAGGAATGACAAACCCCTAACCACTGCACCAGTAGCTGAATTGATAAAGTCTGATTATTCATACCAAGGATAAACCAGTCATAGCATTCATGATTGAGATTTTGCTAAGTGTACTCTTTCTTTACAACTAGAATATTCGCGGACGAAGCCGCGACGGGTAATGCTAGTATATATTAATTAATTATACTAGTTTCGGCCACATTATGACCATCCTCAGTTCTTTTAAAATAAACTGTTATAATTGCGAGCAAAGCTTGAATATATGTTTTACTTGAATTTCTTCCTTTGAAAAATTAATTTAAAATATATCTAAATAGTTAAAAATCAGATCTGTAACAATCGATGATAATATGAAATTATTTTGTGGAAATGACATAACTAACTAATTGGTGAATGTATATTACTACAGATTAGACAAAACATTTCTTCTTTAATATATATCTTATAATGATCAATGGGGTGTGGTTTCTATAAGTTGAATATAGGCTCTTCGTGGAGTGGGGCAGAGGTTGGAATATGAGGCTATTTTATGTATCCTCCTGCTCCAATGGAAATGTTGAAGTAAATTGTCTTTGACAATGATTAATGTAGTTTCGTAATTTATGGTTGGATTTTAACATGCGTTATCGTGTGTTCTGGCTTTCATTTAAAGTTTTCATGGATAAGCGAGACGTTTATACTAAGTCAGGATGTTGCTAAGATGCTAAGACATCATTGTTACCAGAAAGAAAGTTCTAAATTCTTAAAATTATGATATCTTTTTATGCAATTTTAAAAATTATGATGTCGTATTTTTATAAAATTTTACAAAATTATGACAATTTCTTGAAATAATTTTCAAAGATCCCTGGTTTTGAGCTGACTTTCACCGTTTTATTCATATATCCCGTGTTTATAGGAATTATATCATTAATTTCTTTCGGTAATTACCGTGATTTTGAAAATTGGATAAAAAGAATTATCATGATTTTAAGAATTCTAATAAAATTGTTAATACATCACTTTCAAAAATTGAACAAAATAGTTAAAAACATAATTTTGAAAATTTGATAAAATTGGATATAATTAGTTATTATCAAAATTGGATATAATTAGTTACAATAATAATTTTGAAAATTGGATAAAATATCATACTTTTTGGTGTAAAATAGCTATTATTCTAATTTTGAAAATTGGATAAAACTAGTAATTATCATAATTTTAAACATTGTTAAATGATAACTATCACAAATTTGAACTTTGGATACATTTAATAATCATAATTTTGGATAAGATTGGATAAAATAATTATGATTTAACATTGAAAATGTATGTTTGTTTCTGATAGCAAAGATGTATTTCCTTGGAAACATGCATAATTGTTGTACAAGGTTCATGACTGGCATAGTCACAAAGTTAATATCGTTACTGTTTTGGTCTTCATCATCAACAGGGCAAATAATCTTGTTGTTTGGGTTCATGTTGATAAAGTTAATAATATATTAATACACGTTACAACATGTCATTTTGCAATTTTTAGGCCCCTATTAGTACATGTTTCGTGGTTACGGTATACCACGTCATTAAATCGTCAATGAATAACATAAACATAATTGACAAAAGAACAATTTTTAGATAATAACATCGATAAGTCACTTTAAAAACATAATATCGACTAAATAGTTATATATGTGTTGGAGTATCCAAAAATCTCTTGGCATTACTTGCAAATGAATTACCGACGTTACATTCTGAAGTATTTTTCTGAGTTAATAGGGAATAAACCAAGCCAGGTAAACTAGCTTATCAGGAAGGCAGGAAGGCGACAGATGAGAAACACAACAAAGTCGCATGTACCGTACTGTAAAACAAATGAAAAAGTTCAGGAGATGGGATCCAAAACAATAAAACTTAGTTAAAATCTAGGATAGCCTCTCTGTATCAACTAAAATGAGATAGCACGTAATAGCTGTCATTAATGTTATCGTTTCTTCTTTAATATTACATTGCACCATAATATCATTACACTAACATGTATTACTCAGGTCCTAATTGTTTAAGGCATTTTAATTGCAGTTATGTTATTCGTAGTTTATTCGAATATGTTTTTTATTCTCGCTGTTATTTTAATTATTATTTTATTGTTTACCCTTTTAAGTCAGCAAGATTTTTGTATTAGGCTATAAGGGAGATAATATTCACACGTAACAAGTGATGGTTGCAATAAATAAAACTCTTTCCACAATCCCTGGCAATCCGAGATTCAGAAGAAAAGGTACTCTTAGTATAATCTAAGCCATATGACCTGAAAATTGCGGGATGACGCGTGGTCAAAATGTAATGTCTTATCGGCCGCTATTCTTGACTTTCCTGGCAAGGGTTATCGTTAATTGAATTAGACAGGTACTCAATTACCTTAACGAGACAGAGAGCAATCCGTTGCAGCCCTCAAGTCAGTTCTAAACTCTTTCACACAGCAGAGAATCAAACCAGTAACCTTCACCGTTATAATTAAAAAGAAAAACAATAACAATAAATTGCAATATATGAGTGACACAATTGGCTGTTTCATGTGGAGATTTTAGCCCTGGGGTTGGTAACATGAGTAATCTATCTCTCAAAAGCTTGCCGGTGACTTGAGTGTTAGTAGGTCGCCCGACCAGTGATTTGTCTCCCAGCCCAACAAAGTGAAATTAATTCTCTTCTTAAGAAAAGAACAGCAAGCAATTAACGACCAGCTTCAGATGACCGAGTATAAAGGTACGATCAAGTAGAATGACAAATTATCTGACCCATTAGTATGGTGCACTTGAACAATATGCAAGTGCCACTTCACATCCATGCTCAGTGTTACCAACACTAAACATTGAGCATTAAAATAATCGAAAATGGTTAATTGTTGGTGAAATCTTTTAACCTAGGCTATGCTTCTCATTTCAAAAAAAAATTAAATAACAGAGGAGCCTTTTATAAAACTACCCGAGTGGCAATTATTGTGAGCATTGAATCATTGGACTACACGTTAAGAGTTTTATACTTGCATGGTTCTCGCGCCCACCATCTTGATATGAGTTGACTGATCACCTTATAGTTTGGGCCTCAGACGCTAAGATCATGACATTTTGTGTTTCTACATTTGATAAGGATCCGGTGATTTGTTCAGTTGCAATTCGATTCAATTTTAGACACTCATGTGGTCGCCATTTTGTTTCCGTTAAGTTGGTGGCTATGTCAGGCAGAACACTGAAGTGCCCTATACTAGTGCTACCTTTGTACGAAATTTGATTCAATTCAGTTTCGTCGGTTGGGAATAGATAGGTGGGGGAGGGACAACAGACATGCACACACACAGACACATGGCCATTTCCGTGCGTATAGATCTCGTAAGGCTACATTCCTTTTTTGAGATATTCAAATGTAATCAACGGGTTTTTAACCCGTTTCTGCCTGATTTTTTAGACAAAAACTAATTAAGATTAGTACCAAAAGCTGTTTATAGTGTATTTCTACAGTATTTTAATGAAATTTGTTTAAAACAGAGCGTAACATGGATAATACAGCATGTGCCATATATGGCACGCTAGGCAGATTATACAATATGAAATAAATTACAACACTGTTCTTTCTCTCAGGTTTGTTTTCCTCCACTGCCTTATTTGGTATGATATGGTACAATAATCACTACAGACCTATTGCATATTTGATGAACATGTCTTCTAAATTGTAGCTGACGCAGAGCAACCTCTGTTTCACCGGTAGAGGACCCAAGCACTGTCAATGGACACATCTATCAACCACGTAAATGTATGCCACCACCACTTTTCTCTGGGATGTGTATTCTATATTTTCCAATGTTTTCGTCCATTTGGCCAGTTCCACCCATATGCTGCTCATATTTTCCAAATGCACATGGTCAAGGGGCAATGATTCTCTTTTTCTTCCCTGTTTAGAGTACCGAAACACGCTAGAAACTGAACAACATACTTTGTCGAAGCAATAGTGACAGAGGAGCTGTCCTGCCATCGTATTATGATTGTTCCATTCTCCTCACTACTCCTGTACTCATAGTAACCCCTATGTTCCTTCCTAACCATTTGCTTCAACGGGATCACTTCACTGTTTTTGGGGATGCGATTGTAGCGGATTGTTCCTGTACCACAATATCCTCGGTCTCGTAAGCGAGTTTGTAACCCAACACAGATGAATATGTTGTCAAAATAGAACCTGAATCCAAGGGGCTTCACTTCCTCTGAAAACTCGTCTCCAATTTGAATCAAGGGCGCCGCAGCTTTACCGGAGACCTTCACGTATTGTTGATTTTTACAAGGATTTTGCTCTAGGTACACTTCACAATATACAAGGTGCCCTTGGGTACTACTCAAAACCATACTTTGTATCCAAATTAATAAGCTAGTCTTTTTGGAATTGTTTACAGCCATGTCTGCCAAAATATATTACAATGCATTCGTCATGAGGCCGGTTTTGCTCTGGATAAAAAATGGAAATAAATTTCACTTTTAGTGCGTCTGTGAGTGGCCGTAGTTTCCACATCTTCTTCATTCTTCGAATGAGCCAACTGGATTACATTTATCACAATAACTATTTTTATTTGTATAGTACCGTAAAATTCGCGTCCCATAAGAAAGTATGCTTTTACCAAATATGGTAAAGATCCGATGATTAGTTTGGTCATAATATAATTTTAAGTTTTGACCATTAGGGTGGCCGCCATTACGTTTTGGTAAAGATGGCGGCAATATAAAACATTACACTGAGGAGCCCTTTGATAGTGCTACCTCTGCACCAAAATTCCTTCATTTCCATCTTATTACTCCTCTAGTGTCCAAGTACAGCCAAACTAAACCTATCGAAAAGTAAAATGACTGATCTGCCTAGTGTGCCATATATGGCACGGCTATATATGTTTGTAAATAGCTCAGTAAATTATGAACAATCAGACAAAGCATCATAATATACTGAAACGTTGGACTTCACAGTACGTATCATGAAAAGAAAGTTCCGCAGAATAATTTATATTGTTCATAAATAATTGCATACCATTTTTGTGAATTCATTTCTTTTCATCAAGGCGCGCACTTCTCACTTCAATAATACAATGCTAGAACAAAGCACGCAGCTGATAGATAATGACAGTTGAGTCACACAGTATATGCAACAAGTAAGTGTAACCAACAACAGAAAAATTCTCTTAATTCCAAGTGATAATCCTACCAAAATTGCAGCGTGCCATATATGGCACGCTAGGCTGAAACGGGTTAATAAATCAGGTGGCAACGTGTTAGTCTGTGTGTACTTACCAGAATCTGTCTGTGTGTATGAGTCCACTTGGTAACTTGTGAATGAATGACTGCTTCAATGTCTTCCACAATTGATATCCTATAAGTGCTACTTGAGGTTATTTGATTGTTGACATTTTCAATATAGTCATTGCTACCAATCACAAATACGAGTAAGATGCTATTGACTCCATACCTACGAAATCATTCACTGTGAAGATTTGAAATTTTAAAAGATCGATACAATATGTAAACAAAATAGTTTTATAACATTGCAGAGCTGTCAGTTTTACCAACACTTATTAATGTGTACCTGAATGCAGGCCTACCATTAGTTAATTGATTGTAACTTTTCTACATACAACCATCAAATTGGAAATAAATAACATACGGTTCAAAAAACTTAGCTCTATTTTAGAGATATTTAACATCAGAAAAGCTGAAAACCACTTCGTGGTGTAGCATTCTAAGCTATCACCCCTAAGGTCCGGGTCCAATTCTCGGCTTTGACAAGAAAAATAATTCTCTTTGAGAGCTGGAACGGAGTACACTTAGCCTCATGAGGCAGAACTGAGACGAGGTGGATTCGATTCCCACCTTGGCATCCTAGAAATGGTGTCCCGTAACTTTCCACTTGTACTCCAGGTAAATCCCGGTGTGGTACCTAATTTAAGACCACGACTGTCTCCTTCTCAATTATAGCCTCAATTGCAAATGCACACACTACTAACGACTAACAATAGACTAACACTGATTTTCGGACAAACATCTACACACACCCAAGTACATAGGGCTGAAATGACCACGATATCCAAACCCCTGAATGATACCAACAAACAAATTGTTCGTTCTGTATTCTTCGTTTCAGAGGTTAGGGACACCTTGGCGATCAGCTCCACGTACTTGGATGTTTGATGATTTTGTCTCTTAAATACTTCCTCAGTTATTCTATGGTGACTGTAAAAGTGTGAACAAGATTAAGAAAGATGCGCTGGGACTTCTATAAGTTGCTATTGTTGTTGATTCATTTTAGGGGCTTTGCGCCATCGTGGTCACGTCACCCCGTCTACTTGGGTGTGTGTGGAATTTGTCTGATAACCTGTGGAATTTGTCTGATAACCTGTGTTATTGTGATGCCCGTATTAGTGTGTGAATTTGTAATTCAGATGAGGATTGGGAAGGACGAGGCCATGGCATTAAGCTAGGAACCATCCCGGCATTCGTATGGAGTAGAAGTGGAGAAACCAAGGAAAACCACTTACAGGATGGCTGAGGTGGGAATCGAATCCGCCTCTTCTCAGTGTTGCCTCACGAGACTGAGTGTACCCCGTTCCAGCACTCAGACCAGAATTAAATGTATTACCAGAGCCGAGAATTGAACCCTAGCCTTCGCTGTGACAGCCAAGAGGAATAAGTTACTATCCCCGCATTAACCTGTAGGGAATTTGGAAAATATAAACTCGACAAATACCACTCCCAGAGTAACCACTATCTGTACTAGGATCCATCCTTCTATCTACGGACTTTCACGTACCAATACTCTGCGTGTTCCATTATAATGCACGAGAAGTTTGGTGTACTTAACGTGTAACCTGTACCGATGAAGACGAGACTGTTTGAATACCCTGTTACAACTGACACTTGCCCTATGTAAGATGCACCTCAGTGTGAAGATACCTCCACAAAGCGTTCTGCGCTGCTCCATCCTCCTGATCTTCTGTTACCGCCAAATGTGAACACATGAATCGATTCTACTCCGTTCCGTAGCGTGGCTGTAGCGAAAGCTATTACCTGGCAAATTGCATCGCCAAGAATTTTGATTGGAAAGTGGTTCTTCCATTCGGTAAATATATATTATTCTTTCCTTTACTTTAAGTTACTGTGTGGTTATCAAAGTAACTGATGTCAGAGATAATGACATGCAAATTACGGCGTTCAGTACGATTTACTAGACTCTTTATATCGGCAAATATTAATAAAAGAGCAAATCCTGGATCGATTCTCTCAAATGCATTTTATGGAAGTTCATTTGACCAACACGTAACTTATTGTTGGCTGTCACCCTTGACGTCCGGGTTTGAATTCCTGCTCTGCCAAGTAATTTCAATCTGGTGTCGGGGAATTATTGCGCCAGCTAATATTCCAAGTTCACCTTTCTTATGTCATTCCATCACACAGACTAATCGGGACCTTGATCTTATTCTCTGGTTAATAGCTACTTGATGAGTGGGCTGTATTTGGCGTATTGAATAAATAGCAATTCATAATGTTACGAATGCTGTAAGCCTCCATGGCTTAGGCGGCAGCACGCCGGCCTCTCACCGCTGGGTCCGTGGTTCAAATCCCGGTCACTCCATGTGAGATTTGTGCTGGATAAAACGGAGGCAGACAGGTTTTCCTCCGGGTACTCCGGTCTTCCCTGTCAACATTTCATTCCAGCAACACTCTCCACTATCATTTCATTTAATCATTGCTCCAGAGGAGTGCGTCGGGCCTCGGCAGCCGGCACAGTTCATATCCTCGCCGCTATATGGGGGCTTCATTCATTCCATTCCTGACCCGGTCGGAGACTGGAAGCAGGCTGTGGATTTTCATTTTTTTCAATGTTACGAATGCTAGATAGTTTCGTCGCCCGCGCGTAACTCAGGCCGCCCCAGGCTATCCCTGACTGAGTGTTACCACCGCCTTACGCAACGGGGCTGCAAGAACAAGGACATAGTCCAAGAGGTTCTTGGCCCGCCTAGTACTGGAAATCTCGAGAAGGTGTAAACCCTGGTCTACTCTGGAAACATCCATTGAGTCACCAGCCCCACTATATATAAAGCGACCTGGCCAGCGAGGGACGGACTGCGCTTTTGAGGAGTGTGTGTTCATACCTGTGCGACAGAGGTAATGCGGTGACGTGTGAATTGCGAAGCAGTGTGTAGTACGGTATTCGAGAACAGTGAGTGACAGACTGAGGTTGGACACGGGTCTACCTAATTAGTGAAGGATTAACTGAATAAGGAAGTAAAAGGGTGAGTGTCCTCCATACGGGAGCAAACACGAAGAAAGACAGCTAATTGTTTCCATTTGCTTATTGTGTGTTGTAACTTTCTGACCTGCAATAAAGCTAATATTTCTTAAAAGGACCAATTGTGTTGTGCTTTTACCCACTGTAATCCAATTAACGAACGTGCTACTAGGGGCAGCACGTATCATTAATTACGTAATGCATGGACTGTAACTGGCATGTTTTAACTTCGTTTGTAGTATGAATAGAAGTGACACTACTTTATTTCACACATTTTCTTATATTTCTGCGGAGCCTTAAAGCCACCGGGTTTGTAATGTTTTGTGCTTGTTATAAGATTCCTCATCCTACAATGTCTTGCAGTAAGAGCCAAATCTCCCACAATTAATAATATCATCTCTGGAATACAGAGAAGCAATTGATAAGTCATGGCCTCCTTCTTCACTGCCTCCTAGAGACTCAAATCAGACACAGGAAGTGTGCTCAGTGCTGCTTTCTAGTTAAGGAGTGGAGAAAGAGAAGTGTTGTAATCACACCCCTGCAACTCGGAGGGATCGATAAATCTATGGCACAGTGACGTAAGATAAACATTGCAATATGAAGGGGCAGTCAAAGAACATACCAAACCTGGACACAGACCTTTTACGCCACTTGGCCTAGGCCAATTTCTGGCCTTTTCACTGAAATTATCCTACCTTCCATCTTCCACTAATCATCATCAACAAACACTCGTATCGAGTAGGTTGGCCTTCCAATCCGGAATGTCTGTTTATCGGTGAGTTCGGAGGTGACTATACAGCCCAATGCGGGAGGTACACAATTTTCCGCAGTGATAGGTAGTTCTAGGTGGGGCATCCGCATTCCTTCCTTTTCATCTAATGAGCTATTTGCCCTTTCTCCGCTGACTCTTTATTTTCTACCATTCGTCGGTGGCTTTAAGAGCCTCCGTGGCTTAGGCGGCAGCACGCCGGCCTCTCACCGCTGGGTCCGTGGTTCAAATCCCGGTCACTCCATGTGAGATCTGTGCTGGACAAAACGGAGGCAGACAGGTTTTTCTCCGGGTACTCCGGTTTTCCCTGTCAACATTTCATTCCAGCAACACTCTCCACTATCATTTCATTTCATCTGTCATTCATTTAATCATTGCCCCAGAGGAGTGCGTCAGGCCTCGGCAGCCGGCACAGTTCATATCCTCGCCGCTAGATGGGGGCTTCATTCATTCCATTCCTGACCCGGTCGGAGACTGGAAGCAGGCTGTGGATTTTCATTTTCGTCGGTGGCTTTCTTCAAAATGTACTGCACCATGATGAACAAGTGATCTCCAGGTAAAGCGATCAAGGACTAAGGTCTCTCAGTTATTGATATAATGTGACATTTGGATGTTAGCTTTTAGTACGTCTTTGATTCGCTTCCGCTGACCTCCCATACAGCATTTATCCTCTTTTAATTCAGAAGAAAACACCTGTTTGGGAATGCGATTATTGGGCATGCGGATTACGTGTCCTTTCCGTCTCAGCTGACGTCCCCCACTACTACCATTGTGAAAACCCAAAACCAAAGATATTACTATTTTACAAGCAGAATGACTGACTTTTACTTACATGCAGGGCTGGGCTATTTTATGAAAATAGTTGATTTTTTGTTATATTTTTCTCATTCACATGTTTATGCAATGATAATTGGGTGAAATGTTCAACAAACACAATCTTATGGACGTCCATTTAATTGGTGTTGAGGACACATTGTGTATTTTGAGGAAGTTCTTTCATACTATTGTTTCCATATCCTACGCGCTAGGTCATAATTACTCGTATTTGAGGCGTTCTGTAAGAAAAGGGCGAGCCCGCCACATGTGCATTTGGACATAATCAGTGTGCAAGGTTCGTGCTAGTGAATTGTATAAGAGCGAGGCCACCATTCAGTGCTCCGGACATCGACACGTCGGCCTACATGGTGAGTCTACAGTGCGCGAGTCAACATGGCGCGATGTTTTAACACTGATGTATGTTTCCCCTGTATTTCTTCTGTTTGCATGCACGACTTTCCATTTGTCCATATGCCGTTGGCGATTCCTACTAGAACCTGGTACAGCAGACCGATTAACATTGTCATTATCACACATTAGGATAACGCTAACAACGTCTAGACAAACGTACTACATCCATCCCCCGCAGCGATCACACAGCGACTGGGGCTGTGACGGGCTGTGGAGCGTTCGCCATTCTCTGCGGGTGCATTTCACTGAATATGCCACCTCGGCCACTGCCTTGTCGCTAATGTTCACTTTCCGGACGATAAGGGCAAGCTCGCCAGCATTGAGCACCTTTGCATTATAGAGCAGTTCCTGATGCGTAAATAAAAGAAACTACTCGAGGTGGGCTCGCCCTTCTCTTACGTCATATGTGACTTGGACCACACCAGAGGTGTCAATTACTATAAAGGTACAACAAAAAAAAAGAACCCTCGACTAGTTTGGTTCGCGCAGCTCACTTCGGCTCGTCCGATCTTCCCCGACAGTACGGGATCAAGGACAAGACCTATGTGCGCGCTGGCTGTCTAGCGGAACCATGTATTATTTTCCCATACAAATACAAGCCGATATAAAATAAGTGAATTAATTTACGTATTTCACAGTCATACAGCATAACCTCTCGATGTATAAGCATTACAACGCAACCAAGAACGCAATTTTCGAACCACCCCGAGCCGAGAAAAAGTTACCTTACAAAAATGATAACAACTTTGTTTCTTGGACACACAATATTTTGAAATTAATAAACCAGTTATAAAACATTCCAATGTGTATTGTCTTAAAATTTGGATTCAATTTGATGACGGGGTTTTAAGATATAAATTCTTAAATGTCACGCATGGTTGAAACACGATTAAAAACGGGCACTTTTTGCGTTCCAACTGCGATAAAAATATTAAAATATAAACAAAAAATTCCAAACCTACTTGAACTAACGTAAAATAGAACAACGAAAATGATGACGTCATTGGATTGTATGTAGGCTTATTGGTTACTTCACAAAAACACGAAATAATTCATGCAAAACACTCGCTTATTAAGGAAAAGGATTAAGTCATAAGAGGCAGTATAATATACCTGTCATTTTCGTATCTCATCTGCCATCTCCCTATCGTCTTCCTGATAACTGCTGTTATTCTCGGACTCAGATTCAGATTCAGATGAGCTGCCATCACTCACAGAAATGATGAAGCTATCAATGGCGTCATCGATAAGAGCATCCTTGGACCAATATTCATCTTGTATCGTGCGTACGTGCTCGCAACATTTTTTCCATTTGGACTGTGAATATTCCGAAAATTCTTGCTCGCAAAGTCTACGCTTCACTTCTAGAGGGTCTCACAGATTCACCCACTCTACTCTTGATGTCTGCCCACACTAATTCAATAGGATTAAGGTCTGCGTGATAAGGTGGCTGACGCAAAACACTGTGCCTGGCATTGGTAAACATTTCATCAATTTTGTAAGTCTTCTCACTAGGGACATTTTTCACTAACATCAACAAATCCGCTTAGGTCATCGTTTCTTCAAATTGTATGTTGTTGTGCTTAAGCCAATCAACTAGGGCCTATGTCCTTTTTGAGCGACGATAGTGTTGGCTTATTATTCTCTTGTACGCTGTGATAACTGGCATTGGCTAATACAATCACACTGTTTGGGCTTAAGTTCGGAAGCAGTTGCCTTTCCACCCAGGTAGAAAAATTGATAAAGTTCATGTCGTCATGGTAGTCCCCTGTTTTTTGCTTCGATTTGAATATCAATAAGGCGTTGTTTACAAAGCCTTCCTCTGCCCCGGCATGCAGAACAATAATGCGAGGGCCATTCCCTATAGCCCGTAATTTTCCCAGCTCTGTATCAGATTGCCAGCACGATGGGACAGAGTGAGTAGAATGAACGAATGTCTCATCTAAATACACTTTTTTCCGACCATTCTCTCTGTACTGACGAATTTGTCTGAGGTCCCTTCCTCTCCATGCCAGGTTTTTCTATCAACAACTTTCGAGAACTACGGCACCTAGTCCAACGGAACCCCATCTCTTTCAACAGCCTTCGAAGATACTCTCTGCTACGGTCAAGTATTTCTTCTGATTTTAACACCTTGTTCAGTTTCTTCAGTGTAGGTACAGGTTTTCTTCATAACGTAAAATTCACTTATTTTCCGACGTATCTTACCTTTATCAAAAGTCATCTAATTTGATCCTTTTCTTACGGACTGTTCATTTGCCATCAGGTGTAGAAAACTGCAGCCAACCCTTGGCCATAGACGTCTTCCCTTCCTCTATTATACGCTTTACGAGTGACTTTGAAACACCGGTTGCTTTACTTGTTGAAGCCACAACATTATAATTCAGTTTATGAACGGTTTTCTGTTCCCGTAGGTGAGCAGTTACGTTATAGACTATTTCTCTAGCTTGTCCCCTTAATGGTCGTCCAAATTTGCGACCAGATTTCGAATTAGAAGCCATAACGAAAATCATATTATACTATTACTAGAATAGCATGTACACAACACTATATACATAAACACATTTACCAATAAAATACACGCTACACAACAAGGGATTATAGGACAACAATGAAAAATGAAAATCCACAGCCTGCTTCCAGTCTCCGACCGGGTCAGGAATGGAATGAATGAAGCCCCCAGCTAGCGGCGAGGATATGAAGTGTGCCGGCTGCCGAAGCCTGTCGCACTCCTCTGGGGCAATGATTAAATGAATGACAGATGAAATGAGATGATAGTGGAGAGTGTTGCTGGAATGAAATTGTGACAGGGAAAACCGGAGTACCCGGAGAAAAACCTGTCTGCCTCCGTTTTGTCCAGCACAGATCTCACATGGAGTGACCGGGATTTGAACCACGGACCCAGCGGTGAGAGGCCGGCGTGCTGCCGCCTAAGCCACGGAGGCTCTATAGGACAACAATAAAGAAAGAAAACTCATATAAAACTTACAAAACAATAAGAGCGTGAAAATGGACACAGTACACAATTGGCAACGAATTTGCGCGTCTACGCTGTGTGCTCAGTACGGCGGCCAGATATCATGTGACCCCCTCCACCGCTCCTCTGTGACGTCGCAGATCCACTCGGAGTGAATGCGCGGGGAAGTGTGCTTTGTGCAGGCTCTTTTGATCGTTGCAGGTTTATACAATCTGAGAGTCACTTCCCCCAGCAGCCTAAATAATGAACCTGTGAGCAGTGAAGTATGTATTGGCTACTTATTGGGGATCAGAAGGGAAGTTGCTAGTTAGCTATCAATGGCGCAATCGGACTATGAATTATCGGAGGGGTAGATCACACTGTGCAATTAACTGGAGCAGCCTTACATCAGTGGGGTTGGAGAGACTCACCTCGTTGTGAATGTGGATATGAAGTGCAAACCATCAAGCACATCGTGCAGGAGTGCCCTCTATATACATGTACTCTGGAACCTTAGAAGAACTCCATGCAGCCTCTCCACAAGCACTTGAATAGATTATAGACCTGGCAGCTCATATATGAAGGGTCCTAGCGCTGAAAATTGTCTAGTTTGTAAATTTATATCCATATTAATTACTCACTTGTAGGCATGATACGCAAAATAAAATAATAAATAAGTGCAATTAACTGGCGCAATTGTACTGCGCCCATTTAATCCTGGTCTGAGGGCCGGTGCTCACTTCCTAATGGCCCCATCCCGCCCTTCCAAGTGGAAGCTCAGCCTACTGATACCTGCTAATGGGCCGGAACGGGGTGTGCTCATTTCCTAATGGCCCCATCCCCCCCTTCCAAGTGGAAGCTCTGCCTACTGATACCTGCTAATGGGCCGGAACGGGGTGTGCTCACTTCCTAATGGCCCCATCCCACCCTTCCAAGTGGAAGCTATGCCTACTGATACCTGCTAATGGGCCGGAACGGGGTGTGCTCACTTCCTAATGGCCCCATCCCCCCCTTCCAAGTGGAAGCTCTGCCTACTGATACCTGCTAATGGGCCGGAACGGGGTGTGCTCACTTCCTAATGGCCCCATCCCCCCCTTCCAAGTGGAAGCTCAGCCTACTGATATCTGCTAATGGGCCGGAACGGGGTGTGCTCACTTCCTAATGGCCCCATCCCCCACTTCTAAGTGGAAGCTCTGCCTACTGATACCTGCTAATGGGCCGGAACGGGGTGTGCTCACTTCCTAATGGCCCCATACCCCCCTTCCAAGTGGAAGCTCAGCCTACTGATACCTGCTAATGGGCCGGAACGGGGTGTGCTCACTTCCTAATGGCCCCATCCCCCCCTTCCAAGTGGAAGCTCAGCCTACTGATACCTGCTAATGGGCCGGAACGGGGTGTGCTCACTTCCTAATGGCCCCATCCCCCCCTTCCAAGTGGAAGCTCTGCCTACTGATACCTGCTAATGGGCCGGAACGGGGTGTGCTCACTTCCTAATGGCCCCATCCCCCCCTTCCAAGTGGAAGCTCAGCCTACTGATACCAGCTAATGGGCCGGAACGGGGTGTGCTCACTTCCTAATGGCCCCATCCCCCCCTTCCAAGTGGAAGCTCTGCCTACTGATACCTGCTAATGGGCCGGAACGGGGTGTGCTCACTTCCTAATGGACCCATACCCCCCTTCCAAGTGGAAGCTCAGCCTACTGATACCTGCTAATGGGCCGGAACGGGGTGTGCTCACTTCCTAATGGCCCCATCCCCCCCTTCCAAGTGGAAGCTCAGCCTACTGATACCTGCTAATGGGCCGGAACGGGGTGTGCTCACTTCCTAATGGCCCCATCCCCCCCTTCCAAGTGGAAGCTCTGCCTACTGATACCTGCTAATGGGCCGGAACGGGGTGTGCTCACTTCCTAATGGCCCCATCCCACCCTTCCAAGTGGAAGCTATGCCTACTGATACCTGCTAATGGGCCGGAACGGGGTGTGCTCACTTCCTAATGGCCCCATCCCCCCTTCCAAGTGGAAGCTCTGCCTACTGATACCTGCTAATGGGCCGGAACGGGGTGTGCTCACTTCCTAATGGCCCCATCCCCCCCTTCCAAGTGGAAGCTCAGCCTACTGATACCTGCTAATGGGCCGGAACGGGGTGTGCTCACTTCCTAATGGCCCCATCCCCCACTTCTAAGTGGAAGCTCTGCCTACTGATACCTGCTAATGGGCCGGAACGGGGTGTGCTCACTTCCTAATGGCCCCATACCCCCCTTCCAAGTGGAAGCTCAGCCTACTGATACCTGCTAATGGGCCGGAACGGGGTGTGCTCACTTCCTAATGGCCCCATCCCCCCCTTCCAAGTGGAAGCTCAGCCTACTGATACCTGCTAATGGGCCGGAACGGGGTGTGCTCACTTCCTAATGGCCCCATCCCCCCCTTCCAAGTGGAAGCTCTGCCTACTGATACCTGCTAATGGGCCGGAACGGGGTGTGCTCACTTCCTAATGGCCCCATCCCCCCCTTCCAAGTGGAAGCTCAGCCTACTGATACCTGCTAATGGGCCGGAACGGGGTGTGCTCACTTCCTAATGGCCCCATCCCCCCCTTCCAAGTGGAAGCTCTGCCTACTGATACCTGCTAATGGGCCGGAACGGGGTGTGCTCACTTCCTAATGGACCCATACCCCCCTTCCAAGTGGAAGCTCAGTCTACTGATACCTGCTAATGGGCCGGAACGGGGTGTGCTCACTTCCTAATGGCCCCATCCCCCCCTTCCAAGTGGAAGCTCAGCCTACTGATACCTGCTAATGGGCCGGAACGGGGTGTGCTCACTTCCTAATGGCCCCATCCCCCCCTTCCAAGTGGAAGCTCTGCCTACTGATACCTGCTAATGGGCCGGAACGGGGTGTGCTCACTTCCTAATGGCCCCATACCCCCCCTTCCAAGTGGAAGCTCAGCCTACTAATACCTGCTAATTGGCCGGAACGGGGTGTGCTCACTTCCTAATGGCCCCATACCCCCCTTCCAAGTGGAAGCTCTGCCTACTGATACCTGCTAATGGGCCGGAACGGGGTGTGCTCACTTCCTAATGGCCCCATACCCCCCTTCCAAGTGGAAGCTCAGCCTACTGATACCTGCTAATGGGCCGGAACGGGGTGTGCTCACTTCCTAATGGCCCCATACCCCCCCTTCCAAGTGGAAGCTCAGCCTACTGATACCTGCTAATGGGCCGGAAAGGGGTGTGCTCACTTCCTAATGGCCCCATACCCCCCCTTCCAAGTGGAAGCTCTGCCTACTGATACCTGCTAATGGGCCGGAACGGGGTGTGCTCACTTCCTAATGGCCCCATACCCCCCTTCCAAGTGGAAGCTCAGCCTACTGATACCTGCTAATGGGCCGGAACGGGGTGTGCTCACTTCCTAATGGCCCCATCCCCCCCTTCCAAGTGGAAGCTCAGCCTACTGATACCTGCTAATGGGCCGGAACGGGGTGTGCTCACTTCCTAATGGCCCCATACCCCCCTTCCAAGTGGAAGCTCAGCCTACTGATACCTGCTAATGGGCCGGAACGGGGTGTGCTCACTTCCTAATGGCCCCATCCCCCCCTTCCAAGTGGAAGCTCTGCCTACTGATACCTGCTAATGGGCCGGAACGGGGTGTGCTCACTTCCTAATGGCCCCATCCCCCCCTTCCAAGTGGAAGCTCAGCCTACTGATACCTGCTAATGGGCGGGAACGGGGTGTGCTCACTTCCTAATGGCCCCATCCCCCCCTTCCAAGTGGAAGCTCAGCCTACTGATACCTGCTAATGGGCCGGAACGGGGTGTGCTCACTTCCTAATGGCCCCATACCCCCCCTTCCAAGTGGAAGCTCAGCCTACTGATACCTGCTAGTGGGCCGGAACGGGGTGTGCTCACTTCCTAATTGCCCCATCCCCCCTTCCAAGTGGAAGCTCAGCCTAATGATACCTGCTAATGGGCCGGAACGGGGTGTGCTCACTTCCTAATGGCCCCATACCCCCCTTCCAAGTGGAAGCTCTGCCTACTGATACCTGCTAATGGGCCGGAACGGGGTGTGCTCACTTCCTAATGGCCCCATCCCCCCCTTCCAAGTGGAAGCTCAGCCTACTGATACCTGCTAATGGGCCGGAACGGGGTGTGATCACTTCCTAATGGCCCCATCCCCCCCTTCCAAGTGGAAGCTCTGCCTACTTATACCTGCTAATGGGCCGGAACGGGGTGTGCTCACTTCCTAATGGCCCCATACCCCCCTTCCAAGTGGAAGCTCTGCCTACTGATACCTGCTAATGGGCCGGAACGGGGTGTGCTCACTTCCTAATGGCCCCATCCCCTCCTTCCAAGTGGAAGCTCAGCCTACTGATACCTGCTAATGGGCCGGAACGGGGTGTGCTCACTTCCTAATGGCCCCATCCCCCCCTTCCAAGTGGAAGCTCAGCCTACTGATACCTGCTAATGGGCCGGAACGGGGTGTGCTCACTTCCTAATGGCCCCATCCCCCCCTTCCAAGC
The DNA here is from genome assembly GCA_946902985.2 of Meconema thalassinum. Lineage (NCBI taxonomy): Eukaryota > Metazoa > Arthropoda > Insecta > Orthoptera > Tettigoniidae > Meconema > Meconema thalassinum. The sequence goes on along the minus strand of OX336394.1, from coordinate 239,852,844 downwards.
GGAAGCTCTGCCTACTGATACCTGCTAATGGGCCGGAACGGGGTGTGCTCACTTCCTAATGGCCCCATCCCCCCCTTCCAAGTGGAAGCTCAGCCTACTGATACCTGCTAATGGGCCGGAACGGGGTGTGCTCACTTCCTAATGGCCCCATCCCCCCTTCCAAGTGGAAGCTCAGCCTACTGATACATGCTAATGGGCCGGAACGGGGTGTGCTCACTTCCTAATGGCCCCATCCCCCCTTCCAAGTGGAAGCTCAGCCTACTGATACCTGCTAATGGGCCGGAACGGGGTGTGCTCACTTCCTAATGGCCCCATCCCCCCCTTCCAAGTGGAAGCTCTGCCTACTGATACCTGCTAATGGGCCGGAACGGGGTGTGCTCACTTCCTAATGGCCCCATCCCCCCCTTCCAAGTGGAAGCTCAGCCTACTGATACCTGCTAATGGGCCGGAACGGGGTGTGCTCACTTCCTAATGGCCCCATCCCCCCCTTCCAAGTGGAAGCTCTGCCTACTGATACCTGCTAATGGGCCGGAACGGGGTGTGCTCACTTCCTAATGGCCCCATCCCCCCCCTTCCAAGTGGAAGCTCTGCCTACTGATACCAGCTAATGGGCCGGAACGGGGTGTGCTCACTTCCTAATGGCCCCATCCCCCCCTTCCAAGTGGAAGCTCTGCCTACTGATACCTGCTAATGGGCCGGAACGGGGTGTGCTCACTTCCTAATGGCCCCATCCCCCCCTTCCAAGTGGAAGCTCAGCCTACTGATACCTGCTAATGGGCCGGAACGGGGTGTACTCACTTCCTAATGGCCCCATCCCCCCCTTCCAAGTGGAAGCTCAGCCTACTGATACCTGCCAATGGGCCGGAACGGGGTGTGCTCACTTCCTAATGGCCCCATCCCCCCCCTTCCAAGTGGAAGCTCTGCCTACTGATACCTGCTAATGGGCCGGAACGGGGTGTACTCACTTCCTAATGGCCCCATACCCCCCCTTCCAAGTGGAAGCTCAGCCTACTGATACCTGCTAATGGGCCGGAACGGGGTGTACTCACTTCCTAATGGCCCAATCCTTCCCTTCCAAGTGGAAGCTCAGCCTACTGATACCTGCTAATGGGCCGGAACGGGGTGTGCTCACTTCCTAATGGCCCCATCCCCCCTTCCAAGTGGAAGCTCTGCCTCTTGATACCTGCTAATGGGCCGGAACGGGGTGTGCTCACTTCCTAATGGCCCCATACCCCCCTTCCAAGTGGAAGCTCTGCCTACTGATACCTGCTAATGGGCCGGAACGGGGTGTGCTCACTTCCTAATGGCCCAATCCCCCCCTTCCAAGTGGAAGCTCAGCCTACTGATACCTGCTAATGGGCCGGAACGGGGTGTGCTCACTTCCTAATGGCCCCATCCCCCCCCTTCCAAGTGGAAGCTCTGCCTACTGATACCTGCTAATGGGCCGGAACGGGGTGTACTCACTTCCTAATGGCCCCATACCCCCCTTCCAAGTGGAAGCTCAGCCTACTGATACCTGCTAATGGGCCGGAACGGGGTGTGCTCACTTCCTAATGGCCCCATCCCCCCCCTTCCAAGTGGAAGCTCTGCCTACTGATACCTGCTAATGGGCCGGAACGGGGTGTGCTCACTTCCTAATGGCCCCATCCCCCCCCTTCCAAGTGGAAGCTCAGCCTACTGATACCTGCTAATGGGCCGGAACGGGGTGTACTCACTTCCTAATGGCCCCATACCCCCCTTCCAAGTGGAAGCTCAGCCTACTGATACCTGCTAATGGGCCGGAACGGGGTGTGCTCACTTCCTAATGGCCCCATCCCCCTCTTCCAAGTGGAAGCTCTGCCTACTGATACCTGCTAATGGGCCGGAACGGGGTGTGCTCACTTCCTAATGGCCCCACCCCCCCCCCCTTCCAAGTGGAAGCTCAGCCTACTGATACCTGCTAATGGGCCGGAACGGGGTGTGCTCACTTCCTAATGGCCCCATCCCCCCCCCTTCCAAGTGGAAGCTCAGCCTACTGATACCTGCTAATGGGCCGGAAAGGGGTGTGCTCACATCCTAATGGCCCCATCCCCCCCTTCCAAGTGGAAGCTCAGCCTACTGATACCTGCTAATGGGCCGGAACGGGGTGTGCTCACTTCCTAATGGCCCCATCCCCCCCTTCCAAGTGGAAGCTCAGCCTACTGATACCTGCTAATGGGCCGGAACGGGGTGTGCTCACTTCCTAATGGCCCCATCCCCCCCCTTCCAAGTGGAAGCTCTGCCTACTGATACCTGCTAATGGGCCGGAACGGGGTGTGCTCACTTCCTAATGGCCCCATCCCCCCCTTCCAAGTGGAAGCTCAGCCTACTGATACCTGCTAATGGGCCGGAACGGGGTGTGCTCACTTCCTAATGGCCCCATCCCCCCCTCCAAGTGGAAGCTCAGCCTACTGATACATGCTAATGGCCGGAACGGGGTGTGCTCACTTCCTAATGGCCCCATCCCCCCCTTCCAAGTGGAAGCTCAGCCTACTGATACCTGCTAATGGGCCGGAACGGGGTGTGCTCACTTCCTAATGGCCCCATCCCCCCCTTCCAAGTGAAGCTCTGCCTACTGATACCTGCTAATGGGCCGGAACGGGGTGTGCTCACTTCCTAATGGCCCCATCCCCCCCCTTCCAAGTGGAAGCTCAGCCTACTGATACCTGCTAATGGGCCGGAACGGGGTGTGCTCACTTCCTAATGGCCCCATCCCCCCCTTCCAAGTGGAAGCTCTGCCTACTGATACCTGCTAATGGGCCGGAACGGGGTGTGCTCACTTCCTAATGGCCCCCATCCCCCCCTTCCAAGTGGAAGCTCTGCCTACTGATACCAGCTAATGGGCCCGGAACGGGGTGTGCTCACTTCCTAATGGGCCCCATCCCCCCCTTCCAAGTGGAAGCTCTGCCTACTGATACCTGCTAATGGGCCGAAACGGGGTGTGCTCACTTCCTAATGGCCCCATCCCCCCCTTCCAAGTGGAAGCTCAGCCTACTGATACCTGCTAATGGGCCGGAACGGGGTGTACTCACTTCCTAATGGCCCCATCCCCCCCTTCCAAGTGGAAGCTCAGCCTACTGATACCTGCCAATGGGCCGGAACGGGGTGTGCTCACTTCCTAATGGCCCCATCCCCCCCTTCCAAGTGGAAGCTCTGCCTACTGATACCTGCTAATGGGCCGGAACGGGGTGTACTCACTTCCTAATGGCCCCATACCCCCCTTCCAAGTGGAAGCTCAGCCTACTGATACCTGCTAATGGGCCGGAACGGGGTGTACTCACTTCCTAATGGCCCAATCCTCCCCTTCCAAGTGGAAGCTCAGCCTACTGATACCTGCTAATGAGCCGGAACGGGGTGTGCTCACTTCCTAATGGCCCCATCCCCCCCTTCCAAGTGGAAGCTCTGCCTACTGATACCTGCTAATGGGCCGGAACGGGGTGTGCTCACTTCCTAATGGCCCCATACCCCCCTTCCAAGTGGAAGCTCTGCCTACTGATACCTGCTAATGGGCCGGAACGGGGTGTGCTCACTTCCTAATGGCCCAATCCCCCCCTTCCAAGTGGAAGCTCAGCCTACTGATACCTGCTAATGGGCCGGAACGGGGTGTGCTCACTTCCTAATGGCCCCATCCCCCCCTTCCAAGTGGAAGCTCTGCCTACTGATACCTGCTAATGGGCCGGAACGGGGTGTACTCACTTCCTAATGGCCCCATACCCCCCTTCCAAGTGGAAGCTCAGCCTACTGATACCTGCTAATGGGCCGGAACGGGGTGTGCTCACTTCCTAATGGCCCCATCCCCCCCTTCCAAGTGGAAGCTCTGCCTACTGATACCTGCTAATGGGCCGGAACGGGGTGTGCTCACTTCCTAATGGCCCCATCCCCCCCTTCCAAGTGGAAGCTCAGCCTACTGATACCTGCTAATGGGCCGGAACGGGGTGTACTCACTTCCTAATGGCCCCATACCCCCCTTCCAAGTGGAAGCTCAGCCTACTGATACCTGCTAATGGGCCGGAACGGGGTGTGCTCACTTCCTAATGGCCCCATCCCCCTCTTCCAAGTGGAAGCTCTGCCTACTGATACCTGCTAATGGGCCGGAACGGGGTGTGCTCACTTCCTAATGGCCCCACCCCCCCCCTTCCAAGTGGAAGCTCAGCCTACTGATACCTGCTAATGGGCCGGAACGGGGTGTGCTCACTTCCTAATGGCCCCATCCCCCCCCTTCCAAGTGGAAGCTCAGCCTACTGATACCTGCTAATGGGCCGGAAAGGGGTGTGCTCACTTCCTAATGGCCCCATCCCCCCTTCCAAGTGGAAGCTCTGCCTACTGATACCTGCTAATGGGCCGGAACGGGGTGTGCTCACTTCCTAATGGCCCCATACCCCCCTTCCAAGTGGAAGCTCTGCCTACTGATACCTGCTAATGGGCCGGAACGGGGTGTGCTCACTTCCTAATGGCCCCATCCCCCCCTTCCAAGTGGAAGCTCAGCCTACTGATACCTGCTAATGGGCCGGAACGGGGTGTGCTCACTTCCTAATGGCCCCATACCCCCCTTCCAAGTGGAAGCTCTGCCTACTGATACCTGCTAATTGGCCGGAACGGGGTGTGCTCACTTCCTAATGGCCCCATACCCCCCTTCCAAGTGGAAGCTCTGCCTACTGATACCTGCTAATGGGCCGGAACGGGGTGTGCTCACTTCCTAATGGCCGCATCCCCCCCTTCCAAGTGGAAGCTCAGCCTACTGATACCTGCTAATGGGCCGGAACGGGGTGTGCTCACTTCCTAATGGCCCATCTCCCCCTTCCAAGTGGAAGCTCTGCCTACTGATACCTGCTAATGGGCCGGAACGGGGTGTACTCACTTCCTAATGGCCCCATACCCCCCTTCCAAGTGGAAGCTCAGCTTACTGATACCTGCTAATGGGCCGAAACGGGGTGTGCTCACTTCCTAATGGCCCCATCCCCCCCTTCCAAGTGGAAGCTCTGCCTACTGATACCTGCTAATGGGCCGGAACGGGGTGTGCTCACTTCCTAATGGCCCCATCCCCCCCTTCCAAGTGGAAGCTCAGCCTACTGATACCTGCTAATGGGCCGGAACGGGGTGTGCTCACTTCCTAATGGCCCCATCCCCCCCTTCCAAGTGGAAGTTCAGCCTACTGATACCTGCTAATGGGCCGGAACGGGGTGTGCTCACTTCCTAATGGCCCCATCCCCCCCTTCCAAGTGGAAGCTCTGCCTACTGATACCTGCTAATGGGCCGGAACGGGGTGTGCTCACTTCCTAATGACCCCATCCCCCCCTTCCAAGTGGAAGCTCAGCCTACTGATACCTGCTAATGGGCCGGAACGGGGTGTGCTCACTTCCTAATGGCCCCATACCCCCCTTCCAAGTGGAAGCTCAGCCTACTGATACCTGCTAATGGGCCGGAACGGGGTGTGCTCACTTCCTAATGGCCCCATACCCCCCTTCCAAGTGGAAGCTCAGCCTACTGATACCTGCTAATGGGCCGGAACGGGGTGTGCTCACTTCCTAATGGCCCCATCCCCCCCTTCCAAGTGGAAGCTCAGCCTACTGATACCTGCTAATGGGCCGGAACGGGGTGTGCTCACTTCCTAATGGCCCCATCCCCCCCTTCCAAGTGGAAGCTCTGCCTTCTGATACCTGCTAATGGGCCGGAACGGGGTGTGCTCACTTCCTAATGGCCCCATCCCCCCTTCCAAGTGGAAGCTCAGCCTACTGATACCTGCTAATGGGCCGGAACGGGTTGTGCTCACTTCCTAATGGCCCCATCCCCCCCTTCCAAGTGGAAGCTCTGCCTACTGATACCTGCTAATGGGCCGGAACGGGGTGTGCTCACTTCCTAATGGCCCCATACCCCCCTTCCAAGTGGAAGCTCAGCCTACTGATACCTGGTAATGGGCCGGAACGGGGTGTGCTCACTTCCTAATGGCCCCATCCCCCCCTTCCAAGTGGAAGCTCAGCCTACTGATACCTGCTAATGGGCAGGAACGGGGTGTGCTCACTTCCTAATGGCCCCATCCCCCCTTCCAAGTGGAAGCTCAGCCTACTGATACCTGCTAATGGGCCGGAACGGGGTGTGCTAACTTCCTAATGGCCCCATCCCCCCCTTCCAAGTGGAAGCTCTGCCTACTGATACCTGCTAATGGGCCGGAACGGGGTGTGCTCACTTCCTAATGGCCCCATACCCCCTTCCAAGTGGAAGCTCAGCCTACTGATACCTGCTAATGGGCCGGAACGGGGTGTACTCACTTCCTAATGGCCCCAATCCCCCCCCTTCCAAGTGGGAAGCTCAGCCTACTGATACCTGCCAATGGGCCGGAACGGGGTGTGCTCACTTCCTAATGGCCCCATCCCCCCCTTCCAAGTGGAAGCTCTGCCTACTGATACCTGCTAATGGGCCCGGAACGGGGTGTACTCACTTCCTAATGGCCCCATACCCCCCTTCCAAGTGGAAGCTCAGCCTACTGATACCTGCTAATGGGCCGGAACGGGGTGTACTCACTTCCTAATGGCCCAATCCCCCCCTTCCAAGTGGAAGCTCAGCCTACTGATACCTGCTAATGGGCCGGAACGGGGTGTGCTCACTTCCTAATGGCCCCCATCCCCCCTTCCAAGTGGAAGCTCTGCCTACTGATACCTGCTAATGGGCCGGAACGGGGTGTACTCACTTCCTAATGGCCCCATACCCCCCTTCCAAGTGGAAGCTCAGCCTACTGATACCTGCTAATGGGCCGGAACGGGGTGT